>OZ024822.1:8252225-9452225 GCA_964016985.1 Anodontia alba | reverse complement strand
ACGATGGGCCACGCCACAGACATTGATAGTCAGGCGTCATCTTCTGAAACAAACTAAGGGGGTAGAATTAATCTCTTAAACGTTCAGACATTGTGTTTAACTTAATGTTATTTTGAAAAAAAAAAATAAAAAAATAAAAAAAATAAAAAAAACTTTGCATACTCTCCATGATATTAAGAATAATATGAAGTGGTTACTATGGTTTCTAGTCTGTCAGACCTGAACATGACCTATAGGTTTCTCATGCTGGGATTCCATCCTGTTAAGAAAGTTTCAGACATAAGCAGTATGTACCTCAAAAATCGCAGTCATATCAATGTAGAGCAATGAAGGATAGATATACAAGTAGCAATCTAATGAAAGTGGTGAACGAATTGATACATGTATATGTTCATTGCAGCAGAGTCAGTCATTGCTGTAATTGCAAAGAGATCCTCAGTTACACCATTGGAGGTATCAATATCTGAGCTCTGTAAGTACACTGATCTTTATCCGAAGAACATACTATTTTTGGACCCCGTCGAAGCCCAAGCTCAAGTTAGCTTCTGTTGCTCAAGTGATCTTCAGTTAGCATAGCAAATCTCAAAGAGATATGCAATTTCAGAAGGTATGAGTAAATGATATGCTAAATGATTAAAATAGGATACAATCTACTACATGAACTGGTTGATAAACTGCAACAGTCTGAAAGATTGCAGATGTTCATGCAAATGATTACAACAGCTTTCGTTAAGTGCGTGTGTGCAGGCCGTTAAAACGTCGCCCCGTATTTCGTTACGGGTCTAATTTCTTGACACTATGATTTAGGACTACTGTGTTCCGCTTAGAGTTGCTAATTGTGGGGCATGAGGGATGTTGAATTTATTCATTATTCATCATGAACAAAATCAGTCAATCTGAATCTGCTATTTTCTGTTTTTGGTTTGTTCTGTATATCCAAAGGATATTGTTTGTATTATTATTAAGGATGAATATATGTATTAGTTTAACATTTCTGTCGCCATAGCAACCGGAATACTTATTTACCAGCAAATCAAATGATGGTATACGATCAGTCTCTTGCTTTCTGTTTTTGTCTTGAATTTCATGAGGCTACCTTTTGTGGTTTTGGAGTTATGTCTGAAGCTATTTAGCGTAGGTATTTTGCATATAAAGCACACTTTGGTTGCTATAACAACCAAATGTGTCCTTCTAAACAATCAAACTAACACAGACTGTTACGGTTTTCATTAAGATTGATTTGATGAGTATGAGTGCACTGTCTGTTAACAAATAAAAACAATGGAACTAAAGTAAATACACGCATATTTAAAATAAAAAATAAAAATAAAATTTAAAACAAATGAAAAAAGAAAGAAATGTTTATAGCATTCATTTAACACATCTGGGGTTACCCTAAGAATGGTTAACATTCTTAAACATTTAGCAGCAGCGATTTTTGGTTGCTTTATATAACAACAGTTGCAAAAAAATACAGATTGCATTAAAAAAATTACCATATTTACCTAAATTTTTGGTCCGGTGTTCACACGTTGGGCCCAGAAAAAGTATTACTGTAAAATTTATTTTTGTATTGTAAAATTATTATACCATTGAAAATAAAAGCTAAGATTTTGAGATCAATATTTTTTTAATTATTACAAAAATACAAAAAAAAATCAGCAGTTTTATTCAAATTTATCACTTTTTTACACTAAAATTGCCTATAGTGCTTTCTGGCTGCGACAGCAATAGAGAAATTTGGAATTTTATTCAAAATTACTGACTTTTCACCCCCAAATGAGTGCTTTTGCATCTTTTATTCTTCGCACAATCTTGTTCCATTATCAGCATAATTTTCGCATTACTTACAATGAAAAAACAATGAGGGGCCCTCCGTGTATTGTTAACTTATTTTTCCAGGGTTTGTAATCCGAGTATATACTTAGTAGTAGCCAAAATCATTCCCATTTCCCATATTATAGTGCTAAAATGCATTGGCTTACAAAATAGATAAGAGACGCATCCATATAAATATTTTCTTGTTTCTCCACACAAAAAAAATATGTTGTAGGTACTCATTAGACGCGCCTCGTAGATGCGCTTCTAATGAGTACCCACAAGATAGGTATCTGTGAAAAAAAAAGCAAAAAAGCCAACAACTTTGTTTAAAAAAGTTTATCTGGAGCTATGACAGAGACGTATGCATTTTATATACCAATATGTTAACATTGTACTGTCTGTCAGATTATTTAGGGTAAACACGGTATTCTTTTTCTATTTTATAGAAATTACATTCATAAAGGATGGAGCTAGAACCGCTGAATAAGTTAGAAAGCTGTATTGAAACAGACAAAGATAAAACAAAGGGTACAGATGAAGTTAAAAGGGATACTTGGGGCAACAGAGTTGAATTTCTTCTCGCTATAATAGGATTCACTGTTGGTATCGGTAGCATATGGAGGTTTCCCATCCTGTGTGCGAGAAACGGAGGAGGCGCTTTTCTTATTCCATTTTTCTTCTTCTTGCTGACGTGTGGAGGACCACTGTACTATATAGAAGTCTGTCTCGGCCAGTTCAGCGGGAAGAGTGCTGCGGCTGCATTTGAATTCTGTCCACTTTTTAAAGGTAATTAGGGGACTTGATACACTTGGTAGATTTTCCGCCGTTATTTTTTAAGGAAGACAACAAGTGTGTCTTCTTGTTGCTTTCATGCATACCCATTACGAAAAAACGCCTATGCAAATATATCGCAAATTTCACCACCAAAAACTGAAAGTTTTCAGTTAAAAATTCTGACATTATTCATATTCTGCGCAAAACATTGATTGTGGGTACTCGTTAGAACCGCAACGCCGAGGCGGTTCTAACGAGTACCCACAATATATGTTTTTGGGTAGAAATAAGAAAAATAATGTATACCCCTGTAAACCCCAGTTTTACTGTATTAAAGTGGAGTTTAAGGGGGGTCAAAATTATATAGGTATATTTTCGTGATGAATGCCCACCTGAAAAGGGATCTACTCTGAAAGGAAAAAATCATTACAAACCGAGGGCCACACGATATTAAGTAACCAGCCTACCTCACTTCCCTTCGAGAGCCATCGCTTCTTTTCCTATGTAATAACCCGCGAGCAAACCGTGTTAGAGTACAGTAATCACAGAATTTCTCGTGGCCCTATACGTTAGTCCACTCCTCAACGGCTGCCTTGACTTCGTCGGACTGGAAAAGGCGTCCACGGATATCTATTTTTTTAAAGTTCGGCAACTTTTAACGTAATTACTAGGTGCCAAACCAGGCGAATGGGTTGGATGTGATATTATTTCATATCTATTAGGCTGAAGAAGAACTTTAGAGAGATTACCGCGCCGTTTTTACGGACTTCGTTTCTCGGTTCGTGAAGTAAATTTGCATAGTACTCGACAGTTATTGTACTACATTTTGGTTAGACGTTCAGCAGAATTACTTCTGTAGTGTCCCAAGATACAACCATCGCTTGCCAGCCTGAGATCGCGTCTTGAACTTCATAGGCCTCGGTTCAACCCCACTGACAACTTTTGAGCTTTGTTTTCTGGCTCATAGTAGATCTCAAACTCAGTTACAAGACGCCAGAGAAAATTAACTCCCTTTGACATAAACAGATTCAACAGACCGCTGCTAAACGGCGAAAATCGTGGGCTTGTCGGCCAGTTAAAATCCGTTTAAGCTGGTTAGTTGACGCCCTCATAACTTGATTTAAACTTACTGGGACATAATGTGAATCGATAAATAAATTATAAGAGTTCAATCAGTCAAATTAATGAGAGTTACAGTTTAATTTTATCTCCTTAGGACTTGCATGTAATATCCGACAATATGTTCTCGCATAAATAAGATAACCCTCATCAATTTCTCGCCTTTCGATTTTATTCAGAGGATGCTTTAGATTAAGTAACCCCAATGATTTTATGTGTACCGTATTTGTCCTAAATTTTCGGACGCCTTGACTCCTTACCATAGTTGTCATAAACTTGAATAATTTTATTCTGTTACCTTTTGATTTGTCCAAAGACTGCTGGATGAGTGGCAAACAGTATAGACTCTGATCAGACCCCGCTGTTTGCGTCGTCTGATTTGGGTCAGCAGTGTTTGCTCAGGCCTGTTTGGCCGAATACTTAGGGTAAATATGACAATGTTCAATCACGCTTATACAAATGACATGTTTCTGTTTTGTTTTTTTAACACAGGACTCGGTCTTTTGATGGTCTTAATTTCATTTGACATTCTCTGGTACTATGTTGTCATCATGGGATGGATCCAATACTTCTTCGTTAACTCCTTCTTCTCCCAGCTGCCCTGGTCGACATGTGGTAATTGGTGGAATACTCAAAACTGCTTAGGTGCGTATGATACTCCAAACAGTGGGTTGTGTGAGTTTGGATATGGCACGTATACGAATACGACAGGTGTGTTACATATGCATACAGTTGTACGCATACGCAACAGTTACATATGTGTATGAGGGTCACATGTCGAATTTTGCACATTGCAAACAATATAAAACCTTCAATTCTTATAAAGCTGCAATAAAATAATCCGTATAGTTGGATGGTGTAGACCAAACGTAGCGACTGATCAGAATCTACACTGATTGCCGCTTATTTTTCCCATATCACTCTAAATAGTGTTAAACCTGATCAGATGTTATGGTAACAATATGACAGCTAATCTGGCTCTCATGTAACTAATGCTGGTTTGTTCATGACACGGCTCATATACAAGTGTATCGTACGTGTATATCAGCTTTCCATTGACAGAACAAAAAAAATAAAATAAAATAAAAAAAAAACAAAAAAAAACGACCCATGAATCCAAAATGTCGACTAAAGTATGTTAGTGACAACATTTACACCAAACACGACACTGATCCTTAAATGCTGCAGCTGCCATTTGCATGACGGTCTTACCCAGTCAGCATTCTACGTAAATCTATATCGGGCCGTCATCGGCCCGTCAGGGTAGCTGACGGGCCGATGATGGCCCGATGTAGATTTACGTAGAATGCTAGCTGGGTATTTATTATATCCTTACAGGAAGTAAAAGGAACATTAGCACACTTCAAATATGACTTTTGCAACTAGAAGTTTCAGTTACAGCAACTGAGACGTTATATACCTGGGAAACCATGCATATTTCCTTGCAAAAATGCTTAATATGTATTTACAATGCTTAATATATATCTAACAAACACGAACAACTAGAAGCTTTTATGATAATATATACATTACGTATTACATTATTTGCATAAAAGGGGGTGCTGTGATACATATATAGAAGCTAAAACGCTGGTTTTGTAAGTAGGACCGTGAAAATGAATATTAAGAGACAAATCGGTCATAGTAATCGTTCCCAAGCATAGTGACCCCTACTTCGTGTAATGAACAGGTGTTATATGTATGTATTATTCGCGCATATCAAACGAACGCTTCAGGCTTAATTTCGACACAGTACATATGCGTACAATTGTACGCAAACGTAACACATTATCATTGCCACATGTTACATCTGCGTATAGTTGGACGCATGCGTAACAGTAGGTAACATATGCGTATAAATGTACGCATATGTAACACATCTGTTACGTATTCGTAGGTGTGATATATGCACACTCAGGGCTATCTTCCCAGTGGGCACACAACGTTAAAATGACGTCGTATCAACGTCGATGCGACGTGAAGAAGGGGAAAAGTCGTAACAGAAAAGGAATGAATGCTTTTTGGACGTGAATTAAACTGGAAAAACATATACTGTACCACAATTACGACAATAAATGAAACCAAGATTAGAGATCTTTCAATATAAGTATTTAAAAAGAATAATACCAACAAACCAGTTCTTAAAGTAGTTGCGGTCATGGTACCAAAGCCGTAATCCAAACTCATAAATCCATAAACGAATGACGAATCAGAATGTTCAGACCAACAGACATGAACCCCAGAACAAAGGGTGTAATCAGGCGTCCGCGGATAGTAAGCATTACTTGGTAAGCAAGCTTCGCCCACCATGCCCATAGGCCTGAACGAAGGAAATATCGGTAGAAGCGTATGTCAGGGATTTGGGAAGTCTACTTATGGCGCGTCACTGGCAAAAACATCAGAAACAATTCTGGAAACTGCCACATTGTCACATTAAACAGATATAAATTAGTGAGTCCATCTTTATGTGATTTTTGTAATATGGAAATCGAAACATTAAAACATTTGTTTTGGGAATGCAGACATGTGCAAAGTTTCTGGATGCAATTAATGGATTTCCTAAAATAGCACAGCATACACTTAGACGTAACGTTTAAAAACATATTTTTAAGACTACAGAACAGGCAGGATCCAGATATTAAAATAAAGAATTTTATAATTTTTACTGCAAAATATTCTATATTTAGTAATAAGTATCTGAAAGCAATTCTAATGTGGGAGGGTTTTTAGCTATATATAAGAAATAAAATAAGCATTGAACAAGAAATAGCTCTTATAAAGGATAAACTTTTAGATTTCGAACGAGCATGGGAAAAAATTAAAAACATTTTTGAGAAGCCAGTAATACAGCAAAAGTTGATTGTAGATGGCAGGACCTCTCTCTCTCTCTCTCTCTCTCTCTCTCTCTCTCTCTCTCTCTCTTTGTTTCTCATAATGCATTTTAATTTATTGTAACATGTTGTTTCAACACATAGTAAAGAAGTTATTTGTGAAAGTATGTTTCATGCATGGTTTAATTTTCTTTCAATGTTATAAGATAGTATACTGTATTTCTGAAGAAATTATTAATGTATTTGCAAATTGCTTTGTATGACATGTACCATAATAGGTTAAATAAAAAAATATAATTAACATTTAATTGAACCTGCTGAATGTTAATAGCATCAGATGACTTTTTTAAAGATGTTATCTTTTCTTATTTTTAAGAATTACTGCACTTGAAAATATGGTTTTAAAGAAAAACAAGGTTCGAAATATGAAGCTTTTTTTTTTTATAGAAAAGGCCAAAAATATTAGTTGGTTCGTCGGTCACATTAGAATCACTTGCTAAGGAATGCCGTTGCTGCCTTATGTTGTGACATTTCAATATTTTGTTCTTGCAATGCTCTATCTTGTTAAAATGTTATCCATCTTCTCAAATAGCAATACTGTTACTTAAGTATCATATTTTCTTGATTGTTATGTCATCTTGTCACCATATCATTTTATTATATATATTTCTTATGATATCTTTTAATCTGGTAATATATAATGTGAGCAATATATGTGACCTTGTCAAAACACCGTGTTAACTTCTCAACATGAAGTGCTTTACTTTCTAAATATTGAGTCAACTTCTCTGCGTGACGTGTTATCCTGTCTAACGAACGTGATGTCCTGTCTAAACACTATATTAACTTCTCAATATAACATGTTATCTCGTCTAACATGCATAATGTATTGTTTAAAGAGCACCATGTTAAAAAGCTATATACTATTTTGTCTTTTTTGTGTAACCAAAATGGGATGTATGTCTGACAAATAAACACACTATTTAGACAAATTGATGTAAAACTTTAAGAAAATAACACGAATGTTTGACATAATAACAATTCTGTGTTAACATGATCACACAAAACTTTGACAAGACATGATTAAGATAATAATTAAGATAATAACAAGGTAATTTTCATGTGATCCTGTCAAATGAGCGTGTTATAATGTGCAACACCTACGCTGTTTTGTCTACTAAAATGTGATATTGTCAAAGAAATATGTTGTTATGTACAGCTCTCATTCTATCGTAGGTCGAAGTGACGTTGGAACTTGTCTATATATTAAGATAAGAACACGGTAATTTGACAAAGTAGTATAGTCTCATTACATGACGCTTTTTAAACAAGTTATGCTTGTTAGACAAGATAACAAGTTAAACTGAGAAGTTAGCATAGTGTTTAGACTAGACATCACGTTCTTTAGACATGATAACACGTCATGTAGAGAAGTTAAGTCAATATTTAGATAGCACAGTACGCCAGTTTGACAAGATAACACATCATATAGATAAGTTAACATGTTGTTTTGACAAGACAGCATATACATTTCACGTAAATTAAACCGGAGTAAGAAGATATATTATGAAACAGACATAATTACATGACACACTGACAAGATGGCATAACAGTTAAGAAGATGCATTACCTAAGTAACAAGACTGCATGTGTGTTTGACATAATAAGATAGGAAATTAAAATAAAAACACGGAAATCGGACAAAATAGCATAGTGTTTAACATGACTACCTTTTAACAAAGCAACACGTCTGTTAAGTCGGATAAAATGTTACAAAGAAGTTATCTCAATATTAAGACAGGACATTTCGTCAGTTTGACAAGGTAACACTTCATGTAGAAAAGTTGAAACGGTGTTTTGACAAGGCCCCTTATATGGTTCACATAATATAACACAATTTTTGAAAGATACCATAAGAAACAGACATCCCCTGCGAAAATTTTAAGAACAAAAAAAATCATGTATTTTTCAAGAATTAAGTTTTTGAACTATATTTGAATGTTCTTAAAATGTTCACGAACATTTCTAGTTCAGTTTAAGAAATGTTTGACAAAGTTTAGGAACAAGTTGTTCCTAAATTGTTCTTGCAAAAAGTTCTAGAACAGTTCAATAACTCAAGAACAAGAACAGTTCATAAACTATAAATGATTGAAGAACGCCTGTTCTTAATCTGTTCTCAAACTCACTATTTCCTATTCTTTAACAGGTCATAAGCTGTTCTTGAACTATTCTTGCACTGTTCTAGAACCAGTATTTGCACAGTTCTAGAACAGTTCCTTTTCTGTTCTAAAACCAGTCTTTCACAGTTCTTAAACAATTATCCAAGAAAAGTGCAGAAGTTTTAAGAATCATCCAAGAACTGTTCTTGAAAAATTAGTGAATTGAGAAGAGTGTTAAGAGACATTTCCACTTTCTTTCAATGACAAAGTTATCTGTCAAGGTTCTTGAATTCAAACAAATTTAAGATCACCCAACCCCTATCCCCATTTGGTGATTTGCCAAAATAAGTGTTTGGAAAAAGTTTGTTTCATGTCTATTCAGCCCATCACAACATATTCGGAACACAAATTACATTTATTTTTTTCTTAACTGGGTGGGGTATGCATATTTAACAACAGAGAAGGAGTAGATGAACCAAGACAATTTTAACTGTTTGAGTACAATACATTTTTCAATTCTGTGTGTTATCCTGCTGTCTAACGATAATTGTACTTGCAAGGACTGTGAAACAGCTACACTAAGAGACTTCTTTGTGATGTCTGATCTGTCTTCTGCGAAATAGCTTTCACAGAATGCTCCCAGAATGACACTGTGGTCACGTGACTTCCTGCATGCATTCTTAAAATGTTTGTAATTTGTTCTAAATAAGATTGAAGAACAGTTTAAGAACATTTTGTTCTGATTAAAGTGTTCTTAACATGTTCTTCCTTTGTTCTAGAAAGGATGCAAGTACAGTTTAAAAAAATGCTTTTAACTTGTTCATCCTTTGTTCTTGAAAGGATTCAAGGACTGTTTAAGAACATTTGCTCTGATAAAAATGCTCATAACATGTTCTTCTTTTGTTTTTGAAAGGATTTAAGATCAGTTTAAGAACCTCTGTTGTGATTATAGCTTTCTTAAAACGTTTTCATTTATACTAGAAAGGATTCAAGAATATTAAAGAATGTTTGTTCTAACTGAAAGTTCTGACATTGTTCTATATATGTTCTTGCACCTTTGAAGAACATTTCCAGACATTTTAAAACTCTTAACATGTACTTCATTAGTACTCATACATGTTCTGGAACACTTTTAGAACATTTATTCTGGAACACAGCAAATGAACAGTTTAGGCACAGTTTTAATGTTCCAGAACAGTTAAAAAACTGTTCTTTAATCAAGAACAAAATTTCGTAGGGGATAGCAACACCAGACATTGACAAGATGACATAGCAGTCAAGAAGATAAAATACCTCAGTGGCAAAATAGCATTGCTGTTTGAGAAGACGAAATAACATTTTAACGAGATAGGACAGTTGGACATTGCAAGAACAAGATTTGAAATGTCATTACATAAGACAGCTACGGCGTTTCATAACTACGGGAAAAGTGCTAACCGTACAATCGGAAGGATAAACAATTCATTTTGATCTAGAAAGACAGTTTGGACATGCCTGTATATAAAACTAGTGTATAGCAGATATGCGTGCATTGCATTTCGCGAAAACTGGCATGTTTCTACGGAGGTCCAGTTGAAACTTAATAAATTTCAAATATACGAGGGTGAGTAATAAGTAACCGGCTTTACTTATATCCGGTTGAGATCCACCTCTTTTTTTTTTCGATGTAATTGCCCTCTAGTGTGATGCACTTAGACCAACGGTGTTCAAGTGCCATCAGCCCAGAAATGAAAAAGTCAGGGTCCTTTCCATTGACCCACTCCTCAACTGCAGTCACGACTTCTTCATCAGACCGGAAATGAAGTCCACGGATATCCTTTTTCAAGTTTGGGAATAGGAAGAAGTCGATAGCAGCTAGATCAGGCGAATAGGCAGGATGTGGTATTAATTCATACCCGTTTCGCTCTTTTGCATCCATTGCAACTTTGCAAGTGTGGACTCTCGCGTTGTCCTGTTGCAGCGAAAAACCTTTAGAGAGTTTACCTCGGCGTTTTCCACGGATGGCGGTTCTCAGCTTGTTTAACAAGTTTGTATAGTACACTCCTGTTATTGTACTTCTCTTGGGTAAAAAGTCCAACATAATAACGCCTTTTGCGTCCCAAAATACTGTGGCCATCACCTTACCAGCAGATGGTTGCGTCTTGAACTTCTTTGGCCTCGGGGACCCAGGCCCTACCCACTGACGACTCTGAGCTTTATTCACTGGCTCATAATAATGAACCCAAGTCTCATCTACACTCACCAGACGCAGAAGAAAATCATCGTTTGACCTAAACGCTTCAACAAGGCGCTGCATACTGATGCTCCGGTTGCCATTTGCTCATCGCTAAGGGATTTGGGGACCCAACGGGCTGTTAGCTTGCGCATACCTAAACGATCATGTAAGATTGTTGAAACGCTACCATGTGAAATGCCTAATGCCTGCGCTCTTTCTTCCACCTGAATTCGCCTATCAGAGTATACCAGATCCCGAACTTTCTTACACATTTCTTCGTCGGTGGCATCCAGTGGGCGACCAGACCTGGCTTTATCTTCTAAAGACGTTCTACCGCGTTTGAATTCCCCTACCCAGAATTTAACCTGAGAATAAGATGGTGCAGAAGACCCATAAACATCGGCTAACTCGTCGTGTATTTCCTTGCTTGTTTTACCTTTTAAATACAAGTACCGAATTACAGCACGGTACTCAACTTTAGATGAAATGCATGCCTTTGCATCACTAACCATGTTTGACAGTCAATATCTTATTAAAGGATTACTCGATACGTGTGCAATTTTGCATCCATATATAAAACATGTATTGAAACAAAGCATGAAAATCGTGACCATCGGTCCATCGGAAAAAGGATAGGCTTGTTATTTATTGACACGCCCTCGTACAAACGCTTGCGTATTCAGCTTAACGTCTGATCTGACCTGATCAGACGCTGCATGTTGCCTCGGCCTGTCCGTTCTAATACGAAGTATGTACACATTCTAAATATTTTCGGAAGAAATGCAGGCGCAGTAACCGGACGGCGGACTGACGTCAGATCTGTGCATGCCCAATTTTCGATGACAGATTATTTTCTTGCGAGGCACCTCAACTATAAAGTGTACATTTCGAACATCGACGATCCTAACCACGCAGGATGGTCTGTCTATTCGACTTACTACAAAAGTAACTTTCTTGGTATTCACAGAGTTCGATAGAAGACCTATATCTAATGTAACTATAGTGAACAACTTTACTGCGCTGACAAACATGACGACAACAACAACAACGGTAGAAGGGAACATAACACAGAACCATGGCTATACGTCGGCCGCCAGTGAGTTTTGGTTGTAAGTACAACGATTATTCCTCTCCCTAAGCAAAAACATGGCTTTAGATAAAGCATTTGTTTTCATCAAAAATAATGATATTTTGTATTTTTCCACAAACAAATATGTTGTTGGTATTCATTAGAAGCGCTCACCGATGCGGCAAGAGGCAGAGGATATAAAATTAATTGAATGACACGAAAAGACGCCACAAAACAGCACTGTAACAAAAATAGAACGAACAGACGAACAAGGTCAACATTAATAGCAAACAGTAAAACTGATGGAGGAATAAATCTGGTTTTATGAGCGTTCAATCTACAACTTTAATCTTGATACAATTTCAGCTACATAATTTTTTGGTCCGTGGAGTGGTTCTCTAACCCTCGTATACGGTGTGGTAGTCCTTCATTTTATTACTGTCAAACTTCAATAGGTCGAACATCTTGGAACCATAATATTTGTTTTAAATGTCTGGGCCCAGTTGTTCAAAACTAACGATGTCGTTAATACACGTATCGTTAAAACTTTGAACATTATATATGGCATATACACTGATATTTTGCTGAAAAAATGTGAGTAGCTTTTGCATTTGCAAAAGCTATTCACATTTTTTTTTCAACAAAAATAACTGTGAATTAAATATTGTTCTTACTAGAACAGTTAACATTTTGACCACTGACGAGCTCGTTAAGCTAACGATGCTTTGAACAACGGGGCCCTGTTTTCTTGGGCTATCGGAAACAATTCACTGGGACTAAACACGAGTTCGAATCAGCTACGATAACGAGCTATCTGTGTTCTAGTCATTGAACTTTTATTGTATTCTACTACTCGACTGGACAAATCCGTCAGGCGAGGCCGTGCATAATGTATAGCTGAATGAACGTTTATTTATATCATTAGAATATTATAGATGCTGCAAGATATGCTGCGATAGACAGGCAAAAAGCAACAACACAAAACAATATATAAATTCTGTTAAAATGCTTTATTATACTAAAAAATAAAAAGGAATAGCAGTAGATAATTCTAAACAAGCAGGATGACCATCAACAGCATATATCTGTTCAGAATTCAAAATAAATTAAACGCAGTTTAAATAGACAATGCCAGTACATATCAAATAGATAAATACAGGGATGGTGGGGAGGGGGGCGAGGGTGGGGGCGGGGGAGGAGTAACTACTGAAGGATGCCCAAATTAAGTTAATAAGAGTTCAGTTAGCACATATCTTCATAAGCCATCTTTTCTTAACTTATTTATCTTCACTACATCTAGTACGTGCTGTGTGGCGGCCGTAAAAGACCATTGTTATACTTTAATTATTGGTCATGAACAGACTCATCTAAACTGAGTCTAATATTTTCATTTAGTTCACGTGATTCTTGTTTCCAAAGGCTGTTTGTTATTAAAACCTATTCATGTCTAAACAATTGTGCGAATATAAAACATTAAAAGATGGCTTGAGAATGCCTGGAAAAGGAAGCATTTTTTCATTTCTTTATATACATACATAACAATATGTTACAGAATATACATATATTTAATTTTCTGTAATATATATTCAGTTTGTATTTTTATGTTGTTTTTTTTTTTTCTAAATACTACTGTGGAACAAACGTTCTTAAAGCTTGATTACTTCATTTACTGCCGGTTTCCTCCATATAGCACGGGTTCCAATATAAAAATGCTACTTAAAAAGCTATGAAAAAAGTCCAGGGAGTGCCACAATCAGAAGCCGCAGTCCTTCCCAGACACCAAGAGGAAGCGGAAACAGACAAAACCAAACAAGCGCAAATTGAACAAACGTACGAAAAGCACTACGATCATCTCTCTCTTCCCTAAGCGAGGTAATCGTAATGCTAAAAGGACTGAGAAACACAAGAACAAAATAATACAAGGCAAGACTTAAAACAAATCGCCCCGCAGAATGACCCACAAAGCAACAAAGGGTAAGACTAACATCGGAACCACCGCCTGAGAACGGACAGTAGAATAAACCCACGGGGATTTTAAAGCACTTTTACAGCTAGCCAACTGCACACTGGGTCCCGATGCTACTCTCAATACAGAAACACATAAATACTTTGTTCGCATAAAGGCTCCCAACACAGCCAATGCATCAAAGCGAAGATATAAAAAATCAAATTAATCACTCGGAAAAAAAACAAAACAAAACAAAAAACAAAGACGAGTACTCATGGATAGTTCTACTGTGTGCCAGCGTAAATAAAAACCAATAGCTGCACCACGGCGGACCAAGACCAAGACATATCGTCAAGCCCAAACCCACTAGTTAAAGTTTTACGAAGAGGCCGTCATTGAGTCTGACGCCCGAACCGACGTCGTTATTTAACTGGAGTTCAGTAGGGTATACGCGGTCCACCAATCGGAAAGATATACAGCTTATTTTGATATAGGGAAAAACGTAGGAAGACACTTTGGACATGCTTGTATATAAAACAACTGTACAGCAGATATGCATACATTGCATTTCGTGAAAACTGGCATGTTTCTACGGAGGCCCAGTAGATACTTAAAATATTCCAAATACAATGTATACAAACGCTTGCGTATTCAGCTTAACGTCATGGGAAAGAAAGAAAAATGATGTTCAAAAAAGAGATCAGAATGTCTATTTTCTCATGTGCATATGTAACTATGCAGCCCAAAGAAACACTGAGGCTGTTTTCTGCATTCAAGAGAGCATACCCTGGTTTACTGCCTGAAACCAATTTCAAAAGTACGCATCCAAACTGTATTTCAAATACGCCTTTAACCTTTTTTTCGATGTCATAGAATTAGAAGTTTCAAAGAAATAGAGTGATACGATAAACTTGAAAGAGAACCCTTGTTTTGGAAATTCAACTATAGCATTTTGCTGAATGACATATTTTAAATTTTACTAGACACCCTTTGGGCTTTCGTGCGTATGATTTTTCTATTAGAGTAATTCATATGCAATACAATTTTATACTATGTAAGTCTTTAAAATGCATCCGGAGAGAGTTCTCTGCAAATTTTGTCATGCTCACAAGTTTAAAACAGTTGTTGACGGACTACACACAGTAAAAATGTGTGAAGACCTTACACAATAAGTCAAGCAATTTCCCCAAGCAAAAATGTACATCGAAACTCCATAACGTAAAAGCCGTTCAACACAACGCGACAAGAATTTTTTAGCATTTAGTGCTCATTAATATTTAGACATCAACAGTACAGAATAATATACACTTAACATAACTTACAGTTGCTATATATAGGCAAAAATCGAAAACTGTACCATGCAAAAATGCATGCATTTCACCAAAATGCAATAAGTTTCGGATTCCTAAACAGTGGTTTTGTATAATGCAATATCCAGGCTTTCCTCTTCCTCTTGGGGTCTGGGAAGGGCTGCGGTTTGTGATTGTGGCACTCCCTGGACTTTTCTCTTACCTTTTTTTATATATACAAAAAAATCAGCTGTGTATCTTTCCGATTGTAGGTTATGATTATTTGCAAGACATAAGAATTGAGAACCCTGACTAATATATTAGAAAGCTAAACAAAACTTAAATTATTAAATTTTATCATTCAAATTTAATATATCATGTGAGTTATCAAGTTGTTGTAATTTCACGGCTACTTAGAAGACTGGTTATCTCAGCCAATAGTTTCGTCCTCTTTTATGTTTCTATTTTACAAAAATAAGTAATATCACACTATGAAAAATTTCTCGTGTTTGGACATCGAATGAATTGTATGTTTCATAGTCTATGTTAGAAATGATACACTTTAAGTAATTTACTGGTATTTTGCGTTTTGTTAGGTACAATGTCTTACGAAAATCCACTGGCCTTGAAGATATGGGATCGGTACAGTGGCACCTCGCCCTCAGCAACTTTATCGCTTGGTTTCTGGTTGTACTGGCTTTGATAAAGGGAGTTAAGTCACTAGGAAAGGTAACACACGCTACTCCAGATAGACTAGACTACTGAGAATAATATAGAATAAAAAAGACAGAATAAAATTTTATTTGATTGTGTATAGATAATAAGAGGACAAAAGGCAACTCAAACGTACAGACAATAGCAGTAATAGTCATGTAGATATATACCTGTTGCATTCCAGATAAGACGCAGTTAACACAAAGCATATCACCAGATGAGTGAAGACGAATAAATTCTTAAAGGAATAATCATTAAGGGTAATGAACACACACACAGAACCGAGAAAATCTGAAGTGCCCTTGTTTTATAGGCCAGACTGGTAGCTTCGGTAAATTAGGCCTCATCAATGACCATCAATTAAATTTAAAACAAAATACCTGTAAGGGCCCACCAAGGGTGGCAAAATGCCGGCAAATATGAGTATTTTTCATGCCGGCGATATTTACCGTTAAATACCGGCAAATACTGGAAAATACCGGCAAATACTGGTCGAATGAATTGACCACCCAGGAATTTATACAATAACCTACACTCATCATTCATAGGAGTAATTTCAATTATACTGATCAGTTGACTTAATATTTATACTAAAAGTTTAACACTTGCATCAACTTATCTATCTAAAAGTTTATTTAAAAAAAAATAAACTTTAGAAGTTTGTTATAGGAAAAAATAATATGTTTTGTATCTGCCAAAGTACTCATCAGGTGGCTTGTGGCTACTACTACAGTTTTTTTTTTTTTTTTTTTTTTTTTTTTTCTTTATTTTCTGTTTTCTATTTTATCTTTCCTTTTTCTTTTTTTTTTCCTTTGCCTACTTGAATAAAAGGTTTCTTGAAACGTGTTGTTTTAATAATTTAGACCATATTGTCTTGATAATTTAGTGTCAGATGCACAGGTGAATTTTTACATGTAAGTACTTACCTGTATTTTTGTTTGTTGCTATTGAGTTTAAGTTCAAATAATTAAGATGATTTTTAAAATTCAAGATCTTATATGAATGTTTTTAATAATTTCAAAATTTTAGCCATTAATTCACTTTAACGCTGTTTAAATATGCTTAAATTGTGAAATAGTTTATTATTTATGGTGATAACCTTATATAAAAATTAACAAATACATCCTTGAGTCCTTTAGTTTGATTATATATTATTTTAAGTCAACTTGGTTAAAATTTCTGAAGTATATTAAGGCGAAGGAGTTCAAGTGACCGGTATTTGCCTGTATTTGCCACTTTAGGAGTATTTTCCGGACTGGTAAATACCGGCAAATACCACCGTTAAATACCGGGGGAGGAATTAACTGCCACACCTTGGTGCTCACTCATTACAAAGGATCAGAAATTACAAAAAACAAATGCTTTATTTGAGGCTGGCACTCATGTACACGTAGCCAACTACAGTTGGCTGGAACATAGTCGTCAATTCTGTAAAAATAAAAGTAAGAGAAAAGTCCAGGGACTGCCACAATCACTAATCGCAGCCCTTCCCAGACACCAAGAGGAAGAGGAAACAGACAAAACCAAACAAGCGCAAATCGAACAAACGTACGAAAAGCACTAAGATTAACTCTCTCTTCCCCAAGCGAGGTAATCGCAATGCTAAAAGGATTGAAAAACACAAGAACAAAATAACACAAGGAAGACATTAAACGAAGCGTAGAATAAACTACAAAGCAACAAAGAGTAAGACTAACGCCGGGACCACCGCCTTAGAACGGTCAGTAGAGTAAGCCACCCGGGGGTTTAAAGCACTTTTACACTAGCCAACTTCACCCTGGGTCCCAATGCTACTCTTAATACAGAAATACATAAAAATTCGGTTCGCATAAAGGCTCCCAACACAGTCAATGCATCAAAGCGAAAACATAAAAATCAAATTGATCACTATAATAAACAAAGACGAGTACTCATGGCTAATTCTACATTATGCCGGAGTAAATGAAAACCAATAGATGAACCACGGCGGGCCAAGCCAAAGACATTTAGTCAAGCCCCAACCCACTGGTTAAAGTTTTACGAAGAGGCCGTCATTGAGTCTGAAGCCCGAACCTCCGCCGTGTAATTAAATATCTTCTATTACATATTTATATTTATACTTGGGTAATCCGTGTAGTAGTAACGGGGTAAAATCCATTTTGGTGCACAATTACCTCATTTGTTTTAGATATATATAACTGCATACTCGTTTCATTGTAATTTTCCATTTAAAATTATTTCAGGTTGTTTATGTGACAGCAACCGCGCCTTACATTTTGCTGACAGTACTGTTTCTTCGCGGTTTAATGCTAGAAGGGTCTGTGGATGGTATAGTTTGGTATTTGACACCAGATTTTGACAAACTTATCTCTCCACAGGTAAGTTCTGACAGCTTAGTCGACAGAAATATCCATTCTGTTACACACACACACACACACACACACACACACACACACACACACACACAACTTTTAACTGGTAAAATGCATACAAACCGCACTCGATTTTTCGTACCTTGAGAGAGAGAGAGAGAGAAAGAGAGAGAGAGAGAGAGAGAGAGAGAGATTTGCATTGATATTTAAATAACCAGCGATGTCGTACAAGACCACTTAAACAGGTTAAGACAAATATATGTCTAGACATTGGCAGTTGGTGCTTACGTGTTTTCAGGTAAGGGTACACATCCATTTAGGTTCTGTTTATTTGTGTTTATTATTACGTGTTGTGTCTGTGATTCGCTGGTGGTAAGTTAGGCTCCGCCCGTTTCAGTGGACAGCCAAATAAACTTATTTGCAACAGAACATTATCATACCCTTTTTTTAAACATAAATGAGCCGGGGTTAAAGTTCCCTATAAGAAAGACTCGGGTCAACCTTAGCACGCTTTGGCTCCTTGACTACCCACAGAGTGCCCAGCGAAGACGCTGATCAGACTGTGCGGATGCGCATTCTGATCTGTATTCGCTGGGCGCGCATACAGTCTTGTAGGAAACGTTTTGCCCTAGCTCAAATATAAATGCATGTAGAAACATTGCAGTCATTCATAATCAAGGCCAATCCTAAATCGATTCCTCTATATATAATGAAAATGGGGGATAAATGAGGCTCATATACTGCAATGAAATTTATGTGATCTCTGTGTTGCATTTAGGTTTGGTTGGAAGCTGCTATCCAAGTTTTCTACTCCTTAGGACCAACTTACGGCGGAGTGATCACCATGGCAAGCCATAATAAATTTCATCAAAAGTCTGTCGTGTAAGTGGAACTTGACATACATATACACATTTAATCTTAATATGATTATTAAGTACTCTATTACTGAAACAGAGAATTTTAAATTCTCCAATAAAAAACAAACTCATGCTTATACATATGCACAGGAAATCACTTGTCAAATCCGACTCTTCGTATGGGCCAGCGTCATATTATAAATTGCTCATCACGAAAACATACCTATATACCCCCCTTAAACCCCACTTTTATGTAGTAAAACTGGGATTTACAGGGGTATACATTACTTTTCTTATCTCTGTAAAAACATAGATTGTGTATACTCGTTAGAACCGAGGCGGTTCTAACGAGTACCAACAATCTATGGTTTTGGCAGAAATATGAAAAATATCAGAATTTTTTATCTGAAAATTTTCATTTTTTGGTAGTAAAATTTTCAGTATATTTGAATAGGCATGTTTTCGTAATGTTCTGAAAGCGAATGAAAATATAAGTGAAGATACCCAGGAAATGTCACAATCACGCAGCACAGCCCTCCCGAGGTACTCAAAGAAGGAGAGACGAAGAATAAACACTTAGAAAACCCAACGCCATATACTGACACACATGGTTTATTTGTAGAGGGGTGCAACGTATTCGGTGTTTTGAAGTCTGGACAATTACTTTGGAAACTGAAATTATAAAACGCGTGTATATATGTATCCTCGTGAGTTTAGATGCAGTCTAGAGCAGGATCTGCAGAATATATTCAGCTACTGTGAACAACCAATCGTATGTGTGAACTATCTCAGAAACATAAGAGATGTCTGGAAAACTAAACGTTAATTGGCGAACACGCCCACTGGGCATGCAGAGTTTTTCTGGACATCTCTGACTTTGGAGACATAATTCGAAAATATAGTAAAATGGCTACATAAGCTGAATATCTAATCCACATCTTGCACTGGGCCATTCATAATGAAGTGTAACACATAATAACGTTTTAATACTTTAAAGGTTTAATATTTTCTGTCTACCTTTAAGTAATAATACTAAATAACTGAAAGAATATACATGTATGCTTTTCTTTTAGAATATACTAACAACCTTTCCCCAAGAGAATCGTGGATCTGTGAAAAGGGTTTTGATGGTGACACCTTCCAGGAATGTAAATGTAAAATTAAGTTATGTACTAAAGAGAATATTTGTCTCTTAGTCACGTTACTTTAAACATTCCCAGATGATTTTATGTTTAAGGCTTCCTTTGCCAGAATGCCAGTCATATATTGTAGGGCAAAACCATAAGGGCGAACAAGAGAGTCTTTGAAATTGTTTTGATCTCGTATAGAGACACACTGACAGCTTTTAATTCTAATAATTATTTGTTATGTTGTAAACACAACAAATCACTTTTGATGTCACCATTTTTAAATTCACATTTTGTCTAAAATTAAATATTTCTCAAATGCTTTACAGTCTTCATTTTGGCCTTCACTACCGAGAGAAGGTACTAACATTAATTTAGAAGATAGTAGTAAATCACATATTTGTGGTATGTATTTGTGGTATCTGTCGTTTCTATGAAAGTCGCCTAAACAAAATCACCATTAAGTCTAAAAAAGGTCCTAACTGTTAATTATACTCCCGGCATACGAAGTGTATAGGGGTTATATAGCTTTCGTCTTTTCTGTAACAATTTTTGTCTGTGCGTCTGTGTATTTGTGTATCCGTCTGACTGTCTGCGTGTAAACTTTTGTTCGTCAAAGATTTTTTCAGAAACTACTCTATCTAGGATTTTGAAACTTGGTTCAAGCATTGAGTATGACTTGTTGTGATGTGTAAGAGAGAATCAGTATCCTCATGCTTGTCATTCGTTTTATTTGTCCATTTTTTTTTTCTCTCCTGTAATTTTTTGTCATAGATGTTTCAGCTTTTATAAGAGCCAGTCTTTTATATACACCTACACAGGGTTGAAGCATATTAGGTAAACAACATGATGCTGAAACCTATTTTACCTTTTTTTCTATTTTCCTCTTTTTTCATCTCTCACTCCAGTCTCATGTATAGGGAAATTTGTGTCAAAGATTTCTCAGGAACTATTGCATCTAAAATTTTGATTTTTTTTTAAACATTGAGTATGACTTGTTGTATTGTGTAAGAGAGACTCAGCATCCTCATGCTTATCAATTCTTTTACTTGTCTATTTTTTCTCTCCAGTAAAATGTTTCGTCACAGATATCTTAGCTTGTATAAGAGCCAGAGTCTTCAAATTTTGTATACACCTACACATCGTCGAAGTTGATTGTGTAAGAGAAAACAGTGATGCTGAAATGTCTTTTTTCTTCTTTTTTTCCTTTTTGGACTGTTATTTAAAAAAAAAAAAAAAAAGTCCGTCCTTTAAAAGAGCGATGTCCGGATGGGCGGGTGTCGGGCGTCGTCCCAGATTTATCTTTTGGTTTTTAATCTTTTTTCAACGTTATATGTTACCTTTATTCTTCAGTGGATTGCTTTCATATTTGGTAGGGATGAAGAGGAGGACTAGTACGCGTGTCCCATGCAAGAGAGACAACTCTAATTTCTTCGTTATGTACTTATCTCCCCTGACATCCGAGGTTTAGGTTAACCTTGTTTCAAAGTTTTATATTACCTTTATTCTTCAGTGTATTGCTTTCATATTTGGTAGGGATCAAATGGAGGACCAGTATGCATGTCGCGTGCAAGAGAGACAACTCTCACTGCCTCCGTGATGTACTTGCCTCCATTATGTACTTGACTTCCGAGGTTTACCTTTTGATTAACCTTTTTTTCAAAGTTATATGTTACTTTTATTCATCAGTGGATTGCTTTCATATTTGGCAGGGATAAAGAGGAGGACCAGTAGGCATGTGGCATGCAAGAGAGACAACTCACTTTCGTTATGTACTTATCTCCCCTAAAACCGAAGTCTTATTCAGGCCATTACTCCCATACTATTTGAGATAATTTGATAATATTTGGTAAGGACATATATCAGGTCAAGTAAGAGTGTCACATGCATGAAGAACAATTGCTTTATTCTTTTTTCTAGTTATCTCCCATGAACGAATTCCTAAGCCAAATGTTTGTGCACTTCATATCTTCTGAATGGTTTGAAGTTTTTTGATAATATTTGGTAGAGACAAAGTTAAGGACTAGTAGGTCTGTCGCAAGAGAGACAACTCTGACTTTCTTCCTTACGTACTTATCTCCCCTGAAGCGGAAAGCTTGTGCAGCCAAACTTGGTTTTTGGACAGGTTTTTTTAAAAAATTTGTCCTTTAAAAAAGCGATATCCGGGCGGTGGTCGGCAATTGGGCGTCATCCCAGCTCTTCACTCATTCATTTCTCTTTCTTCCCTGTCCCTCTTTTTCATCTCCTCTTCTATCTCTTCTTTCACTCTTCTACCTTTCTCTGGGAGACGACAAAAATCGACCCACAAGGGTTGACGTGTCATTAAGCCCCAACCCAATCAGTTTCTTTCTCTTCAATAAACTTTTTTCGTCACAGCTCAGCTCCTATAAGAGCCAGATTCTTCAAAATTTGTATACACCTACAGAGGCTTGAACTGCAGTGTGTTAATTAAAACCATGATACTGAAATTTATTATGTCATCTTTTATTACTATTTTCCATCTCTCACTCCAATGTAATGCGTAGGAAAATTTGTGTCCAACAGTTCTCAGGAACTACTGCACCTAGAATTTTCAAATACCAGTTGTATTGTGCAAGAGAGAATCAGCATCCTCATGCCTAACATTCCTTTTATTTGTCCATGTTTCTTTCTCTCCAAAACAACTGTCTTCAGATTTCTCTGATACCATGAGAGCTAGAGTATTCAAATGTTGTATACACTTACACAGTGTTAAGTGTTAAGTAAAAGAAAAGCAAGATTTTGCCTTCTTTTTTCATTTTTGTCCCTTTTCCATCTGTCACTCAAATGTAAGTCAAAGGGATAATTGTGTCAGAGATTTCTCAGGAATTATAAGACCTAGGATTTTGAGAGTTTGTATAAACATTGGGTATGACTTGTATTGTGCAAAAGAGACTCAGCATTCTCATGCTTATCATTCACTTTATTTGTTTATTTTTCTATCTTTCTCATACAAGTCACAGATTTCTCACCTGCAATTAGAGCCAGAATCATCGAATTGTGTATAAGCTGAGCTAATGGTGAAGTGTGTCGTGTAAGAGAAAACCAGTCTATTTCTTTTGCCAGTATCTCCCATGCAATACTAAGAGAAATTTGCCTCTACAAAACAGGCTCAACATACAGTTCACTCTCGTTATCTCGAACTCCAAGAGACTCTATGAAACACTTCGAGTTATCCGTACTTCGACATACCAGATTTGTGGAACTGAGGAAAACAATTAATCGAACAACCACCTTAAACAGAATGAATATGTAACTTGACTCCTACGTTATAGAGATATATTAAAAAAAATGTGGGAAAGAGGAGAAATTGCTCCTAAGGAGCAATTTCTCCTCTTTCCCACAAAATTTTGCTGCCTGTTGGTAGATCTCTGTGTTAAAACAGGGACCTGATTTTCACTTTGAGATAAGCGGCTTTTCGAGATAAGCGAGTTCGAGATAACGAGAGTCGACTGTACCTCTAATAGCTATAGCCGGGGGTATGTGAACTTTGCTCACTATCTGCTATATATTTTAATGTAGTTGTCTTACACAAGACAATAGTATGTCGAAATATGTTCATGTGTAAAATTTTTTATTTCATATGTAATACAGACATTAAATGTATTCGTCATTAAGTTGGCCGGATTTATTAAATAAAAGTTTAAGTAATTGTGGATGTTTTAGTTTTTTCTTGGTCTTGTAGGGAAACATATGTTTGCGTCTTGACAGATGGTCTGACAGCTTTCTATGCAGGATTAGTTGTTTTTACCTGTATGGGGTTTATGGCGAAGGAATCTGGTCTTTCTGTAGAAGAAGTCGCAAAATCATCAGGTACATTATCCCGTTTAGGCGCAACTATTTAAAAATCTAGTAATAGCAGATGTCGTTTACAAATGAGAGCTGCCTCGTAGAGTACTGTACATGTCATAAGTATTGAGATACCTTAACTCCTTACCATTCCAGCACCGACTTAGGCGGTATTCGATTTTCAAAGTAACCAGAATGGACTCAATGATCTAAAAGGAAATGAAAAAGAATAATTTGCACTATGGCTAAGAAGGGGGAGACATTTACAGCCGCCTCATGACACTTAACACCAGCTGCAGTGAAGTAAAATAAAAAATCTTCAAGGTTACCTTTGGAAACAAAGAACACACAAAATTATGAAATTGGGAAACTCGTTTATTTTAAGTCTCTTCATATACGTACAGCTGTGTGGTTTGCGAGGCTGCATACGCCCCTAGCAACGGCTTAATCGGTATTCGAGTTTCAAAGTAAACAGAATTGGCTCAGTGAGCACAAAGGAAATAGATATACAGTCGACTCTCGTTATCTCGAACTCGCTTATCTCGAATAGCCGCTTATCTCGAAGTGAAAATCGTGTCCCTGTTTTTATACAGAGATCTACCAACAGACAAAAATATTGTGGAAAAGAGGAGAAATTGCTCCTTAGGAGCAATTTCTCCTCTTTCCCACAATATTTTCAATATATCTCTATAACTTAGGAGTCAAATTACATATTCACTCTGTTAAAAGTGGTTGTTCGATTAATTGTTTTCCTCAGTTCCGCAAATCTGGTATGTCGAAGTACGGATATCTCGAAGTGTTTCATAGAGTCTCTTGGAGTTCGAGATAACGATAGTCGACTATATAATCTGCACTTTGGTGAAATACGGAGAGACGTTTACGGCCGCCACACGGCACTCAACACCAGCTGAAGTGAACTAAAATAAGTCTATTTAAAGGAAATGGATACACCAGGGAGATTTTCCGCCATTTTTCACAAGAGAACAACTTTTGTGATTTCCTGTTTACTGTCCTGCACAAAAGATCCTTTTGAAAGGGATCTGCTTTAAAGGGACAAATTCTTTCCTTTTTTAGTAAATCCCTTTTTAGAAGGAAGCAAAAGCAACTTTTATGCAGTTATTCTCCATTGAAAGTGTGTCATGCTGGATGAGCGGCAAACAGAGAAGACCTTGATCAGACGCCGCGTTTACGTAGATGTCTAAATATCAAGATTTACACCGTTATGAATTTGATGCACTTTATTGGTCGCATGGTCAAAAACAAAATACCATATACTTTTTATCAGACAAAAAGTACAGTATTTAGTTTAAAACCGTTGTTGAGGGTGTGGACTGTCCCTGAAGTAGTTAGTAATGTCCTTTATTAATGGGGAAAATGTCTGTGTGGTGTCGCATTTTTTCTGTGATATTTGTAGGTCCGGGACTTGCCTTTGTCGCCTATCCTGAAGCCCTGAGTAAGATGCCGCTTCCTCAGCTTTGGGCAGCTTTATTCTTTCTTATGTTGATTACTGTCGCTTTCGACAGTACGGTGAGTACAACACAACATTATTGTTATCAACGTCAACATACGAGTATGTATTGGATTTGCAAATTGTCCATTTTGCTTGTATGTTATCAGTGATGTTTGGTCCAAATTAACAAAAGTTTATTTTCGTTAGTTAAAATTTAGTACAGTTGACTCTCGTTATCTCGAACTCGCTTTTCTCGAATAACAGCTTATCTCGAAGTGAAAATCTTTTCCCTGCCTAAACATGAAAATCTAACAACAAGTAAAAAATTGTGGAAAAGAGGAGAAATTGCTCCAAAGCCTCCTCTTTTCCACACTATTTTCGATATATCTCTAACGTCAAGAGTCCAATTACATACAGATTTGTTAAATGTGGTTGTGCGAATTATTTTTTCCTCAATGCTGAACATCTGATATGTCGAGGTACGGATATCGAAGTGTTTCAGAGAGTCCCTTGGAATTCGAGATAACGAGAGTCGACTGTATTTCTAATCGGTTCTGTTGCAGTTCTTCTTTGTTCTTGCATCAGTTGGTTCATATGTGACCTTTGTTTTGTCATTGTTTGTTACTCATATCGCCTTCTTTTAGGCCTCGGAAAGGCATGCTTCGTAATTGTGGCATTTCCTGGGTATCTTAACTTATATTTAGGTATCTTTAAAAACTGTTTATTGCCCAGTTTTAACTTTTTATTATTACCTGACCCCACTCCTGTCTGGATTCTTAAAGGTTTTTTGTTTTGTTTCGACACAATATGATCAATCTTGTGAATTCATAGTGTAGACAATCAGAGTGGTCCAATGTTTTCAGTATTTTGCAGTCATTTATTTTAATTTTTCTAACTGTAAGGGGAAATGTTGAAGTGTAAAATAATTAGCATACTTGAAGAAAACTGGGCGTTCTTTGGATACAATAAAGACACAACCAAGCTAGCATTCTACTTAAACCTACATCGAGCTGTTATCGGCCTTACAGGAATCCTGTTGGGCCGATAATGGTCCGATATATATTTTAGAATGCTAGCTGGGAAGTATTATAAGTACTTTAATTGTTCGGATACCGTAACTCTACATCGTGTCCAAATTTGAACTAGTCAAGTTGCCTAAAACACCAATACCGTCTTCCCCAGAGGTTTACAATGTTCTAATATATACATTTGTACGGTTTTGTCCCGAAATTATTGCAAACGTTTTTGCCATAACTAGGTCTCTCCATCAACAGTTGTATTCGTTCATTACCAGAATTGAAAATAATGTCTGTTGTGAAGTTTCTCAAAGTACGAGGTATCTGTTTAGAATTAATATTAGAGTAGACATTTTAAGACTCTGAAGATATGTTTTCAATAAGTTAAAAGTGTCTTAAGTACTTGAAAATAGTGGAGAAAAATGAAACCGAGATTACGTTATTTTTTTTCGATCGTTTATGTGCTCTTTGTTTCCAAGGACAACCTGTATAGGTTTTATTTTCTGTCTCTGTGCTTTGTTCTCAAATATTTACCCTAAAATTACACATATGCAGGAATTCTCGTACTACAGATACTAATCCGCACCAATCGGTCCCTTCTGTGCTGTCACAGCCTGTCGCTAGTTCTCAGACAGGTAATAGTGTGGAAATGTATAGAATTATATAGGAGCCCATCATTTAACTAATAAAAACATTTATTTTCAAAAATACAAGATATTATTATAACCTCGCAATAGATGGAAAAATGTATCTGCTTCAATTTGATACCAAATTTGTTGAAATAAGATAAATTTTAAAATGGCCCAGATTGTAATGAATGCTACAAGGGTTTTTCCTTATTAAGTCTTTGTATTTTACAACAAAAATGAAAAATGGCCATGATTCGTATTTTTTAAAATTTCTCCGTTCGCTATAACCTCTCATTCGATAGATCTATTTAATGTCTATAGTTAAGTAGTAAAATATTGAATAAATTATTTTATTAAAAATGGCCCACAGGTTGCAGAATATAGCTATATTTGAAAAATGCGGAGCGAAAATGTGTAATGATTACACAGACGCAGGTCTTGTGTACACATGATACTAGAATGAATTGCAAAAGATGTTGTAAGAATTGGAAAATAAAAAAAAATGATATCCACTGATAGTATTATAAAGATTATTTAGCTTCAAAAAGGAAAACAAAGATATATATTTATAATAATATAAACTTATTTAATTTTTGTTTATGTCGAATTATGTTTTTATTCGGCAACTTATTGAAGATTTAATGAAAATTTGATATAATTACTTTTGATCATAGGAAAACTACAAACTGCTTAATTAGTTGTTTTTTGTTTGTTTGTTTAATGACGAAAAAAAAATGCTTTGCGGTGTAAATTGATTAGACCTATATAAATTATGTAATGAACCGATTTTTTTTTCTTTTTTTGAAAATAAAATGATGTGAAAACAATTATTTCGCCAGTGATTTTGATAAATGATGTATTCTTAAAATATCATGAAAAATTCAGTAATTTTGAACAAGTCAAACTTTTTGAAAAGGTGTCTCCAATTTTATCAATCATGTCGCTATTTGCAAAATTTACTTTCTTCTCTGGAAAAACTTCTTGGTTCATTTTTTAACCAAATAATAATAATAATAATAATAAAAATAATAATGTTTGTGCATAGTCTGTTACGACAAAATGAGTTGCACCGAATTAGAACTGTACTTGAAAAAGAAGTCGAAAATAATTAGGTCAGATAAGTTTTGACCGTAGACTTACTTTTAATGTACCTGTATATATTCAAGAACAGTGCAGACATCGAATTAAGTAATCGTTTCTGATAATACAGACTTTTTTTTTTTTGTAAATTTCATTTAGAAGAACATAGCGAGTAAACTCTATCTTTCTAAGCGATATCTTGAGAACATTTGTAATACCTTCATCCGAAAAATATATTTGGGGATAGCCAGTAAAGTTCACAGTCACGGAAAACAGCCCTCCAAAAGCACCGGATAAAAGTGGAATGACAATAAGGAATAACAAAAAACAGAACGCTAGCGAAACCAAAATGAACAAACGAAGCGGGACTTTCTTAGGATGGTCATTAGTAAAACTGTAGCGGCGGGTTGGTTTGCCGAGAGGGGCGGTGTGGGAAGCTTCATTACGAAAACATGCCTATTCAAGTATACTGAAAATTTTACCGCCAAAAAATGAAAAATTTCAGATAAAAAATTCTGATATTCCTCGTAGTTCTGCTGAAAACATAGATTGTTGATACTCGTTAGAACCGCCTCGGCGAGGCGGTTCTAACAAGTACCCACAATCTATGTTTTCAGCAGAACTAAGAAAAATAATGTATACCCCTGTAAACCCCAGTTTTACTATCCAAATGTGGGGTTTAAAGGGGTCAAAATTATATAGGCATGTTTTCGGGATGTAAACCTGGTTTAACGCAGTTGCTTATAACCTACTAATAGGTACATTTGCACAGATGTCTATGAATATACTCTTTGTACAGTGTTTACTAACCGACAACGTTAGAATGTTAACTAGACAGTAGAAACATCGGAATCGTAATTCAGTAATATTGCATTTTTTTACATAATGCCTAAAGTCAAATAATAGGTATACCGTATTTACTCTAAATACTCGGATACTTTATCCCCTTACCATACATGTCCTAAAATTTAAAGAACCCATGTCACTCCTATTGCTTGTTTCTAAAAACAGCTGGATAAATGATACACAGTGCGCATGCCCTGATCACAGGCAGGGCACTGGGTCTATACTGTTTGTTCAGGCCTGTCAGTCCCAATACTTTACATGTTACAGCCCGTTAGCACTTATTTTCTTATTTCAGTTTGGTATGTTTGAGACAATATTGGGAGCTATATTTGACCTATTCCCAAGGTTGCTGGGCCGCTGGCGGTATGTAGTAATTGCAGGAGTGGCACTTCTACTTTTCCTACTCAGTTTACCATTCTCCATGAATGTAAGTATATACATTTCCACACCTCATCTTTGAAAAAGAGCAACAGAGGACCACTGTTGTTATGTAATTTTGACCTGCTTTTCATGTTTCATTGACGTTGCTATTTTTACAGCATAGCAAAATTAGGTCACATTACGAGCGTATTTAGTATCCAGGGCCTAGTTGTTCAAAACTAACGATGTCGTTAGTTAACGAATCGTTAAAACCTTAATCATTAAATATGGCATATATGCTAATATTTTTGCTGAAAAAATGTAAGTAGCTTTTGCACATTTTGCAGCAAAAATACCTGTGAATTAGATATTGTACTTACTAGAACAGTTCATATTTTGATCCTTAACGAGCTCGTTAAGGTAACGATGCTTTGCACAACTGGGCCCAGATGTGCTGAACGTTTAATAGTTCAGTTTTAATATCATCACATGAGATGAGGTTGACGTGCCAGACCTAGGGTCACTGTGACCTTTATGTCTTAAAGATTGGGTCAGATTCATATCGAAGACGTGCGACGCACTGAATGGTTCATATTTGCACTACTTAAAACAAGCTCGCTGTATGAGACTAAAGATTACCATGGTAGCTTTTCGAAATTAGGCCCCATTAATGTCTCAGATCCCAAACATTCTAAAAGGCATTCGGTATTCAACGCCATCACACGAATCCATGTCATTGGGTCAGACATAAAAGAAAAACAAATGGACAACATACATGCCTAAGATCCCACCGGGCATGGGAGTTTTACATCATTACAAGAAACAGTGTCACTTTGATAGACCACGCGATGATGTGACCTACATTTTAAGAATTTGTGCCACATTAATATTTCATATCCTAAGATATGCTGAAGTGTTTAAACTGCAGATAATATTAATATAGATCTCTTCCAGATCATAAGTCACTGTGATTTGATTACGTTTAGAAATCTCATTCCAGACCTGCTGAATATTTGGGATGATTCAACATCATCTGATGGCATAAGATATTTTTTCATGCCATAGCTCACCGTGACAAACATTTGCCTGGCATCAAAACACTGCTGAAGTTATCATCCTTTCATATTTTGAAATATGGTCAGCCCATTTCATAATTATAAATCGGACGAGATACAATCCTGATGGAACAAGTGTCTGAAAATCAAGTTCCATAAAGGAGCCGGCACATAAAAAAGGGACCTATGGTTTTCTGGCTTGTCGATCTTCAAATTCGCATGCATAGTCCCCTATTCGGGCTCGTACATGTGTATTTTGCCTGGCAAGACTGCACTTATGCGCAGACTCGACTTATTTGCTGGTCACCTATGTGATAAGTACCATTTTTTTCATCTGCTGGCAAAGTTTTTGTACAAAGTAAATAAGTGAACTCAGGAACTGATACAATCAGATCCACATCAAATTCCCAACACCAAAGGAAAAGACAGACAACTACAATTAAGCAGCCACAAAATGAACAGATGATAAGCAGACTTGGCCACTCTTTTCAAAAACGGTGGCAACTCTGTTACCTTTACGCAATTGAATATATCTTTGTGAAAAGAAAACCATTAGAAATTTAAATACAACATAACAAGTAAAAAAAGTACCATATGAAAGTATCACCTCCGAATGGTCAATAATGAATTACTGGGAGCAGGATGGGGGAGGGGGCTTAAGCTATCTTTATGGGATCCAACCCTCGCTCTCAGCTTCTATAGTGGTAAAACCATATATTTGTTCAGTCCTTGAATCATTATGGGCAACAAGTAAATTACAGATAAAGCCTGTATTGAAGCAAAATGAGGACAACAGAAACAACGTGTTGATTCTGGGGTTGTCAAACAACATCACTGAAATACTGGAGCACAAGAAAACCAACAGTTGAACACCGGTAAGCCGAGAAACAGACATAAAAAGGTTCCGTCCAAGACCATCTAATGAATAGTTTTTAAGATGGGGCCATTATAGAGTCTGAATCCCGACCCATCGGCGTGCAAGAGGTAAGTAAAGTGGTCAACCGTGATTGGATTAACAGCTAAGCAAGCAGACTGTTTACGACATCAATGTTATACCCCCTTCGTTTTTATCATATGATACTTTTATTAAAATGATCAGAAAATTAAGATTTTCCTGAATTTTTTCTCAACTTGTACACTAAGTCACCATAAAATTCAGATCCAGATAGGCCTTGTAGCAGATCGTATCGGTTGTTAAGTTCAAGCAATATGTAAAGAATAATTTCCTTCGAGAAAATAAATTTATATTTATATATCTATATTTCAGGGCGGTATATTCCTGTTCCAACTTGCTGACTGGTACGTGTCTGCATTTGCCTTATTACTAGGATCTGCTTTGGAGGGAATCATTGTTTGCTGGATATATGGTACGCATTTATATATTATCATTACACATGCCTATTAGTAGGAAACCAACATAGCAGTCGTGAAATAGAACTTGTCCACTAATGCCTGTCGCCTTTCAGGTTCCAGTCTGCATATTAAAGTTCTGGCAGATTAAAGTCTGTGTTTGAAAGTAACGACCGACCTGACTTATAGATGTATTCTGTGCATTGTTACTTGAAGTCTTTTTGCTTTTCGTGCACACACTCATTTATTCCAACTCCCATTCATATACGATGCAAAGTCCTTATGCCACATGCGAACAGCAAAGGTTTTTTCTGTTTGTGCTGAGGTTTTACGGCCCAGGGCCCAGTTAACCGAATGGGGTCATGTCGAGCGCGGTCAGTTTACTTAACTACACTTTTACTGGACAGGATTAGTCCTCTAAGCGGTTAACCAGTACAATGCACATTCTTTCGCCAGAAACTGACAACTGCCCTTCCTGAATCAGCGGAAAGGTATGACCGTAGAAAATATTTCATGATCAATTTCCACGAAAGAATGTTGCCGACCCGGCGGGGGTCTAACCCGCAACCTACTGATCACCAGTGGAGCACGCATCCAAATGAGCCCAACTGAGCCACCGAGGCCGGCGACAGCGAAGGTCCAGATGAGCGTGCGCATCCGTGCAGTCTGATCTGGACCTTCTTTGCTTGTCGACATATACTACAGTATCTATTAATTCTGTAAGCGAACAACGCAGGCCCAGATCAGCAGTGCCTGCGCTGTCGGCAAATTGCATAAAGGCCTTTTTCGTGCGTTGCGCATCAATTACAATTTCACTATAGTTCAGCTTATATTTCTGGTCCTTGATCATTGAGCCGATCCTGCATTTAAAAAACAAATTATATGAGGACCATTCCCAGCTAGCATTCTACGTAAATCTACATCGGGCCGTCATCGGCCCGTCAGCTACCCTGACGGGCCGATGACGGCCCGATATAGATTTACGTAGAATGCTGACTGGGTTGATAAGACATGCAGCCCTGCAGACAACTTTGCTATCATATGAAGAATATCCATTACGAAAACATGCCTATTCAAATATACTGAAAATTTTACCACCAAAAAATGAAAATTTTCAGATAAAAATTCTGATATTTTTCATATTTCTGCTCAAAACATAGATTCGTGGTACTCGTTAAGCGAGGCGGTTCTAACGAGTACCCACAACCTACGTTTTGAGCAGAAATAAAAAAATAATATGTACCCCAGTTTTACTATTAAAAGTAGGGTTTAAGGGGGTCAACATTATATAGGCATGTTTTCGTGATGGATAAAACAGAGACTCCAATTATGGTTCCTTTGAGTGTTCTTTGTTTCCAAGGTCATTGTTTTTCGAATCTTATTTGCCTGAATGATCCGGCTAGATAGAAATTACAAGCGAGCTTAACATTACACAAATAATTTGTAAATTAATATTATACTTGTTGTAAGATAACGTATTTACGGTTATAATAATGACAACATTAAAACGTTATTTCTTCAAATGCCTACACATGATCTAGATAACTTAACTGAATGTACCTGGACTGTGCCATTGGTTTAAAGGTGTAAGACTTTTATCCACACGATGCCAAGTAATTTAATCTAGAAATGATTTATCAGAAGCTCATTCCAAAGATATTAGTTGCCGTTAGTACGTAGAGCTTTAGAATTATTCTAATTTTAGATCTTCTACAAGAATGAAACGACCAAAAGACAAGAGAAAATTATATCATAATGTGCGATGATAAGTGATCTAGTGGTAATGGAAGTACACATTATAAAATAAAATGGTTTTGATAATCTCCCATTTCAGGAGCGGACCGATTCGCGCGTGATATCGAGCTAATGACTGGAAGGAAAGCGTCTGTCGTGTTACGAGTGTTTTGGTGTATTATCATGACCGGGTTTCTCTCCGTAAGTTCGTTTTATTGATATATATATCCAGCATTGTCCGTAGTGTTGGGAGGTGCCTTTGCTGTTCTGAGGAGTGTAAAAGTGTCACAGACAGCAGCATAGCCTTCTAGCTAATTGATGCATTAACGGTTCAGTTTGCAAAAGAACATATAGGGATACAGTGCTGGGGTGGCACAGCATATCAGATCCTGCATTGAGACGTCCCAGGATAGTTATAAAACATGCTTTAATTTAATTTTCATTCCCGCCTGAGACCAGAAAAACCTAAGCGAACAGTACACAAGTTGTTTTTTTTTAATAGCCTTGGTGCAAAGTTCAAATTTATACAATCGTTCAAACAATCTGCAAAGCAGGAGAGTGTGCAGAGAGATGACTTTGAAAATAGTTTCCTTATTCCAAATCTTGATTAACGACTTGTCACCCTTATGGGTCATTTTGTGTCATCTCCCAAAGGGAGAAGAGAGAGCGAAATACCAGAAAAGGATAAGAAAAAATGAAATAGAGTAGGATAAGGGAAAAAATAAAAGTGCAGAAACGGAAGACATACTACCTGACCCTTCCCCAACTGCTGTAAGAACAACAGGCTCTTACCTCTACCCTTCCAACAACTCGAACATACATGTACAGACCTAATTTAAAGGATAAAAAAATCAGCCTGGGTTTGAATAAGACGGTTCATGATAATGACAAACAATACATACGAGAAAAGATAAGTATGAGTCGCAATGTAAGAAATCGTACCTTATAACCTGTTCGCCCAACGAAGACTCAACTAAGTCTGTGCATCCGCGCAGTCTGACCAGTCTTCGCATGACAAAAATGCATCCTTGGTCTTGCAAACTGCGCCCAGTGAAGATTCGCAGGATGATCAGAACCTTCGCTTGGCGCATATGCCAAAACATAGAATTTCTGACTTTGCGGCTTGTATACTGAAAAACTTTCGTGTACACATGTCCGAGGATACGTCTTCTGACGCTGCGGTTGGAATAATTAGAATTTTCGTGTACACATGTCCGAGGATACGTCTTCTGTCGTTGCCGCTAGAATAATTAGAATTTTCGTACACATGTCCGATGATACGTCTTCTGACGCTGCGGTTGGAATAATTAGAATTTTCGTACATATGTCCATAAGATACGACTTCTGATGCTGCAGCTCCAACAGTTAAAATTTTCGTACACATCTCCGAAGATACGTCTTCTGTCGTTGCGGCTCAAATAATTTGAATTTTCGTACATGTCCGAAGACACGCCTTCTATCGTTGTGGCTCAATTAAAATTTTCGTACACATGAACGAAGATGCAGCTCGATTAGTTAGAATTTTCGTATGCACGTCCGAAGAAACGTCTTCTGGCATTGCAGCTTGAAAACTTAGAATTTTCGTACACATGTCTGAAGATACGTCTTCTGGCATTGCAGCTTGAATAGTTAGAATTTTCGTACACATGTCCGAAGATACGTCTTCTGGCATTGCGGCTCAAATAGTTATAATTTTCGTGCGAACATGTCTGAAGATACGTCATCTGACAGTGCAGCGCGAATAGTTAGAATGGTCGTGCGCACATGAAGACGTTGCGGCTCGTAGTTAGACTTTGCGTGCGGTATGTTGTCTGTCTTACAGTTGTGTATTCGTACAATGTATGAGTAAGCAACCTTATTTCAGATTGCGTTCATCATAACAGTTACAACCTACAAGGAGCCGAACTATGGGGATGGCTACACATACAAGCAATACGCCATAGCTATTGGATTCATTATATCAGTTATACCTATTCTACCATTGCCAATTATGATGGTGAAAGAGATTTCAAGACAACCTGGTTCTCTGTTCAAGGTGAGGGAGCATAATTGAGCAGTGCTATGTAATAGTCAAACGTAACAGATATACTTGAGCTGCAATGTCAGAAAATGTACCTTCAGAATTGTAGGCCCAGATTCAGATCAGCCTGCACTTTCACGCAGTCTGATTGGAATCTTCATTGGGCATATTTTGAATAGCCAAGGATGCAGAGTTTCTTCACGTGGACAGGGAAGACTCAGATTTGATTGTGCTGATGCGCGGGCTGATTTAAATCCATCACAAAGACACGCCTATATAATTTTGACCCCCATAAACCCCACTTTTATATAGTAAAACTGGGGTTTACAGGGGTATACATTATTTTTATTTCTGCTCAAAACATAGATTGTGGGTACTCGTTAGAACCGCCTCGGCGAGGCGGTTCTAACGAGTACCCACAATCTGTTTTGAGCAGAAATATGAAAAATATAAAATTTATCTTAAAATTTTCACATTTTTTGGTGGTAAAATTTTCAATATATTTGAATAGGCGTGTTTTCGTAATGTTGTTGGGCATGTGGGTAGGTGTTTTCACGCTGCAGCTCATTTGATCTAAAAGAAACTCTGTTGATGGCTCTGATTTATTTGTTATTCCTTGTAACCAATGTTTATATTCTTTAATAAAAGCAATTCACCGAATTCCAATTCCATTGCATTGAATGTATGTGCAAGTCCCGACTGAATAAAAATAAGTAAGCCTGATCTCGCTTAAAGATGCAGCAGAGGACTTCAAGCTGTTTGATTACCAAGCAACTAAATTGTGTTATATAATTAAATTTTATTTTAACAATAGTACAGGGCCCAGTTGTTCAAAGCATCATTTGCTTCAGGAGCTTGTTCATAAACTTGTTAACTGTTGTAATTAAGGTATTTTCAAATACATTGATATTTTAGCTGCAAAACTGTGGGTAGCTTTTGCTGCAAAAGCTACTCACATTTTTGCAGCAAAAATATCAATGTATTTGCCATATTTCAAGACCGAAATTTTGTCGTCACGTTAGCTAACAAATTTGTTAAAACAACTGGGTCCAGATGTCCAGGAAGAGTCACAATGACAAAACAGAGCCCACCAATGACATCAAGAAGAAGAGCTAAGAAAACTACCACAGACAGCACACGGAACAACCCAAGCAAAAGCAAAGCAATAAGGTAATCAAATTTCCAGACAGGACCCAACAAACAAAAGACAATAAACATGAAAACAAAACGCACTGAGCAGCTATAAAACCGGTTACAACTGCATGAAGAAAATGTCATTACACTTACTTGTAGATGCATTGTCCTTTGCGTCATATATATAGTTTCCCAGCGGGCACGTGACGATTATACAACGTCACATCAACGTCGATGCAACGTCATATCAACGTCGATGCAATGTCATTTATATAACGTCGCATCAAGGTCAGTGCAATGTCATGACGTTGCACTGACCTTGACGCGACGTGGTATAAACGCCATATGCCTGCTGGGTTCAGTCCTTACAATAGTTTTGTTGTCTTCACAGTGGCTGTCCACCTCAGTTCAGTGAGCTGAACGTGTTCTAAAAATATTTTATTCCATTTTTGTAGAGAATCAAGTATCTTCTAAAACCTTCCGAGGAGTGGGAACCACATGATGTACAAGCAAGAGAAATGTACAGTCTAAAGCCTTATAAATACGAGACTTCTGCTATAAAGCGGCTAAGAATGGATTTACTTGGAGACGAGGAAACACCATGGATTTAATTTCTTAAATATCCACCAGTAACAGTACCGCTATTTCGACTGAACTTGATACGGTCTCTGTATGGCAGTGTCATATAGTCTGCGGCAAGTGAGAATTGAGCTGACTAACTTATAACAGACAGACAGACAAAACTTTATTCTCTTCAGTCAAGTAAATGGCATTAGACACAACTGAGATGATGGTAGTTGAGGTGGCAAATTATGCATTCCAATAACAATGTTCTTGGCAACTTTGCTAGTATTATGACTATATCCATTATCTAGGATGCGGGGAAAATAATTAATTTAATTACTGCTGTAACAGCAATAACATTACACTACATTGTTTCATTCTAGGTCCGTCTTTAAGACTGTAACGCTTGCAAGGATAAACACACAAATAGTAGAAAATGAAGTAGAAATACCATACGCACATGCACATATAATCATGATTAGAAAATAAGTCTGTCTAGTAGGATTTATTTCCCTTGCACTAGCAGAAGATAGCAGGTTTCCTTTCACATCTAAACTGTGTTCATCCTATTCAAACTATCCTGTGTACCAGACCTGTCCGACCAGTTTCTTTGCAGAATACATAATGCTGTATATGAAAGCTGAGCCTAGCACACCCTCTTGACTAAAAGTGTTTTTCTTTGTTGTTGTTTTTTTTTTTTTTTTTAACATAATTATTGGACCTTATAATCATAGTGCATCATTCTGTATGCAGTCCATGAAAAAAAAAAAAAAAAAATGAGCTGCCACTTCAGAGAATTTACCTTCAGACATGTGCACCTAGCAAGAATCCAGATCAGCCTAAGCATTCAGGTAGTCTGATCAGAATCTTCACTGGGTGCATTTTGTATAGCAAAGGATGCAAAGTTTCATCAATTGGATAAATGAAGACTCCGGTCAGACTGTGTGCATGCACAGGCTGATTTGAGTCTTTGCTGAGTGTGCTTGTCAGAAGGTTTGTTTTCTCACGCTTAGACAGAAATATCAGTTGCTGATTTCCTGTGTATAATAATACTGAATGTGGAAGTACAGTACTATTCATGCATTATGAACTGACAACAGCCAACTTGATATTATCTTTACTATCAAGTGCCGATGACTACACGCATGGGTTGAGTACTAGTAATATGACGTTTAAGCCCCACAACAGTCCTGCTTGTTGACCCTTCCAAAAAATGCTTTTTTTTCTTTCTTTCTTTTTTTTTTTTTTTTGTTTAAGTTCCAATGTTCCTTCTGCCTTCAAGGTGATGTGCTGCCACTTTATTACAAATGTTCCCTATCCTCTTGTCTTTCAGTGCCCTGGGAGGGCTGTGTTCTGTGATCACAGCCTTTCTTTGGCATCTCCATTTCTATTTTGTCTACTTAACAGTTTTGTGCCGCAATTTTATATTCAACTTGTGTTTTGCATAAAAATGTTATAAAAAAAATAATAAAGGACACAATCACATAGGTATTTGTTCAAGGCAGAAAATACGAGCCATAAACCTTAACTGATAGCCAAATCAGCCCCAATGTCAAAAAACTCTTCCAGACATGTGGGTTCGGGAAAATTCAGGTCAGCCTGCACTGCATAGTCTGATTAGAGTCTTGAGTGGGCACATTTTGTATATCTAGGGATGCAGCGATTCTTCATGCAGACAAACGACTGATCTGACGGTGTGGATGTGCAGGCTGATTTGAATCTTCCTTGGGTACACATGCCAGAAGGTATTTTCTCAAATAGTAGGCTTGTTTTAATGCTCTCTTGAGTTGAGTAAAGAAAGTAATGCCTGATAATGGGCTACCACAATCCTTTTTCACCAAACAAAAAAGAAAAGTCTGAACTGACAATTAACTTTTAGCACTGTCTGGACAAATCCAACAAATGTTAAGCTGGTGGTATGTTTCTTATTTTTCCCAGAAATAATGTCTGACATTTCATGCAAACTGTCTCATCAGAAAACATTTTAGCAGAAATGTCAACAAGTATCCACAATGTATGTTTTTGTGGAGAAATAAGAAAAATATCAATATTTTTGGATTGAAAAAACATCTCATCAAGAGCTATGCATGGTTTTTGCCGTGTATCCCAGCAATAGTATTACCAAGAGGTAGTGGTGAATTTATCAATTACTAAGCAACAATGAGAATTTCACAATTATCTTAGATGAAAAAACTACTTAAAGTATTATTAAGTGTCAAAGTAACCTATGTATCCCTGCCTGGAAAACAGTTCCTAAGATTTTGTACCACAGTCATGATTCAGGTGATAAGCTTTTGTTCACATTGTCATTGTAAGAATTATACCATCAAGTTTGGTGATGCACCTTCAATTGATTCAGAAAAGATGGTCTAGACACTGATTTTGTACCAAGGATTTTGTACACTTGGACATATTGTATCACATGATCCAATCTGTTCACACAACACACCATCCTCTTAACCGCCACCACCCTCTGGGCAAATTTATCAGACCACAAACTGATGACAGTTTTTCTTATTTTTTTCCCAGAAAATAGGTTCTTACATTTTGTGCAAATTGTCTCCTAAAAAGACAATTTGCATGAAATGTCAAAGCCTGTTTTCTGGGAAAAAAAATTAGAAAAAATATCAATGTCATCTGCTGAAATATTTACCCAGCATGCTAAGCAATAAGATGTAAATGTATCATTCCAACTCAACAGGTTACAATTATTTAGCCCAATTAGACATGTTCCTATCAGTCGACTGATTTTTTTTCCCAATCATCAGTCATAAGAGGCAAAAAAGACTGATGATCCAATACAATAAACCATCAGGACAACAATACCCATCATCATGAATTTTAATTTCAGTGGGCTCCAACAAATTCAAATTATTAAGAAAAAAAAAGGAAGTTTAATACTCCAACTGAGGTCAGTGTTGATGCATTTTTTTTTATTGTGTTTGAGTTTAAAAACATGTCAACATTTGTGGTCATTTTGTGTCGTCTCCCAGAGAAAAGAGTTAGTAGAGGAGACGGGAGAGAGGGACAGGGGAGAAAGAGGAACTGGTGTGAAATTATAGAAAGAGAAGAAATTAAAACATTCCCCCCCCCGCCCCCCCCTACCCATACCTGCTACAAGGATACCTGTAGCAGGCCTTGCCTAATTGTAAGTCAATATCAGTTGGACACCCCTGTGACATTAGATACATGACACCCTCGCCACACCCGACCATCCACTTGTGTTGATGCATAAATGCCCGTTTCCAACACAGCATGATTTTCTGCCCTAACCCATCAGATCAATTTTGTCTGAACTGACTTGTGTAAGTTAAATAAAGGACAAATACAAAGGAGGCTGAGCACACCAGAGGCATACCAGATGCCAATTTCCTAAAGAAACCATTTTGCCAAAATCTACATAATCAATCTTTGTTAATTTACCGAGGATATTGAGAGAAACTGAAATAATGGAAATAAATATGGATAGAGGGAGAATTATATATGGAGAATTTTTGATACCAAACCTGTCACTCAAAATTAATAAATAAATAAACAAAAGAACATATATACATATCCTGCAAGCATGTACACAACAGGAATAGAAAGCCCTTTAGGGTGTGATCATTTAAAAGAAATTAAATTTGAGGCATTTTTCTGTTGTTTTTTTTCTGATTCTTTTTACAATATCCATACAGCTAACCAGAGTGCACATATCTATACATAGGCAGCTCATAGCTCCAATAAGGTAATATTTTTAACCAAAAAACATGTGTTATGGGTACTCATTAGAAGTGCCTAAATGAGGCACTTCTAATGAGTACCCATAACATACAGTCGACTCTCGTTATATCGAACTCCAAGGAACTCTTTGAAACACTTCGAGATATCCGTACTTCGACATATCAGAGTTGCGGAACTGAGGAAAACAATTAATCAAACAACCACCTTTAACAGAATGAATATGTAATTTGACTCCTAAGTTAAAGATATATTGAAAATAATGTGGAAAAGAGGAGAAATTGCTCCTAAGGAGCAATTTCTCCTCTTTTCCACAATATTTTGTTGCCTGTTGGTAGATCTCTGTGTTAAAACAGGGACCAGATTTTCACTTCGAGATAAGCGGTTATTCGAGATAAGCGAGTTCGAGATAACGAGAGTCAACTGTATTTTTCTTGTGGATAAATAAGAAAATTATTAATATGGCTACCGTTCTTGTCTTGCACTATGAGGCAGAACTAAAGTGATCAGATTCCTTTTATGCTAATACTGCTCACTGGTCATTACTGCTCATATGTTTGAACTACACTACCCAGTCAGCATTCTACGTAAATCTATATCGGGCCGTCATCGGCCCGTCAGGGTAGCTGACGGGCCGATGACGGCCCGATGTAGATTTACGTAGAATGCTAGCTGGGTATGAAGAAATAAGTTGTTAAAAGGACATCGAAAGCCCTGATCAGCTGTGGATAAATGCAGCCTGATAAAGGTCCGCAATGTCAGGTTATAGAACCATTGGAATACACAAGTGAGCTGCAACATCAAAAATATACCTTTGGACGTGTGTGCCGAGCCAAGATTCAGATCAGCCTGCATATTCTGATCAGAATCTTCACTTGACCAATTTTGAATAGCCAAGGATACAAAGTATCTTCATGTGGACAACAAAGATTCTGATCAGACTGCAAATGTGCAGGCCGAGTTGAATCTTCAATGGGTGCAAATGTCAGTACCTATGTTTTCTAACATTGTGGCTCATAAGAGGAACAAATACCATATTTACCATATGTATTCAGACAGGCAGGCCTGAGCAAACAGTGCAGACCCAGATGAGATGCCGCAGAATGTGGAATCTCATCAGGGTCTACACTGTTGCAACTCATCCAGCAATTTTTGTTTGTGTTGAGGTTTTACGGCCCAGTCAACCCAATGGGGTCATGTCGAGCGCGGTCAGTTTACCTAACCACACGTTTACTGGGCAGGCTTAGTCCTCTAAGCGGTTAACCAGTACTGTGCACATTCTTTCGCCAGAAACTGACAACTGCCCTTCTTGAATCAGCGGAAGGGAGAGAATGACCGTAGAAAATATTTCATGATCAATCTCCACGAAAGAATGTTGCCGACCTCGGCGGGGTTGAACCCGCGACCTCCTGATCTCCAGTCGGACGGCGCATCCAACTGAGCCATCGAGATCGGGTATAAAATTGTGCAAATTTTAGAACAAGTATGGTAAGGAGTTAGGTGTCCGAATATTTATGGTAAATGTGGCACACTTGGGAAAATGTTGATGAACAAGAAGACTCAGGTCTTCACTATTCTCACATGCCAGAAGATATTATTTCACATGATGAGGCCCATATACATAATGAATATGTTTAACTCATTTATGCCAATGGGTTCTTCTACCTTAACTGTTTGGACAGGCCCATTTCCTATATAAGGGGTGTTGGGTTATTTTTTATTATTAATATGATTTGTAGATATTTTAAACCTTAATGCAAACAGTGTAGATCTTGATCAAATGATGCATTCTGTGGCATATGATCTGGGTCTACACTGTTTGTAAATGTCCATTTTATGGTATGTTAGGCTTATATGGGTTCAATGCATGAACATCAGTTATAACATGGCAGGTAATATTCTGAAATAAGGTTGATAATTAATGTCAGCTGTCTGCTATGCAAATGATTCACATGAAATATCAAACCTTATTTAAAAAAAAAAATCCAAAATATCCTAGAATGTCATCTGCTACAAATGAAAGGCACTTAAAAGATAAAAATTTCTTTTTTTTTTTTTTTTTTATTCATTTCTTTTTTTTTTTTTTTTTTTTGGTGGCATCTTCTTTTGCATATTAAAATTGCTTTTCACAACTGCATCAAAACAAACCAACATTTTTTTTTTTTTTTTTTTTACTATATGTCTCTTATCAATAACATAAATTTGACACAGTCATGAATCTTTCTAATTTTTACAAGCATCTACTTATACACAACAAATATCCTATGATTCAGAATTGATCAATCTTGTCCATCTAAAAACTTAGACATAAAGTCTGTTGGTCTGGGCTCTTCAGTGTCCTTGAAAAACATCATTATATGTGTAGTTTGTTTCCATCTCTTTGCTACCTCCACTAGATCTTGCTGACCCTGCAATAAATCAAGAAATCAGTCCAATGTATGGATTTTATCTGCAGATTGAATTTGAAAAAAAAAAAAAAAAAGCTTTTTTTTTTTTTTCAAAATCAGTCCCCAGATATGTAATACAGAACACAGACATTTGGAGTCAGTAGAATGTATATGGTGAAAATCCAATCTCTGGTATTTTTTCCTCTAATTTAAAACAACGTTTACAAAATAGATACTTTTTCTGGAACAGTACATTAAATGTCCTAAGATTTCACAAGTTATTCCATACATTTTTTACCTCAAGTTTGCTCTTTATGTTGCTGTTTCTTTAAGTAAGTGGAATGGGGAACTCTAATTAGACTGCACCTTCAGAACAATCTGATCTGGGTCTGCACTGTGAATTTGCCACTTTGTAGGAAATTCTGGTGTACCAAGTTTTAAGGCATTTACTGTACACTGCACAGACAGATACATGTACCTTTTCCAGCAAATATTAGTTCCTTCAAAAGTGTTTTTAAAACAAAAAAAGTGATTTTAAAACAAACAAAAAAAAAAAAAAACAAGAAAAAAAAAATAAGAAAAAAACAAAACAAAAAAAAAACAAACACACAAAGAAATCTGCGGAAGTCTACATTTTAAACAAAAAAAAAAAACAACAACAATTAAGATTTCCGCGGATGTGGACAGTGCACCTGCATTGGGCAAAGTAACTGAAGTGCAAAATCTAGGTCAAGAGCACAGGTTCATGTTGGTCCTTGGACTATAGAAGGTTTGACATAGAGCTATTACCAGTATAAAGAAATGCACTTAAATGCTAGACTCAACATTAAATCACTATAAAGTCAATCAAGCCTGATATATAGGTCAAGGGCACCAGGTGGTCATAATGTGTGCTTGAAGAGTATGCTGAGGACAATTACATATGTACTATGCAAGGCTTAACACTTGCAGCTATTACTGCTTCAAAGAAACACACTTTAATGATAAAATCAATGTCAAACCATGACAAAGTCACTCAGGCATGATATCTAGATCAAGGGCACCAGGTCATAGTGTGTGCTTGAAGAGTATGTCGAGGACGTACGATATGTTTGATACTTGTAGCTATCACCACTTCACAGCAACACACTTTAATGCTGGATTCGACGTAAAATCATGACAAAGTCAACTGAGCAGGAAATCTAGGTCAAGGGCACTGGGTCATAGTGTGTGCTTGCAGAGTACGTCAAGGAAAATTACTATGCAAGATATGACACTTGCAGCTATCACCACTTCAGAGAAATGCACTTGAATGCTAGACTCAACGTAAAATAATAATGACAAAACCACTGGAGTGCGAAATCTAGGTCAAGGGCACTGGGTCATACTGGGTGTTTGAAGAGTATATTGAGGACAATTACTATGCAAGGTTTGACACTCACAGCTATCACTGCTCTAGTGAATGGCACTCTAATAATGCTAGACGACATAAAATAATGACAGTTACTCAAGAGTGATATCTAGGTCAAGGGCACTGGGTCATAGTGCATGCTCGAAGAGTATGTTGAGGACAATTACTGTGCAAGGTATGACACTAAGAGCTATCACTGACACACTTAAATGCTAGACTTGACATAAAATCATGAAATCGCCACTGGAGTGCAAAATCTAGGTCAAGTGCACTGAGTCATAGTGCTTGCTTGTAGATGATGTCAAATACAACAAGGCAAAATTTGAACATCACAGCTATCACCGCTACAGAGAAACATAGTTTAATGCTAGACTCTATGTAAAATCAAGACAAAGTTACTCATGTGCGAAATCTAGGTCAAGGGCTTTGGGTCAAAGAGCGTGCTTGAAGAGTATGTCAAGGACAATTACTATGCAAGGTACATGTATGATACTGCATCTATGACTGCTTTAGAGAAAAACACTTTTAATGCTAGACTCGATGTAAAATAATGACAAAGCCATTGGAGTGAGAAATCCAGGTCAAGCGCACCAGCTCATAGTGCAATCTTGATGAGTATGATTGTCGAAGACAATTACTATGCAATTTTGATACATGCAGCTATCATCCCTTCAGAGAAACACACTTAAATGCTAGACTCAACGTAAAAATGCTAGACTCAATGTAAAATCATAACAAAGTCAGTCTGGCAGGAAATCTAGGGTCAAGGGCACTGAGATAGCGCGTGCTTGAAGAGTACGCCAAGGACAATTATTATGCAAGGTTTGACATTCGCAGCTATCACTACTTCAGACTAACGCACTTTCATGCTAGACCCAATGTAAATAATGGTAGACTCGACGCAAAATCACAACAGTCACTCTAGCATGAAATCTAGATCAAGGGTACTGCATCGTAGTGCATGCTTAAAGGGTATAGTCAGAGGACAATTACTATTACAGGTTTGGCACTCACAGCTTTCATTGTTTCACAGACATCCACTTAAATGCTAGACTCTAAATGTTGATAGACAGATGAACAGATGAATGGACGGAAATTCGAACTATGACGTATCCTGCTACAAGCAGGTGAGATAAAATGAAAAAAAAAAAATAGAAGACAGTCCGACTTCATATGTTGTTCAATAATATAATAAAACTGAAATGATAATACCCAGCCATTATCATGTTGTGGGCAGCTAACTGTCAAAATAGACAAAATTTGTCAATAAACAATCCCAAAACAGATTTCCACAATATCAATGCACATATCAAATTTGATGAAAATCCAATGAGATTTACTCAAGTTATTGTCCTGAAAGTAAAAAACAAATGTACTGAGGGCAGATAACTGTTAAAACTGTTAAATTTTTGTGTTGAGGTTTTATGGCCCAGTCAACCCAATGGGGTCATGTCGAGCATGGTCAGTTTACCTAACCACACGTTTACTGGGCGGGCTTAGACCTCTAAGCAGTTAACCAGTATTGTGCACATTCTTTCCCAAAAAACTGATAATTGCCCTTCTTGAATCAGCAGAAGGGAGGGAATGACCATAGAAAATATTTCATGATCAATCTCCAAGAAAGAATGTTGCCGACCTCAGCGGGGGTTGACCCGCGACCTCCTGGTCTCCAGTCGGATGGTGCATCCAACCAAGCCACCGAGGCCGGCACATTGAAAAAAAAAAAAAAAAAGAAAAAAAAAAAAGACATCTACTTTGGGAATGCTAATGGGCAAATTTCGTCCATTTTTAAAACTCTGTTAGCAATCCCAAAACCAAGTTTGATGAAAATCCATTGACATTTACTAAAGTTATCATCCAGAAATGAAAATACGGATGTGCAGATAACTTTGTCAAAAATTGAGGAAATTTGCCCATCAGCAATCCTAAAGCAGAGTTCCATAATATCTGTCCTCACACTTTGTTTTTTAGTGAAAATCTATTAACATTACTGAAGTTATCATCTGGAAATGCAAATACTGAGCTGTCACAGGCAGACAACTGTCAAAAATTGACATAATTTGCCTATTAACAATCCCAAACCATATCTCCACAATATCAATGCACAAACTGAGTTTGATGAAAATCCATTGACATTTATTGAAGTTATTGTCCAGAAACAAAAATATGGACAGACAGATGTACGACAGACTGACAGACAGACAGACACACGGACAGCCAACATGATACCATAATACTCTGCCACTATAGTGTGGCGGGGTATAAAAATGCAAAACACAGAAAATAAAACAAGGCCTGCAGCTTGACAGGACAGCTTGTCTGAACTTGCACTTATCTATCAGATCTTAAAAACTTTGACACAAGACTTTAACATAAAATCTCTAAGTCAATGACCTTGACTTCTAGGTCATGAGCAGGGGTGTGGACAGTGCTCAAAAAAAATTTAGATCGACATCTATAATCATACCAAATATAAACTAAAAAGTTTAGGACAAGTATGATGATGATGATGATGGTTTGGTGTTTTACTTCCCTTTCCACATTATTTAACCCTTCTCATGCTGAATAAATTAAGATGCCATGCACACTTCTAATTTCCAGCCAATCAGATTACTTGATCTGGGTTTTTGACAGAAATTCACATATCTGATGACAAACAGTGCAGATCCAGATCAGTTGGTTTCTTCAGAAGCCAACTGATCTGGATCTACACTGTTTGCTAAAACAGGGCATGTCGTGTTCAGCAAGCAAAGGGTTAAGATTATTTTATATCGTTTGAGAAGTTAAGGATGATAATGAAAGGCTCTCTGCAATCAAACACCATACAGTCATGAGCTGAATTCCGCCTTTGGTGGGATTCGAACCCTGCACCTCAAGATCCCAAGTCATGAACGCTACCACTCGGCCACACAGTCCCTTTAATGACAAGTATGGTAATGAGTTGCGGAATAAGTGTGACCGTCTTAACCCTTGTGCTGCTAAACCCAGATATACACTGCCTTTGCAAACAGTGTAGATCCAGATCAGTTGGCTTCTAAGAAATCAACTGATCTGGATCTGCACTGTTTGCCATTTAGTATGTGAATTTATATCAACAGTCTGGATCAAGAAATCTGATCAGCTGCAAATTTGAAAAGGGCATGGCATCTTAATTAAGTCAGCAGGACAAGGGTTAACAAACATTTTTTGTCCTGCTCTTTGAGAAGGCAAATACTTTCATGTCAGTGTGACCTCCCCTGGAAATGTAGCTCCACATAAGGTGCTTTTTTTTTTTTCATCCAAAACATTCTCATATTTTTCATATTTTGCCTGGAGGAGTAGCAACTCTTCTTAACCCTAGCCAAGCTGAATGAATTAAAATGCCATGCCCACTTCTGATTTTCAGCCAATCAGATTACTTGATCCAGGCTGTTGATACAAATTCACAAACCTAATGAGAAACAGTGAGATCCACATCAGTTGGCATCTTCAGAAGCCAAATGATCTGGATCTACACTGTCTGCAAAGGTAGGACATATCCGGGTTCAGCATACAGTAGCTAGGATTAAGATCACTTAGTCGTCTCTGAATTCATGAAAGAACAGCCATACCTCTAGAAAAGAGTGGATATCAGGTTAATATTTTTCTTATTTCTTCATGAAAACAATGTTCTGGGAACTCATTAGAAGCACCTCAACGAGGCACTTCTTATGAATACTCACAACATATGTTTTCATGGAGAAATAAAACATTATTATTAAAACTTTGTGGTTGTAAAAGGTGGCTTATCTGGTGCTATGACTTACCTTTATGACAAGAAGATCTATGGCTCTTATATCTGTCACATGACTGTTCTTCTGAAACTTCTCCCTCAGCTTTGCTTTTGCATCTGTCTCAGTGAGACACAAGTTGTATTCACTAACTGGTGATAAAGATAACAAAATGATAGAATGTTCATAGCTTCGGAAAGGGCGCTTTTTGTTTTTTCAACTGAAAAGTGCGGCAAATATCCTAAAATTTTACACACCAAAATGTCTCACACAATGGCATATGCAAACAGTGCAGACCCAGATCAGACTGCTCCTTCAGGAGCAGTCTGATCAAGGTCTACACTGTTTGTCTTTCCTTTAAGTATTTAAAGAAACAACTGCAGAAAAAGCAAAATTTAGGCCCCAGAAGTATGGAATAAAGTGTTTGAAATTTTAGGACATTTACCGAACTGATATTTTTCTTACTTCTCCATGAAAACATAATTATGTTGTGGGTACCAATTAGAAGTGCCTTGCTGAGGCACTTCTATTGAGTACCTACAGCATAATTTATGCTTTCATGGAGAAATAAGAAACATGTTATGTGGACAAAAAAACCAGTGAAGAATGATGCAGGGGAGATGTCAATGAGCAAAGACTCAAAGCAGAAGGCCTGGTTAGAGCACTACCAAAGGCTTCTCAATGTAACTGACTGGGAGCCAGACCACCTGTCTGATGAACTACCAGTGGAATGCCCGCCCATCCCTATCACCATTGATATGGTTAAGAAGGCTATCTCTCAGATGAAGGCAGGCAAAGCACCGGGCCTATCAGGAATAGTGGTGGAGATGATACAAGCAGATGCTGACATAGGTGCCTCCATGATCCGTGATCTCGCTGTTACAATCATGAGGGATGGTACCCTCTGATTGGGAGCAGAGCACTACCAAAGGCTTCTCAATTTTGCTGACTGGGAGCCAGACCACCTGTCTGACGAACTACCAGTGGAATGCCCGCCCATCCCAATCACCATTGATATGGTTAAGAAGGCTATCTCTCAGATGAAGGCAGGCACAGCACCGGGCCCAACAGGCTTAGTGGTGGAGATGATACAAGCAGCCTCCATGATCCGTGACCTCGCAGCTGCATTCATTCGGTATGGCATGGTTCTTTTGAAAGGATTGGTGTATTGGATTCAAATTTTATACACAGGTATATCATCATAAAATGTAGATCAAATTCAATTTAGGGTAAAATCTACCAATTATTTTGGGAGTTATGGCCCTTTTTCAAATTCGGAAAATGGCTTTTGTTCCGTAACTTTTGAAAAGCTTAGTGAATTAGATTCATATTTTATACACAAGCATATAATTATAAAATATAGGTCAAGTTTGATTTAGGGTAAAATGCACCAATTATTTTTGGAGTTACGGCCCTTTTTCACCTTCAAAAGATGTTTTCTTTCTAATATTTTTTTTAAAAATGATTGATTTGTGTATTGGATTCATATTTTATACATAGGTTTATAATCATAAAATATGGTCAAGTTCGATTTAGAGTAAAATCTGCCAATTATTATAAGAGTTATGGCCCTTTTTTCAACTTCATTTTTTTGCAAAATGCCTGCGTGTGGGTGAGGATGGCGGGGGCATCTGTGTCATACTGCCACATTTCTAGTTCAATACATATTTCCACCACCCCGATCAAATACATTCACAAGCTTATGTAATGTTTACCTATCACCAACTAAAAAGGACCCTGTCTAACATATAAAAATATAATAAAGGTATTTTTTAACCTTTTTAGTAGCCTTTTTTCAGTCTTTTCTTTTGGTGAAATTCTGCAAAACTATTTGAGCAGGCTTTAAATACAATACTTGTGCCTTTATTGCAAAGACTATAATGGATATAAAATTGCATGTTGCAAAGACATGTTAACATGATGCATAAACATTAACCCTTGTCATGCTGAATAAATTAAGATGCCACACCCACTTCTAATTTTCAGCCAATCAGATTACTTGATGTAGGTGTTTGGTATAAATTCACATACTTAATAACAAACAGTGCGGAGCCAGATCAGTTGGCTTCTTCAGAAGCCAACTGATCTGGATCTACACTATTTGCAAAGGCAGGGTATATCTGGGTTCAGCAGGACAAGGGTTAATAGAGATTTTAATGAAATATCTGTTCTACATATGAAGAATTTAATTATAAAGTATAAGTGAAGATACCAAGGAAATATAAAAATTACAAAGCATTTAGCCTTCCCAAGGAATGAAAAGATGGAGAGAAGACAAACAAATAATGACCAAATGTCATATGAAATACACAAACACACCAACATCAGCATATTTTTATTACACCACAACCTCTTTATAACACTATTGTTGGGGTCCATAGTATAAACCGTGTTAGTTAAACAACCATGTTATATCCAAACAAAAATGTATAGATTATATTGAAAAATGACCGAAGAAAAAGATTGATCGTTTTTGGTTCTAAATGCAGGTATCTTGCATATGAATCTGTTTATCTCGGTTCACTGATGTAAAGTGAACCTGCTTGCCTGAATACAGATATCGATAAACTCCAAATAAGGCTGGATTCTTCAAAGAGCAGCTGGAGGTGCCTGTGATATCCTGGAAGTGCCTGTGATGTAAAGAAATATAGTGAAAATCTGAAGAGTTATTGCAGCTGCAAATATTGATATAATTCTTCTCTAGATTACTGCCTGGAAAGATTCATTCATTCAGCATCTCAATAAGCTATCATAATGTGTACGTTATGAATATCCATGTTAAAGTTATAAAACATAATCTCAAAGAATTATTGGCGCTTTTGAGTAAGATTGTCATAGAATGCTCACTGAAGTAAGACTTTTTTCTTGAATGGTGATGACTGTAATTGGGAGGTGCTGCCTGTTAGCCATTCCAACTCGAAGAAAATTGTCTTTGCTCAATATATCACACACCATGCCAGCTTCCCATATGTACCAAATGTATAAAAAAAAATGCCGATGCCTGTCACCATAAATTATGACGTAATTGACGTAATTTGAGCATTACCGGAACACCTAAAATAACCTACGTTGTTACCTTTTGGCAGCTTGTATGCGTATCGCTCACATATGTCGTATGACGCTCGCTGTATGTGTTTTTGTACATGTAGTTTAATTTTTTTATTTCTTTACATCCACTGTAAACAACTAAAATCATGGCGGGACTGTCAGTTAACCTAACCACACTATTCCTGGGCAGGCTTAGACCTCCTAAGGGGTTAACCGGTAATAAGTGAACATACGAGGGCAAGTCAATAAGTAACCAGCCTATCCCATTTCCAATTGACCAAGACACCCAAGATTTTCATGCCTTGTTTCAATACATGTTTAAGGCCTGAGGGCAAAATTGCACCCTTATCGTGTCATTCACTCATAAGATATTGAATGTCAAACATGGCTAGCGATGCAAAAGTAAGCTTTTTGTCAAAATTTGAGTACTGTGCTGTAATTCGGTACTTGTATTTGAAAGGGAAAACAGGTCAGGAAATACATTGCGAGTTGACCAATGTTTATGGGTCTTCTGCACCATCGTATGCACAAGTTAAATTCTGGGTTGGGGGATTTAAATGCAGCAGGACGTCTTTAGAAGATGAAACCAGGTCTGGACGACCATCAGATGCCACCGATGAAGAAATGTGTAACAAAGTAGGGATCTGGTGTATACTCTGATAGGCGAATTAAGGTGGAAGAAATAGTGAATGCATTACATGTTTCACATGGTAGCGTTTCAACAACTTTACATGATCGCTTGGGTATATGCACAAGCTAACAGCCCCTTGGGTCCCAAAATCCCTTAGCGATGAGCAAATGGCAACCAGAGCATCAGTATACAGCACATTGTTGAAGCAGTTTAGGTCAAAGGAAGATGATTTCCTTTCACGTCTGATGACTGTAGACGAGACCTGGGTCCATTATTATGAGCCAGAGAATAAAGCTCAAAGTCGCCAGAGTGTAGGGCCGGGATCTCCGAGGCCAAAGTTCAAAGAAGTTCAAAACACAACCCTCTGCTGGCAAGGTGATGGTAACTGTATTTTGGGATGCACAAGGCATTATTATGTTGGACTTTCTTGCAAAGAAAAGTACAATAACAGTTGCATATTAAGCAAATTTGCTCGACCAACTGAGAACTGTGATCCGTGAAAAACGCCGAGGTAAACTCTAAAAGGATTCTGCTCCAACAGGACAATGCGAGAGTCCACACTTGCAAAATTGCAATGGATGCTGTTGCGCGGAATGGGTACAAGCTAATACCGCCCCCCAGTCCAATGAAGAAGTCGTGAGTGGGTCAGAGACAAGGACCCTGGCTTCTTCAGTTCTGGGCTGATGGCACTGGAACACCGTTGGTCCAAGTGCATCATTCTAGAGGGCAATTACATCAAAAAAGAAGAGATCGATCTCACCCAGAAATAAATTAGGCTGGTTTTTATTGACTCGCCCTCGTACTTTCGTCAGTAACTGACAACTGCCTTTCTTGAGTCAGTGGAAGGAGAAAGAAAAGTAAGTGGGGACCTCTGGCTCTTGAGTCAGATGCTCTACCGACTGCGCTACGCGGCCTGGCTCACTGTTTATGTTAACTTTGAAGGACTCAAAGGTGTTGCAAGTGATTCACTCTTGATGTTGCTCTCTGGGCAAGCGTCTGGTAGAGCGTCTGACTCAATAGCCAGAGGTCCCCACTTACTTTTCTTTCTCCTTCCGCTGATTCAAGAATGGCAGTTGTCAGTTACTGATGAAAGTATGTTCACTTATTACCCGTTAACCCCTTAGGAGGTCAAAACCCAGGAATAATGTTAGGCTAACTGACAGTCCCGCAATGATTTTAGTTGTTTACGGTGGACGTAAAGAAACAAAACTAAAACAACACATACAGTGAGCTTCATACGACATATGCTAGCGATATGCATATGAGTTACCAAGAGGGTCAACAAAGCAGGGCCCGGTTGTTCAAAGCGTCGTTAGCTTAACGAGCTCGTTAAGGGTCATTTCGTTAATTGTTTTAGCAGACTCAATACACAATATTCTGATATTTTTTGCTGAAAAAATGTGAGTAGCTTTTGCACTGCAAAAGCTACTCACATTTTTTCAGCAAAAAATTTCAGCATATATGTGTATCACTCGATCTAAATTTTAACGAATCGTTAACTAACGACATCGTTAGCTTTGAACAACTGGGCCCAGGTTATTTTAGGTGTTCTGGTAATGCTAAAATTGCGTCATAATTTACGGTGACAGGCATCAGCATTTTTTTTATACTTTTGGTACATATGAGAAGCTGGCATGGCGTGTGATATATTGAGCAAAGACAATTTTCTTTGAGTTGGAATTACAAACAGGCAGCAACTCCCGATTACAGTCATCACCATTGAAGAAAAAAAGTCTTACTTCAGTGAGCTTTCTATGACAATCTTACTCAAAAGTGCCAATAATTCTTTGAGATTATGTTTTATAATTTTAACATGGAAATTCATGACATACACATTATGATAGCTTATTGCGACGCTGAAAGAAAGATTCTTTCTCGGCAGTAATCTAGAAAAGAATTATATCAATATTTGCAGCTGCAATAACTCCAGATTTTCACTGTATTTCTTTACATCAAAGGCACCTCCACGACATCACAGGCACCTCCAGCTGTTTTTGTTTTTTTAAGAACCCAGCCTTATTTGGAGTTTATCGATATCTGTATTCAGGCAAGCAGGTTTACTTTGCATCAGTGTACCAAGATAAACAGCTTCCTATGCAAGATACCCACATTTAGAACCAAAAACGATCGATCTTTTTCTGTTTCGAGTTATTCAGGCTGACTTCGAAGCCGTCAGCCTGGTGACTTCAAATATCATATCTTTGGTAAATATGGAAAGTTCTGGGGTATATAAGTGACAAAACATTATGCCTATAAGGGTCGAATAGCACTGTTTGATTTTCAGTAAACTCTCTAGTTATTGTGTATTTTATCAAAAAAGACGAACACCTATCTTTTTATGTCTAGTTTTTGACCATCACAGGTAGCTCCAGATATCTGTCACAACCATTTAATCGGTACCTCCGCGGAGGCCGTAACCTGTGATAGTTTACCAGGCATGTCTAGGAGAAGCACAATGCAAGGTTTGGTGGCTGTAGGTCTTATAGTTGAGAAGATCTGGAATGTCAATGTAAATTGTGTCAAAGTCATTAGAGCACTAAATTTAGGTTAAGGTCACCAGGTCAAGGTACCTGCCAAGTCAGGATGTCAGGCAGATGTTTCATGTAAGGTTTGATGGTTGCTTAGTCTTGTAGTTGATTAGAATACTAACTTTGATGTAAATGTCGAACTTGGGCATAAATGTTGACAGATGGACTTACACATGGACAACCTAAAAGCGGCTGCCTATAACCCAAAGAAGAGGTCAGGGAGATGTTTCATGCAAGGTTTGATAGTTGTTTAGTCTTGTAGTTGATCAGAATACTAACTTTGACGTAAATGTTGAACTTTGACATACATGTAAATATTGACAGACGGACGGACGAATAGACGGATGAACGGAAAAGTGGATGCCTATGTTGCAAAGTCAGGAGGTCAGGGAGATGTTTAATGCAAGGTTTGATGGTTGTTTAATCTTGTAGTTGATTAGAATACTAACTTTGACATACATGTCGAACTCCTACAATGTTGACAGATGGCCGGACGAACGGAAAAGCGGACACCTATGTTGCAAAGTCAGGAGGTCAGGGAGATGTTTCATGCTAGGTTTGATGGTTGTTTAGTCTTGTAGTTGATTAGAATACTAACTTTGATGTAAATGTCGAACTTAGATATAAATGTTGACAGACAGACGGACAAACAGATGGATGGACGGACAAGTGGATGCATATGTCGCACCCTGCTACAAGCAGGTGCGACAATAAAAAGTGTTCTACATGTTATATTATGTCCCTTTACAATTTTGCAAGGCTTCAAGAAAATCTGTGAAACCATTTTCAAATTATAGAAAGGGCATACGTATATGACTATTGACGATGTTTAAAGGGTGGTAACTCCAAAAGCAGGTAATTCAGAGTTATGAGCCTTGTGTTTTGCAAATTGTATCATGGTGATATACATTTGCATAAAGTTTCAAGAAAATATCTCTACCAGTTTTCAAGTTACAGAGTGGACACAAATATATTACAGAAATCACTATTTTCAAATTTCAAAAGGCCATAACTCCCAAAGTAGGTTAACTAGAGTTACATTTCTTAAGTTCTGCACCTTGTCTCGTGATGCTTTACATTTGTGTGAAGTTTCTTCAAAATATCTGGAACGTTTTTCAACTTACAGAGCAGACTCGAGTTAATAGTAGAAATGGCTGTTTTCAATATCTACTATGTACAAAGGGCTGCAACTCCAAATGTAGGTTAACCAAAGTTACATTTTTTGTGTTCTGCACATTGTCTCATGGTGCTTTACATTTGTGAGAAATTTCAAAATAATATCTGGAACAGTTTTCAACTTACAGAGCGTTCACGTGTACATGGTAGAAATGGCTATGTTCAATGTTCAAAGGGCAGTAACTCCAAAAGTAGGCAAACAAGAGCTACGGTTCAAGTGTTTCTGCATGTCGTCTTAAAGTGCTTTGTATTTGTGTGAAGTTTTGTGAAATTTCTTGGACGGTATCAGAGTTACGGAGCTGACACAAATGATGGAAGAGCTGACGGGAGGACACACAAAATTTTAGACGGTATAACATAATACCCTCACCATTTTTTGTGGCAGGGCATAAAAGTGAAAAATAACTACTGATAAACCTGTTTAAAGCTGCTTTTGAATAAACAATAAATATCTCTGCTGAATTTAAACAAAGCCTACAAAAAAATGCAAATAAAAAAGGTTATAGAACATACATTGTATCACGTGACCTCAGCTGACCCATCTTGTGAGGCGAACTTCATTTGTAAACAAACTGCTGTAAAATCTTATACATATCAGAAAAAAATAGTTGGCCGAGTGTGTTTGCATCAAAGGCAGTGCCTTTATTTCATATTATTCTCAGACCTATTATTCAATAACTACAACTGAAATTTATTATAGCGCTTTATCCTATAGGGGCAATCGGCATTAAACTCTTCAGGCAAAAGAAACCCTAAAAAGTTATGAAATCAGCCATTACGACTCATTCAATGGAGGTAATAACTTGGTTTCCTTTGTCTACAGTAACTAAATTTTACCCGGAATATTTAGAAGAATATGTTTTGATTCATTAATTCTATTAATGAGCATAAGAACAGATTATTCCCCTTAACAAAAGTACATGTAATTGCTTCTTAAATATCTTGACAATTTTTTCTAGTTTTGTCAATTGATAAATGATTAATCTACAATGGTAAAAACCTAGGAAAGTATCTCTGTGGAGGGAAAACAATGGCAACTGTGATATCAACCCATTCGTCCTTATCAATGTTTTATGGGCCAGGTTTGTTATGGACCCAGTTAGTCATGGGCCGAGCTTGTTTTGGCCCATTTGTCCAGTCACCTAAGTAAAAGAGCTCATTTTATAATTTTGCAGACCACCATCTTTCAGATAGGGATGTTAACTTGACAGTCACTGTGTAGGGAGTTACTTCTCTATTTGTTTGTTTTTTCTAGTTATACCCTCATGTTCTGAGTATTAGCACAGGTCATCCTGGGTAGAAACCAGTACTAAGCAATGTGGATAAAGTTCTTGCTCAAGGACACAACACGGTGTTCGCTTGGGTCGACCCTCTAACCTGCTAGCTCACGATTTTGAATCCATGCTTTACCACTACACCACAGCACTCAACAATCTATGCAGGTTAAAGAGCTCACTACTGAGACATGGATTTCCCTAGTGGTTCCTGTAGGTAATTGTTGAATACGACTGACTGCAGTAATAGCAGAAAGAAAGCAGGGTTTCATCTTTTCAGTTTACTGTAGCTTACTGTAACCTTTACATCAAATCAAGCATCATTTGCTTCTTGCAATGAATTTTGAAATAGGTGTCTCAATCTGGTGATTTGGTCTACGGTCATGTAGCAGACAGCGACGAATGTAAATGGATGATAAAGCCAGTGTTTGTTTCACCTGCTTTTGAATGAGTTCAGTGAGGTTGCTGTTACTACTGATTCTGGCAGCGCATTCCATTTGTCCATGATCCTATTGCTGAAGCTGTTACTTCTGATTTTTAATTGAGCTCTACATTTGAAAAGTTTAAGACTATGTCCTCTAGTTACACGTTCTATTGAGAATGTTTATAAGGTGTCTGTACCTACTTTATCTATTCCATTTTTGATTTAATAGACCTGTACCACATGTGCATTTTCATGTCTATATTCTAATGTAGGTAACCCTAGAATTTTTTATCTTTCTTCATATGATAAATGTTTTAACCTTTTCACTAGATGTGTTCCTCCAAGCTGCACATTTTCTATGATAATTCTTTTTTTGTAAACTGGAGACCAATTTTGGGTCCCATACTCTAAATGTGGGCGAACCACACTTTTATATACGTTTAGAAACTTTTCTTGATCCATGTATGTGGAAGTTTTGAAAATAAGGCCTAAGTTCCTGTTTGGTCAACAATAATACCTAGGTCCTTTTCGTGTTTAACCTTTTCGATTACTAAGTGGTGTTTTGTTTTCTGTCATTGTGTAATTCCTAACATCTGTATAGTTGCCCACATGTAGATGGTGACAATTTTTCTTGGTGTAAAACATATCCTATATATGTCAGCCCAAAGTTCAGACTGATTCACATTGCCTTGGACAGCCAGCCTATTCTCCTGTGTTTTGACTTTGCTGAATAGTTTTCCATCATCAGCAAAGAGTTTCATACAAACAGTCATTGCATCTGGAAGGTCATTGATAAACACCAGAAACAAAATTGATTTGAGGACATTACCCTGGGGTATTCCTGAGGTTATGTTCACCCATTCTGACTTTGACCCATTTATTATCACTTGTTGTTTTCTATCAGCCAGAGAATCTTTCACACAACTGAAAACTTGCCCTGTTATTCCATAGTAACATGTATAGCTTATGCAAATGTTTCTCTTGTGGCACTTTGCACCTTGCAAAAATCAAGGTAAATGATTGATATCAACATCGTCTCCACTATCGATTGCTTCTGTTATGTATTCCATGAATTCTAACATCCACATCTATCTATCTATCTATCTATTGATACTGCAGCACCCCCTCGCGGGGATTATGTGCAGGTGTCCGGTGTGCTTTAGACTGGGCGTCAGTGCAGTGAAAGATTAAAAATCAGTACAGTCAGATAAAAACAGGTGAAGGTGAAATAAAGATGATAGGTTAAAATGTTAAAAGTCTCATGAAGACAAAGTGCAAAGATAAAAGGTTAAAAACGGTGCTTCCGGTCTAAGGCATGGAGTAGGTCAGACTGCTGACTGCCAGTCTGAAAGAATCAATATCTTGCACTGAGTGGCAGTAATGCTACGCTTTGTGGAAGCCTATTCCATTGGACAATGGCGAGGGGGAAAAAAGAGTACTTGTAGTAGTTGGCAGCTGTATGGATCTGTCTGAAAGCTAGTGGGTGTGACTTTGAATGTCGTGTAGATACCTGGGAATGCACAACATATGATGGCAGTGGCACTGCTACAAGACCGTGCACTATTTTATAAAACAGACATTATCTGGCATCTGTACGCCTATCCTCGAGAGACCTCCACCCAAGCTCACCCAGCATGCTTGAAACACTATCATATGGAGAGAAACGACCCAGAGTCCAGCGTGCCGCTCTTCTCTGAACCATTTCTATCCTATGAAAGTATAGGGGCTCCAAACCGGGGATGAGTACTCAAGTATTGGGTGTACTAGGGTTTTATAAGCAACTTCTCTGATGCCTGGGTCTTTTGTACCGGTCACACGAATCACCGGAATACTACCGAAATACCGGAATACCCGTGAAAAATATAGGTATACCTGTGAAAGACACCTATTAAAGACACCAATATTGTCTTTAATTAACCAATTAAGTAATATTATGTCAACCTAATGGAAAAGGGATAATACTTTAACCTAAAATAATTTGCAAATTGTCTTTGAAGTGTTTTTTATTTTTTATTTTATTGTTTTATTTGAAAACATTGTTGATAGTCCGCTAAATCAGAGCCGGAATACGACCGGAATACCCGTGAAAAACGTGAATTACCTACACTTCAAACGAAAAGTACATACGACTTTTTGTATAAAATATTTATCAATTGACTGAATAATTTGTTCCGATTGATTTAGTTATGCATGATGTATATAAAAAAAATATATGGCCAGTAGTAAGTCTCAAACACAACACACCGAAAGTTAATCATTTACGCATGTTTGAAAGTTACGCAGATTAAACAACCAATGCAGTCATGATGAGTAACGTCATCCTTACATCCACGGAGCTTGTATGAATATTATTTTAAATATAATATAAATATATTAATATAAATAATGTGTTCCAGCAGTATGCCTTTATAAATATGAGAATCGTTGCATCAATCTGTGTAAATATTACCCCTAATACATCGCGAAATTTTATATATAGCGCTCCCCCCCCCCCCCCCCCCCCCCCGAAAAAAAAAAATACTTTGCAGGTGCTGCTGCTGCCAAGAAAACCCCCGAAGCACTGCTGAAAGTTCTAGAGGAGATGTCGATCTAAGTGTTTTAGTATTTTACGGTAAAATTTAGGATGAACATTTCTTTTGAATCGTCTGCCCCAGCAGGTGATTCACATGTAATATCACGCTTAATTTACATAGGAAAATAAGAAAAAAAATGTGAATGCCGTCTGCTGAATATGCTAAGCGCTTCAAGGGTTAAAGTATGGATACATTTCATTTGACAAGGGGGACAGAAACGGACACGCTGGACTGTGTCTACACTGCTCGGATCGAGGCCTGGACTGTTGATTATTGGACCAGGGATACGACTGTCCATTTAAATCACCGTGACTTGGTGTCTTCTGCCTCTTTCAACAACAACGGCAAAAAAAAAAGTCATATTGAGATGATAGAATGCGGCGTCTGGTCAGGGTTCACTGTTTGTAAAAACAGTTCAGCCATTTTTCTAGGAATAACCAAATCTCATAGCCATAGCAAACTCTCTCTCTCTCTCTCGCTCTCTCCCCCTCTCTCTCTCTGGAAAGCTCTTTCGTTTTACCCTCATATAAATATGACACGTCTCCTTTTGAGCTATAAGTTGTTTGCACTGACTTCATTGGAAAAATGATATCGCACCGGCGGGAATCGAACGCGATTCGATCCCCACTTAGCATGAAACACATGTATTTGCTACGGTCATTTGCTTCTTCCACTGCTTCAAGATTGGCAGTTACAAGTTTCTCGACGAAGAGGGTTCAGTGTAATTGGCGCGATTCGTAAAAAAAATGCTGTTCCCCATCCCGTTTCGCATGGGCCAGACTCGTAAAGCAATTGCAGTTAACTCCCTTTTAATAGTCAGTTGCAGTTAGCTCCCTTAAAAGAGTAAAACCGTGCAGTGTGAGGACGTTACCCCGCATTTACCAGGGTACAAATGAATATTGTTATGTTATTCTCTTACTGTATATACATTAATAACATTATCTTTAATGGCTTATAGAGCAATCTTCAAACCTTTCGTTTCCATATAAAGTGTTTTGTTTTTGTGTCTTCAACATTCGATATGCAAAACCAAGACCGTAATTTATGTAACGAGTAAAAGAGACGCACGTATAAACCTAGCATCGGCGGGAAAGCATCTTCACATAATATTGTCATATGTCTTCGCGGACATTCTAGGCAGCGTCTTCCTAGGTAGAAACCAATACTAAGATACGAGGATAAAGTGTCTTGCTCAAAGACACAACAATTGGTGCTCACGGGTATCGAATTACCACTATCTGGGCTAATTCAGTAGATGACAAAAAAAAAAAAAAAAAAAAAAAAAAAAAAAAAATCGTTATTTGTTTTATTACCAAGAAAATAGGATTTGACATTTCATGCAATGGAGACAATTTGCATGAAATGCAAATCCTGATTTCTTGGAAGAATGATAAAAATATTTTAAAATGTCTGTTGAAAACTTTACCCAGAATGTTAAGCGTTCTGGTTTGCAGAAACAAATCGCGCATGGGTCTGTGCATGGTAAAACCTATAATAACTTGTACGAAAAGACGAATTAGCCGGCACACTCTGAGCCTGCACATCAGTAGTCTGATCAGAGCCTTCGCTGTTTTCTACGGCATATTAAGTAAAAATGACCATGTCGGACCCACTTATGGGGCCGGAGTAGACTAAGCCGAAGAGTCCGGTACTTTTTCATATGGAGCGTTGTTGAGGCCCATGTTACGTGCTCGAACAGTGAATGGCGCTACCGGGGTTTTCTTTGGACCTGGGAAAACCCAAATATATTCAAGGAACAAGGCAGCATTGGTTAATATTTTAAGAAAACAAGGGAACTAGCCTAATTTTGGTGGATCGGAATGCGGGAATTTGGAAAACACTTTTGGGATAATAAGACCTTTGCGACCAGCGCAGACTCAGATCAACCTGAGCATCCGCATGAGCGTGGACGATGTAACCTTCATGCAGACTGTTCTATATATGGTGGAAAAATGTCTCCGGGTACAACATTACGATTCCGAGTAACTTCGCACAACTTTGCATAACACATACTTTGCGCGGACTTGCGAATATTACGTTTACTCGGTTTGATTCCGAGTGTTTGGGGGAAGTCCGCAAAACGCGGATATTCGGGGTAAAGAGGTTTTTTTGTTTTTTTTTTGTTCTTTTACCTGAGCTGTACTGAATGTACTTTTCGTTTGAAGTGTAGATAATTCACGTTTTTCATGGGTATTCCGGTCGTATTCCGCTCTGATTTAGCGGACTATCAACAATGTTTTCAAATAAAAAAACAAAACAAAAAAAAAACAACACTTCAAAGACAATTTGCAAATTATTTTGGGTTAAAGTATTATCCCTTTTCCATTAGGTTGACATAATATTACTTAATTGGTTAATTAAAGCCAATATTGGTGTCTTTAATAGGTGTCTTTCACAGGTATACCTATATTTTTCACGGGTATTCCGGTATTTCGGTAGTATTCCGGTATTTCGGTGATTCGTGCGACCCTTTTGTACAGATGTTTCTTCTAAGGAAGCCCATAGTTTTGTTTGCTGAGGTTACCGTGTTCTGGATGTGATCATTCCAAGTCAGGCAGTCATTTATTGTCACTCCCAAGTACTTGGAACTACTGATTTCAGCGTTTCTCCATATAGGGTGTATTGAGAGGGGATTGCAGTCTTGGAGCGTGTCACATGGATAACTGTGCACTTGCTGGGATTAAATTCCACGTCCCATTTAAAAGACCATTCTCCTAACCTGTCAAGATCTTCTTGAAGTAATTTGGCTTGCTCAAGGTTTGATACGGCCAGATAAATTGCTGTGTCATCGGCAAAACCTTACCTTTGACCTCATGATCTGGAAGGTCATTTATGAAGACCAAGAATAAGATTGATCCCAACACTGATCCCTGTGGTACGCCTGAGGGAACCAATACCTGAGACTTTTCACCCTCCAAGACAATAGTCTGTGATCTATTTGCTAGGAAGGCTTTGATCCAGTGAAGAACATGCCCACGAATGCCATAGTGGTGAAGCTTAAGTAGTAACTTTTCATGGCTGACCTTGTCAAATGCTTTGCTAAAATCTAGCAGAATGAGATCAGTCTGTTGCCCCGTTATGGCATTCCGGGACACGTCCTCCATCAGCATCACCAACTGTGTCTCACAAGACCTCTTGGACCTGAAGGTCGTAAAGCAGCTGATGAGAGTCAGCATCTACCAGTAATGTGCTGGGCTCCTCTGCAGCATACTTGCACAGTAGCTATTTACAGGCATGTGACCAGGGGTGTGAAGTCCCGTGCAAATAAAATTGGTTTAAAAACATCTGTGTTTACAGGTACCTGTAACATTTGTGTCACACAGAAATCTTCCTGTTATAAAACCATGTTGAGATGTTGGAAACAAGTTATTTGATGTCATATGATCAATTATTGCATTTCTAATACATCTTTCTAGTATTTTTCCAGGACTGAAGTTAGGCTAATTGGTCGATAATTTTCAGCCTTATTTTTGTTCCTTTTTTTTTTTGAATATTGATGTGACATTAGCTCATTTCCAAACTGCTGGTAAGTTTCCTTTATTAACAGATTTCAGAAATATAATTTTCATGTTTTTTTTATCACTGACTTAGTTTCCTTTAATAGTTTGGGGTGAATATTATCTGGTCCAAGTGATTAAGCAGCGTTTAGTTTACTTATAGTTTTCTCTATTTGTTCTTCTGATATCTATATTGCTAAGTTCATTTTCATGTGGGCGCTGCTGAAGATCTGGTAAGGGTCTATCACTCTCCACAAACACACTGGCGAATAATTCATTCAAAATGTTCGCAGTTTCCTGGGCCCATTTGTTCAAAGCTAACGACATCGTTAGTTAACAATTAGTTAAAATGTACATCCAGTGATACGCAAATATGCTGGAAATTTTTGCTGAAAAAATGTGAGTAGCTTTTGCAGTGCAAAAGCTACTCACATTTTTTCAGCAAAAAATATCAGAATACTTTATATTGAATCTGCTAGAACAGTTAACAAAATGACACTTAACGAGCTCGTTAAGCTAACGACACGTTGAACAACTAGGCCCTGATTGCTATTTGATAATTCATTTTTTTGCATTTAGTTCTTGTTTATATCTAACGTAGCTCCAGAATAGGTTATTATAAATTTTCAGTTACTCTGACAGATCCTTCTCGTAAATATATTTAGCTTTTCGAGGATCTGATGTCACTAGATTTTGTGCATTCTTGTAGTTTTCATAATCTTTAATGCAAAACAAATCGCGAAAATTAGTGACATCTTAGAAATTGTCGTAATTACTGAACTTACTCATGACTGGGAGTTGACGAAACCAGGATTTATACAGTTTTAGTACTCTTCTCCTCGCTTCGGCTTTGTCAGATGAAAGCATAGGTTTTACTTGCTGTAAACCACTGCGAACAACTTTCGTTGCCATTTTGACGGGGTCGTCGTGAGTCGTCCTTGACCAGACCTGCGATATAAATACCGGTATCTAGGGTGAATCCCATCACCACCGGTCCACTACCAGATTGCGTGGGTAACTGGTTAACTCGTACCCGAGTCAGCTCGTACCTTAGTCAAGTACCTATTTTTGGTCAACTCGTACCCGTTGTCTGGACAACTCGTACCTAGTTTGGTCAACTCGTACCTAGTTTGGTCAACTCGTATCTACTGTCCTTTCGACATCTCTCGGAAAGACGTTTTTTGCTTGGCGTTTTATCTTAAATGAAAATATTTTGTTCTGATTGACTATATCTTATCAGAAACCATTTGTCTTTTCTGTTTCTGTGTTTTGTTCTCAAATGTGTACCCTAAAATTAAATTTATCGCCAAACATTGGTCTGACCTATGCAATTTCTATAGTAAAGTGATTTTTTGGAATTTTTGTCTTAGTAAATATTTTTTACTTTTCTTTGCTGAATTTGAATTATTGATGTTTCACAACAATATTGTGAACATTTCAGAAAAATTGAACAAGTAAAACTTGTTGAAAATCTGCCTCCAAGTTACCTACCCTACAAATTTCTGCATAATTTCATTCTTTTTTACCATGGGAAAAAGTGAAAATATTGGATTTTTAAAAAAAAACACTGACTAGAATAAAACTTTTTGCGCATAGGTAATTACGACAAATGGTTTTGCATTAAATCATGACAAAAGTTTGCAAATTTACTTCTCCTGTTTAAAGCGCCAAGCAGAAAACGACTTTCTGAAAGATGTCGAAAGCACAGTAGTTTGGTTAACTCGTACCTAGTTTGGTTAACTCCTACTGTGCCAGCCTCGGTGGCTCAGTTGGATGCGCCGTCCGACGAGACCAGAAGGTCGCGGGTTCAACCCCCGCCGAGGTCGGCAATATTCTTTCGTGGAGATTGATCATGAAATATTTTCTACGGTCATTCTCTCCCTTCTGCTGATTCAAGAAGGGCAGTTGTCAGTTTCTGGAGAAAGAATGTGCACGATACTTGTTAACCACTTAGAGGACTAAGCCTGCCCAGTAAACGTGTGGTTAGGTAAACTGACAGCGCTCGACATGACCCCATTGGGTTGATTGGGCCGTAAAACCGCAACACAAACAAACAAACTCCTACTGTACGGACGGACGGACAGACAGACAGGTAGGTAGGTAGCCTAGACACATGGGTTTTGACGCACTTAAGCATTATTTGACATGTCATTAATTTCACGGACAACTCCCAGTACATTTGTTTTGTGTAAGACAGTCATGGACTTCTAGAACATTATTTAATATCATTAAAATAAATTTGCATCAACTACCTTAATAAATATTCCAAGTGAAATAGGACCACCATGGTGATTGTCATTTTGGTTTACACTCATATGAAATGACGCATCTAAAAGGCTGCTATTTTTCTTGCAAGATAGTAATTTAATTTTTACAATAATACCAGGACCATGTTCAGGCAGCAACATTTGTCTGTTAGAACAAAATAAAATGACAAGAATCACTTTTGAATGACACCTGTATAGATTTTAAAATCTGATCTCATTTTGTGAATTGCCGCCATTTTTATGTCTCACTTTTAAGGGGTAGGGCAGGTGAAATGCTTCTTTCTCCTGCTTGCATGTACAAATTTGCCACGTGTCTTAATAAAATATATTCTAAATAGATTATTTATTGACAGCAAAAATATTTTTCATCAAATTATTTATGCTTGGCATCAAACAAATACACAGAAAAATACTTTATGAATTTCTCTTCTTCCAGTTGCAAAATATTTTCATATAAGACCTTATATTTATTTGTAAAGTAATATTGTGTATGCAATAGCATTTCAACCATATATCATACTTGTGAATAAATGCATCAGGTGACACTGTAACAAAGAAGCATGTTTGATTCAGATGAAGCTGATGCATTTTTAAAGTTTTGAGCTTCAATTTAAAGGAAAAATGTGCTTTAAGCATTTCTTTCAAAATGTTGACCATTCATGGTTACATGGTTGTAATTTTCCAAGAAGATCCTAGAATTTCTACTTAAACACCTGGACGTGACTCTCTTATGTTGCTCTACCCCAACAATGATGAGGCATTACAAAAAAGTTTCTGCAAGTCCAAGAATAGGAAGAAACGTGTAAACGCGTCAAGTTAGATGTAAGTCAAAATACATGACAGGATGAGATAGATAGATTTTGTTATTATTATGATGTACCCATTATTTGACACGTTAGTTAAACATGTACATATTAATGTTGGTGTGATAAATTGACACATTAGGAAAACATGTACCGATTAATGTAGGTGTGAAAACGATTATTGATAATCTTATCCTTAATCGAAGACTGTTTTAAATTACTTTGATTTTGTCGGGTTTTTTATTATTATTTTTTTTTTATTTTTTATTTATTTGTTTTATTTATTTATTTATTTATTTATTTTTATTTAATTTTTTTGGTTTGTTTTGGCGGGGCCTAATGACAAGCAAGAATTTTTAAGGGTTATTATCTTTTGTGTACTATTTTCTTTTTACCTGCCGATTACTAGAATATGTAAGTTCAGAATCCTCTAAGCATCATTCATCTGTCCGAGTTCTCTTCACGAGTATCGAAGGCTTTAAATAAAATCAAAATGTCTGATCTTTGCACTGCATGTAGTAAGGTTGTTGGTAGACGTCAGCATGTCGTAAGTTGTGATGCCTGCAACCGTTGGCAGCATCGTATTTGCGAGACAGGTAACCGCTGGTAACACAAATTTCATTTATAAGCTATTTGAGGCTTCATGTGAATGTATATTCGGAACAGTGCAGATCCTGATTGTGCTGCAAGGTGTGCATGACATGACATGGGTCTATTCTGTTTGGACAGACGGACCTTAGCGGGCAGTGTGGACCTAGACCGGGCGCTGCGGGATAATGCGTCTGATCTGGGTCAATCCGGTTCGCTACTAGTCTGGGATATAAGGTATATTGCAAGAAGTAATATATTCTATTCTATAATCGGACCTTTGCAGACCTGGATGACTGCATGGTGTGCACGACGTGACATTGGTCTGTTGAGTTTGGACAGATGGGCCTTCAGTTAACATATCTCTGAATTAGTCAGTCACGACCTGAGGACAGTGAAGCATGATCTAAAGTTAACGAGCTCCAATATTCTGACAACTGCTGCTGGCATATGGCGTTAAAGACTGCCAGATGAGTTGTAAACAATGTAGACCCTGACCAGATGCTGCATATATTCAGTCTACAATGGGGCAAAGTTTTGCAAGTCTCCAAGGAAGTGCTTCTTGTATTTTTACACTTTTGCATGCTGAGTAAAAATTTCAGCAGACGGCATTTTGATTTTTTCTTCATAGAAAATAAGATTTTACACTTCATGCAAATTATCTCCTTAGGTAGGAGATAATTTGCATGAAGTGTCTATGGTGGCATATTTCTGCCACGAGGTAGCCAGATAGCTATCGCGATAATATACTTAATTTTCCAGAAAATAAAAAGTTTTCCTGAAAGCATTATCGCAATAACTTCAATTATTTAGATATGTTTTTTTTTAATTTCCAGAAAATATTTTAACGCAAAATTTCATGGTACTGCTCGGAACTGACATAAGTATCTAGATAAAATTATCGCGATACATTTTTCATGATAGCGAGGTAGCTATAAATAGAGTATAAACTCTTAGGGTACAGTGAACTTTTTTTTTTTTTTTTTTTTTTTTTTTTTGTCATAGAGCTCCATGGTAATTCCACCCTTTTTGGTGGTTAAGGGTTCATTTTAGGGTATGGCTAGGCTTCTAAATTTTGCTTTAATTCAAAGACCAGCCTTAGCACAGCAAAATAGAAAAGGAAAAATACCACGAGTTGACCAAAAAATGGGTACGAGTTGAAAAAGGTACGAGTTGACTAAAAAACCATATCGGTCGGATATGAAAGCCACGACCGAGCTGCCAAGCCAAAAAAGCCGAGCCTGATTTTGTGTTTTCTTGTATTTGTTCAAACGAGTTTAATATACTTATTTCTATTAATCTCATTTTATCATATATGTAAAATGCTGTATTCATAACTAATTTTTGTACAATTACTTGCTTATTTATGACTTTATATCCAATTTTCCAATCAACAGGGGTATGAAAGCCACGGACATAAAGTCATAAATAAGGAAGTAATTATACAAATTTTAATTGTGAATACAGCTTTTAACATATATGGTAATATAAGTTTAAAGGAAATAAGTATCTTGAACTCGTTTGAACAAATACAAGAAAATACAAAATATCAGGTTCGGCTTTTTCGGCTCGACTCGGCAGCTCGGCCGTGGCTTTCATGCCCGAACCCTGCTAATATAATCGATCGGGACCATTGAACCCTTACACGGTTCATCTTCCCTGTCACATCTTCGTTGTCTCAGTTCTATAGTCTGACTTCCGAAGTCGTATTTCTCAGTTAGAATTGTTTTGGAAAATTAAGATTTAGTTTGTGGCCTTAGTTTCATATAATTATACATGTACATGTATTAGTAAATATCAGCCAGAATCAGACGTTTTACTGGTGATACGTCTAATGTACGCACAGGCAGCTGAACTGAAATATGTTACAGCACATTTGAATTAACATCACCAGCATAAATTATCAAAGAGCTCTTAAATGTTCTATACTTAAAGAAAGTTAGAGACCCAGACGGCATGCTAACGTTGGGCCAACGTTGAATAATGGCGTTCATTTCTTTTGCCCAATGTAGACATTCAACGTTGACCCAACGTAAGTCCGTTCGTTGGCCCATCGTTAATAGAGCTTTTCACTACTGAAAACAGTAATATTTTACGACATTTAAGTGAGTTTATTACAAAAGCTTTCGAAAGAAGAGGTCAAAAGGGTTTTATATAGCATGGAAAATAATACATACAGACTCCCTGTACGGTTAAGACCTGAATCAAGGCACATGTCATAAGTTATTTAGTGTATTATATTTTCTCACAGAGCACTTATATTAATGTCCCGAACGTATGTACTGTACGGCTATCTGGGCCCTGGGAGAGTTGCTTAGCATACCTGGGCCTACCGATTGCATAGTAACATACTGTAGTGCGTTATTAAGTGTATTGGGGGTTTATGCAGAGCGCTTTTTTTTTTATTTTTTATTCATTTTTTTTTTTGTTATTGGTAATCGAAGTATTTTTAGTGACTAATTGGGACCTGGGAGAGCTGTTTAGCCTACCAGATGCACCCTGAGTTGCATAGTGACATACTATACTGACTTATTAAATGCATTAGTCATAACAAGGCAAACGTACCGGTTAAGCTTACCGTCTGATCCTGACACATTGATGTTGTGAAACTAATATCTATGTAATTGAAACAATAAAATATTGTTTAAACCAAGTACCGGTATGTTATTAAAACAGACCGTATTAATCGCTTCAAGTTGCACGGGACAGTTACAGATAGCACGGACTGTTATATCTGCACGAGGTCATTCCTTACTGGTTTCACGAAATTTCTCAGGTAATAACGGTCATACTGGCCGATATTCCGGCTGTTACAATCGTGATCGGCTGCCCGCTTGTGATTTGATGATCTGAAATGTATGAGTGAGTTTGATGATGTAATGCAAAAAAAAAAAAGTCGTACTTTGAAAATTTTTACATTGTGTATTATATATATATATATATGTGTGTGTGTGTGTGTGTGTGTGTGTGTGTGTGTGTGTGTGTGTGTGTGTGTGTGTGTATGCAGGTGAATGCATGCATGTACACTGGCATATAATTTTCAGCTATTAACTAAAAAGAGAGAGAGAGAGAGAGAGAGAGAGAGAGAGAGAGAGAGAGAGAGTATCATGTTATTGTCAATATCACGCAAGCATTTCAAACTGCTATTTCTGTGTGCAACTCTTAAGCCAAATTCCGTATGGATGGAGTGAACTAAAGTTATTACCAAACAAACAGTATGTACACGGATCGGACGCCATAGAACGGCGTCTAATCAGGGTCTACATCCTTTGCATTTAATACAGGAATTGCTATAAAATATGGTAATAATTATGTAACCTAACCAGACACCCCTTTCGTTGGAAGTGAACAGGTCCGAAGAATTAAGGTAGAGGAGTCCACTCGGCAAAAATAGATTATACTATTCAGAGTTTAAAATTGCACCTCTCCCGAATACATTGGTATCGATTCTTATGGAAATTTACTGTGTATAATGTATGTCCGCTATCCTGCATATCATGTATGTTGAAATTTGTACATGTGCTCATGGGCCATATGGCTTATTGCATGAATAAAATACTATTACTATTACATAAAGTAATGTTGTTGTTTTTTTATTCATTCATTCATTTTTTTTCAAATTACTTATATTTAATTAAATTTTCCCATTTTTTTCTCCAGGTGAAATGATCGTTTATCTTTCAAAAATTGTACCGAACTATTATCAGTAATTAGATAAAACCTTAACTAATTAACTCATTTGTTTTCTTAGATTAACTATTGTTCTTCACTTTAAAATCTTACTCATTCATTAAATATAACACTTTTTTAATTTAGTAATTACTTTTGTTTTCTTAGGTTAAACTATTGAAATTCGTTTAAAATCATATTGAATTATCTATAACTAAATACAACACTTTTTATTTAATTTGAAATAATAATAATAATAATAATAATAATTGATTTTAATCAATTAATTAATATTTTGTTATTATCATTATTAATTAATTCTTAGGTTAAACTATTGATATTTTTTTGAAAATCAATCTGAATAATCTGCTGATATTCATTCATTCATTCATTCATTCTAACTCGAACCTAGTCCAGTGTATATTGGGTCCAAGATTCTAAAGAGCATCCATACATGATTTAATCTGAATTGTAGTAGTACTGTAGGTATGTGACACTGTGTTGATTACACACCAGCTACACAGGTAAGACGACGCTTACGGGTCTCCGGTCAAAGGGAATTAATCAAAGCCTATCTAAAATGGAATATCGATAACCTGAGTGACAGTTCCTGTAGTACGATAATTCCTGGTAGTGGTCAATGTTAATTACAATGTTGGGCCAACGTTGGGCCAAAGTTAGCCCTGCAAAATTTTAACGTTGGAAATACATCGATATTATGTATGATGCCAACAGAGTTTTTGCCAGTGAAAAGGGGCTGTTCCGACAGCAAATCAACATGTGAGTATTTCTTAAAAGACTTGTCGGAAGAATTGATACAGAGGATGATTTCTCGGTATGGTATAATATTTTGACGAGACAGCTCAATAAACATGCACCGGTCAAAACCAAACGAGTGAAAACAAAACAAATGCCCTTATGGTTTAATCCTGAGATAACCGCGGCTTGTAAAAATAGGGACTTTCATAAAAAAACGAAAACTATGGACAGAATACAAAAAAGTACAGAAACCTCTCTAAATCGCTTATCAAAAAAGCAAAACGTCAACATTTTTCGACATCAGTAACGAACCATAAAGACACCAAATTAATACGGCAGCAAATTAGGGCCGCTCAAAACACCTCAAAGCATTCTTCCAAATCACTGCCGGATCAACTTTATATTGATGGCACGATAATAACAGACTCTCATGAAATCGCCAGTTAATTAAATGAGTTTTTTACAACCATCTCACAACGTCTGAAAGCGAATAATAATGCTTTACAACCGGATGATTACTCAGAACTGGTAAATTACATTAAATGTAAAGTGCCTGAGAATACAATGTTCCAGATTCCACTTATAACCATCTTAGGTCTCGCAGTTTATTCGCAAGCTAGATCCTGGAAAGGCAACTGGCCTCGATGGCAAAGGTCCAGAATGGTACGAGTGTTTTATACGCCCATATCAGACTACCTTGTGCGCTATGCGGACCCAGATATAAATTGCAACTCTCTTCCACGCCTATAGTCCTCTTTCGCTAGGGATTGCACGTTACTATACGAGGCACAATATGTTCCTCGTGAGAAGACCCGCTCTCGTGGGGTAGGGAAGCATCCTAATATCCTAATACCCTGGTGAGCACTCCCTGGTTTGCCTGTATCATATGACAGCATGCGGCGATTCTAGTGATATGACAGGCTTAACAAGATCAGTTTCCTTAGATAACCTTTACAAAGAGAGTGGGTGGGTGTCACTTATCGAAAGACGGAAGCAGCAGAAACTTATCTTCATGTATAAATCAGTTAATGGTCTTGTTCCTTCATATGTGTCTGATTTAATTCCTCTGCTTGTTGGAGAAACAAATGCCTATAATTTACGAAATAATAACAATATTACTGTTCCCTTTTGCAGGACAGAAATTTCCCGAAAATCATGTATTCCTTCGTCTATTTCGGCATGGAATTCGCTTGACATAGAATTACGTACTTCACCGTCTTTGTCTAGCTTTAAGTATCAGTTGAAAAAACACACAAAATAATTCAATCCAACATACTACAAAGTTGGTAGTAGATACATCTCAGTCCTACATGCAAGAATTAGAAACAACTGTAGTAATTTATTTTTTGATCTATATATTAATCATCTGTCACCAAGTCCTACATGCAGCTGTTCTGAAGAAGGTGAAGATGCAGAGCATTATTTCTTTAGATGCTGACACTTTATCAATGAACGAATTGCACTGTTTCGATCAACGAGGAATTTCAACCCACTAAATGTTAATAAACTTTTGTTTGGAAATGAAAATCTCACACCAGAAGAAAATGTTACTATTTTCAAAGCCGTCCAAACTTTTATCAAGGATACCAGAAGGTTCACCGATTAGTCTGCTGTTCACTAAGGCCAGTATGACAATTCATCTTATGACATTCCGTTCCATTATCTTATTATTTATTTGATTTGTATATTATTTACATTATTATACCTTTCACTCCATCACCTTTTCGTATTTTTGTAGTGCTTACATGTTTACTTTGCCATTATCATGTGTCTGAATATTGCTGTAATGAAGTTCTGTTAGGGGAGGGCCGTAACTAATGTTGGCAGAACTTGTGGCCCGACCCTATTGCTTCTTTAGATGCAATAAAATATGTTTAAACTAAACTAGTGATATGAGAACAAGTTTTGTGGTTGATTGACCTTTCTTTGTTATCATACATGTACACGATAAACTGTGATAGCTACCGTACTGTGATTAAGGAAATTTCAACGTTGTTTAACAACCGTGTTTTATTCAGATTTATAAGTATAAGAACGGACTGAAATTTTATAGTCTAGCGAAATAATTTTCTTAAATAAGGCCAAGTTTTTTTTGATTGTTTTTTAATGTGTATTATCATTATTGGTAGAATTTTAGAGGTACATGTATGCTGACTGCAGTTGTAAATTTGTATATTCTGTATATAATGTATGTGTTTGTTTTACGTATCTTATTTTACAGAGGGCCTGATGGTAGAATGGCTTGACAGCTAAATGTGTTACCCTCTTGAAATATTGTATAAATAAATAAATACCCAGATCAGTCAGTACAGTTGCACAGTCTGATAAAAGGCTTTCATATCCGCTGCATGCAGTTTATTATTTTTGCCTAAATTTGAAACGAATATATAATATAAATATACTCACATATGTAGGATGAATAGCATGAGGTCTATGGACTGTTCGGCTGTCCATTCGACCATGAAGTTGGTGGTGTCGCTTTTCGTCATTTTTTGGTGCGTCTTCTATGAAAGTATGATAATAGTTCTGTGGAGTCCTCACAGAAGTACTAAATTCATATTCTTCCTGGGCTTTTCTATATATTATATTCCAATTGTTTGACCTGATAATTGTCTTTAGTGTGTCCATATTCAGAGTGTCGTCTTCTGTTGTTATTAGACTGGGGAGATGTGACCTGTCGCTTCTTTTGTATCTCTCATGATTTGCAGCAGTGCCTTTTTTTGTCTAAGTACATCTTTAATTTCTTAGTTGGTTGATTCTTTGTTAATTGATTGTTTACTCCCGATGTGGAGGGTTGCTGCTCGTCCTCTACCACGTTGTCCCCGTGGCTGGGGTGTCTGTATGAGGCGTATTTCGTCGCTGCTGGTGCTTAGGTAGGTCTTTGGTGACTTCAGCATGTATGTTGTAAATTGTGCTGGAGATCTGATTTTCTGTGAGGAGACTGGGGTCTTGTATGCGTAGTTATGTTGGATATGTTTTTCCCTTGTTGATAATTGCACCCTGAGGTGGAGGTGATTTCCGTGGAAATGACAGTCGGGATCTGTTGTTCCATAATGGTGGGAGGATGGGATTCTGTGGCTGTTCATGCACTTTTTTATTGTGTTGATTTTTTCTCTGCTGGACGGTGTTGATCTGTTGTATATTTGCAGGGGTGTATTCCAGGTCTGGACTTGTCTCCGTACATCATGATAATGCAGGTTATATTTTATTTCTTTTGGGATCATTGAGCCCATCCTGGTTATTTAGAAAATCGAATACCGCTTAATAATAATAATAATAATAATAATAATAATAATAATCGACTTTATTTATAGAGGGTAACACATTTAGTAATTTAGTACTAATCTTCCATGTGGCCCTCTTTTTTTCCTGGGTAGAAACCAGTACTAAGCAATGTGGATAAAGTCTCTTGCTCAAGGAAACAACACTTGCAGTTAGTGGGGATCGGCTTAAGCCGGCACTAGGGGACGTATATTGCAGCCTCGCAAACTACAGTGTTGCAAAAGTGCTTTAAACACCCCCGGTGGTTTATTCTGCTGACCGTTCTAATGCGGTGGTCCAGATATTAGTTCTTACTCTTTGTTGCTTTGTGGTTTATTATACGAGGAGATTTGTTTTATGTCTTGCCTTGCGTTATTTTATTCTCGTGTATTCAGTCCTTTTAGCATTGTGATTACCTCGCTTGGGGAAGAGAGAGCTAGTCTTGGTGCTTTTTGTACGTTTGTTCGATTTGCATTTGTCTGGTTTTGTCTGTTTCCTCTTCCTCTTTGTGTCTTGGAAGGGCTGCGGTTGTGATTGTGGCTCTCCCTGGACGTTTCTCTTACCCCTTTGTTTTCACATGAAGAGATTTAGTCAAACCGAGTCTCCGATTTTCGTGATTTTATGTGTTCTTTGTTTCCAAAGGCAATCTTTTTTGACTTTTATTGTATGTCTTGTATGTTGCCGTGATTTTCCTGGTTGTAGTAGTCCGTGCATGGATGTACATTGGAGTTGTAGATATAGTTCCCGTTTTCTAGGATGGTTGTGAGTTTTCGCTGCAATGTTTCTGGTGTGATTTCTGGTGGAAGTTCGTCGAGGACGACGGAGACGGAGCAGTAACTGGTTTCTTGATTAGTTTCCATTCCTGAAATATAGAAGGGTTACGTTTCGTAGGTGTCGCCGAGGAATCCGAGGCTGTAGTTTGGTCGGGTGTGTTTTGTGTTGTCGGTTTCGGTGGTATCGAGATTCTCCCGTCTTTCTAGTATGGGCTGGAGGTCTTGTTTTTGGTCTATGGTCTGACTGAGGTCGACCGCGGTGTCTTTGAAGTTGTCTTTTACGTTTTGGATTGTGTTGGTAATGGTGTCTACGGTCTGCGAGACCGTCTGGACTGTTTCGAAAACGTTTTTACGGAGTCTGTTGCGTTTTTGACCGTGTTTGTGGCGGCTTTGACTGTCTGGGCTATTCTATTATTTAGGATAGGTTCGTCTGTTGGGTTTCTTGTGCTATTTGTCTGAAGTTGTTGGCTATTACCATATCGTTGGTGTTTATGTCTGTTGCTTTTGCGAGCGTGTTACAGAGGTTGCTGGGTTGGATGTCGTCTCGTTATGTCCTGTACGTTTCAGTCCGTCTGCTGTATGCTGCTGTCTTAGTTTTGGTTTGTGAGTTTGATCTGGGCTCTGTCTTCGGTGTTGTTTTGTTTATTTGTCGTTGGTTTTGGTCTCGCGTTTGTTTTATTCTGTCCCAGTCTCCTTGTGTCAGTATTAGTGTTGGTGGTATTGATGTTGGTGGTGTTGGCGCTGATGGTGTTGACGTTGGTGCTGTTGGTTCTGGTGATAATGGGGTTGGCTTTCAAGAAGGGATTTATTTAGCTCTGGATGCTAGTGTCTAAGGTGATTGCCACGAGGCCACATCCTTGTTTCGTCAAGGTAACGTAATTTGATTTATTCCTTTTTATTTTTTTATTTATTTATTTATTTATTTTATTTTTGTTGTTGTTTTGTTTTTTTTTTTTTTTGGTTGTTTTTTTTTTTTTTTTGTTTTGTTTTTTTTTTATTGTGATGTTTCACTAAGTGAGCCTCTATACGAGCCATAAAGTCATTGTGCATTTTTACGACATTTGAACATAGGGTGAAGATTTGGTACCAGAAAAATCGATTAAATCCCCCACCCCTTGCCCCAATGCCCTATCCCCGGTAGATTTTACTGCAGACTGTTCAAGGCGGTAGTTCTTGTGTCGCTGTTTCTTCGTAAAGCTTTGAGGTATCTAGCTGCATATTAAATCTTGTTTGTATTCTAGCATTGTAGTCACCCGCTGCCCACTTTGCTTTCTGTTTAGCTCAGCTGACCAAGGCTCATGATAAGCTATTGTGATCTCTTTCCGTCCGTCGTCCGTCCGTCCGTCCGTTCACACCCCCATTGAATGACTTATCCTCTGTAACACCTGGGCCAATTTTCTTCAAACTTCATTTGGAACCTTTTGTTAAAGGGGGATTGAAAATTTATACAAATGGTCACGGTCCGTTAATCAAGATGGCCGTCATGCCCATATATGGTAAAACAGTTAAAAATCTTCTTCTCACGAACCAAGAAAGCTTCAAGGCTGAATCTTGGTGTATAGCATTATGGACTCAAGGTCTACCAAGTTTATTCAAATGATGACCCTTGATTGACCTTTGACTTTTTTAAGGCAAGGTCAAATTTGCGTCCCCATGCTTTTGTATGGGGAAAATGTTGAAAAGTCATTTTCTTAAAATGTATTAAATACTAATGGCTGAAACTTACAATGAGTGATTAAAGTAGTAAAACATTTTAGTTATAATCAAAATTTTGTCCCCTGGGGGTTATCTGCCCTTGCCCCTGGGCAATATACATCTATTAAATTGTGTAATTTTTAAATGTCTTCTTCTCTTAAACCACTTGAGCAATTTTCATCTGATTTCACATAGGGCCTTCTATCAAAAGGATATTGACAATTTGTTCAAACGGTTCCGCACCATTAAACAAGAGGACCGCCATGCCCATGTATAGTAGAAACACTTAAAAATGTTCTTCTCAAGAACCAAGAAAGCTTTGGGGCTGATTTTTTTATATAGTATCCAGGACTCAAGGTCTATCGTTTGTTCAAATGATGACCGTAGGTTGACCTTTGACATATTTACGACAAGGTCAAATTTGCATCCCTATACATTTATATGGGGAAAATGTTGAAAAGTCATTTTCTCAAAATGTATTAAATACTAATGGCTGAAACTTACACTGTATGATTAAAGTAGTAAAACATTTTAGTTACAATAAAAAATTTATCCCCAGAGGGTTATCTGCCCTTGCCCTTGCTATATACATGTATAAAATTGTGTAATTTTTAAATGTCTTCTTCTCTAAAACCGTTTGAGCAATCTTGACAAGATGTCACATGAGACCTCCTGTCAAAAGGCATTGCCAATTTGTTCAAATAGTTTCACTCAATTGAACAAGTTTGCCGCCATGCCCATATATGCTAGAAACACTTAAAAAATTCTTCTCCAGAACCAAGAAAGCCTTGTGGCTGAATCTTGGTATATAGCATTGAGAACTCAAGGTCTACCAAGTTTGTTCAAATGATGACTGTAAGTAGACCGTTGACCTTTTTATGACAAGGTCAAATTTGCGTCCCCATGCATTTGTATGGGGAAATCGTTGAAAAGAGTCATTTTCTCAGAATGTGTGAAAGACTAATGGCTGAAACTTACAACGTGTGATTAAAGTAGCAAAACATTTTAATAATCAAATTTGGTTCCTCGAGGGTTATCTGCCCTTGCCACTGGGCTATATACATCTATAAAATTGTGTAATTTTTAAATGTCTTCTTCTCTGAAACTGCTAGAGCAATTTTCACCAGACTTCACATGGGCCTTCTGTCGAAACGGTATTGCCGTTTTGTTCAAATGGTCCTGCGCGATTGAACAAGATGACCGCCATGTCCATATATGGTAAAAACTCTTGAAAATCTTCTTCTCTAGAACCAAGAAAGCTTTGGGACTGAATCATAGTATACAGCATCGAGGACTCAAGATCTACCAAGTTTGTGAAATGATGATCATAGTTTGACCCTTGACCTTTTTACGGAAAGGTCAAATTTGCGTCTCTATAGATTTGAATGGGGTGGGGGGAGGGTAAATTGAAAAATCATTTTTTCAATATGCATTTAAGACTAATGGCTGAAACTTACAATGTATGATTAAAGTAGTAAAATGTTTTAGTTAGGATCAAAATTTTGCCCCATTGCCCCTGTGCTATATACAGGTATGAAACCTTGAAATCTTTAAATGTCGTCTTCTCTAAAACCACTTGACCAATCTTCACCAGATTTCACATGGGCCCTTCTGTCGAAGGGTTGTTGACACTTAGTTCAAATGGTTCTGCATTGAACAAGATGGCTGCCATGTCCATATATGGTAAAACACTTAAAATCTTCTTCTCCAGTAGTTAGAAAGCTTTGAGGCTGAATCTTAGTATACAGTATCGGGGACTCAAGGTCTACCAAGTTTGTTAAAATGATGAGACTAGGATGACCTTTGACCTTTTTATGATACAGTCATTGTGTCCCAGTACTGCAGTAGTGAAAGATTGTGCATGGCATTTGCAAATATGCAGGTACTCGGGGGGAGGGGGTGTAACTTGGAGGTAATTGTGGTACGGGTGTGCAAGCCAGAATTTCGAAACCTACCTCATTCATATACCTGGTCTTTGAAAAAATGAACCAATTCATACACTTCATCGTCCAAAATGTTGACCTATTCATATACTGCCTTTTGATTTTCTATACCCATTTATTGCTGGTAGTAGACAGATATATCGCAGTCAATTCATTGAATACCAAGAGAACAAGCAGCCTCAAAACATCTGTGAGCGACAAAATATATGCATATACCGGGATGTCAGAAAAGTGGGGCCTTTCACATACAAAACAAGAAAAATGGGGTCAGTCATATACTTTTTGTTGAAAAAAAGGGGCTAATCATATACCTGGCAGCGCTGAAAAAGGGGTTCATTCGGCACACACATCCGTACTATGCCATATATAGGAAGTTACCCCCCTCCCCCACCCCACACCCCCGCGAGTGCAGGTGAGCGAATTGTGGCCCATGGGCCTCTTGTTTGTTTTCGTGTCTTGTTTTCATGTACTGATGCTAGCATTGCTGTCAGCTTACTTCAATAGCTGCCCATTTTGCTTTCTGTGTCTGTCTGTTTGCGCTCTGTTTGCCTCTTTGTGAGCCGAACGTTTTTTGTTGTTTTTGTGTGTGTTTTGTTTTGTGTGTGTGTGTGTGTGTGTATGTGTGTGTGTATGTGTGTGTTTTTATTATTCCCTGTCATTCTTAGTTGCCACAGGCGTTTTAGTTGCTAGTGACTTTCACCACCACTCTATCCGCATAAAAATTAGTGCGACTTGTGCTGAACTGGTGTAAGTCAATATTATGACTTTTAAATATATGCGTTGGTTTAATATTTGAGAAAGTGTCGAAAAAGAAAAATGAATATCATGAGGTAAACGTAAACAAAAGTGATATTATTAACATTACATATCAATGCGCCATCGTTGTCGCATAGCTTCTTCCTTCAAAGAAACACTCCTGTGTTAGGGCATCTAAGTCTCTGTTTATAGGTATTAGTACCTCTGTGTACTTTGCTTTTACTCCCCCTGGTTTTATGAAGTTGACTGTGATGCAATTTAGATATAATTTTAAATCCGAAAATTCTTACCCACCTGTGCCATATTCAGCCAGATCCTAATTGGCTCTTTTGAAACGCAGACATTTCGGAAGAATCATTTGCAGTCGAAATACTGTTTCTTCAAAGTAATAGTAATAAGGTAAAGTTGATTTATATTGTTCGTGAAGTTGTTAAGTTTGAAAGTAATAATACTTTTCTTTGTTCCGAGTTTTAATTGTGAGAAAAGTCAGAGACATCATATTCTCTGTAGTTTTTTTTTTTTTTTTTTTTTTTTTTTTTTTAAATTAGTTTCATACAAGAGCTATTTTCAGCCACCGCTAACCTAAACTATTCTAATTACCACCCTTGAAACGCAGACATTTTCAAGAACTATTTGAAGTGGAAATACTGTTTCTTCGAAGTAAAAGTGAGGCCCTCGCAGGGGTTATGGGGAACAGGAGAATAATGTCATTTATTTCAGGGGAACACAGGTCTAACAATGAAGGGACAGGGGAACAAATGTAGTTCTGGGGAGCAGGGAACATAGAAAATTAAGATTTTGATTATGAGGAACAAAGGAAAATGCTGATATATTTCAGGGAAACAAAGGGAATATGTACCCCCATGGGAGAGCCTCAATAGTAATAAGGTAAAACTGACCTATATTTTAGTCAATTCACTATCTTTGAAAGCAATACTAATTTATTGTGGTGCCGATTTTTTTATTTTGAGAAAAGTCAAAGAACGTTATATTCTCAGTAGTTTTTTTTAGATTAATTTCATACAAAACCTGTGTCCTATTGATGAATATGTGTGTCTGTGAAATTCTTTCCAAGGGAGAGAACTGCAAGTCATACATGTAACAAGAATCTTCTATTTTACTTAACGCTAGCCTAGGACACCTTTTGGCGTCATAGAATATTTGCCAGACATTTCTTCTGTGTGCAAGGCATGCCAAGTACAGGACCCAAAACAAACAAAAACTTGAAAAAATAGAGAACTCAACAACTTCTTTAACGGTATCAAGATTTATTGAAAGAATATCACGTTTACTTAACCAATAATTATCTAATTTGCCCACTTTCACTAAATGCTGGTTTAGTCTTACTCTTTGTTGCTTTGTGGTTTATTCTATGGGGCGATTTGTTTTATGTCTTACCTTGTGACACAGGAGTGAATACCATAGCTGTACCTGTAGATTTGTACAGGCAAGCTAAAAACGAATTTTAAATTCTGTATCCGAATTTTAAATCCTGTATCCATGGATTGAAAAAGTAAGTGTATTTCAGACTTTCTACCATAATCATATGCTCAAAAGCTTTAACTCAAAAACTTAAAGGGCAAACCTTCTAACAGTAACACGTAACGCAAAAGCTATACAGATATTTAACACATAGATCATAAGTGGCTAAAATAACTGTAATTATAACGCTTCAAATCCCAATTCATCATTGAAAGCAAGTAAACACTAAAAAAATCAAGTCAAGTTTGATTCAAAATTACACAAATATTATAATATAGAACCAACGACAGCAAAATGTTCAAATTCTTAGCAGTTGAGTGTAAAAAAAAAATCTATGTCAACTGATCTTTAAGATTGAGGGGTCAAGCTAGATTCAACATTTAGGAAGAAGTAACGTTTTCCTCCTGTTGCAATAGGAAGTAGTGACAGCCAGGAAAGGAGAAGCTGTAGCGCGCGATTACAACATTTTTCATTCAATTTTAAAGAAAAAAATAGCTATTATGCATACTTTTGACATTGAATTGAAAGATTAATAAGCTGCAATTGCCACAACAGGGGTTTTCATGGTGTACAAAAACATAAAATTGTTTTCCCTGGTGTACAAAAAAAAAACAAAAAACAAAAAAACAAACAAACATAAAATTCCATGGTAAATCTCAGTTTCACGAAGCAGATGGAAAATGAAATAACAGCAAAGTAATCTACACTATACTTAAACTAGAGCAAGTGCCCAAAGGGTCACGAATACCCCCGGCCGGCGCCATTTCTTAATTATAAAGTATTTGAAGGTCAGTGATATAACCTAGATCAATGGACCATGAATTATAGGTCACTGACCAACATACAGTTTACATGGTCGGTCTCTGACTGACACTGATCTGTCACCCCAAGTACAACTTTTCTGTAGTAAATAGTCTTCAAGACATGAAGCAAAATTGCTGGACCATAAACTTTAGGTCACTGACCTACACATACTTGAGAGGTCTATCTGATCGTCACATTGATCCATTATACTAACTACGATGTTACTTTATTAAATAATCTAGAAGGTATTAAGCAAAATTACTATAAAAAAATGTCTTACCTTGTGTTATTTTGTTCTTGTGTTTTTCAGTCCTTTTAGCATTGCGATTACCTGGCTTGGGGAAGAGAGAGCTAATCTTAGTGCTTTTCGTACGTTTGTTCGATTTGTGCTTGTTTGGTTTTGTCGGTTTCCTCTTCCTCTTGGTGTCTGTGGAAGGGCTGCGGTGTGTGATTGTGGCACTCCCTGGACTTTTCTCTTACCTTTATTTTGTACTTGAGAACAAGGTCAAATTGTCACCTTTTTCGTCTCTGTTTTAATAATTGTTTCCATAAGCATTTTCTTTAAGATCCTTAGGATAAAGACAAACTTAAAAGTAGAACTCGTGGGGAATCATTTTTACAGCTCAAAAAGGAATAAGGCGGGGTTACAGCTCAAAAAGGAATAAGGCGGGGGACAAAATTTTCCTGTGGATTATTTTCTTATTTTCTCCTACTTTTAAACTTCAAGTATTCCTAGATTCTACGTAACGTTTTCACGAGCAATATCTTATGAACCTCAACTCGGTATAAATCAGAATTTCACCAATTTTATGAACTTCTCGTAGAATCTGTCATCTCAGGGCTTACTGACAGTTCTTAGACGGTGGTGCTGGTGTTATTTATTCTGTGTTTGGCCGTTCACTGCGGAGCTTTTTACATGTTCAACCTGATCGTTGTGTTATTGTTGTCTTTAGTGGATTCTCTCTAGCACTGTGATCACTTGTTTGGAAAGAAGAGGCTGGTTCCTTTACTTTTCTTTGGTTTGTTGCTTGTTTACTGTCTGTCACGGTTTGTTTGCTCCGCCTCTTGTTGTCATTGATGGGCTATGTTCTGTGATTGTCGCTATTGCTGGACATCTTCTGTACTGTTTTTCAAGGGTAGGCGATACATTACGAAAACACGCCTATTCAAATATATAGAAAATTTCACCTCCAAAAAACTGAAAAATTTCAAATAAAAATCTCTGATGGTTTTCATATTTCTGCACAAAAACATAGATTGTAGATACTCGTTGGAACCGCCAACCGCCTCGCCGAGGCGTTTCTAACGAGTACCAGAATCTATGTTTTGAGCAAAAATTAGAAAAATAATGTATACCCCTGTAAATCCCAGTTTTACTATATAAAAGTGGGGTTTAAGTGGTTCAAAATTATATACGGTACACTATATTGGCAGAAACATCTTCGGATTATTTGTAATTTTGATAACTGATGATTAGTTTGTCATGATATGACAAAATTGGATAGAAATATATCATTTATTTTTAAGATATTTTCAGATTCAAGCGTACTTACTATTTCTGTTGGTGTTTTCTAAATCATAATTTCTAGAACTTGTCTTGGTAAAGTATTAACTCACTAGGGAAAGGTAAAGCCCTAACGGTTCGACTGATATTCAGAATGAAATCCGTAAATCTGTCAACGAATTCTACTTTGTAATATGGAGGCCCGTCTGGAGCTGTGTATAGGCCGACCAAACTGACCTATCGCTTTGATCCTTTGATTATTTATACGTGTACGTTTACTGTGTAAGCAAGTGTTACCTGTACAGGTGAGGAACTTGCTGTTTCACGTGGAGAGCAGGATTTTCTGACTTTCGTACCCAAAATGTACAGTACAGATATAACATGTTAATATTATTTCTCTCTAAATATGTATATATTTTACATTTTGCAGTTATTCAATTTCCAAGGATACCTCAACATATAGCACATGGATCCAGCTAAGACGCTTTTTTGTTTCAACCAAAAAGGATGGATATGTCTTTATTGTTTCTTTACGGAAACAAGTGTTGTAGATACACATTTGAAGTACCTCGCTAAGGCGCTTTTAAAAATGAATAGCAACAACATATGTTTTCATGAAAAAATAAGATTTCAGCTGATGGTGGGTTACAGTCACCGATCGGAAGGCGAATCGAACTAACAAACCTTTGCTTGTAAATCGATATCCAGCTTAAACAGAATACCAAGTCAACAAATTCAAAAGGCTCTACACTAAAACTAGGTCGAATAATTTAAAACAGGACATGAAATCAGTTTGACATACTTATATTTCACATGTATAATAACAACTCCACTCATTTATTCAATACGCTATTTTTCCCGGTTATCAAACTTAAGGAAAGGAGATAACCTATTTGGCAAAGATTGTTTATCTCTCCCTTTGCCTCTATTCTGGCCTCCCTTACTTAAGTTCGTAAAGGAGATAACTAACTTATGTTTCTCACAACGTTGTTTGTTACTTTCAAGGCGAATGGCTACATGTCCAAGGAAAATAACTCTGAAATGGCAATATACCTGCCCTCCTCCTCATTGACGCTACTCGAAAAGGGGAAAAAATGCCCCCAACTCCGGAAGCAAATTCAATCCTTTCAGGGTAGCTCCTAATTTTGAAAGGTTTCAAATAGCTCCATGTTTGTAAGGTTTCTAATAAAAGGCAGGCAGCTTCCTGTCTGCGAAAGTTGTTTCATTTTGCAAAATGACAGCAAAATATGTTAAGATGTATCCATTTGACTTAAAGAAATCTGAGCCGGGGTACAACATTTACTACAAGATCGCATGTCTGCCAATCAATGACTCAGTTCAATCTGTGCAAAGGCACAGGCTGATTACAGTCATTGCTTTGCGCTCTGTGGGTAGCCAAATATCCAAGCTTTCTTTAGAAAGACAACAGAGATTCCCCATAGATATGTATATGAACTCAGACTGGTCTGACTCTTCGCTGTAGGAGACGCTTGCGCCGGCTCAATTGATTCCTCCGTCAGGCAGTTATAACCACGCCCACGTGAATTTCCTTAGACAAACTTTGTATTGATATACCTGTGCTTACCTGTAAAAAGCACGTCTTGATTTGTTTGTCTAACTAAAAACATTGACAATTACCTTATTAGCTATTTTGAATGGTCAGTTGCGGCTGTCAGTTAAATGGTCAAGTGACTTGGCGGAGGAGTCGATTGTTAGACGATTTGTAAAACTTCTTACAGTAAAAAAATAGCGGCAACGTGAGAAAACGTACATTCTGACATGTGCTGCTAACGACTCAAATCAGCTTGCGCACCCGCGCAGTCAGATCAGAGTCTGAGTTATTCACATGAAGAAATTTTGCATCCTTGGCAATCCAAAATACCCCCAGTGAAGATTCTGATCAGACTGCACGAATGAGTAAATTGATATGAATCTTCACTTGGTGTACATGTTCAAAGGTACGGTTTCTGACGTTTGGGCATCATATATCCGGGTAACGTGTTCTTGAAAGCTTTAACTCTTAAAGCGCCAATCACAAGAATTGTCGTCAGCTTTGTCTTCTGCCGGTTACTTTAAAAGTCGTTGTTGCAAACAGTGTGGACCCAGATCAGACTGCTCCTTTACCTTAAAGTGCCAATCACAACAACTGTCGTCTGCTTTGTCTTTTGCCGTTACTTTAAAAGTCATTGTTGCAAACAGTGTGGACCCAGATCAGACTGCTCCTAAAGGACTAAAGTGATTTTCCAAAAGAAGTTGGTATTCTTACAATGTTCTATAGAAATTCCTGTAGTTAATGTAACCTGTGGCGTCTGATCTGGGTCCACACTGTTTGCCAGTGTCCATTTTATGGGACGCTAGGCATAAATGGGTTAACTTGCTCTTCAAAGCATTCTGACAGGGCTATCAATGCCGCCTTTAACACTTAGCATGCTGGATAAAAAAAAAAATCATCAAACGACATTTTGAAATATCTTTCTTATCTGATCCAGAAAATAGAATTGTGACATTTCATGCAAATTTTCTCTAAGGAGACCACTTGCATTTCATGTCAAATTATACTTTAGAGGAAAAGTAAAAAAATATATCCTCAGTTTTTCGTCTGCTGAATTTGCCTACAGCATGTTACATTACGAAAACGTGCCTATTCAAATATAAAGACAGTTTCACTTCCAAAAACTGAAAATTTTCAGATGAAAATCTGTGATATTTTTCAAATTTCTGCTCAAAACATAGATTGTGGTACTCGTTAGAACCGCCTCGGTGAGGCGGTTATAACGAGTACCCACAATCTATGTTTTTGAGCAGAAATAAGAAAAATAACGTATACTCCCGTAAACCATAGTTTTACTATATAAAAGTGGGGGTTTAAGGGGGTCGATATCATATAGACATGTTTTCGTGACGAGTGTTTTTTGTTTTTTTTTTTCTCAGGGTTGATGTACAATGTGCACAGACATACCTAAGCTAACAATGTAAACCCAGATACAACTGTTCAAGGTACAGTTTTATCAGGGTCTGAGATATCAAACATGAAACCACCACTTTCTAACCACAGCAGACGATTCACATGAAATGTCAAGACTTATTTGACCCGAAAAATAATAATAATAGTAGTAATAATAATATAATAACAATTAAAATAAAAAGAATGTCATCTGCTACAAATATTGCTATAATTACAATTAATTGCTTGGCAATGTACGGCTCTGAGTAGGTCTGAGTAGGTCTACAACGACAAACCATGCGGCCCCATTTTCGTTTCATTCGGCTCAAATATGATGATAATTTCGTGCAAGTACAAATATCTATGTGTGTGTGTTGTGATTTATAATATTACACGTTGTGTCACTGTTCTGCAATTATGCAAATCTACATTTGAGCAGAGCACAACATTTCTAAAAATAGTTCATGTGCGCCAAGCGAAGACTCAGATCAGCCTGCGCATGTACGCTGAGCGATCAGTCTTTGCTGCCGCCTGAAGACGCTTTGAATTCTGAGCCACATACAGAGTTCCCTGTAAAGACTGATCAGACTGCACGGATGCACATGCTGACCTGAGTCTTCGCTGGGTCGGAGTCTTGTAGGAAATGCTGTGGCCAAGCTCATTTGAGTATTAACTTACAGACGCATTCATTAGAACATTAAATATATACAATAAATTGAAAGCACACACACACACACACACACACACACACACACACACACACACAAGCATGAACTTTTTAGAGAAAATAACATCAAATTTCAAACTGATACAAATTATTGACAGCTAACCTTTTTCACCCGTGTTTGAATTGGACTCTTCCATCTTTGAGTTTAGGCTGTGTCAACTGTCGCAAATAGGAGAATAAGTAAAAATTGAAAATATAGTGGCCAACAGTGTAGATTCTCGTTATGAAACGCTTCAGCTGGATCTACTCTGTTTGCAAATATATTTGTTCTGGGTCCGAGTTTATAAAACTTTTTTTCATGCTCAACTCAGCTGAACATGAAAATTTCTCTGCTAATATGAAAATACGAACACTTGTTAGCATTTTCATATTTATTAGCAGAGAAATTTTCATGCTCACTATGTTTAGCAAGAAATAATTTGCATTTGTTAATAATTTGAGATTTATTAGAATGACAAATTTCATGTTCAGCTGAGTTTAGCATGAAAAAAGTTTTATAACCTCAGGACCCGGACTGAAAAACGGTTAAATCTTTCAACGGCACAAACGAAAACATGGACCTTTGCAAATAGTGTAGACTTGAACGAGATGTGATGCACATGTAGCGCTCATCCTTACGTTAACAAGTGTATGTAATAAGAGTATCCTATGTTTACCCATGATATATAGGGTATACTGGGGACTACATTATTAGGTGGATTTTCAGAATTGTGCAGTTTTTTAACCAGCTTTTTAGTATTTCATTTACTTTTGTAGCAACACCTTTCATCACGTAAACATGCCTATATAATTTTGACCCCCTTAAACCCCACTTTTATATAGTAAAATTGGGGTTTACAGGCCCTGGGGTATACATTATTTTTCTTATTTCTGCTCAAAAATATATATTGTGGGTACTCGTTAGAACACCACAATCTATGTTTTGAGCAGAAATATGAAAAATATCAGAGTTTTTTTTACCTGAAAAATTTCGCTTTTTGGAGGTGAAATTTTCTATATATTTGAATAGGTATGTTTTCGTAATGTACTGCATAAATCTGTCTTCATACCCTGATATAAAAAATGTTCCTCATTTCCCATATTATGTAGTGAACAGATCATGCAAGTGCACATTCTAGTACGGAGTATCAATGTTCACATTTATATATAATGCGCACTGTATAGGAATAATGTGAAGTAAAATAAATCACGTGATGAACTTTGCAATACCGCCTTCAACAGGAATTGGGTTCTCACCCCACGAGCTCAAATGAGCCGCTCTAATGAAAAAAAAAAAAAAAAAAAAAAAAAAGACGTCTTCAAGACAAATGGGAATATCGAAGCCCGGAATCAGCAGTCTGAATAGGGCCTTTGTTACCCACTTAAAATGCCTGAATACACCTTGTAATTTTTTTCACATTATTTACGAGGGATACAAGTTTTGTAATTTCCTGTTTGCCTTTCTGTACACCAACTCCTTGAGAAAAATGGCGTATGCTCTAAAAGTAAAGAATTTGAATCCAGTAGGAGCAAATTATTCTCTTTTATAGTAGATCCCTTTTCAGAAGCGGGGCAAACCAACTTTGACAGATATGCAACACTTTTTCGACCGAAACGTACTGGTATTTCTTACTTTAACACGTTTTCGTGGAGAAATAAGAAAAAAAATATGCGGATACTCTCTCTTATCTGGAGCAAGGAATATGCTTTCCCAGAAATGTATCCATAATGAAGCTGCGGACATTACAGATTACAACTGGGAAGCGCAAAGCGAAAAATTGTTTTCGAGGCATTAGCCGACACCAGAGTCCCAGATCAGTGCATCCAAGCAGTTTGTTCACATCCTTCACTGTCCGCTTGCAGAATCATTGCATACTTCGGAACATATAATGAACCCTCGTTACAACGACAGCATCTGTTCCCAAACAGATCTGCTGTTGTAAAGAATCCTCAATGAGCAGAATTATATCATTACGAAAACACGCCTATTCATTTCATCTCCAAAAACTAAAATTTTTCAAATAAAAAACTCTGACATTTTTTCAGATGTCTGCCCAAAACAAAGATTGTGGGTACTCTTTAGAATCGCCTCAGCAAGGCTGTTCTTATGAGTACCCACAATCTATGTTTTTGAGCAAAAGTATGAAAAATAATGTATACCCCTGTAAACCCCAGTTTCATTATATAAAAGTGGGGTTTGAGGGGGTCAAAATTATATAAGCATGTGTTCTTGATGGTGAGAAAGGCCTGGTTTTATTCCTATTTCATCAAAGAACATGTGTTTTGGATTTTTATCAGAATCGCCTCAGTGATTCTAGCAAATATCCAAAGCATACGTTTTTAAGTAGCAAATATAATGTTCTTGCATACTGTCTGATTAATTGTCACCTCTTGAGCAAAGTGTTCGTGCCAATTAATTTCATCGTTGTATCGAGTGTCGGTATAAAGAGGTTTGACTTATCAACGGTTCAGACTGTGTGAATGCACAGACTGATCTTGGCCTCCGTTGGGAATACTTGCCCCGATGACATTGTCCCTTGGTATATCCCATATCGTCCTAATCAGTTCGCACAAATGGACAGGGCAATTAGTGCCTTCGACGTCCGCAAATTCCTCGACGTCTAGTTTATTAATAAGCCGTGGCACGGGAAAATAGCCGTTATAGCAAATGCGAACAGCAAAAGTTCGGGCGAGCCTGCGCATTCGTGCAGTCTCGCCAGAACCTATGCCGTTCGCTCATTTGTGTAAACGCGACTAGCAAAAGATACCCTTATCACATACACAAACAACGTAGACGCATGTCAGCATGCACATATATGCAGTACAAAGTGATCTATGTAAGTTGCTATACAGCCCTTAATCAGACAACGTGAAAGCACAGGCTATCAGACCGGGGTCTGCATGTCACACAGGTAGGCACCGCTCGGCTCCACAGGAACTTGGGATCAGTAGAGCGTATATGGTCTGAATTGAATCTGTTACACTTTTTATCCTCTTCATTTTGCATTTTTATAGCTTGAACAACATACGAAGTTTTTCCGTCTAAAATGCTCAAAAAATGCTGGAAAGGTCTGGATAGATACATTTTCAGCAAATGTTTTTTTGTTGTTTGTTTTAAAGTATTATTTCGTATGTTGTTCAATAATATAAAATGCAAAACTAAGAGGAAACAATGCAAGAGATCAAATTCGGACATATACGCTCTACTGGCTCCAAGTGTCTGTGCTTGGCTCGTCACAGTACGTCAGATTATAACTAAAACGTATGCACATACAACAAAAACCGGAAAACTTAGTAGGATTTTCACTGACATTGCCATCACTTCAGAAGAAATTAGAACGGTGGATAAGGCATCATAGGTCGATACATAGATGGCCCGTAAAATGACGAATACCCCGGATACATTGGCATACCTGAAACAAAGCAAAGAAAATTCTATAAGAAGATACTTGTATTTAACAATTGCATCCACATCAGTCTGTGCATCCGCACACTCTGGTCAGGACATTCTTTGTTTGCCGATACAGTAGAACTTCAATGGCTCGAACCCCGATGGCTCGTTTACCATGGATGAGTTGAACACGTTCTTTAGACCGCAGGGATTTCCTCCAAATACAATATACGGATAATTTAGGGACATTTTCTTCTTTTATCTTGCAAATGTATGCTGTGGATACTAAAATATGTTTAAACCAAATGTATGCTGTGTGCACTCATTAGAATCGCCTCTATGAGGCGATTCTAATGAGTACACACAACATACATTTATAATATAGAACACCGAAAAGATATTCCACAGTTATCTCCATTATGCCTCCTGGTACAGCAGTAATAATAACCCTCTGTGGCTCGAACTACCGCTGTCTCGAACACATTTTCATGGTCCCAAAGGGGTTCGAGCCATCGAAGTTCGACTGTATATTTCCATAGTATCCAATGGTTTAGTAAGCAGGCAATGAAAGCTCTGGTTAGAGTGCACAAACACGCAAATGATCTGGAATTTTGTTGCCATATATGATATTAGAGCCCTTTCTCACTTTTCACATCTTGTTAATATTTCATGGCTCAAGTGTAATATGTAGGCTCATCACAAACAAATTTCCTGTTTGTTTTTTTTTTGTTTTTTTGTTATTTGCTGACCAAAATTTTACGGCCGCTTCTCCAGTCTCCAATAGAATGTTGCCCTTCCGAGCTTTGTGTCAAAATGACAATAAAGTCAAAATCGTTTGTGAAACGATAGATATTCTAAAAAAACATGTTGTTTGATACACACACATAATATTGGTGTGCACGGAAGAAAGATTAATTTGCTTGCATTGTCTTAAAAGTGTTTTTGGACTAAACAGAGTCCACATTTTAAAATGCCAAGATTTTCTTTCTTACTGTTTGAAAGTTCCTGCCAAGTTAACTTTACTTTTACAGAGGGTCCGGGCCAATAATAGAAGGTATTGACACGGCGCCCGGTATAATGTTTCAAAACGGTCCGATTGACCACGTGCTCTTTGGTTACTCAGGAGCAAAAAGTTATGATGTTTGTTTATTGTTTATTGACCGGCGCTAAATATAGCATTGAATTTTTACATATGGGAGCGTGTTCGATAAGCTCACTAAGGACGTTTTATATTTGCCGGGATCAGATAAAAAAAAAAAAATCTTATTACAAACTGTGTTATAAACAGATTAATATCTATTTTATTTTCATTTCAATCAAAAAATTTCATAAAGCTTAATAAAAGCAAACATTAACTCTTTCGGTGCCAAATTTCAGACGACATTGTCGTCTGCTTTTCTTTTTTAACAAACTATCGCTTGAAAAGAAGTTTATACGTAAAGTTGAAAGACTGAATGTCAAACAGCGTAGATCCAGATGAGACGGCTCATATGAGCCGTCTCATCTGAATCTATGCTGTTTGCAAAAGCCTATTATTATCGCCTGTGGCAGTGAAAGTTAAAGAATCATATTGTTTGTTCGATTTTACCTGTTACATTGAAAATTTATTAATCTTTACTATACCCTTGTCCCATATCTCATGTAAACATGAACAGAATTTTCACCGGTGCTTAGACGTTTACGTCTAAATATTTTGTCTTGTAGATAGTAATAGCGTTCGGAAACAAGCAAATATGAAATTATGTGCGGTTCATATTTAATGCACACACCACTGTCACTGTCGATCTGCCTGATTCAGACTACGTCACTGCTGGTTTCATTAATTGCTCTATATAAGCTCCTAGAAGAAAACAGCGCCATTGTTAAAACTGCATGTAATGTTTTTTTTTTTGTTTTTTTTGTTTTTTTTTTTGTTTTTTTATGTTATTGTTTTCTCTCATATGCGAGTGGCCTGAGAATTTATAAGAATAAAAGTTATGTTCTGTTCAAAATAAGAAGTTGTTCTCGCATTTAGGCTAAGCCTTTTTTCATATTAAATAATAAAAATAATCAGCAAAATTTGTTCGTAACATTTGTTAACACTCGTTTCTTGTCACTTCGTAACGCTTATTAGTGAGACTTAAATTTTGTTCTGCAAACTTCCGGTGACAACTTCCGGGAAGAAAAAGGAAGAAAATATTGGTCAGAGCGATTTCTGCTGAAAGTATATATCGTTGTATGTTATTTTTCTTTGATCAAATTCTCTACCGTAGAGCTCACTTCGTTCGTGCTCGCCAATATGAAAATAGGCTTAGCCTTTATGCGAGCACAGCACAGACCCTATCTGTACTCTTCAAAAGTCCTTCACAGCATCATTAAAGAATGACTAAGAGTATATAAAAAAAATATATGTAAATCAATAATAAATAATAAAAATAATCAGCAATATATGTTCGTGACACATTGACACTCGTTTCTTGTCACTTCGTGACGCCTATTAGTATCAAGTCCGCTCCTGTCCTGTCAACTTCCGGTGACAACTTCCGGGAAGAAAACGGGAAGAAAAATAGTCAGAGCGATTTCTGCTGAAAGTATATATCGTTGTATGTTACTTTCCTTGATCATATTCTCTACCGTAGAGCTCACTTCGTTCGCGACTCGCTTCGCGCGTCGCGAGCTATGCTCTCTAATATGAAAATAGGCTTAGCCTAAATGCGAGCACAGCACATACCTTTCTGTAGTCTCTTCAAAAGTCCTCCACAGCATCATTAAAGAATGACTGTCAGTATATAAAAAATATATGTTGATCAATAATAAATAATAAAAATAATCAGCAATATCAAGTCCGCTCCAGTCCTGTGAACTTCCGGTGACAACTTCCGGGAAGAAAACGGGAAGAAAAATTGCACAGAGCGATTTCTGCTGAAAGTCTATATCGTTGTATGTTACTTTTCCTTGATCATATTCTCGACCGTAGAGCTCACTTCGTTTGCTTCGCGCGTCGCAAGCTGTGCTCGCTGTAATTCACCGAGTGAGTTATTTCATTTCGTACGTTTTGAAGTCATAATTGCTAGGTGACGTTGCTGACGGTAACAACAATAACAATAGTTGACGTTGCGCGGAAAATTTGATAAAATCACGGAAATCAGACTGCAATTTCCATGTCCAGTTTCGTGACATTTTTGTGTCTGTATTTCAAGCACAGGATGATTTTGCATTAAAGTGAGAACAAGATGGCGACTGATTTTCAAATTAAACCACGCCTCTTGAAATTCATGCAATGACTGGAACTATTTTGGTAGGAAATCATTACGGCTGAATGTGAAAATTCAAAGGTAAAACATGGATGAAAATGTAATAAACAGTTTATTTGGTTGTTTTGATCGATTACGGAGAAATAATTCACTCGTGTTCTAAGGTTTGCTTGTAAAAAAATTCAATCTCTGATAACTGCGTCAGTGAGTCGACTCTTTGACTCAGTGTTTAGAGCATTGGATTGTTACGACTTTCATGGGGGCTCGTCCGGGATAGGACTTTATTAAGCCGAAAATGGCTTCGCGTCATCATAAATGATGACTTCCTTGAAAAGGAGTGTGTTACGACTTAGCACTCCTACCTTCGATTATCTGCCTTGGCAGATTTCGCATAGCTTGTGGGTATATATTTAATCTCTTACAACTGCGTCAGGGAGTCGACTCTTTGACTCGGTGGTTAGGATATTGGATCGTTATCCGGAGAGACCGGGTTTGAATCCCACGGAAGGCGGGATATTTTTTTCAGCTATGCTTCATTCCTTTGTTACGACTTTCATGTTGTAAAACATAAGCTGTTAAAGAAACAGCTTATTTCGCCCTGAAATGAAATTATGCTTTCGCAAGTATGAGAATCCATCAAGGTGTTAAAGAAGCAGCTTATAAAGGATTGGCGCGTCATGTCCTGGAATATGGCAGTTCGATTTGGGACGCCTAAGGTGTAGTCCTGCATGAAGAAATGGAAATCGTGCAAAAGCGATCAGCCAGATTCGTAATGGGAAATTACAATTATTGTTCAAGACGCACCTAATTTGATCTCAAATGAAATTATGCTTTTGCAAGCATGAGAATCCATTGATTTTATTGAAAGATTTGAAATGTGATAAAGACTGCATCAGAACTGATGATTAATACTTAAAAAGAAATGTCATTTTAAAACATTTAGACGAGTTTTAATTATTTTGCGTTTAATACGGTCTGACTACACGGCGGAAAACACATTTTAGCTGAGTTTACTATATTATCCGGTGCCAAATAGTCGGAATATCCACTAAACGGTCTTATACTCCAAATGTGCAGTAAACCGACTTGCATATTTGTTGCTAATATTAGCAAGCTTAAGACATTTCCACGCAGATGCTGGGCATGATTTAAACCACGTGTGAGCAAATATAGGTGCATGTAGGTAGATCAGGATTCATCATCAATCAGTTGCGTACACCAACTGCAGATGGATCTAGTCTCAGCCTCAGCAACTTCTTGTCTGCCAACTAACTCAGGTAACCTGGAGTCATGGGGTTTGACGAACCTAAGCATTATTTGGTAGTTTCGTTTTTTCTTTTCTTTTTTTTTTTTTTTTTTTTTTTTTTTTCATTTCTCAAGAAGCACACAGTATCGTTTCATTATGCAAGATAGGCATGGACTACTAGTACATTATTTAACACCAATGAACCATTCCTAATTATTCCTGATTCAACTGTCTTGAGGAAAATTCAAAATGAAAACAAACAAGTGTGAAGGATGTCATTTGGGTATACAGTCATATGAAATGACGCATCAAATCAATTTTCATATTATTTTTTTTTTCAAAAGACAGTTGAAATGTTACAAAACTGGAAGAACTGTCTTTCTGTTACTTTTGTTCATCTCTAGAAAATATAACCCGTTTCGGAAATGGCCGCTATTATGGTGTATTAACTTTAACGGATAGGGTAATTGAAGCACTTATATTTCATTTTAGTTAGAGGCTTGTTTACGTTAGAGGGCGTAAGCAGTGTTGCAAACTTCATTACTGCTTATGAAGAGTCTCAATAAAACCGAGACTCCCATTTTCTAATCTGTAGTGTGTTCTTTGTTTCAAAAGGCAATCTTTTTGACTTTTATTTTACTAAACTGCAGCTGGTATTAGTGGCGTGTGGCGGCGGTAGAACGTCTCCCCGTACTTTACCATAGTGCAGATTAATTTCATTTCCTTTGGAATCACTGGGCCCATTGTGGTATATTTGAAAATGAAGGTCTGCTCATGTATACGCTAGAGGGCGTAAGCAGTGTTGCAAATCATGCGTCTGCAAATATATGCGTATGAGAAGTATACACCCAGCTAGCATTCTTAATAAATATACATCGGGCCGTTATCGGCCCGTCAGCTACTCGGACGGGCCGATAATGGCCCGCTATAGACTTATGTAGAATGCTTACTGGGCATGCGTTCGATAATTATGCAAATGCGAATTATGCCATATTTATTCACACTGTAATTTGCTATCCAGTTTTGCACATTTTCCGAACATTTAATGATTACATTTATAGATCATTATGTTTACTTTAACAGCATACATATTTGTTTAATTGTAGCCCTAGGCGAGGCACGCTTTGTTTTATATTAAGTGACAACTCATGATCAATCTTCTTCAGCTTGTAAAAAATGTTTAGCAATTAAAGATAAATTAAACAATTATTCTGCATCAATAACTGACTATAGCTTGAAAATGTTCTAAATGGTCCTCGCTTAACTCTTTCACTGTCACAGGCTATAACAATAGGCTTTTGCAAACAGCGTCTCATCTGGATTTGATTTGTGTTGAGGTTTTACGGCCCAGTCAACCCAATGGGGTCATGTCGAGCTCGGTCAGTTTACCTAACCACACGTTTACTGGGCAGGCTTAGTCCTCTAAGCGGTTAACCAGTATTGTGCACATTCTTTCGCCAGAAACTGACAACTGCCCTTCTTGAATCACCGGAAGGGAGAGACTGACCGTAGAAAATATTTCATGATCAATCTCCACGAAAGAATGTTGCCGACCTCGGCGGGGCTTGAACCCGCGACCTCCTGGTCTCCAGTCGGACGGCGCATCCAACTGAGCCACCGAGGCCGGCATGTCTCATCTGGATCTATGCTGTTTGTCATTCAGTCTTTCAATTGTATACATAAACGTCTTTCCAAACGATAGTTTGTTAAAATAATAATAATAATAATGAAAAAAAAAAAAAAAAAAAAAAAAAGCAGACGACAAATGTTGTCTGAAATTTGGCGCCGAAAGAGTTAAGGGGAATCAATACGCTTTCAGGGGACGCAGCTGTGTCCTCACTTCTGAAAAGGGGTTTCCTTTAAAACTAAAGAATTTGGTCCCTGGGAGCAATTTTCTTTTATATTAGATCCTTTTGGAGCAAAGTCTTTCCTTTTAGAATAAACTCCCGTCTCAGAAGGGACTTGACGTGCAGGAAAGCAAACAGGAAGTCACAAAGTTGTCTCCCTTCGTGGAAATGGCGGAACATCTGCAAGTATGTCCAGCCACCTTAAAAGAAATGTGTTGTTTTGGTTTATCAAAAATAAAACGAATAAAATTACACCGAACCATTCTGTGTAGAGTCATAAGAGACTATCACAGCGCTACTATCTCTGAACCTAACCATTAAAAAAATAAATTTACAGAATTCTGATTAATAAAGTTCTTTTACCACTAAAAGAATACTGATGTGACGTTCACCGTTTCAAATTTATCAAAGGGTTAACAATGACGCGGGTATCTTTCAAAGGGAGCGAATTCGTTCTCCTTAGAGCAGACCTCTTTTCAGGAGAGATCCTCTTGTGAATGAAAACAAAAGGGAAGTCACAGATGGTGTCCCCTTTGTAAAAACAGCAGATAACCTCTACTAAATGAATCCAGTCATTTTACCCAGCTGATTATGTTTAATTGTTTAGACTACTCGACAACATAGAGCAATATAAAGACTATTGTATAAGGCTGGCGACAACGATACAGATTACAACTATAGTAACGTAAACAACACATATGGATACAGTTTACCAACAGTATATGGATAATCTGCCTAAAATGGCCATTTCAGGACAAACATAACTGTAAAAGTACTGATCCGCTCCTTAAATATATTATGTTTAATGCCAAATAAAATCATGTAACGTTATGTTATGTTTTTCAAAAAACAGAAGACCTCTTTTTAGATGTCAAAAGCACCGTGCCCCAGCATTGCAGGCAACAATGATACATATCCTTACACCATAAACATAGCACTAAACAGTTGATTCCGTGTATGCAGTATGAAATGAAACATGGCACAGCCTTTCCTACAAGATAGCATGTGCGCCTAGCGAAGACTCAGATCAGCCTGCGCATCCGCGCTGTCCGCCTAAAGACGCTTTGTATCCTTTGCTACCCAGTACCAGCAAAGTCTCTGATCAGCCTGCGCATCCGCGCAGTCTGATCAGAGACTTTGCTGGTACTGGGTAGCAAAGGATACAAAGCGTCTTTAGGCGGACAGCGCGGACTCTGAATAAGTACTGCAAGCAAAAAGCTCTTATGCAATATGTGGACAACGGATGCCTGGAAAAGACTGTGACTCGCTATCGTTTGATAATGTAGACTATATTGACGACCAGAAGGTCCAGATCAGATTGCACCGATGAACAGTTTGATCGCGGACATTAGTTGTTTTTCTGGGTTTTTTTTAACGAAACGGATTTTGGGGATGAGTATGGTAATAAGGTGTCCGAATATTAGGAAAAAAATTTCTGTCTTCTTGAATAGCAAACATTATCAAAGTATGTCGAGCTGTATGTTAATTTGTGTCATTACGAAAACATGCCTATTAAAATATACCGGAAATTTTACCACCAAAAAATGAAAATTTTCGGATAAAAAACTCTGATATTTTTCATAGTTCTGCTCAAAATATAGATTGTGGGTACTCGTTAGAACCGCCTCGATGAGGCGGTTCTAACGAGTACCCACAATCTATGTTTTGAGCAGAAATAAGAAAAATAATGTATACCCCTGTCAACCCCAGTGTTACTATATAAAAGTGGGGTTTAAGGGGGTCCTAGCATCAGGTATGAAACTTACCAGGTGTAAAACCTGCATAATACGACGAACTTGGTCTATACATCGAACCCGGGTACATCGAAGCATATGGCATGTATGGTGGAGGTAGTCCACGGGGATCGCCAATCCTAACCCCGCCTCTAGTAAAATCGACTCCACTTCCTCGCATGTCCAGAGCCCCGCCTGCTCCTCCGCCTCCTGCTCCTGCTCCAGATGCAGTCATACCGCCCGGTGCTCCACCAGTCATATTTGTCGCGCTACTTCCGGTGTCTGTCCGCAGTGCAGGTCCTGTTCCAGGGGGCATCATGCCTATACCGCTACCTCCAGGGAGTCTTCCACCTACCCCTGCTCCCATGGATCCGTCAAATCCCCCTGCAGGTGGTGGTATGAAAGCGGACCCACCAGGGAAGCCTCCGAATCCAGGATCCATCCCAGCACCAGGACCTAAACCCACAGGTCCCATACCAGCAGGTGCACCAGTTCTGAATCGGTCGCCTGTGGCCATAAAACCAGTTCCACTACCAGCAAAACCAGAATCCAAACCAGGACGCACACCTGTAGCAGCTCCACTGCCAGCAAAGCCAGGACCCATACCAGGACGTACACCTGTAGCAGCTCCACTACCAGCAAAACCAGGACCCATACCAGGACGTACACCTGTAGCAGCTCCACTACCAGCAAAATCGGAACCCACACCAGGACGCACACCTGTAGCAGCTCCACTGCCAGCAAAACCAGGACCCATACCAGGACGCACACCTGTAGTAGCTCCACTACCAGCAAAACCAGGATCTATACCAGGACGTATACCTGCAGCGGCTCCACTACCAGCAAAACCAGGACCCATACCAGGACGTACACCTGTACCAGCTCCACTACCAGCAAAACCAGGACCCATATCAGGACGCACACCTGTAGCAGCTCCACTACCAACAAAACCAGGACCCATATCAGGACGCATACCTGCAGCGGCTCCACTGCCAGCAAAACCAGGACCCATATCAGGACGCATACCTGCAGCGGCTCCACTGCCAGCAAAACCAGGACCCATACCAGGATATATACCAGCGCGGAATCTGTCGCCTGTAGCCGTTACACCTGGCCCAGGCAATGGAAACCCTGTCATTGGATCAATACTAGTTACTGGGCGACCCATTGCGTCGAACGTCATACCAGGTCCCGGAAGAGGACCAGGGCCTGGAAAAGGACCTAAAGGTCCACTGCCAACCCTTCTTCCTGCCATCGAGCTAGTACCTGCGGCACCTATAGCTGTATCACCACGCCGTAAGGTGTCCCCGCCCATACCAACACCGGTTCCTACTGCTGGTCTTGCTCCTCTGGCCAGTAGTAGCCCACTTCCTGCTGGACCACCTGCTCGGGGTCCTCCAGCCAGTCCCGGTGCTAATGGTCGTCCCGCAGCAAAAGGATCATATGTAATAGGACCAACAGGATCTAAAGGCCTGCTACCTGCTCTCATGTCCATCCTTCCGATTCCGCTGTCAAAAGGCACTCTTGAGCCAGACATACTAGGGGGTAATCCCCCGCGAAAGCCAACGCCCATCCTTCCTGCTGCCATGGGGTCAGATATAACACCGGTACCCATCCCTGTACCCGGAGCCATGGCACCTCCAAGAAGTCCTGTTCCTGTCCGCGGTCCAATCCCTCCTCCTGTATCAGCTCTGCCTGTCATTCCAGGACCTATTCCACCAGGACCCGGCAGTCGAGGGCCAGTCCCTGATGGAAGGCTACTGTCTATTCTAGGTGGTTGTCCAGCACCTGCCACAAATCCTGTGGTCCCTCCAGCTGGTGCAGTTTGGCCTCCAGCAGGTGGAACAGGACCAATAATAGTATTCAAAGATGGAACGCCGCTGCCCGAAACGGTGCCGGTACCGGCAGAAAGATCACTTGCTGAAGTGCCTGGTCCAGATGTTAAATCACTTACTCTAGGTCTAGTGTCAGTTACCAAGTTTGTTGCACTCCCGGCGGAGTCCGAAGAAGAACCACCAGTTAACGCATTCAAATCCGGAACTCCGCCCCCAGAAGGAACTGGGTCCTGGCCATTTATAATAGTCTTGCTGGCGCACATGAGAAACAGGTATATCCAAATCATACTGTTTGTGTGTTTTACAGATCGTTACTGTCGGAGGTGTCACTTAATATCCTGTAAAACTGAATTTCATCAAAATTAAAATACACTGCCTTGACTGATCCACACGAAAATTATTCTACGGGACTACCGTATGCTTTACAGATGTTACTTTCTTAAAAGAGTTCCGTGACCTGACATGACGCTTCAGTAATAGTCTGTTTTATATAAACAATAGAATGTGCGACATGACGTAACCGCTGTGGAGCCTCTTCAAATATAAAATGACCGTATGCCATACCAACAGCATAAACTCAGATCAGACTGCGTATCTATGCGGCGGAAGCAGAGGTTGCACTAGAATATATAGACCTGATACATTTTATTAGCAAACCACGTTGACTCAGGTCAGCGTCCGATGTGCAGGCTGATGTGAGTCTCCGCTGATCGTATATGTGATAGATCACTTTGTATTCGGAAGGACTCATATTTAATTCTGTGCTCGTTCGAACATCAATCACACTTTGGCCTATGACAATCATCACTTACACAAATCACAAACATTACTTTCTTTGGGCCGCGCCAAGAAGAAAATCAAAGCGCCAAAGGCACTGAAATGACAGATTCTATCAGAAATTCATCATAAAAAGTCTTAATTTGTATAAAACATTTACAAGAAGAACGTCTAACGGCATTATGGACGGGTTTATCAGAAAGGTTAACCAAAAGGTAAACCTGCCGGGGTTCGCTATTTTAAAGGACAGATTTTTGAAAACCCGTCCAATAAAAAGGTTTCACATTTGTTTAAAAATGTAGTACTACAAATTCAGATATCAAATGCTTGCAGAGGTATATATATATAGTGCCATGAAGTTCCACTTGATGTTTTGAAGTTTCAAAAGAAATATTTTGTCTCAAAATGTTGCAAAAAGCCAGTTATCACATGCAATAAAGAGCTAAAATTGTGATAAATTCTCTTCAATAACTTAATACCTGTACTTAAAAAATGGTTGCAAATGACGGCATTAAATTTGCTGTGCAAACCTGCAAATTTAAAACAAGATGCGAACCTTTCGTTGGGTTCTTTTTAAAGAAGCCAACTTGTTGTCTACTTTCACTTTCACAATCGAGCGTTCAATAAGAGGAAATAACCAAAGTAGCAATAGAGATTTTCAACACTTTCCTTTTTTTCTGATAAATAGTTACACTTTAAACCCAAGCATCCTTTTTATTAAAATGCCGCAGATAAAATATTTTAATGTTAAGCAAATCAACAACAGCGAGATTACATCTTGTAATGTTTGACTAAAGCCCTGTCCCTTTAATCCGACAGTATTGAATTTTTTACACACGTCAGACAAATGTACAAGTGCTCTGTGTAAAAGTTTTATCATACCATATTTTGAAATAGTTATTTTCCCAAGGAGACAGTATTTGACATTTCATGCTAACTGATTCCTCATTTGAGACAATTTGCATGAAATGTCAAATTATGTTTTACGGTAAAATATCTGCTATTTTTTGACACGCGGGTCATGAGGCAGCGCCTGTTCTATTAATAGCTAACAACAAATTGCGCAGATCAACCTTACAACCTATCTAACGCACTCAGATAATATCGAAGAAAACACTTTACAGCATGATTATGAGCACAGCCTTTTTTTCTTTTTATTATCATGCATAAAAAATCTTCAGAATCTATATATAATTTGGAGAGTAATAGCTGATTAGACAGTGTTTATATTGCTGGTAACAGTGGCTTACGCTCTAGTTTCTCGCGCCACGTCTTTAGTCCAGCGCAGGCGTATTGATACACAAGTATTTTGATATGTTAACCCTTAGACTGCATACAACGACTGTAGCAGATGTCAATTTTATTTTTTGTCTTATTATATCAGAGAATTTCATGCGATTCATCCGTTGGCAAACAATTCATATGAAATGCTTAGTCTGGTTTTCTCTGCAAATAAGGGAGAATTCTGAATGTCGCCTGCTTTAAAAATTGCACGGCGCTATAAAGATATTAATAGCATCGGACTACATTTTGAGCGGACACATATTTCAGTGGTAGTGAAAGCCGGAAGCAACTTGAGAGCCGGAAGCAACTTGAGAACGCTTCTGCCAGCAAGGAATGACAGATAGAAATCTGTCATTAAAAAAGGAGGAATTCACGTAGAGGATCTGTGCTGTATTCTATTGTTTCCATTGATATAAACGAACATTGTAGGTCCTGATTAGACTGAGCGGATACTAAAGTTGACACCAAGAAAAAATGCCTATTAATTAACCCCTCTTAAACCCCACTTTTATATAGTAAAATTGGGCTTCTACAGGGTTAAACATTATTTTTTCTTGTTTCTGCTCAAAACATAGATTGTGGGTACTCGTTAGAACCAACTCGACGAGGCGGTTCTAACGAGTATCCACGATCTATGTTTTGAGCAGAAATATGTAAAATATCAGAGTTTTTATCTGAACATTTTCAGTTTTTGGAGGTGAAATGTTCTATATATTTGGATAGGCATGTTTTCGTAATGATCTGGGTTTCTCTGTCATCATAATTTCAGTGACACATCTTTATTCAAATCACAAATGTGTATATAACCTGCATTAGGGATTTATTCAGTTTCTTCAAACTGAGCTATCTTCTCTGATTTCAGCATCTTTCTGAAAGTATTTTTTTTTATATCATAATCATTGTCACAATCATCATAATAATCACCATTATTATTTTTATTATTATTATTATCATTATTATTATTATTATACTCAGAGTAAATCTGCAAACGTTTGTCAAGATTTGATCCAAACCTTTCGGCGTACGTGTGACAACCTATGCACCGAAAGTATTATTCTACACAGTGGTGTAAAATTATCGAACAAAATCTATTTTCCCTATAGAAAAGATGGCTGCAATTTGTGTAAAACCGATAGGGGAGATCATTTTGATGCAGATTTTCAAAAAAAAAAAAAAAAAAAAATCACTTGTTCAAAACTTCTAAAGATTTTACAGTATTGTTATGGAGATCAATAATTTAAAGTCAATGAAAAAAAAACAAAATCTATTCTATCATAAAATTTTTCCAGAAAGAAAAAGACTACATTTTTAAATATGCTATTTTTTTTTTTTTAGATATTAGGCTTTGACATTTCCTGCAAATTGTCTCATGAGAAGACAATTTGCATGAAATGTCAAAACACATTTTCTATGAAACATAAGAGACAATATCAGTTTGTTGTCTGCTTAATTTTCTCACAGTATGGTAAAGGTTATTGTGGTATTATGATATTAAGCGTACGAGGAAATTAAAATCTAGGCTGTTTACGTATTTGTTGGTTTTTGTTCCAATTATTGTAATATATCATCATTTTAAGGGGATCTGATACACTTTCAGGGCAGACAACTCTATTAGAATTATTTTGTCCCCTTCTGAAATGGGGTCTACTCTATAAGAAAATAATTTAGTCCCTCTGGGAGCAAATTCTTTCCTTATAGAAAATCCGATTTCAGAAGGGGATTTGCGTGCAGTAAAGCAATCAGGAAGTCACAGATTGATTCATTTGGCGGGATTATCCGGTTCTCTTAAAACAAGCTATATCATAGGAAATAACACACGAATCGGAAAAAAGTACTGCGGTTCAACTGATCATACCTGCTGAATTTTCGGGGTTTTTTTTATTGGTTGACGATCTGCGGAAATAACTTTGGTTACATTCGGAACACTTTCAGTACACTACCAATGAATTTTTCTTTATATATTACATACATCGGAAATCAATGAATTTCTTTTTATGTTAAGTCTCCCTAGTTACTTGCCTAACAACAATCCCGCTGAAAAGTCCAAAAACCAAAAAGAGTGTGACAGGTTATATGATATTTAATCCATTTAAGCCTAGCGTCCCATAAAAGGGACATTGGCAGTGTAGACCCAGATCAGACGTCGCAGAACGCGGCGTCTGATCAGGGCCTACACTGTTTGCATTAAGTTCAGTAATTTCCACAAAACATGATAAAAATTTAAAAACTAATCAGACACACCTTATATTGGAAATGGACCTGTCCAAAGGGTGAAGGAAGAAAAGTCCACTCGGCATAAATGGGTTAAGAAGCTTCTGTTTTTTGTTTTTTTTTTAACGAAACGGACTTTGGGGATGAGTATGGTAATAAGTTAAGGTGTCCGAATATCAGGAAAAAAATTTCTGTCTTCTTGAATAGCAAACATTATCAAAGTATGTCGAGCTGTATGTTAACTTGTGTCATTACGAAAACACGCCTATTAAAATATACTGGAAATTTTACCACCAAAAAATGAAAATTTTCGGATAAAAAACTCTGATATTTTTCATAGTTCTGCTCAAAATATAGATTGTGGGTACTCGTTAGAACCGCCTCGACGAGGCGGTTCTAACTAGTACCCACAATCTATGTTTTGAGCAGAAATAAGAAAAATAATGTATACCCCTGTCAACCCCAGTTTTACTATATAAAAGTGGGGTTTAAGGGGGTCAAAATTATATAGGTATGTTTTCGTGATGGTAAATTATGCGTTTAGGAGAGAGAGAAAATATGATATGCACACTGAAAATCAGAAACGCATTGCACTTATATACACGTCTGTGGACATGACTTAATCTTACAGATACTGTCAATTAATATATTATACTCAAGTCTGTCGCTCTCACCAAAGGCTTTGCAAAAGGCTGCTATATCAGTATCAGAGGACTGGATGATAACCCGGTTATAAGATTTGGTGGCAGTATTCCTGGTATGAATATCAATCTTAAATCTGCCTCTTCACGGTGAACCAGGTCTTCGCAATATCATTTTGTGATATGCACGGCATTTGTACTATCCAAAGAGCCACAGCAAATTATCAATTCATTTTCAACTAAAACCTATGTTACAATTTCGCATCAGAATTCTGGCAAGCTGGCAAGGGTCTATTTTGTTGGCTATATTTAAAGCATATTTATTCCACTGCTTGGTCAATATAGCTGAAGAAATACACAGTTTTTGCGCTCACCTGGCTTAGTTGATGTGTAATTGTAATTGTCAAAATACATGTTCGTTCATGTACTGGTCAAGATCGATGTTAAATCTTGAGCAGTAATTTTGAAATACATTTCACCGATGTTCAGATTTTACACAACTATCACACTTTATTATTTGTATGAATGCAATACGTCCCTGGCAAACGTGTTTTGTTTCATTTTCAGGTTTTGCAGTTTTGCAGAGACTTCTGCATTTTGCATCGTTATCGACAACGGAACAATTTTATTATTTTTTTCGGAGTGTTTCGTCACAATGTACGAGAGCGTATTTAGCACTGAAGACAACTCGTAACTTTGGTTCTCTTAACTCAACATCTCTGGTTTTTGCCCAGTTATGAGACTCCAAACAGCTCACGATAAACAGTATATTTACTGTAAAAGATTTTTCCACCGCTGTTTTCAACTTCAGTGTTTTAGATAACGTAGAGAATGTCTGGAGCTTCAGGTTTAGAATAGTAAAGCTTCTTCATTGGTCATTTGTCTTTCGTTTCAACAAACTTTATTATCTATCTTTTGCCTTATTATTCTGAAAGCACTAGTTCTGCAGTTGCTACGCGTACCAGAAGCAATTTTAATTAGTGGCAGTGTTTCAGTTTCATCTACAAGAGCTGAAAATGGACTAGAAAGTAACATAGAAGTAAATATTTCTAAAGGTTCCTAGTCTCTTTTTATTCTTGGTACGGAGGAATCCTGTAGGTTCCGATTAAGTCAGAATCTTCTATACCACACAGTTCATTCAACGACGCTGCGATTACTACATGTTCATAGCGAATCCAAGTTGTAAAGCACCTGGCTTTTGTATAATACCATTGATACCACATTTAGGATGAATCCAGCAGACCCATGCTACTCTATACAGTTGACTCCCGTTATCTCGACCTCGCTTATCTCGAATAACCGCTTATCTCGATGTGAAAATCTGGCCGCTGCCTAAACATGAAAATCTAACAACATATAAAAAATATTGTGGAAAAGAGGAGAAATTGCTCCTAAGGAGCAATTTCTCCTCTTTTCCACAATATTTTCAATATATCTCTAACTTCAAGAGTCCAATTACAAATATATTTGTTAAATGTGGTTAATCGAATTAGTTTTTTCCTCATTTCTGTAAATCTGATATGTCGAAGTACGGATATCTCAAAGTATTATAGAGAGTCCCTTGGAATTCGAGATAACGAGAGTCGACCGTATTTTAGAGAAAGGCTGAGAAGAGCAACTGATGGAATGCTTTTCACGCTGGAATGCTTGCTCAACATTTAGATGTATCTCCTCTGGCATACTCACGTCTGCCAAATAAACCGACAAACGATTTTGAGATACAGATTTAAATAAGTCAGTTGACTTTATTCTGGATTTCTTTGTATATATACAGACAACCCTCTTTATACCGACACTCGATGCAACGACAAAATTCGTCAAAATGACAATTTGACTGTCACGAAACCTTCGCTGAAGAGGTAACAATTAGTCACAAATTATGCAAGAATATTGTATTAAATACTTTAATGAAACATATGTTTTGGATATTTGTTAGAATCGCATCGGTGAGGCGATTCTAACAACAGTAAGGCGATTCTAACAAACATTCAAAACATATGTTCTATGAGGAAATAAGAACAAAGACCTTTCTTACATATCAAACTGCTCATTAAATATTCTGTACAAAAGCAAATTCATTTTAATGGCAACGTTTTTGGGAAAAAATGCTGTCGTTGTAACGAGGGCGCACTGTACCATACATTACGAAAACACGCCTATTCAAATATATAGAAAATTTCACCTCCAAAAACTGAAAATTTTTAGATAAAAAACTCTGATATATTTCATATTTCTGCTCAAAACATAGATTGTGGGTACTCGTTAGGACCGCCTCGTCGAGGCGGTTCTAACGAGTACCCACAATCTATGTTTTTTTAGCAAATAAGAAAAAAAATGTATACCCCTGTAAACCCCAGTTTTACTACATAAAAGTGGGGTTTAAGGGGGTCAAAATTACATAAACGTATTTTCGTGATGTTTGCTATGTTCTGTTTTGTATTTTCTGTAAAGAATTATACAAATAAAATACTGTTTAAACTATATAAACCGACAGCAAACGGGATAAAGTGGTCTATCCGTAGCAAAACAATAAGGCAGTATCTATCGTGTATCGCATAAGTGCATTTGTCAGTTTCCAGTAGTTCAGTTATAACAAACATTAAGTGAACAGCTGAACCACTTTTTTATGTAAATGTCTCAAAAACAAAGACGTTTCCCTACCGTTTGTTCGGAACGACTGTACTAACTGAAGTTCTTCAAATAATTTCTCTGTCTTCTCCTAAGGAGACAAGGAATTTCAAAGCCTATTTTTAGGGAAAATTATTATGCAATTTTTGCCTTTGTGCGAGGTTAATATGACGATTTGTTTACCCGAGGCAGATAACATTAACTGCCGAGGGTAAACATATTGTCATATTACCCTCATACAGTGATAATTGTTTTATTATATTGAATTCTTACAACTGCAACTACACTGACAGCAATGGGGTCACCAGAGGATAATATTACCTGCAAATCTGAGGGCAATATTGCAAGTAAACCTGACAGAATATTACCTTGCACGTAAATTGCGCTTACCGAAGTGACGTCAGAGGATAACATCACTTGCGAAGGTTATATTACAGGGTAATATAGCAGAAACTTACCTTGCACGTAATATGCTCTCGACTAATGGGATTTCTAATATAGCTGATGGATTATATGAATTTAATAGGTGCTACCTATATCAGTGCGTCCAAATCATCATCACATACTTCATAGGTGGAATGGCCAGATCTAACTGAATTGTTTTAAGACCACGCTTGACTTCTGAATCCACTGCATGAATTGCTATATAACGTCCACGTCAACAAGATTTCAGTAGTTTAGAGACATTGCCTGCAAATTTGTGGGGACTTTTACCCGACCCGATCACATGAATTCGGGTTCTGCTTATTTACTAGCAGCTCTAACATGTAGGCTTTGGGCAGCCCATCTATTTCGCGGGCCCCAATGGGCGGGGGCCATGCTTTCCGAAAACTAGTGTATAAAAACAACATAAAAACAACAATTTACATGATTTACAAACCGGTCGAACAAACACATTATTGTGTCGAAGTTTTTCAGATTATCACGTGAAAAGAGCACTAAGTCTATGTGTTATCAAAAAATCTACATCAAAGTGAACCTTATGCACATAACGAATCATGCTTTGCTTATAAAGAGATTGAGAATGGATAGAAATAAAATTCGAAGTGGAGACAAAATTCAAAATGGCGGCGATCACAAATTTTGTAAGCTGATGTCATGAGTCGCGTGATTCAAACCCCTGCAATTGGAATACTTGGCGTTATTGGCTGTTTTGTTGCTATTGTCGGCACGGCCGCCGTGTCAATAGTCTCTGCCAAATCACGGAACGCTTCTTGTTTTTCAGGATAAGCACCGAACTACCCAAGCGTTTGTTAGACCAGTACATTTGTGGTCACACACATCACTGGTCACATATTTAGTCTATAGTAGTGCATCTGCACGCCGAACCGCTTTGCGGTTCGGATTGGACGCACTTATTAATGAGATATGAAAATTCAAAATGGTGTCCGCTGTAATCCTTACCCAGCAGGCAGAGCGTTAAAGAAGTCTCGTACAGACTGCATCATAATGCTTTCGTATGTCTCTTCTATGCCTATTGCATCTTGATCTGAAAGCCACTTAACGAATTTATACCACTGAAGCCGACACGGGGCTTTTAAAGTTAATTAATGTGCTCTGACACCACGATCGTATTGCTTTCCGACAATCAATATAGATACATACCGCTTCCTCAGACACCTAATTCTATTCAAACCTGGAGTTGCTAAACCCGAATATGCCTCGACTTTGCAAACAGTGTAAATCCAGATCAATTAGCTTCTGATCTACGAGGGTCGTGCAAAAAGTTCTGTCACTAATAGGCTTCCTTTGTTTTATCCCAGGTATATTTTAAAATGCTTCACTGCACTTGAATGGTGTGTTGAATAGCTAACGATACCCGTTTATTTCGTGAAAATTGCTTTCCAACTAACCGAGTTATTTGTAATTGAAATAGATACAGTCATATACACTGACCAATTTACTTGTAACATTGGAACATGGACCAGGAGACTGAAATTTGTAGCTATATTAAATGCCGCATTATGCTTAATATAGATTCAAAGCAGATATTTAATGAATTGTGTGGTATATATGGACCTCAGACCATTTCAATGCGCACAGTTTTTAGGTGGGTTAAAGCTTTCAAAGCTGGGAAATTTTCTGTTGAAGATGATACCCATCCTGGAAGGCCTAAAACCTCTGTTACGGAGGCTAACATCGATGCTGTAAAGATTGTGGTCGAACAGGATGCGCGACTGTCTGTCAGAGATATAGCTAGTTGTACTGGCATATCAGAAGGCAGTGTGCAAACAATTCTGAAAAAGCGTTTGGACCTGAGAAAGGTTTGCGCTAGGTGGGTACCTCATTTGCTCACTGAGGAGCAAAAGCCACAACGCCTTAAATGTACCCGGGAACTTTTGAAAACATACAAAGGCTGTAATAGTCGGGTTATTTCTGACTTGCTAACAGGTGATGAAACCTGGGTGCACATGTTTGAGCCAGAAAGAAGGGCTGATAATAAGCAATGGAAGCGAAAAGATCAGAAACGTCCATGTATTGCCAGGAGAACCATAAGTTCAAAAAAGACGTAGTACGCAGTTTTCTATAATTCAAGTGGGCCAGTCGTTCAAGTGCCTTGTTTATCTGGTCATACAGTCACTGGCCTATTCTACAAGAATTCTGTACTGAAGAAAGTGAAAGAGTTTTACAATAAGAAACGACCAAGCAAAGGATGGTCAGGAGTCCACCTTTTACATGACAACGCCTCCTCTCATAAGTGTGAGGTTGTTAAGTCTTTTTGGCTTCTGAAAAGGTGAAAGTTTTAAACCATCCACCTTATTCACCTGACCTGAGTCCTTGTGACTTCTTTTTATTTCCAAGGCTTAAGAAAATGCTTTCTGGAAATAAGTATACGTCTAGAAGCTCTCTTGGCAGCGCTATTTATCAGTGTCCCCAACAGATACAAAAAGAAGACTATTTATCTGCTTTTCGCGACTGGGTAAAAAGGTTACAAAAATGTGTTTCAGTAAAGGGGGAATACTTTGAAAGTTTGTAATAAAAAATATGTTTGATAAAATATAGCACTGAAGTAATCCGAACCCAGTGACAAAACGTTTTGCTGGATCCTCGTACATTGATTGTTGTCACTTAGTGGGTGAATGAATATCAACAATCTGGATTAAGTAGTCTGATTAGTTGACAATTAGAAGTATGCGTGGCATTTTAATTTATTCAGCGTGACCAGGGTCAAAGAAGCCCTCCCAAAGGGTAGCTGTTCCCTTGTTGCTCTGAAACAATTGGCATTTTCCCTTGTTCCCTAAAATCAAAATCTTAATTTTCTATGTTCCCTGTTCCATAAAATTGTTCCCCTGTTCTCTTCATTTTTAGACTTTTGTTCCCTTGTTGCCTAAAATAAATGGATTTGTTCCCCTAAACCCCTAGAAGGGTCTCGAGTAAAAGTCCTCTAGACCAGAATCATTGCACACACTGCCTAAAGGAAACTAACAGTTTGGCAATGGCACTTTTATAACTTACTAAGTGGGCATGTATGCCATCTAATCACATAAAACATCGCCCTGTACTTCAATTGGACTTATACCTTATGTGGGCCGCCCCAAGTGAAAACGTGTATGTGGCCATATGTGGACAGCAAAAGCTCAAATCAGCATGGGCTTCCGCGCAGTCTGATCAGAGCCTTCGCTGTCCGCTAACTGAATTATTGGATACTATAAAATCTATCAATGGAGAACAAATTCCCGGATGTGACTGCGTATGCGTGGGATGAATTTAAATCTATGCATTTTACGCATGCTCGAAGACACATTTCGCGGCCGATATGTGAGAATAGTTCCGTTCAAAGCTGTTATGGATGTGAGAGGTGTTATGTTATTTCGTCATTCCTCATGAACAGATTAAATCAAACCTTGTCTTCTTTTTTTCCGTTTTTAAATGTTTTCTGCATTTCCAAGTAACACCCCAACTAGCATTCTGTATAAATCTATAGCGGGCCGTTATCGATAACGGCCCGCTAAAGATTCATGTAAAATGCTTACCGGGACATACTTCGTATGCAGGCGTATACAGCCTTTTCAACGACACTGATGTGTATGAAGAAACTAAATAAACCGAAGTCTCCGATTTTCATTATGTGTGTTCTTTGTTTCCAAATGCAATCTTTCAGATTTTCATTCGACATGAGCCAGGGCACAACATATCCTAAAGCTTGTATTAGCGCCCAGCGAAGACTCAGGTCAGCCTGCTTCTCCACGCAGTCTGATCAGAGAATTCACAAGGTACTCTGTGGGAATCCAAGGACCCAAAGCGTCTTCCCAGTTAGCATATTTTTTTATAAATCTATAGCGGGGCGTTATCGGCCCGTCAGGGTAGCTTACGGGCCGATAACGGCCCGCTATATATTTATAAAGAATGCTAACTGGGTTCAGGCGAACTGCGAATACTCCGATCAGCCTGCGCCAACGCGTAGGCTGATCTGAATCTTCACTGGACGCGCATGCAATCCTGAAGGAAAAGTTGTGTCCCGTCTCATATTACTTTATACTATTTTATGGTGTGAGCTTACTGATAAAAACACCGTTAATTGCATTCTTCATACAAAATAGCACGTTCGTGTAAATCACTGCACGTTATGTTCTGAACAATGTGTAATGATTAATTTGTGCAAAAATGGGATAACAATAGATACTGCGATCTCTAATTGTAGCTGGGAACAAATTTGTAGATATCCGTTCTGGCTAAGGGCACATGAAAAGCAGTCGGGAATGCTTTCTACTTCACTTCCACTTTTAGTTACTAAGGAAAGCCCAGCATGAACCTCTGAACTGCCAAGTGAATACTTTTATTCTATAAATTTGGCATGCATTACTTACTTATTTTTTCGAAATAGCGGTTTAATCTCAGAGGGTTTAATAAAGTTTGAAACCTTGGGGAATTCGGAAGTGTACATAATTTAAAAAGTCACGTTGGTTCCTCGCTTTGGTTTTGTTTGATTTGTATGTGCATTATATTGCGGCTATGGCGAAACGATATCTCTTTGCTGGATACCCAGTTAATTTGTGCAGCAATGAGACATGGTTATCATACAATTACCTAATGCCATATAATAGTTATTCTGTTATTACTGACAATGGCCAATCTCACTCACATGCGAGAAATGCTACTCTTTGTGTTTTCTAAGATGGCTGATTAGACCAATTATAGTTCTAAACTGTCTGTTGCAGATGTAACAACAGAGGTCAGAGCAAGACAGCTCTGTTGGTGATTCCTTAGCTCTGGCTTTGCGCTGTACACGTTTCTGCTCGGATTCGGTGATTCTTTTTTTTCCTCATATTCACTAGCACCTCTTCTGATGAGGCCTCGTCACTTTGCTTGGTCCTGTGCAGTTTGTCCCCACGACTCTGTTGGAATGTTGAAATCTTTGAGGGAAGCTGTGTCTTTGTATCGCTTCTTCTGACTACCATGGGAGCGTTTGCCCATTTCTAGTTCTTCATAGAGGATTTTCTTTGGCAAACGTTCCTCAGGCATCCTGGTAACATGGCCTGTCCATCTTAACTGTGCCAGTTTCAGAAGAGTATGTACACTCTACATCCCTACCCTTTTCAGGACTTCTGTCTCTGGAATCCTGTCTTGCCACTTGATCTTTAAAAATTTTCTAAGGCAGCTTGTATGGAAGTGGTTCAGTCTTTTGGTGTGTCATTGGTAAACTTCTACGTTTCGCATGCATACAATAGTGTTGGCAGCACCACAGCTTTGTAGACTTCAACTTTGTGTCAAGCCTGATTCCACTTCCATCCCAAACACTACCACGTAGTCGGCCAAATGCTGCACTAGCTTTGGCAATCCTGGCATTGACTTCATCATCAATGTGCACAACTCTTGACAATGTGCTTCCAAGGTAGATGAACTTGTCTACCACTTGCAATCTTTGACCTTTCACTGTAATGGTGGGATCCTTGTAAGGCTTGCCAGGTGCTGGTTGATAAACCACCTCGGTCTTTTTGACGCTGATAGTGAGGTCATAGCTGTCACAGGAGTCAGATACTTGATCTACACGTTTTTGCATCTTCCTTTCTGTTGGGGCACCTTTTGCCATGTCATCAGCAAGGAGAAACTCATCAGCACCTCTATCTGCACCTTGGATATGGCTTGCAACTTTCTTAAGTTGAAAAGCTTCCCATCAAAGCGATACCTAATAGGTACACAATTGTCAACAACCTGGAGAGCAGCTGTGAGCATGGCAGAGAACATCATGCTGAACAGAGTTGGGGCTAGTACACAGCCTTGCTTGACACCATTTCTCACAGGGAATGGATCAGAAAACTCACCATCATTTTGGACCCCGTGCAAGCATACCATCGTGGAACTGCCTCATCATTGCTATGAACTTGGCCGGACAGCCAAACTTCGCCATAATTTTTCAAAGACCCTTACGATTGACTGTATAAAATGCTTTGGTAAAGTCAACAAAGGTCATGTAGAGGTCCATGTTCTGTTCCTGGCATTTCTCTTGGAGCTGCCTTGCTGTGATGACCATATCAATTGTTCCCCTGTCCTTTCTGAATCCACACTTGCTTTCTGGTAGAAGCCCCGACTGTTCAAGGTGTTCATTAAGTCGGTTAAGTAGAACTCTTGCAAGGATCTTCCCAGCAGTTGACAATAAAGAGATTCCACGATGATTATCACACAAATGAGGATTCTCTTTCCGTTTTTTTTTTTTTTTTTTTTTTTTTTTTTTTTTTTTGTTGTTTTTTTTTTTTTTTGAATAGGTGGATAATTGACGCATCCTTGAATTCTTGAGGGATGGCTTCTTTTCTCCTCATTATGTGAAATAACTCTGTCATCTTCTTTGCAACTGGAGTTCCTCCTGTTTTGTAGATCTCTGCAGGTATTGCATCTGATCCTGGAGCCTTGCCAGATGACAGGTTTTATTGCTTTCACTGTTTCAGCGACGGCTGGGGACTCGTCAAGCAGCAGATTACATTCCACCTGTGGAAGTATGTTGATAGCGTCACCATTGATAGATGATGGCCGAGTAAGAACACTATCAAAGTGCTTAGCCCATCTTTTTAAGATAGTCTCTTTGCCAATCAGAAGACTAGTTCCATCTACACTGAGAAAAAGGGGTGGTTCCTGAGCTCTGGGGACCATAAACTGTCTTTATCGCATCAAAGAACTTCTTCATATCCTTTCTATCCGCAAAGGACTGGATTTCATTAGCCTTACTGCTCAGCCAGGAGCCTTGCATATATCTGAGCCTAGTCTGGACTATCTTGCATATATTTGAATATGCCGCCTTATTGGATACTGAGATGGTATTACTAAGGTATGCCTTGTGGTTTTGATGTTTCTCTTCAAGGAGTCCCTGGATTTCTTCGTCGTTCTCGTCAAAACAGTCTTGGTGTTTACGAGCTACTGGTCCTAGGGAATCCATTGCTGAAGAGTGGACGGTGTCTCTGAAGACTGTCCATTTCTCTTCTGGATCATCTGAACGGAGTTCCATTGCATCTAATCGGCTGCAGATACCATTGATGAAGGCTTGCCTCTTGCTGTCTTGTTTCAGCTTGGAGACATCGAGTCTCTTTGGCACTTTCTTGCCTTTTGGTCGCCGTGCAGGCTGAACGCGCAGGTTCAGTTTGCTGTCCAGCAGTCTGCACCACACATAGTCTTTGTCACTCTAACATCCAGTTTGTCCTTTCTTCGTACTATGACATAATCAATGAGATGCTAGTGTTTGGAGCGAGGATACATCCATGACGTCTTGTTGCGAGCTGGCAGACGGAAGACTGTGTTATTGATCAGCAGTTCATGCTCTGCAAACTTCTTCAGAAGGAGGAGGCCATTGCTGTTGCACTTTCCTATTCCTTCAGTCCCAATCACTCCTTCCCAGGTTTGGTGGTCTGTGCCCACTCTGGCACTGAAGTCTCCCAGGAGGATGAGTTTGTCTGTCCGGGGTGTAGCAGAAATCATAGAACTTGTCTTTGACCTCATCTGGGTTGGTCATTGCGGGTACACAGACACATACAATAGTTGCATGCCTCTTACCAGATAACTCAGCGTCATCAGGCGTCCATTTATGTCTTTTGGCAGTCCTGAGAGCTTGCTGACAAGGTGTGATTTGATGGCGAAACCTACTCCTGCTTCACTCCGCTCTTCTTTCTTGTGTCCACTCCAGAAGGAAGTATAGCCAGCACCAACTTCTTTTAATAGCCCTTCCTCTGCAAGACGAGTCTTACTCAGAGCTGCAATCTCGAATTTGTACAGATCAAGTTCTCTACCAACTAGAGCTGTTCTACGCTATGGTCTGTCTGGGCCAGCACTGTCCATCAAGGTGCGCACATTCCATGCGCCGATTGTCAAAGGTATCACCTTTATCTTCTTTCTTACTCGACCGCTAAATGGGATTCCCGCTGATCGCGGTTAACCAGCCATGGGTTTTGAAGCAGGCAATTATTTAGGGCACCTTTTTTAGCCCCTTCCTCATGCTAAGGGGGTGAGCAGTGCGATCCTAAAAAAAGGTCTGCTCACTCAGTTCGGCTGCCGAATTCCCCATACTGCTTCATTCTTGAGGAAAGCGACCATATAAAACCAAGCCGCCTGTGTGCAGGTCCGCAACTACAGCTTCCAGTGTAACCTCACCTGCTGCTTCGCCGCTTGTCCATCGCCACAGGGCTTTTTGTGTGGCTTGCGTATGTGTGCTTGCTGTTGCTGTGTGTATATGATTAAGATGACATGCGCTGTGAATTTGATTATAGTGAGGGAGAGGCAAGACAGTGTCAAGACATCTGGAGCTAAGCCCGGATGCAGTGAATGACCATGACTTCTTTAGTGCCTTATGCTCTTCATGCTCCACAACATGCTGCTGCATCGCCGTTTGAATCAGAGAAATGATTTCTTCCGCGCAGCTACCGAAGCAGACTTAACATCGCTGGAACAGGCAAATCCAGATATGTAGGTTTTTGTTTGGAGTTGCCTTCTCCTAGATGGATTGCCGACCAGGGCTTGAGGGCCATATATATTGGAGCTGCTACGTCATAAAACATACCTTCTGACATGTGCGCCCAACAAAGATTCAAATCAGCCTGCGCATTCACTGTGCATTTGGGATACACAAGGATGCAAAGTTTCTTTATGCATACAAGGAAGACTGATCAGACCGTGCGGACACGCAGGTTGATTTGAGTTTTCGTTGGGCGTAAATGTCTGAAGGTACATTCTCCCACAATGCGGCTTATTTCTATCACTTTTTATGTCACTTTTTAATAAATCGCGATATAAAATTCTTCTTCGAGTTTAATCGGTCTTGTGTTTATTGACAGGGGAGGTCAATAATTTCATCAAATGTACGCATACGAAAACTTCCGTTTTCTTAATGATGTAACAAGCGAATGCTCTCCCAATTTCTACTGTGTCCCTACCTGGAGCTTCTGAGGATAGTATATTACGATCGGTGACATTGGTCAGATCATTAACTGACCGGTGCGCGAATCGCGCCGGTCTCTTAATATAGCTGTGGATTTTTATGTATGGAGAAGTGTTTGATTAGCGCAGAGCGCAGTTTGGTTAAGTTTGAATATGACCTGCAGTCCATCTTTGGCAAGTTTGACTATGACCTGAGGTCCATGCTTAAAATAATTATGCTAAAATAAGCTTCTAGATAAGATCTGGTAACTTAGTTAAGTTTTCGTGTTTTTTTGGTTTTTTTTTTGTTGTTGAATAACAATGTACAAACTAAATCTCGTGGAGATCCCAATATGACTAGGAATCGCATATTGCTTGATTAAGAAAATTCATAAAGCTTAATAAAAGCATACACATCACATTGTTATTCTTTTTACCTATTACACTGAACATTTATTAAACTTTAGTATACCCGTGTCCCATATTTCTAAGTAAACATGAACAAAATTTGCGCCGGTACTTTGACGTTTACGTCTAAATATTATGTCTTGTAGATATTGATCTCCGTCTTGATATCGTAGAATGAATGTTATCTGACGTGTCATTGTATCCAACTCAATTCAAATTCAGCTCGTTACGGTATCGAAAATTTTAGTGAAGTAATAGCTAAAAATACGTGTAAAACCAATAAATGCACGCGACTTGGTGACTTAGTGTATAAATTCAGAAAAATATATGCTTGTAATGACTTCAGTACCCAATTTCATAAAATCATTCTTCGATATAAAAAGATTGGGTACAACATAAATGTTATACGACAGACTGCATGCATGGTTGTTAACCCAATCACGGTTAGTAACTTTGCTTCCCTCTTTAATTGCACGCCTGCGGGTTAGGCCTCAGATTCTATGATGGTTACAGCGTAAAGGCTTACTTGAAATTTAATTTTGGGTAATGTTGGTTGGTACTTGATGCTCTATCTTTGGTCGGGCCCACCGGAGTCTAACTGTTGGTTTTCTTTTGCTCCAGTATTTCAGTTGTTTCGTGTTGTCGAGTCCTCATCGTTGTTTCATCTCTGTAATTAGTTGATTTTTTTTTGTATTCTCGAAGATGTAGCACCAATGAGTTAGCTTCATGCGGACTGAACAGATTTGTGTCTAAACCACTCCCCCCCCCGCCCCCCCCCCCCCACCCCCCAGTGAAATACTTTTCACTGACCGTTCCAAGGCGGTTCTTCTGTCATGGTCTATTTTTGTTGTACTGTAATTCGTCTTTGAATGTGTGTGTCGCTTACATCTTTTTGTTTTGGATAGCCATTTGGCCACTTTGTGGGAAAGTAACTGTTCGTTTGGCTTCTGCTAGTGATGTTTCCATTAGGGTCTTGTTATTTCGTGTTTGTGTTTCTTTTCCTTTGATGTCTCTGACGGGAGGTGTTGGATAATTGTATAGATTCCTGATCATTGCCTTCCCTTCTATTTTGGATATGAGCAGGGGACTCTTTTAATAGAGGGATCTGAGCTGATGCACCAGTCATTTGAAACTCCGGCTCCTACGGGGCCAAGGATAGAGGGGACTAGCGGGACTTGAATGCCGTGGCTAACTTCCAATTATTATCGGCAGTACCGTAGGTGTGCCGAGGTTTTACTTTTCGCAAAAATAGCTTGGCTTTTAGGCAGGATTTACCGTGGTATAAGACAGTGTACTTATATTTCAACAACCGTAAGGGCCCGTTTAAACAAAAGATATCCACAAACCTTATCCAACCAGAAGAAAAAGCTCAAAAACCCCACATGCTTTCATCTAGAACAGCCGTCCGAAGCGGTGTTCTGGAGTGCAAGGATACGGTTTATTTAAGTCTCTCTCTCTCTCTCTCTGTGTGCGTACGTGCGTGTGTGTGTGTGTTCTCTGAAACCACTTGCCCATTTAAAGCCAAAGTCCATAAGGAGTCTCCATAGGATATGGTAAGAAAGATTATCTAAATGGTCCAGACCGAACGGCAGGGTCTCAGGGTCTTTCAGCGGGGATTCTGCCATAAATTTGGCCCCATAGTGAACGGGTTTTAGGGGAGCTTTGCAACCTGAAAGTTAAAAGTTAAAAGCCCCGCCCATCCCCGGCCGCGTAGGGGCCGGGTCTTAAAATAATTGGTGCATTCTCTGAATAAATTCCGACAATTATTAAGGAATTTATTATGGAATATTCTACCCGAAAGTGCACGATATTAGCTACATAAAACTATGCAACACATAGCCTTGCGGAGTGGAATTCGTCGTGAAATGACAAAACAAATGTGTAAATGAACAACTGATATTTTCTCATACAAAAAACAAATTAGCTAATGCTGCATTACATTACGCAAACATGCCTATTCAAATATATTGAACATTTTACAACCAAAAACGGAAAATTTTCAGATAAAAACTTTTGATATTTTTCTTATTTCTGCTCAAAACATAGATTGTGGGTACTCGTTAGAACCGCCTCAGCGAGGCGGTTCTTACGAGTACCAACAATCTATGTTTTGAGCAGAAATAAGAAAAATAATGTATACCCCTGTAAACCCCAGTTTTACTATTTAAAAGTGGGGTTTAAAGGGGTCAAAATTACATAGGTATGTTTTCGTGATGAATTAAAACTTGAGATTTAATCTAGGACCACCATTCGAAATAGAGTTGACTCTTGTTATCTCAAACACTGATAACTCAAACTTATTTTAGACCAAACCAAATGAATGGCAATACTGGTTTGGTTTGCTGTCTATGTTCTTTATATTTTCAACTCTTAAACTACTGTTATCTCAAAAATATTCTGGTCGCTTGGAGTTTGAGATAATGAGAGTCGACTGCCTATTACTTTTAACATGTATACGATATGTAAGTGGACAGCATATATTGGAGACCGCATTCGGTGGAAACGACAATCGACCTGGGTGTACTGTGGTCGCGTATACCAAGTTTAACTTGGAGATTTCTTACAAGTAACGAATGTATGCCATGTTTCTATCCAGATAATAAAAGTGCTTATATATTAAAGAACAAGAAACAAAACAGGTATGTATGTGTCGAGTTGGTTTTAGTGTTTTTATACAACAGAAAGCAAAACAACGCTGATTTATTACAGACGTACATGTATTTAATACTGTTCAATGCATAGCTTGCTGGGTAATAAATTCAGCAGAAGGCATTTAAAAATATTTTTCGTATTTTTTCTGAAAGAACGTTTTGATATTTCCTGCAAACTGTCTCATGTGGAGACAATTTGCATGGAATAATACAGCCTTTTTTTCTGGTGAAATTAAGAGAAATATCGTCAATGTGTTGTCTACTGAATCGGTCTAGAGACTGGTGAAGAATAATACTGTTTCGTACTGAAGACAGTGACATCGTCTGTGACTTCAACAACGTCTAGTTGTGCAAGAGGCCTGAAATGTAACGTAAAATATATTAACAGACAAAATATTAACCCATTTATGCCGAGTGGACTCTTCTATCGCAACTCTTTGGGCCTGTCCATTTCCAATAGACTAGTGTCTGTTTTTGTTCCGTATTTTTTTATCATTGCCATCTTTTAAAGAAGAGCAGTTGTCAGTTTCTGGCGAAAGAATGTGCACAATACTGGTTAATCGCTTAGAGGACTAAGCCTACCCAGAGGTAAACTGACCGCGCTCCACATGACACCACAGGTTGACTGGGTCGTAAAACCTCAACACAAATAAAACAAATAAAAATATCCCTATATTTAAATCAAATAATGTAGACCCTTATCAAACCGCAGCATCTGATCTGGGTCAGCAGTGTTTGCCAACGTCTTTTTTATGGGACGCTAAGCATAAATGGGTTAGCAGATACAATATTAATTTTGAATGGCGCTTTAATCCGTTCGGCGTCGCATTTGAGACGCCATTTGTCGTCTGCTTTCTTTTTTTTTTTTCAACAAACTATCAATTGGAAATCAGTTCATTTGGAAAGCTGAAAGACTGAATGTCAAACGGATCAGTCTTATGTGGATCTACGCTGTTTGCAAGAGCCTATTATTAATGTGTATGGCAAGATATCTATGTCTATGAAAGATATAAGGATTAAACTAGTAAAGAAGAATTAAAATAGCAGCATCAGTCATAATACTAAAAAGCTAACTTCTGGTAACGCATAGTTAAGGGCTTGGTCATGTTGTTGTTGTTGATGATGATGATGATGATGATGATGATGATGATGATGATGATGATGGTATGGCATAGCTTAGAAACATTTCATGAATGCTGAACTAAGTACTTGAATGACATGAAACATCCAATAGCTGTTGATGTGTCTAAAAACTGCTGGTTAGCGACATACAGTGATGACCCCTTTCAATGGTGTCTGATCAGCGTCTACACTCTTCATTTAGGCTGTTCTATCCGAATACTAAGGATAAATACGTAAGTCATATTGTACATTTCATTACATATATGTGACTCACAATTCATTCTTCACAACTCATATGTCTCACTATTGAAGTGTTAATCACAACTGCAGCAGACGACATTCTGAAATATTCAGGTCTTTGATGAATACCTACCCTTCCTTGTTGAGTTCTGCACGAACAGATATTGTTACAAACATCTACTATGCGGGATTCACCAAATGGAATGAAGAAACTGCCAACCTTACAACCTGCAAAAACAAACCATTACAAAGATTCGTTGCTTACTGTCTGAGTTTTAGACCAAAGGATAAATCAGATCAAGGGTATATATATTCTTCAGTGTAACTGAAAACGTGATGAGGTAGTTTCGCAACGAAACATGAATAAGGTGCACGACGCGTTTTATCCTTGCTTGTGCCTCAGTTTAACCTTTGGTGATGAAAACGACATGTGGCAATCCCACTGGCTAGACCTTGTCGGTAATAGGAAAATAGTCTTAGCCTAAATGCGAGCACAGCACAGACCTATCTATAGTCTCTTCAAAAGTCCTTCTCAACATCATTAAAGAATGAATATCAGTATATAAAAATATATGTAAATCAATAATAAATAAAAAATAAATAATCAGCAAAATATGTTCGTGACACTTATTGACACTCGTTTCTTGTCACTTCGTGACGCTTATTAGTGAGACCCAAATTTGAGACTAGCGGTATAATCAAGTCCGCCCCAGTCCTGCCATTTTCCGGTGGCAACTTCCGGGAAGAAAAAGGAAAAAAGTTGGTCAGAGCGATTTCTGCTGAAAGTATATATTGTTGTATGTTACTTTTCCTTGATCATATTCTCTACCGTAGAGCTCACTTAGTTCGCTATCAGTCTGTAAGTCAAAAAATGCCATTATATTCCTGACAGTTCAAGAGGTATTGACTTTTTTTGCTAACTGACCATGTACGGATGGGCTCACAGGAAGATTTTAGGGCAATCTTCTGTCGGTTGCTCGACTGTTCTGCAGGTTGTGCAATATTCCTAGGGGTTCAAGGTTTATGAAAATATTCACTAACTGACTACAGAAAAGAATTTGATCTCAGCTTTGCCTCGGTCAAAGAAACTTTGCATTTTACCAGTTCTTTAGACTAGATCTTGTCAATATTAATGGCTATATAAAATTTTATCAAAATATCTCATTTGGTACAAGAATTACAGCCCTTTTCATCTGTTTACATTTTTTTGGCCTCAGCTAGCCTCGAGCAATCAAAAATGTCATTTGGCAAGCCCATTGGCTATGTCTTATCTGTAACAGATTGTGTGCAAACAATTTCAAGTATTCCAAACAATTCAAAAGGAATGGCCATTTTCGTTAGTTGACCACCTAGGGACGGACGCCGGTCGGACGGACAGACGATCTCACAGCAAGTCGATTTTAGGGTAAACTCAAAAATTAACCTTACAGTTGGTCTGTCGACTTTTCTGTGGGCCATGTAACTGTTATGGTCTTTAAAAGAGATGTTATGGAGTACTTTATCAGAAAGCTGAGGGAATAACTTTTTGTCTCTTATAACAATAACATTGGCTGTTTTAGTTTGAACGCGTAGGGAAGTAGTATTAATCTGTTTTCATTAACCAAAACATACCATATTAAACATAACCAAATTAACTGAAACAAACTGTTTTCAGTATATACAGATTTGGGTTGCAAACCATGCAAATCGATTAATAATAGTAATAATAATAATAAGAAGAAGAAAAACTTAAATAAAGTTTTTAGAAACTCAATCTCTTCGTATAATAATTCAAAGGAATTAAAAGTATGGTTAAACAAATACCTCTTCGACATGTACAAGGAACACCATGGACAGACGACGGACAAAAACTGCCCCAGAATACACAGTGGGTACCAACTAGCGAACAGCCTCTGAAAACAAACAAAACAAAGAAGGCCACAGGTTCTTAAGTTTATTAAGTTTAAAATGTATTATACCCATGCCTCTAAAAAAAAAGAAGAAGAAGAAGAAGAAGAATGAGGCCTATGGTTGTTCTGCATTTTTGTCCTTCGAGTCTGGGCTGTCCTGAAATGGTCTTCTTAATGTTGTGATCGCTCTGGGCGCAAATTGTTTGAGTTGACCTCTTCAGAAGGAGCTTGACTTGCAATAAAGCAAACAGGAAAGCACAAAACGTGTCTCCCGTGGCGAAAAATATACAGATGTATCCAGTCCCCTTAAGGGAATTGATACATTTTCTGTGGAGGAAACTCTGTCAACATTATTTGCTCCCTTCTTTAAAAGGGTCTACTACAAACGGACGAATTTGCTCGTCTTGAGAGTAATGCTTTATTTTCAGAGTAGATTCCTTTGTAGACGCTGTAATGTGTATTGGAAAGCGGAAGGAAGTCGTAACTGTTGTCTATCTTGTAAAAGTGGAAAATGTGCCAGGTATATCATAGACCATTATGTAGCTCCTAAGCAGATGTCTGATAAAGACTACGCGGTGAAGCAATCAAGGTATATCCAACCAAATGGGTTCCGCACAGTCATCACGAAAACACGCCTATATAGTTTTGACTCCACTCGCCCAAACCCCACTGCCCCTCCCCCCCCCCCACCCCCGCCTCCCTTAAACCAAACTTTTATACAGAAAAATTGGGGTTTACAGGGTATACATTAATTTTCTTATTTCTGCTCAAAAGCATAGATTGTGCTACTCGTTAGAACCGCCTCGCCGCGGCGGTGTCAACAAGTACTCACAGTCTATGTTTTCGAGCAGAAACACGAAAACTACCAGAATTTTTTATCTGAACGTTTTCATGTTTTGGTGTAAAATTCTCAGTATATTTGAATATGTGTGTTTTCGTAATGGTTGATAATGAAAATTTATCATTCAAGTTGAAACTGTTGACAGACTTACATGAAAACACACCACCGAGCTCTGCAAATTCGAATGTCTGTATTAGGTTATACAGATATAGAAATAAGGCTTCGGTAGATACAAATGATCTAATGTTGCACAGACAAACACGTCCCCAGCCATGCTTACCCACTTAAAAAAAGAAAGCAAAAGGTTACCAAACCAGACAAATTAAAAAAATTACAGTGTCGTGTAGATACTGATGAATAGTTAGTGTTCATAGGTCGCACTGAAAATCGACTAAATTAATCACTTCTTTTGTTGGAATATCATTTATATTACCTAAGAAAAAGAAAGCCCTCTGTCATTTTGATGAAGAGCTTTTAGCCTTTATCAATAAAATATGTTATATAGGTTACTGGCCCAGTTATAAAAAAGCACAATGTGCTGTGTGAATAATTTTTTATTTGTCTACTCCACTTTTTGTCTACACTGGGAGATACAGCGAGATCCCAAGCGTAATTTTTTTGACTGAAACCAGGGTTTCGTTCAGCTGTGGAGCGTGTTCGGAAAAGTTTTACAATTGTTTTTGAATTGTTATTATAAACCTGTCTCACTCTTGATGTCGAGACCCTTTGCTTTAAGGTTTTGATGTCAGATCGAATAAATTATAACAATTATAAATTCAATAAGGATCGAACAAATATTTTTTTTTCATATAACAATTAGTTAGATTTTTAACGTACGTAGCAGGGCAGCAGTGTCGCATAGGGGGCTATGCCCGTTTGTATCAAATCTAGATAATGATTATTTATAGTCGCGCTGTGACGTCAGAGTGCCGTGTAAAGAGGTTTGGCTGTAAAACCGGCAAACAGTGCAGACCCAGAATGCGGCGTCTGATCAAGATATGCACTGTTTGCTTAAATTACAAGTAGTTAAGGGTTAAATGAAACAGTCTTAAGCCCCCGTTCAGGACAATTTTCCCAGCCTACACTCAGAGTACACCCACCCACCATTGCTGTCAGTGCTTTGACTAAATATGTAACAAGACTTTTAGCACGACCCTCGTACTTACGTCGCTCTACAAGATCTGGACCATGTTTGCGGATCACTTGGAAAGAACCAGTTGGGTGCACCCGTTGCCCAAGGTAGCGGTGCTACTATCTGGCCAGTTGCTTGTCTTTGACTGTCTGGTATGGCATAATCTGGTATCACAGGGATGTTGTCCGTATTTCTTTCATTCTGATTCTGTCCTTGCCAGAATGATAGTTCGTTTGTATTTGAAGCTGTCAATGGCACAAATGCTGTATTGGAATCCAAGAATGGTGATAATAGTCTTTGTGCATGCAAACAATTTATAAGATTTACAAAACACACGTAAATTATCAAAGCCATCGTTTAAATGACTGTGCAGTTTATAAATTTTACTGTTTCGAATGATCGCTATGAAATTTTGTACTGATCCAGAACTCTGCTTGACCATCATGAAAACACGCCTATATAATTTTGACCCTTTAAACCCCTTTTATATAGTAAAGAAGGGGTTAACAGGGGTATACATTATTTTTCTTGTTTTGCTAAAAAAAAAACATAGATTGTGGGTACTCGTTAGAACCGCCTCGCCGAGGCGGTGCTAACGAATACCCACAACCTATGTTTTGAGCAGAAATATGAAAAATATAAGAATTTTTTATCTGAAAATTTTCCTTTTTTGGTTGTAAAATTTTCAAAAATATTTGAATAGGCGTGTTTTCGTTATGACAATATAAGAATCCAAGGAATTCAGATAAGCGTTTTTCTCTGTTGTCTAACATATTGCCATAATATAATTACTTTTTTGGTGTGCAGCACAAGAAAAAAGTTCTTTATGCCATTTGCGGACAACAAAGGCCCAGATCAACCTGCGCATTCGCGCTGCTTGATCAGGATCTTTGTTGTCTGGTTATAGAATACATTATAACATAGCAGACTGACTTTGTCATTCGCCGTTCGAATATAGCGCATAATTTTTTTTCTTGTGTTATATACCAGTTATGTTATAATTGAAAAATAATTTATACACCAGATTTTTTTTTTTTGTTTAAATAAAACTTTTTAATTTGGCGTCTAATTTTGTGATTTCTTTCACTATGATTCGTACATGTGCAGTCAGTAGGGTTCCATTGTTTTTGCAAACTTGTATGGTTCCTCTTTTATACTGAATACGAGGCCCACACTACATGCAAAACACCACCTTACCACATATGCAATTAGTATCAGCTCAGATCAGTATGCGCGCGCCTGAATAAGATCTACGTTATCCGGTCGGTCAAGGACTTTAACGTCTATACAGCAAACAGCGTAATTCCTGAGCAGACTGTGGATGCGTTATCTGATAAGGGTCTACGCTAGTTGTATATGTGGTGTATTCCTTTTTTTCTGTTTCGAGGAGCTCATACTAATCCCCTACCTTACTTTTTTTGGTCATCATTTAAGACAGATATGAGGTATTGGGTTGACATTTAGAGTATCTTTATGACCATCAGTTCCTTGATAGCACGTAAACAAACAAATAAAGAAACAATTGACGACGGAGATAACTAATTATACTTGTCAGTGTATGTTGTCTTTGAAGGTGTCGGATTAACCCCATTTTGCTGTCGTTTGAGCCCGCTTCTCTTAAAATACGGTATTAGTTTGCCACGGCTATATCTGCGTGCGAGAGCGCGCTTGTGCGTAGGCTGGGAGAGCGGGAGCTGTATCGCAACAGCGAATGTTCGTTACATTTGGTATGCTTTTGACAAAATGTTCATTGTGTTTCCTCTTATATATTCTTTCAATTCCAACCTGAAATATGTGTTATCGTTGTTTTATTTATTTATTTATTGTTTGTTTGTTTGTTTCTTTCTTTCTTTCTTTCTTTCTTGTTATTATTAAACATTATTGTTTTTGCATCGCTTAATTTTTTTTTGTGTTTTTTTTTTTTTTTTTTTTTTTTTTTTTTTAAATTGCGTTTTGAAAATATTTTAAATTCTATTTCTTCTAATTATAGACACGTAGAATTATATAGTATTTCCAGCCAAACTAGGTGACTGATAGAATCATTGCCCCTGGGCGGGATGAGGGAGGAGGGGGCGATTTAATTAGGTTCCTTTCCACCTGATCAATGAGATATATTGATGACAATATGAGAGCCGTAACTTAGGAATCGTACCTTCGGACATGTACGCCCAGTGAAGATTCTGATCAGTCTGCGCATTTGCGCAGTCTGATCATAATTTTCACTGGGCACGTTTTATGTAGCCATGAGTGCAAAGTTTCTTCTTGCGGACAATGAAGACTCTGATCAGACTAAGCGGATGCGCAGGCTGATTTGAGTCTTCGCTGGGCGCACATGTCAGAGGGTACGTTTTCTCATGTTGTGGCTCTGTAAAAAAAACAAAAAACAAAAAACAAAGTGTATACATCAGTTAACATTACCTTTCGCTGGCTAATACAGCAGACGACAAATTGGTGATATTTTTCCTAGGAAATAAGCCTTGACATTTAGGAGACATTTACCATCTTAGGAGACAATTTACATGAAATGACAAAGCCTGATTTCTGTAGAAAATAAGAAAAAATCTTTTAAAATGTCGCCTGCTGAATTCTTTACACAGGGTGCTAAGCGTTAAAAAAAATGAGTATATAATATACAAAAGGGAGAGCGTCTCGAAAGTGATACATAGCACGCAAACATCTGTTTTGACGTATTTGTTGTATGATGATAATCAATCATGAGGACTTAGTCACGTTTGTACTGCCTTTGTATCGAAATGTTTAGTGTAATTAAGATCCATCAAATGCGGTCATTTCGTCTATGATCCATTGATGCGCTTTTGCATTGTGTCAAACTTACAAAAAAAAAGTAGAAAAAGAAGGAAAAAAGTCTAGATAAATGAGAGAGAATGTGGCGCGGGAGGCATGCAACAGCAAGATACTTTAAAGAAATGTCTAAAGTGCAGCAACAATGGGGCTGGGCTGCTTTAAATTCTCACAAAATAAGTTCTGTAAAAGATTAGTTTTCAGTGCGCTGGATCTTCAATGGATGTAAGATCTATAGGATCAATTTAAAACGGAAATAATATTGATTTATGGGCCCTGAGAAAATGAGAATCTGAAATACATGTATATTTCGAATTTTTCCATTCTTCTTCAGGCAACTTTGGTGGAATAAAACAGTAGTCACTTGAGGGGAAAAGATACGCTTTCAAGGGGAGATAACTGTAAAAATTATATGCTCACTTTTGAAAATGGGTCTGTTTTAAAGAAAATAATTTGCTTTGCCTTACAAGTAGACCACTTCTCAGAAGGGAGTTGGGTATAAATCAAAATGGTATAGAGTAGTATAAACACCGAACCTTTTACTGTCACTCCAATACCATCAGCTCATGCGAACCTTTACTGTCAATCCAATACCATCAGCACATACAAAACCACTTGACTGGGAAAACATGTCAGAGCACAGGAGAAAAGTATATATCGTATTTACTCTAAACATTCAGACACCGAAACCAGCTAGATCCAAACGTTATACAGTATAACCTCAATGGCTCGAACACGGATGGCTCGTTTACCGTGGATGATTCGAACTCTTTTTTCAGTCCCTACAAAATTCTTCCAATTGCTCAAGAAAACAAATATTTAATGTTTTTTTCTTATTTTATCATGGAATTGTATGTTGTGTGTACTCATTAGAATCGCCTCATCGAGGCGATTCTAATGAGTACACTCAACATACAATTATTGTATAGAAAATTGAAAAAAAAAAAAAATAAATTATCGCCATCTGCTTCCTGACTTGGCACCATAATTAACCCTCAGTGGCACGAATCACCCATGTCTCGAACAATTTTCTACGGTCCCAAAGATGTTCGAGACATCGAAGTTCGACTGTACTTGAATAAGAAACTTTAATATTGGCGCATACAAGTGGGATATGCAAACGAAATTAGAACTTATAGGGGCCATAAATTAATCCGTCATTAAAAGAACGGTTCCAGAATGAACCTATGGTCAACAATATAAAACATTACACGACACCTCGTGGGCTGAAGATAGTAGTTTAAGATCTACACTATCGAGGAATGACCGTGTGAATAATTAGGCTCCATATATATGCAATTGATGTGTAATCGGGATCTGAATATGGACAGAATCGTTGCAGGACCTTTCAGCATATACGCAAAGAGATAGAGAGCGCATTACGAAAACACGCCTATATAGTGTTGACTCCCTTAAAGCCCGCTTTTATATAGTAAAACTGGGGTTTACAGGGGTATATATTAATTTTCTTATTTCTGCTCAAAAACATAGATTGTGGATACTAGTAAGAACCGCCTCGCCGAGGCGGTTCTAACGAGTACCACAATGATTTTGAGCAGAAATAAGAAAAAAAATGTATACCCCTAAATAAAATTTGGGTTTAAGGGGGTCAAAATTATATAGGTATGTTTTCGTGTTTTCAGGATTGATTTATATAAGCTTTTAGCTTTTTATCAAATCCTGTACCATATAACATTATGCGATGTATATATGTGAACTTAAATGAATAAAATATTGTTTAAACCAAGTACCCACAATCTATGTTTTGAGCAGAAATATAAAAACTACCAGAGTTTTTCATTTGAAAGTTTTCAATTTTTGGTGGTAAAATACTCAATATATTTGAATAGGCGTGTTTTCATAATGGGAATGAATACTAGTCCTGGGGAGAGATAGCTCTTCTAATGTCGCTCACTGTCACTTTCTTCAAGATGATTCCAGTCTATTATCGTTCTTGAGGAAACATGAAGTTTTATACAGTTCGGTTACACTGCTGAAGCCTTAAAGGATCTGCTATTATTAGTAAATTACTGTTTATAATATACTAGCGGAAATAATACATTACGAAAACACGCCTATTCAAATATATAGCAAAATTTCACCTCCAAAAACTGAAAGTTTTCAGTTAAAAACTCTTATAGTTTTCATATTTTTGCTCAAAATATAGATTGTGGGTACTCGTTAGAACCGCCTCGGCGAGGCGGTTCTAACGAGTACCCACAATCTATGAATTTGAGCAGAAATAAGAAAAAAATGTATACCTCTATATAAAATTGGGGTTTAAGGGGGTCAAAATTATATAGGTATGTTTTCGTGATGAAAAAAACACACAAGTTTTCTTTTGGAGTAAAATAATAGCATTGTTGAACGCATCATTAATTTCAAATTTTAAGAAGTCCTTTGACGTCAATAAAGTCAAGTAGCTGTATTGACTGATAGCATGACATGCATAATCGATAACAATTCTTGTCCAATCAAAATCTGATACTGATTGTACTATATGCCCAAGAGACATCATCATTAGGGAATGAAAAGAATGGCAGCCCTCTTCAACATTCGCAAACTGACCGGTACAAATTTCACAGAAGATTCTGTAGTACGATTTCAATTGATACGTTATTCTTTTCAGAGGGCCTTGTACAATTGGCAGACTGGCTGCCACCTTTTACGAGGACGACAACTTTTGTGACTTCCGGTTTACGAGGGTCATGCAAAAAGTTCTGTCACTTCCTTAGTTTTATCCCAGGTATATTTTAAAATGCTTCACTGCACTTGAATGGTGTGTTGAACAGCTAACGATACCCGTTTATTTCGTGCAAATTGCTTTCCAACTGACCGAGTTATTTTAAACTGAAATAGATGCAGTCATGTACACTGACCAATTTTCTTGTTACATTGGAACATGGACCAGAAGACTGAAATTCGTAGCTATATTAAATGCCGCTTCATATATAGATTCAAAGCAGATATTTAATGAATTGTGTGGTATATATGGACCTCAGACGATTTCAATGCGCACAGTTTTTAGGTGGGTTAAAGCTTTTATAGCTGGGAAATTTTGAAATGTTGAAGATGATACCCGTCCTGGAAGGCCTAAAACCTCTGTTACTAAGATTGTGGTCGAACAGGATGCGCAGTTGTTTGTCAAAGATATAGCTAGTTGTACTGGCATATCAGAAGGCAGTGTGCAAGCAATTCTGAAAAAGTGTTTGGACATGAGAAAGGTTTGTGCTAGGCGGGTACCTCATTTGCTCACTGAGGAGCAAAAGACACAACACCTTAAATGTGCCCGGGAACTTTTGAAAACATACAAAGGTTGTAAAAGTCGGGTTATTTCTAACTTGCTAACGGGTAATGAAACCTGGGTGCACATGTTTGAGCCACAAAGAAGGGCTGATAATAAGCAATGGAAGCGAAAGATCAAAAACGCCCATGTATTGCCAAGAGAACCATAGGTTCGAAAAAGATGTACGCAATTTTCTTTAATTCAAGTGGGCCAGTCGTTAAAGTGCCTTCTCCATCTGGTCATACAGTCACTGGCCGATTCTACAAGAATTCTGTACTGAAGAAAGGGAAAGAGTTTTACAAGAAGAAACGACCAAGCAAAGGATGGTCAGGAGTCCACCTTTTACATGATAACGCCTCCTCTCATAAGTGTATCGTTGTTAGTCTTTTTTGGCTTCTGTAAAGGTGAAAGTTTTAAACCACCCACCTTATTCATCTAACCTGAGTCCCTGTGACTTCTTTTTATTTCCAAGGCTTACGAAAATGCTTTCTGGAAATAAGTATACGTCTAGAAGTTCTCTTGGCATTGCTATTTATCAGTGTCTCCAACAAATACCAAAAGAAGACTATTTCTCTGCTCTTCGCGACTGGGTAAAAAGGTTACAAAAATATGTTTCAGTAAAGGGGGAATACTTTGAAGGTTTGTAATAAAAATATGTTTGATGAAACGTAGCACTGAAGTAATCCGAACCCAGTGACAAAACTTTTTGCAGGATCCTCGTACTTTTCCGCACACCAAGCCCATTCTTAAAAGGGATCTAATCTAAAAGGAAAGAATTTGCTCCCGAGGGTACCCCTTTTAAGAAGGGGACAAAATCAATATATATAAATGTATCCATTCACATTTACCGACATATGTCCTAGCAGACACAGGAACCGCAATTACAGGTAGGAGCTTGAGGATTTGCTTAGACTTTTACTGTGGACTGTTAATATGGAAACTGCCTTCCAAGAGGTGCAATCAATAGGCAGTAAATTAACCTTTTCCACTCTCTGGGTTAATTCAGCAGACGACAAACTGATGACAGTTTTCATATTTTTCCCAGAAAACTGGATTTGACATTTCATGCAAATTGTTTCCATTGCATTTGCATGAAATATGAAAACCTGTTTTCTGGAAAAAAAAAACAAACAAAAAAAAAAACAAACAATATTTCAATATGTTGTCTGCTGAAATTTTTACCCAGAGTCCTAAGTGTTAATATATTAACCTCAGTGTTTAGATCCTTACTCCGATAAGTTTGACTCAAATTGGTTTAGAGCTTTTGGATCAGATTTTTCTTAACCACACTTGGTAATCTCGTAGGGGCAGCCTTTGGATATGCATTCAAAATCTTTACGTAAACTTAGAAAATGGGAGTCTAGGTTTTATTGAGACTCTTCATAAGCAGTAATGAAATTTGCAACACTGCTTACGCCCTCTAGCGTATACATGAGCAGAACTCCATTTTCAAATATACCATTATAGGCCCAATGATCCCATAGGAAATGAAATATAATCTGCACTATGGTGGTGTACGGGGAGATGTTCTACCGCCGCCACAAGGCGCTAACACCTGCTGCAGTGTAGTAAAATAAACGTCAAAAAAGATTACATTTGGAAAGAAAGAACACACAACGGATTAGAAAATGGGAGTCTCGGTTTTATTGAGACTTTTCATAAGCAGTAATAAGTTCTCCTAATCTCGGACCTAATAATGTATATTGGGTCCAAGTCCTAATTTACTGAATTTTAGTTAATTTCGTAGACAGGCTATTCCCAACAACTTTCATTTCTGCGTCGGAAAAGATAAGTGTGGACTTGGAAAAACAACAAGCGACTAATTTTTTATTCAATTTTACCCGGAGAAGAATAGTCCGATATTCCTGTTTTTAATTTTTTTTCAGTGCACAATGAAGGTATTTTCAGCTGTCTGGACTATGGAATACTTATTCAACATACCAAATAAGACGCACTGCAACCTACATCTACGTTGAAATACACAAGATGCTAAATTTCCCAAGCATTTGTTCCGGGGACTGAGCTATTTGTGCCGAATATGACTTACGAGGCCTATTAACCCTTACGGGGGCATTAACCCTTATGGGGACAAGAAAGCCAACGGTCAGGTGTCTGATTGCAAGGCCTGATAATCCCTTATGGGAACATTAGCCATTATCAGAATGCCTCGCATTTAAAAAACATGCAGGGTTTAGATCAAACCAGTCTCAAAATATTCCATTTACATATATCAAACACCATGAAAGGTTTTGCAAATGAGACATGTGTCAACAGGGTTTTGATATGGCACGTTTGCTTATATTTGAAGCTCTCAATTGAGCAAATTCATATAGGTTTCATTTTACTGCCTTAAAATAGCTTTGTGATGTATAAACTTTTTTGTCCCCCTACACGATATATGTACATATCCTATACTCAGAACATGTCCATTTGACAGCCTGATGATGTGATTAGAATTGCTTACTGAATGACAGTGTAGGACTTGATCAGATGCCACATTCTGAGGTGTCTCCTCTGGGTCTATATTGCTTGCTCAGGAATAACAGTCTAAATGTTAGGAAGTCTTGACCACTAGAACTACAATATACATAGATGTTGTTTAAAGGTGTGAATTGACCATGCCTGACAGGAAATGGATGGTTTAGGATCACAATTTCAATGCCTTAGCCTTCAGCTGAGGTGAGCTAAAAGTGCGCTGGAAGGCAAACAGTGCATACGCAGATCAAACTGTTCTAGGAGTACTGGGTAAATGGGGTGTTAGTAACTTTCACTGGGAATTGAGCCTGTAACTATAACACTGTATGTATTTTAGATCTTTAATAAATAAATACATTGCAAAAAGTACAATTTATATTCTGTTAATGTCATTCAACATATCCATATTATATGAGCAGCAATGCACCTTCGCACATGTGCATCTAGCAAAGATTCAGATTAGCCTGCACATTCCCCAATCTGATCTGAGTCTTCACTGGGGATATACTGAACAACCAATGATGCAAAGTGCAGGCTGATTTGAGTCTTTGAGCACATATCAAATGGTACATTTTCTCACGTTGTGGCATATATATTAAGTCAAAACAGCTGGCATAAATTAACCCTTGTCATGCTGAATAAATTAAAATGCCACACCCACATCTAATTTTCAACCAATCAGATTGCTTGATCTGGATTGTTGCTATAAGTTCACATACTTAATGGCAAACAGAGCAGATCCAGATCAGTTGGCTTCTGAAGAAGCCAACTGATCTGGATCTACACTGTTTGCAAAAAAAAAAAACATCTGGCATAAATTAAAAGTAAATAAGCATAAATAACTGATATACAACTGTCACTAACTCTATAAATACCATATTTAACATTAGTACTCAGACAGACAGGCCTGAGTAAACAATGTGCACTCGGATCTGATGCTGTAGAATCTTGGACCCTGAAGTAGAATGCAGTGTCTGATTGGGGTCTAAACTGTTCGACTACCATCCAGCAGTTTTAACCACATCAACAGGCAGTAAAATAGACTCGCTCAAATTTTAGGACAGGTATGGTCAGGAGTACAGGTATCTAAATATTTAGTGTAAATATGACAAGATTCCATTATATAAGGTGCAGCAAAGCAAAAGGTGACTGTGTAACATGTGGCCCAGAACAGCTCAGTCTACTCATAACCTTCATTGTCCTGTCACTGGATTCTGTAGCATGTATATCAAGGAAAAACAAAGTCCTTGAGAAACTATGGAAGTACAGGATTATACTAATCTGTGCATTTTGCTTACTATACTTAGTCATAGGTACACTACAACCTCTTTATAACACGGTTCGTTATAACACGGTTTTGGATATAACACGGTTCAAAAATGGATCCCAAAAATGTATAGATTATATTGAAAAATGACCATAAATGGTCATTTTTCAATATAATTTATACATTTTTGTTTGGATATAACATGGTTGTTTAACTAACATGGTTTATGCTATGGATCCCAACTATAGTGTTATAAAGAGGTTGTGGTGTACTTGGGACACCTTAAGTTCATAACATACTTGTCAAAATTTGAACTAGTCCATCTGAGTTGACAAGTCTGAAGTAATGCTGGATTGGTGACAAACAGTGTACACCCTGAGCAGATACTACATTCTTCAGTGCCAGATCTGGCTCTACACCATTTGCTCAGGCCTATCTGTCCAAGAACTTTGGTAAATGCAGTATACTCAAAGACGTTTTTACCTGGTGTCATTTATAGGAGCCAAGATATTAAAAACAATGGTTTGGGGACACCCAGAAAGTACTAAAGGCTAAACTCAATAAAAGATAAAAGAAATCAAACATACATGCTAAATGTTTGACAAGTAATAAATATAAGTACTAGTGCACCTGTAAAACAAATTGAAAAATAATTGAAAAACAGAAGAATGTGTATTCAATAACATAGAAATCATGCCCTCCCCACTCCTGTATCTTCATGCTGCATGCACAATGAATTGCATTTAATAACAACTCATACAGGTAAAGCCACTGAATATGTCCATGCTGAATAACAGTATTGCAGTTATTTCCAAAACAATACTTGGATAATGTGGAAATCTTCCAAATTCAAACACAGTGAACATATCCTGATAAAACTTATTTAATGCTAAATTAACCCACTTAAGCCTAGCATCCCATAAAAAGGACATTGGCAAAAAATATAGACCCAGATCAGATGCGGCAAAATGCAGCGTGTGATCAGGGTCTACACTGTTTGCATTAAATACAGGAGTTTCTATAAAACATGGTAATAATAGAAACTGACCAGGCACCTCTTATCTTGGAAATGGACCGGTCTGAAGAGTGAAGGTAGAAGAATGGGTTAAATATATCAAGTAGGCAGCTGGATCTGATAGCCATCATTCCCAATTTGACAATAAGGGAACTTCTCCATGCAAAAGTAAAGTAAGGGGAATGAATACACTTTTAGGGGAGGTCACACTGTCAAAATCATTTTATCTCCCATCTGAAAAGGTGTCTTCTCTGAAAGGAAAGAATTTGCTTCCAAGGGGAAGAAACTCTTGCCATTTAGAACAGATCTCTTTTCAGACGAAATCTGGTGTGCAGGAAAGCCAACAGGAAGTCACAAAAGTTTTCTCCCTTAGAAAAAATGGCAGAAAATTTACCATGTGTATCCAATCCTCTTAAAAATACAGAAACACCCAGGAATCCACTGTCTGGCATATACAGTAAGTCCATCTACTATGATTTACTGTAAAGAATCAAAAAATGTTATTTTGTCTTAAGGCTGAGTGTATAAATACATTTCTAGCTCTGATATATTTTGAATTCTTCAATACTTATAATAAACCAAGTGTGCAAATTAGAGAATGTTCCTTTGAGTAATTTTACTTGCCAATACTTCAGCTTCAATGTCTTATCTGAAATGATTTTGGTATAAAATACAAGGAAGAAAGCAGTAGTTTTAAGAAAAATCTGTAGACAATTTTACAGGAAGTTCCTGTAAATAATGCCTAACATAAGGAAATGAAGTTTTAATCACATAATTATGCAGACAATGAAGGCCTATATCACCCTGTGCTTTGCACTTTCTAATTAAGACCTTCATTTTCCTCTTATAAAATCAATCTGGAGAATATTAAGGCTCCATATTCCTCAAAAATAGACATATTTTATCATCAAAAAAAAAAAAGGTTTAAATAAAGAGATATATGGAATGAATACAATCATGGCATCTGACAGCCTTTCAAATTTTGGTTAGTCTCTTGTTTTTGAAATGGATACAAAATGAAATGAATTTTTATTGTATTTCTGAATTAATGTGGGCAATATAAGTTCAGAGATGATGAAAATCATTTCATTTTTTTATGATAGTATTAATACCATATACCAATTTATTAAACCTTTCTTGGATAAAAAATGTCTATTTTTGAGAAACATGGAGCCTTTAAAAAAAATGTGGCCACAATCAAACTACATGGATATGCAGGCTTACCTTTGCCTTAACTGTTCATATATTAACCCTTGCCTTGCTAAACAAATAAATTGTCACGCCCACTTCTAATTTCCAGCCAATCAGATTACTTGATCCAGGTTTTTGATAGATATTCACATATCTAATGACATACAGTGCAGATCCAGATCAGTTGGCTTCTTTAGAAGCCAAATGATCTGGATCTACATTGTTTGCTAAGACAGGGCATGTCATTGTCAGCAAGAGAAGGGTTAAGTAAGGGACTTTTTTGTACTTTATGCATCCATTAATAGACTAAAGCTGTAAAATAGTACAAATCTTAATAGCATATAAAAATAATAATCACTCAACTTGTACATCACCAAAGTGTACTTACATGTATTTTAAATAACAGAAGTTACTTTGGTAAAAAATCTAAATTGTTAACATTTTTACATCAAATAAATACTGTGCCATATACATTTATAGATCTCTTTGTGAATAATGAAAATTGATAAAATACAATGTGATCAATTCTAATTCATCAGTACTGTTACTATTTCTGCATTTTGTATGGTTGATATCCTTAATTTGATTTCATTCAAATATCACAGCATGCAGTTCTTGGTCTACACTATTTACAAATGACAATGAATATTGCTGAATTCTTTAATGAACTTGTCATTCAAACTTGCTGTATTTTTATTATAAAATAATAATGCTAAAAAAGACAGAAGCTGTATGTGTCAATAAATACAAACACGTTCTAACCTGTCATAGCATAAAAACTATCACCAAACCTTGTTACACAGTAGTGAAAAAAGAAATGTCTGATTGATTTTGCAAATATCATGCACACTTCCCAAAACTGTACAGAGAAGGTCCTGATCAGACTGTGCAGACATGCTGATATGACCTTTCACTAAGGTGATTATGGGACTTTGCTAGAACAGTCTGGGCCCAGTTGTTCAAAGCATCTTTACCTTAACAAGCTCATTAGTGGTTAACTGTTCTAGTTAGTACAATATCTAATTCACAGGTATTTTTGCTGAAAAAATGTGAGTAGCTTTTGCAAATGCAAAAGCTACTTACATTTTTTCAGCAAAAATATTAGCATATATGCCATGTTTAATGATCAAAGTTTTAACGATACGTTAACTAACAACATCATTACTTTTGAACAACTGGGTCCTGACCTTCACTATACAGAATTAATGGATACTGTAGAATATATCAGTAAAATCCAGGGTCCAGTTGTTCAAAGCTAACGACGTCGTTAGTTAACAATTCGTTAAAATTTACATCGAGTGATACGCAAATATGCTGAAAGTTTTTGCTGAAAAAATGTGAGTAGCTTTTGCAGTGCAAAAGCTACTCACATTTTTTCAGCAAAAAATTTCATAATATAGTATATTGAATCCGCTAAAACAGTTAACGAAATGACCCTTAACGAGCTCGTTAAGCTAACGACGCTTTGAACAACCGGGCCCAGAAAGCCCTGATTAGATGCTGTAGATGCACAGGCTGATCTAGACCATCACTATTTACATATGGCATACAGGCCTTTTTTCTTGCATATCAAATCATACATGCTAAGGTTGTTTTTTGTAGGACAGGGCATCAATATACCAATCTAATGAAGAAAAGCGGAGCTCCATTGTGCAGTCAATACAGAATCTGATTGCAGATCCACAAATTCAAATCCCAGCTCAGCTACATAAATTTTGTGGAGATTGACCATGAAGTCATTTCTACAGTTATTCTCACACTTCTGCTTATTCAAGAAGGGCAGTTCGAGGGTTGAGCGCAAGACTAGCGTAAGTCAGATGGTTGTTTTTCCCCAAACCTAATCTCCTCACCATGAAGGCGTTATGAAGATTACAACATTTCTTTCTGTAAACAATGAAAATTTAGGTGCCATTGCTAGTATGAGCAATGGCACCTAAATTTGCATTGTTTACAAAGGGGTCCAAGTTGCCCCTAAACAAGGGTTTCAAAAATATGTTTGAGTTACCATAGTCTTGCGCTCAGCCCTCGAGTTGTCAGTTACTGGCTAAGATAACAAGTGCAGCTTAACTGCTTAGAGAACTAAGTTTGCCCTGGAATAGTGTGAGTATATTGATTGGGATGTGAGACTCCAACTCCAGCTTGAAGAAAAATCAAGATACAGCTCAATGTTATTATGAAATAAACTGTACACATCACGAAAACATGCCTGTATAATGTCGATCCCCTTAAACCCCATTTTTATATAGTAAAACTGGGGTTTACAGGGGTACACATTATTGTTCTTATTTCTGCTGAAAACATAGATTGTGGGTACTCGTTAGAACTGCCTCGCTGAGGCTAGACTAGACTGCATCCTGTTGATAGCATTATATGCTAATCTATTGTAACTATACATAATTTCCGTCTCTTATATAACCATCTGCTTACTCTATAAATATGTTTTGGCCATAAATGTTCACAATAGAAATTGTATGTATTAGGAGATGAACTAAATAAGCAGTATGCTTTCGTTCAAATCCTAATGAGTATTGTATGTATGTATGACTGTGTTGTGATTTCGATGAAATAAAATAGGTTTAAACCAACAAGTACCCACAATCTATGTTTTCAGCATGAATTGAAAAATATCAGAATTTTTATCTGAAATTTTTCATGTTTTGGTGGTAAAATTTTCAGTATATTTGAATAGGCTTCTTTTCATAATGAGGTAAGACTCATAACATCATAAAGCATCATAACCTACCAGTAACCTATCCTTAATAACCTTTTTTTCTGTCATTAAAAAGGAAGAGAACCAGCTTTGTAAAATTTATCAAAATTGGACCATAAAAATCTAAGTCAGATCTTCCCATAACCAATACTTTACCTGGACTGGTCATATGAATAATTACCACTCTCTGGGCTTATTCAGTAGATATTAAATTTTCATACTTTTCTTATTATTCCTAAGAAGATAATCTGCATAAAGTGTCAAATCCTTTTTTTTTCTGGGAAAAATAAGAAAACAAATCAAAATGTTGTCTGCTACAAAGTTTACTTAGCAGCACAGTGTCTGCAGTTTCATCAAGACCTGTTTTGCTAAGTGTTAAAGTGCCCAATGATTTATGAGTAAACAGGGAAGAACCTGTCAGACTGCACCAATGTGCCAGCTGCCACAAACATCTAAGAAAGACTATGTAAACCCAAAAGTTTCTCAATGTGAACAGTAAAATTCCTTTCCTTTGGAAGGACTCTTTATATTCATATGGGAGGCAAAATAATATTGAAAGCTGTCACCCATGAAATTGTATCCATTCCTTTTTAACCCTAGTCCTGCTGAACCCAGATATACCCTGCCTCTGCAAACAGTGTAGATCCAGATCAGTTGGCTTCTTCAGAAACCAACTGATCTGGATCTGCACTGTTTGTCATTTAATCAACAACCTGGATCAAGTATCTGATTAGCTGAAAATTCGAAGTGGGCATGGCATCTTAATTTATTTAGCATAACAAGGGTTAAGTGTTTATATGTGCTTTTACTATTGTGTAACAAAACAAAGTGCTATAATCTTGTGCTAAAAAGTAAAATAATACAGTTATAACATACCATGTACCATATTTACCCTAAGTATTCAGACAGACAGGTCAGAGCAAAGCGTGTAAACCCAGCTCAGATGCTGCACAATGGAACTTCTGATCAGGGTGAACACTGATTAATCGTCAACACATCAACAGATACAAAAATGGACTTTTGCAACTTAAACAACAAGTAAGGTGAGGGGTTTAGGTGTTTGATCATTTAGGATAGATATGTTTAAGTCTTACATGTATGTTCTAATCATACTAATGCACCTAGAACAGAGTTATGGGATTACCCCTAGAAACCAGACAATTTTGAAAATTTTATGACAATTGCTTACCACTGAGTTCTTAATTTGTGTCAAAAATCCTGTAAGTGGGCTAAAGATTTTTCATTGATATTATTTTCCTGAAGAATTTCTAGCTCAGAAATCTAAAATCCCACTCCTATTTTTCAGTGGTCAGTCAAATTCCTGTGGTTAAGGATGTTTTTGCTGTCTAATCTCCAGGGTATGCCTGCCATGAACCTACTTCACTTGTGGGGAGAAACATTGATAGGTGCGTTATCATAACAGATTCTGCCTGCCTTCATAAACAAATACTTAAATATATGCTATGGGACAACAGCTCCCAGTAAGGTGAAAATTGAGGTAATTATGCATGTTCAGTTTTGCTGTTTTTGCACCAAAACATATCTTGTGGTATTCACTGGTATTGTCACAATTCCAGAGAATAACCATGATATGTTTGGTACAAAATTACAAACAACATCTTCCATTTATCTGGACCTGTGCACAATGAATGTTGAAAGATTAATGAAACTAACCACAGAAATTTACTGCAAAAGTTAATGATAATAATAATTAAATGTAGGTTTATAACAATCAATCATTAAAAAGAAACAAAACTCTTTATCCACTCCTATGCATATGATATTTGATTTTCTGACTAACATTCTTCCCATTCTTTTTTCTTTGTCTTTATTTTTCATTCTGTGAGCAAACAATAAGACCTTCAGGCAGATTTGGACCTTCACTGTTAACAAAACCTACCCGAAGTACTTGGACAGACAGACCTGAAGGAAAAAGTATAGACCCTGATCAGATGCTGGAGTATGCAGCATCTGATCAGGGTCTATACTGTTTACCACTCATCCAGTGATTTTAGACACATCATTAGGTAATATGCTTATTCAAATTTTAGGACAAGTATGGTAAGAGGTTCTGATGTCTGAATACTTAGGGTAAATATAGTACACATGTGACATATGCACTGAGGCCCCATTTGGCATGTCACAGCTGAATTCTATAAAGGAAAAAAGGTTTCCTTATTTTATCTGCTTTCATCATTAGCATCCTAATATCTAAGGTATACAGATATGCCAGTATCTTGGGCAGCACTCTAAACTGACATTTTTTGCCTCCATTTTCAAAGGGTGACCACTCTAACAGAAAAAAAGCTTCCCTGGTTACACAACTCTTTTTTAGAAGGCAGCTACTAAAGCTCCAGACAAGGTACTTATAGTTTAAACATATTTTATTTGTATAAATTCAATATAATAATATAAACTAGTGCAAACACTGATAATTTATACAAATGGGATTCAGAAGAAAGTCAGAAGGCTTGTATTAATCTGTATCCCAAAGCACTTTTCTAACCAAAAGTAACATTTTTCTTATTTCTCTACAAAAAAAATGTTGTGGGTACTCATTAAAAGAGTGTCACTGATGTGCTTCTAATGAGCACACACAACATATATTTTCATGGAGAAATAAGAAAAATATTTTGTGGATACTCCCTCTTATCTGGAGCTATGGGCTACTCTTAAAGGAAAGAATTTGCTCACACAGGGAGCAGTTTTTTCCTTCGAGACATCACAAAAACACGCCTATATAGTTTTGACCCCTTTAAACCCCGCCTTTATACAGGGGTATACATTAATTTTCTTACTTCTGCTCAAAAACATAGATTGTGAGAACTCATTAGAATTGCCTCACTGAGGCACTTCTAACAAGTACCAACAACCTATGTTTTTGGTCAAAAATATAAAAACTACCAGAATTTTTCATCTGAAAGTTTTCATTTTTTGGTGGTAAAATTCTCAATATGTCTGAATATGTGTGTTTTCGTAATGAGAAGCCTCATTTGAAAGTGTTGGCAAATACTTTCAGAACAGAGTGATAGGCCTTGGTAGTGGATCCATTCACTTTATTCTCTGTTTTCTAAACTCTCTAATGTATATACAAAATGAAAATGAAAACTATCACAGATATGTGTTCTTTGCATACAGTTGCTGAGTGGACGGAAAATAGTACATGTATCACAGAAATTACTCTCCACAGTGCTGCAGCTCTAACCATTCTTCAGTACTCATCTCAGAACTGAAAAGAAAAATAATCAGATATATTGTTTTTACCCTAAATACTGGGACAACCAAGCATGAGCAAACATGCAGAGTTCAGCACCTGATCAGGGTCTTTCAAGTTTGCCACTCTTCCAGCAGTTTTAACCCTTGTCCTGCTGAATAAAGATGCCATGCACATTTCTAATTTTCAGCCAATCAGATTACTTCATCCAGATTGTAGATAAAGTTCACATACTTAATGGCAAACAGTGCAGATCCAGATCAGTTGGCTTCTTCAGAAGCCAACTGATCTGGATCTACACTGTTTGCAAAGCAGGACATATCCGGGTTCAGCAGGACTAGGGTTTAGGCACATGGACAAGTAGTAAAGTGGACTTGGTCAAATTTAGGGCAAGTAATGTATGGGATGTCTGAATATTTAAGGCAAAAATGGTACAATATGACAAAATAATGCAGCCCTTGACCATAAGAGCCACATCACACCAAAATGTAGCTTCACTCTTTTGTTTGTTTGTATTGAGGTTTTATGGCCCAGTCAAATCATGTCAAGCGCGGTCAGTTTACCTAACCACACATTTACTGGGCAGGCTTAGTCCTCTATGCAGTTAACCAGTATTGTGCATATTCTTTCACCAGAAACCGACAACTGCCCTTCTTGAATCAGCAGAAAGGAGAGAATGACTGTAGAAAATATTTCATGATCAACACTCTTTTAAACTTTTCTGAAGTCTACTCTTCTGTGTTTGAAGCAAGTTTGATTTGCAGGATTTAAACAGCTTCAGACATTTTTTAAAAAAATATCTTTTTTGTTTTAATTTTTCCCAGTAATATGGTTTCACATTTCAAGCAAATTCACATATTGCCTAAAATATCAAGTTCTTTTTTATTTCTGAGAAAAACAAGAAACATATCAACAGTTTGTTGATTTTCACTAGAAAGTGAAGCAAGTAAATGTGATTTCTCTGTAATGACAAACCAAGAGCAGATCACTTTGTCAACATAAACCTGTTTTAAACTATACTAGTGCATTGTTAATGTATATATAACAAGAAGAATGTAACTTACACTACAAAGTATAAACACATTTCAAAACCAATCATGGTCAGTCACTTAGGTATAAATCCATTATTTAACCCATTTTATCCATTACTTAACCCATGGAGATCCCCAAAAGGGTAATTGGCAAACAGTGCAAACCCATTCTGCAGCATCTGATCAGGATCTCCACTGTTTGCAAACCTGGAAAATTCAAGTCACATAGCCTGACATATCTAAAATTGAAATTGTACCCTTCCATAATAGTGTGTGAGGAGTTTATTCAGTCTAAAATGAATTAAACATGCTCTGTTTCTTGTGATGTCTACAGTAAAGACTCAGGTCAGCTAGTACATCTGTGCTGTCTGGACATGGCTTTTGTATAAAGCATGGCCCTTGTAAAAGATATATGGCCATGCCAAGAGACAAGGTGCCTTCATGCATGTCACCCAGACCATCCTGTATACTTGTCATAAAATTTAGCTTAATCCATTTTAGAACCTGGTTAAGGTTACTTAACCCTTGTCATGCTGAATGAACTAGGATGCTATGCCCATTACAAACTGTCAGCTAATCAGATTACTTAATCCAGATTGTTGCTACAAATTCACCTACTAAATGACAAATAGTGCAGATACAGATCAGTTGGCTTCTTCAGAAGCCAGCTGATCTGGATTTACAATGTTTGCAAAGTAGGGGTATATCCTGGTTCAGCAGGATAAGGGTTAAAACTGCTGGATCAGTGGCAAACAGTGTTGACCCTGATAAGATGCCACATTTTGTGGTATCTGATCTGTGTCTACACTGTTTGTTCAGGCCTGTCTATTCCAGTGCTTAGGGTTATTACAGTATATGGTGCTACAGTAAGTATCCTAAAATTTTAAACACTTTATGCCATACTTTTTTGGCCTAAAATTTGTTGATTTTTTGTGCATTGATTCCACAAAATACTCAGTGGAACAGCAAACAATGTAGATCCTGATGATTGCTGCTTCTGGTAATTTTTCTATATAATCTGTATATTTTTGTTTAGATACAACAAGGCTGTTTAGCTAACCACAGTTTTTACTTTGGATCTCAGCAAAAGTGTTATAAAGAGGTTGTGGTATATATACTTGTCTGGATCTTCACAGATGAGACAATTTGTTTTCTTATGGTGAGTTTTTTGTTGTTGTCTAATTGTCATATGATACATAATGCAAGAAAATGGGCCCTTATGCCATATTTGGGCAATAGAAGCCCAGATCAGACTGTGCATCCTGGCAGTCTGGTCAGAGCCTACATTGCCTTTTCATAGAATCATAGGATACTATAGATTATAGCAATGAACAGAGAATACCCTGAACAGACCGCACAAATGCACCTGGGCCTTTGTTGTCCACATATAGTATAAGGATCCTTTTCTTACAGTGCACACCTTATGGACCACATCAAGCAAAAAAAAGCCTTAGAACTTGCTCAAAATAACCAGGGCCCAGTTGTTCAAAGCGTCGTTAGCTTAACAAGCTCATTAAGGGTCATTTCGTTAAATGTTTTAGCAGATTCAATATACAATATTCTGATATTTTCTGCTGAAAAAATATGAGTAGCTTTTGCACTGCAAGAGCTACTCACATTTTTTCAGCAAAAAATTTCAGCATATTTGCATATCACTTGATGTAAATTTTAACGAATCGTTAACTAACAACATCGTTAGCTTTGAACAACTGGGCCCAGATAAAGATCATCCTACGCATGCACAAAGGATCATCCAGGCCTTTGTTCTCCATTCATACATTCTGTAGTATCTGAGTCTGTTAGTGGACAGTGAAGGCCCAGATCAGACTGCCCAGATGGGCAGTCTGATCTGGGCCTTCACTGTCTGCATATGCCTAAAGACAAGTTTTCTCATGATCCGACCCATATATCTGTGATCTATCATTTTCATCTGTAATGAATCATATGACCATATCAAGAGAAACTTGCTTTATGTCATACAAATTACAGCCAAAGTGAAGTTAAGCCTACAAAAGTGAGCAGTCTAGGGTATTCCCTGTTTGCAAAACTCAGTTGGAGGGGGTATTAGATACAAGTGTATCTTGAGATGACCCAGTGAGATGTCCGAAAACTGGCATTCATACATATAAGTATTAAAAAACATGAGGTATATACATGTTTATGATATGAATTGAGTTTCGTTTTTATTTATAAAGAATCATGCATCTCTGAAATCTCTGTGAGGCACCATAAGGAGCTATGTGAGAGATGAAATTGGAAGATTAAACGAGACTTACCGAAAGGGAAGTTGAAGTTTAGTCAAAATTTCGTCGATCACAAGCTCCTTAGGGTGTCTCACACCCTCCCACCCAAACCAGATATTATGTGGGCATGATCCTTCATAAATCAGATCAGGATCTTGCTTCTTGGATGACAAGAAGCAAGATCTTGATCCGGTCTCTGAAGACTGATGAGTTCCTGGAAGTTGAGAGGCTGCGCATCTCTCTGTGAGACACCCTAAGGAGCTAATTTCGACTACACTTCAACTTCCCTTTCGGTAAGTCTCGTTTAATCTTCCAACTGATATGCATAATCTAGTTATCCTTAGAAAGAAAGAGTTACATACAAGCAGAATAATCTGATGTCATTGTATCTTTTGTAAATTATTTTTCTAAGAAAATGAGGTTTGACATTTCATGTGAATCATCTGCCTAGGAGATGATTCAAATGAAATGCCAAGCCTTATTTTCTTGACAAAATAGCAAGAATATTTTAGTATGTCATCTGCTACAATGACATTTTATGGATTTCTTTTGGTGTTTGCTTGGATATATAATATTCACAGATTTTTTTTCTTGTAGCATGGACCATACAAACATTAAAATGATGAAATAGCAAAAAAAAAAAAAAAAAAAAAAGATTTTTGTTGTTTGTTTTTTTTGTTTTTTTTTTATAAATCAAAAACTTTGTTAATTCAAACAAAAAGTTCCGTAAAAAACTCTAAATACACAATCAATTCTACCATGGGTTTCTAATACTTTTGACCTTTAATACCAATCTCTTGGCTAATTCAGCAGATGAAAAATATTGATTTTTTTCTTATTTTTCCAAAAAAACAGGATTTGAAATTTATGCAAATTGTCTCCAAGGAAGACAATTTGCATGAAATGTCAAAACCTGTTTCCATGACTCGAAAAAGGTAAACAAACTTTGCATTTTCTGTGTTTCATGAGTGATATAAATGTTTTGAGGAAATTCTTTGAAAAACGGGGAATTACATTCAACAGCCAATTGATATCGGTGTCTGTGGAGTAAATCTCAGACTACCTACTTTATGCATTTTGGCTGAATTATTTTTCGCATGCTGAAGGGGTACCGAAAGCCATAGAAAACATGTGGAAACTCATGCTGTTTATTGTTCTTCATTTAATTTTGAGCTTTGTTAGAAGTTCAGTATATCATCACATACACACAATAGACACATATGATTATTTGTGTTCTGGATAGTTTGTTTGTCAATGTAGCATTGTTGAGAAATCGCCACGAGAAGGGTCGAAAATGGGTGGTTACGCATTCGATCTAAATAAATAAAAACAAAACTTACAGCTCTAATGCGTAACCACCCATAATGCGTAACCACCCATTTTCAACCCTTACTGTTGCGATTTCTCAACAATGCTGCATTGACAAACAAACTAGCCATAACACTAATAATCATACGTGTCTATCATGTGTTCCTGATGATATGCTGAACTTCTAGCAAAGTGCAAAATTAAGTAAAGGACAATAAACACCACAAATTTCTGTTTTTTTTCTATGGCTTTCAGTACACCTTCAGCATGTGAAAAATATATCAGCCAATATGCGTGACATATGTGGTCTGAGACTTACTCCACAGACGCTGATATCAACGTAATTCCCTGTTTTTCAGAAAATTTCCTCAAAACATTTATATCACTCATGAAACAGAAAATGCAAAGTTTGTGTACCTTTTTTGAGTCATGGAATGCCTAACCAATGTCACTCTAATTGTTTCATGTTCTTAACCAATGGTTAAGCATTCATACATTTGGTAGGCGTGCCATGTTCCCCTTTAATATAATAAAATGAAAACAGTGCTATGCTGGTGTCTACATTATGAGGAGGAATTTCAGAATTCAGCAGTTTTAAACCAGCATTTTAATGTTTTGTTTTTTTACCTAGTAACACTTTTGCTGTATAAATTGCATCAGTTTGCTTAAAAAACAAAATAATCTTCATTTCCCATATTACATGGTAAAAATACTTGGACTTACATAGCCTTAGATAAGAGAGGTATCAAGAATGTCTGGGCCCAGTTGTTCAGAGTATCATTAGCTTAACGAGCTCGTTAGTGGTGAAAATGTTAACTGTTCTAGTAAGCACAATATCTAATTCACAGGTATTTTTGCTGAAAAAATGTGAGTAGCTTTTGCAAATGCAAAAGCTATTGCAAATGCAAAAGCTACTCACATTTTTTCAGCAAAAATATTAGCATATATACCATATTTAATAATCAAAGTTTTAACGATACGTTAACTAACGACATCATTAGTTTCAAACAACTGGGCCTTGATTTCTCAAAAAAAAAAAAAAAAAAAAAAAATGTATTGTGGGTACTCATTAGAAACTCGAGCACTTCGCAAAGTACCCACAACTGATATTTTTGTGGAGGAATCAGAATTATTTTCTGATTTGCCACACAAAAATATATATATACAATATGGGCATTCATTAGAAGTGTCTCAAAGAGGTGCTTCAAATAAGTACAAAACCTATGTTGTGGGTCATCATTAGAAGCACCTCACAGAGACACTTCTAATGAGTACCAGACATATTTTTTTTTGTGGAGAAATCAGACAAATGTCAATATTATTTGTTAAAATACAGGCTTATCTAAAGCTATGGCTAAAAGTGTACATCTTGCATAGGTGTATTGAGGTTATGGCAAAAACCAAAATCACTGCATATCAATTCAGATTATAAGTTTGCTCACAAGTTAGTCTGAGTAGGATATTAACTTACAAACAGGTGGTTGGGTGTTAGCTAGAGGTAACAGAAACACCAATAAGATTTTGCCTTGTATATTTGTCAATCAGTAAGTCAGCATATCTCCTCTCATCATCTGATAGTAATGGCTTTAATGAGGCTTTCACACTGAAAATAAGTCATAGGAAAATAAATGCAAGGTACTATAACATACCTATATAATATTGACCCCCTTAAACCCCACTTTTATATAGTAAAACTGGGGTTTACAGGGGTATACATTATTTTTCTTTTTTCTGCTCAAAAACATAGATTGTGGGTACTCGTTAGAACTGCCTTACCAAGGCGGTTCTAACGAGTACCCACAATCTATGTTTCTAATATCGGAATTTTTTATATGAAACTTTTCAGTTTTTGGAGGTGAAATTTTCATTGTATTCGAATAGGCATGTTTTCGTAATGAATTTCAAAAAAACTCAACAAAAAATTTTAGGGATGTAATGTAGATAAGACATTTCAATAAAGAATTTCAGTCCACGACGTAAGACTGTTTAAATAATTACATTACATGTATCAAAGACGTTTTTAATAAAGACATGCAATCTATGTTTTATAGACAATTTTAAATAATGACATTCAGTCTATGTAAGACATTTAAAATAAAAGCACCGCAAGCATAATACCCCGCTTGCGAAAATGTCTGGAAAGAAAATGACGGAGGGACAGATAACAATCCTAAACCAGATCTTGATAAAATAAATGGACAGATAACAATCCTAAACCAGATCTTGATAATATCAATGCATATAGCAAGTTTGGTTAAAAGGCCTTGTTATTTACTAAAGTTATCGTCCGTAAATGAAAATATGGGCATGTCTTGGGCAGATAACTCCGTAAAAATTTGACAAAATTTGCCCATTAGCAATTCCAAAACAGATCTCCTTAATGTCAATGCATATAGCAAGTTTGGTTAAAATCCCTTGTTATTTACTCAAGTTATGGTCCGGAAATGAAAATATGGGCGTGTCTCAGGCAGATAACTCCGTAAAAATTTGACGAAATTTGCCCATGAGCAATTCCAAACCAGGTTTCCTTAATGTCAATGCATACAGCAAGCTTGGTTAAAATCCCTTGTTATTTACTCAAGTTATTGTCCGGAAACGAAAATATGGGTGTGTCTCAGGAAGATAGCTCCATAAAAATGTGACAAAATTTGCCCATTAGCAATCCCAAACCAGATCTCCTTAATGTCAATGCATATAGCAAGTTTGGTTAAAATCCCTTGTTATTTACTCAAGCTATTGTTGGGAAACGAAAATATGGGCGTGTCTCGGGCAGATAGCTCCATAAAAATTGGACGAAATTTGCACATTAGCAATCCCAAACCAGATATCCATAATATCAATGCACATACCAAGTTTGGTGTAAATCCATTGAAGTTTACTCAAGTTATCATCTGGAAACGAAAAAAAGGATGGACGGATGTACAGCTGACAGACACACAGACGTCCAACGTGAAACCATAATACCCCGCCACTATTGTGTGGCAGGGTATAAAAAGACATTCAATCTATGTAGACCATTTAAACAATGACAATCAATGTATGCAAGACAGTTTTTAATGAAGGCATTCAATCTATGTAATACAGTTTAAATAATGACACTCAATGTATGCAAGACAGATTTTAATAAAGACATCCAATCTATGTAAGGCATTTTAAGGGAAATGAGTACTTTTAGTGGGGAGGCAACTCATTCAAAAAAAGTTTTGCCTCTCTTCTGAAAACGGGTCTACTATAAGAGAAAAGACTTTGCTCCTTAAATAATGAAAGTCAACTTATATAGGACATTTTTTTGACAAAGGCATTCAGTTTATATATGTAAGTTACTTTAAATTATGGCATTCAATGTATGTAAAACATATTCAATGAAGCTAAGTGAGAGAAGTAACAGCTCAAGATCAACTTTTATTGATAAATATCGCACCTAATCATAAAACAATAAAAAAAAACTTTAGTTCTTTGAAGTGGAGATCTGGTTTTTTTTTTTGTTTTTTTGTTTTTTTTTTTTGTTTTTTTTATTTCTTCACAAAAATGTCCACAGTAAGTGCTTACTGGAACTACTAAAATGAGGCAACTGTACTAAGTACTCACAACATATAATAAGAAGAACAATTTTTCGGTTGAAGAAGGTTCTAAAATAAAAGAATATACAGCTTAAATTACTGTTAAGATTTATATATTGTAGCAATTTTTACCATTAAACAAGAACTGTGCAAAACAGAAAAGTCTATTCCTATAGGTTCAGACAAGACCTTTTTCAGCTGAACAGTACTGATATTTATTATTTCTCTGCAAAAAATATGTATTGTGGGTACTCCATAGAATTGTCCTGGTAAGGTGACTAAACTGGGTACCAAAAGCAAACACTAATAAATCACACAATATCTTCCTGTTGCTTTGTCTAATACAGTGAACCCTCGTAACAACGACAGTATATGTTCCAAAAGATGTTGCCATTAAAACGACTTTGTTGCAATAAAGAATCCTTAATGGACAGAATGATACGTAAGAAAGGCCTTGTTTTATTCTTATTTCCTCATAGAACATATGTTTTGGATATTTGTTAGAATTGCCTCATTGAGGCAATTCTAACAAATATCCAGAACATATGTTGCTTGAAGTTTTAATATAATATTCTTGCATAATTTCTCATTAACTGTCACCTCTTGAGCGAAGGTTTCGTGACATTCAAATTGTCATTATAACGAATTTTGTCATTGTATCGAGTGTCGGTATAAAGAGGGATGACTGTATGCCATACCAGTTATATTATGTGGGTAATCACCAAAATAGCCACACTGAGACAATTCTTGTCAGTACTAGCAACATAAGCCTTGGTATAAAATGATCTTAATCACCTCAATTATGAACTTATCTGGAACTGTAATTTCAACACAATACAGTATCACCCTTTGTATTCAGACAGACTGGCCTGAGCAAATAAGGTAGACAGTGGCATCTGATTAGGGTCTACACTGTTTGCCACTCCTCCTGCAAATTTAATATACATAAAATGCTAGTCAAATAGACTTGTTCAAATTTTAAAAGAAGTATAGAATATAAGTTAGCCCTGGTCCTGCTGACCGGGATATGCCCTGTCTTTATAAACAGTGTAGATACAGATCACTTTGCTTCTTAAGCCAACTGATCTGGATCTACACTGTTTATCATTAAGTATATGAATTTGCATCAACAACCTGGATCGAGTGATTTGATTGGCTGAAAATTAAAAGTGGGCATGCATCTTAATTTATTCAGCATGGCAAGGGCTAAGATTTCCAAATACCTAGGGCAAAGACAGTATACACTAAACTTACTCTAATTTCCGATGACCTTGACCTGATCTATGTGCTGCAGGATGAGAACTTCTGCTTTGTGAGTAGCTCCTATTATCTGTCTGTCTTTGGCGGCCAGCTGTTCCGTTTGTTGGTGTACTATATCCACTGTCTCTGGTACCATGCAATCTGTCTCCTGGTGAATATGACCTTGTTGCACCAGGTGATACTGACCTTGAAGCTCTGTTTCTAGGAGACTGAGAGTTGCCTGGGGAGTAGGATCTCATACAGGGTCTGCTGACAGGAGTGCTTGCTCTTTGTAACCTTGACTGTGTGTTGCCCGGAGAAAATGACCTAGATGCTGGAACATTCATGGAATGTGACCTGGATATTAACGTATTTCGTACTGATGGAGAATATGATCTAGACTCTACAGATCTTCTTGGTGAAATATTTTCTTTGATAGATAAATTTTGAGAGCTCTTATTTAACTTTAAAATACCTTTGGCTTTGTTTATCTTTTGACCAAAATCATCTTCAATGGCAGTGCGATTTATGTCTTCTAAAAACTGTCTTTGAGCTCTTTGTACTGGGGTTTCTCTAACAGCTGAATCTAAGGCTTCTATAAATTTATTATCATCTATATCTTCTATGTCTGGCTCTTTAAAGCTACTCTCAGTCACATAACTTTCTTGCTGCTGTCTAACAGGGTATTTCTTTGGAATGTCAGTTTTATCAATATTTGCTATTTGCTGAGACTTCGGAACAAAATCTTTGTCCATATATGGACTATATTTCAAATGTCTTTTGGCACTAAATATCTGCCCACCATTATATGGTTCAGTCTTACTTAATTTACTTGCAGTAAATTGTGGGTAACTTTCATTGAGATCAACATCATATGTTAATTTAGCTCTTGACTTTAATAGTTCCTGTATCTCTGGGTCATCAAGGTCAACTGGAGTTGCCCGCTCCTCATTCTGTATACCGTATTTCTGAACATATGATCTTGTTCTTCGATGTGGGTAAATTTCATGTCCATCTGACATGATAGCTGGAGAAATATCTTCATAGTTATAGGAAGACTGGAAATTTGTCGGAGTCTGTGATCTAGAAGATGTGTAATCTGACTTCTGAAAAGAGGCTGTTGGTTTTACTGGACTGCTGGCTATTACAGGTGTTGTTGCCCTTGACCGTACAGGTGAAACACTGCGTGAACGTTCTGCCCGTTCAACTGTTCGCCGTGGAGATGGAGAACGTGATCTAGGCATGATCTTTTCAGGCTCTTCATACAAGCCTTTCTCCATATAATGACTAACAATGCTAGATATCTGGTTGTTCTTTCCTTGGGTTTGAAGAGATTTTATTTCGCCTACAAGCTGTTTTCTTTCTGATCTAGCATCCTCCAGGCAAACTTTCAGATCTTTGATAGTTGTTTGTGCCTTGTCATTGTACATCTTTAACTCATTGAAATCCTGAAACAATACAAAAGTTCTAACTACTATTGATTCGAATTACATACATTTATTTCTATTCATTAAAAATGACCAAGTAGAATCCAGCTGCCCAATAGGTACAGAACATTTACCTGCATAATTTACTTCAGCTACAGAAAACTACTGTAATAATAATAAGTTTTGGGACAGACAGGCCTATGTAAACAGTGCAGACCCAGATTAGATACCCCAGAATGCAGCATCTGATCAGGGTCTACACTGTTTGCAACTCAGTCACCAAATTATTAGACAAGTAAACAGGTGGTACAATGCACAACTTCACATTTTAGGACAAGTATGGTAAACAGTTTAGGTGTCCCAATACTTAAGGTAAATATGGTAGTTCTATTTTCATCACTTATTGAACATGAAAATACAAATCAAACCTATTTATCCTAAATATTCAGGAAGTCAACTATATTTACCTTAAAGTCAATGGATACACCTGGAGAGTTTGCTTGCAGTTGTCAAACATAGGCAACTTTTGCACTCAGGAATCTTCAAAAAGAGACAACTTTTGCACTCAGGGATCTTTTTAAACATGAGAGGTACACTTACAGGAAAGACTTTCTTTTCTTTAAGATTATCTCTGCTGCCCAATCTACAATGCCTCCAAATGAGAAGGGTGGTAAATATTTTAATTTCAATGTTACTTCACTTGTAGGTGTACTCATTCTCCTCCAAACATCAGGCAAGACATATCTGAACAAATGTTATAGACCCAGATTCTTTCTTGATACTTTTTGTTGGTGAAAATGATGTTACCTCATCTGAACATTGATTGTGTTGGGGTTTAACGACACATCAACCCTTGTGGGTCATTTTGTGTCATCTCCCAGAGAACGGAAGAAGATACATGTAGACAGAAGAGATAGGAAATGAGATGAAAGAGAGGGACAGGGGAGAAAGGAAAATGAATGGCATTGAAGAAACAGATGAAATAAAAACATTCCCCCTTCTACCCTAACCTGCTGCAAGGATAGCAGGTATAGTCCAACTGTAAGCCAATATCATTTGGACACCTCGGTGACATAAACTCTTGTGGTCTCTACCTCATGAATGAATGATGGTTGGCATTGAAAGGGTCATGTAAAAATAAAAGAGCTCATGAACGCGAGTTAGTGTCAAGTGATATATATGTATAGTTATCATGCTATAGTGCTGATCACACAATTAACTTCAAAACATAAAAGACAAAGGAGGAAACTGCACGAGTTGTTTGGTCCAGAGATGAAGACAGTTTTATTCCCTTACTCTTGCCATATTCCTTTGATACTGAACTTGTAATGATCTAATGAACCATAATATCCCTAATTCTGTGTATTGGAACAGACAGATCTGAGCAAACAGTGCAGACACAGATCAGATGCTGCTAATCCAGCAATATTTTAGATACATCAATACATAGGAAAATGGATTTTTCAAAGTTTAGAACAAGTATGGTCAGGTGTTAAGGTGTCCCAATAATTAGGGTGAAAACATACAGACTACAGAAGAACATATATTTGTAAAAAAAGAACATAAGTAATTCAGAATGATAATTTGACAATACACAAATATAAGAGCTGCTATATACGGTAATGACAGTTTATCCCTTTGCATGCTTGGAAAAAATCTGGCAGATGAACACTTTGAAAAATTTCTTACTATTTCTAGAAAATAGCTAGATTATTTCAAGTAACTTTTCTGCTGAGTTAATTTGCAAATGATGTCAAACCCAACATTTCAGGGAAAGTATCATTAATTTTTTGTTGTCTCTAAATTTGCCTTGACATTATTTAAGGTTTAGTTTGCTTTATATTTACTGTTTGTGTTGAGGTTTTACGGCCCAGTCAACCCAATAGGGTCATGTCGAGTGTGGTCAGTTTACCTACCACACTTTTACTGGGCAGGCTTAGTCCTCTATTTAGGGGTTAACCAGTATTGTGCACATTCTTTCGCCAGAAACTGACAACTGCCCTTCTTGAATCAGCGGAAGGGAGAGAATGACCGTAGAAAATATTTCATGATCAATCTCCACGAAAGAATGTTGCCGACCTCTGCGACCTCTGAGCCACCGAGGCCGGCACTCATTTCCTTCTAATTCTGTCCTGGAACAATTTCTGTCTTTCAGCTATATCCCTTAATCTTTGAGGAACACTGAAGATAACTATCACAGTAATCAAGACACTATCCAAAATAAACTTATCTTGGTCATACAAAAACTGCCTCCCTTGAATTGGCTTTTGTATTTAGACAGTACATGCGTTTAAGTAAATATGAGCAGGCATTGCATGTACATCTTTCTTGCATGCACTTAAATTTCTCTAAAAAGTTTAAAATACAATTTCCTATCTTCACAAGCAATCATCTCCATATAAACAGAAAATTCAACATTATAAGTGCCTTGTTGAGTCACTTTTAATGAGTATCCACAACATGGGTTTTTATGGAGAACTGGAGTAAATTATCCCTGAATCATCACCAAGTATTCTGCCTTAACAATATCTTCTGATACCTGGATTAAGGTACTTAATTTCATGCCTACAAAATGCTGCCTTAGTACCAATGTTTTACCTTTTATTCTATCACCTTCCCACTTAAAAGCACAACAAATAAAAATGTTGACTGTTAATTAGTAGATGATCTTCATGTAGATGAAATGTGAAATGTCTAGAATATTAGTGAGTGCATATATAACACCGTTAACCATTACAACAGATTTAAACATTTTTGTGTTTATTTTTATTTTTTTTTTCACAAAAAGACACAGATGTATTTTTACCTAATTTCTCCCTGAAAAATACTGAAGCTATTCCATAAAGTAGCCACAACATAATGAGATGATCCTAGAGAGTACCCACAACAGGTTCACCCATTGTAGATGGAATAGACTCTCCCACACTATATATTGGAAGACTCCAATTTCAATTTTAGGTACGTCTGGCTATGAGATTTACATATTCCTAGAGAAAAATGGCTAAACTATTTACAAACAGTGGAGATCCTGATCAGAGGCCACATTCTGCGGCGCCTGATCTGGGCCTGCACTCTTTACCAAGTACCCTTTTACGGGTTTCCTGACTACAATGGGTTAATGAAGTCAGGTTCCTGACATGTTAATTAACCCCTGTCCTGCTGAATAAATTAAGAGGCCACACCCCTTTCTAATTTTCAGCCAATCAGATTATTTGATCAAGGTTGTTGATATAGATTCACATACTGAATGGCAAACAGTGCAGATCCAGATCAGTTGGCTTCTTCAGAAGCCAACTGATCTGGATCTACACTGTTTGCAAAGGCAGGGTATATCCAGGTTCAGCAGGACAAGGGTTAATGACGAAATTATAATGTGTGCCCACAGCATGTTCCATGGATCAATGCAGAAAATGTTAATCTGGGTACACCTCTTATCTAGAGTGCTGGAATTAGCACTTAACAGTGATATTCTAGAGACTGGCAATTCAACCCCCATGCAGGCAGACTTTGCGCTGGAATAAGCCCTATTCTGCTAGAGACTGGGAATTCAAATCCCACTGATAAAGCAAACATAATGTTGGAATCAGCACTATTCTTCTTTTCTACAGAACAGGAATTCAATCCCCACAGATTTACTGCTGGAAATAGCACTCTTCTGCTAGATTAGGAGATCAAAATGTAAGTGAAGTCCCACTACAGCAGGCATCTTCTCAAGTTTGTTTCTATGATGGCGTTCCCTTTCACCAAAAATTGCTTGTGTTATCAACATACCATCCCAAAATGACAATATCTAAACAGATTGTTGAAGAGACCTGAATGACTAAGCGAAAGAATTATAAGTGCTACCATACAACCAACCAGTGAATGAAGTGACAGTGTTATAATACTTACTCTTGCTACCCATCCATAAGCCTAACAAAACAGCATATGTATGTAATACAGAGTTGTTTGACATTAAAAATCTGTCAGGAAGTATATGACAGCAAAACCCTAAGAATATCAGCAAGATACCATTGGTCTATTAATGATTTATCTATTGCCTGCACAGTAGTTCTACAGGTACAGTCGAACCTCGTTATCTCAAACTCACTTATTTCGAATTACTGCTTATCTCGAAGTGAAAATCTGGTCCCTGTTTTAACATGAAACTATGACAACAGGTAACAAAATAATGTGGAAAAGAGGAGAAATTGCTCCTCAGGAGCAATTTCTCCTCTTTTCCACATTATTTTATATATATATTTCTAACTTCAGGAGTCAAATTACATATTCATTTGTTAATTGTGGTTGTTCAATTTATTGTTTTCATCACTCTCTCAACTCTGATATGTTGAAGTACGGATATCTCGAAGTGTTTCAGTGAGTCCCTTGGAATTCGAGATAACTGGAGTCGACTGTATATTCTTTCTACTTTAACACTGAATTCTAACTTCTGACAGGAAATTATGCCATTCTGTTTGTTCATGGGTGATGTTGCTGTTAAATCATTCATGTCTATTTTGTTTCCAGAATTTGTCAAATAAATACAGTAATCAAAACAAAACAATCTCTAATTCTGACACTGTGAAATAATTCATTGGTGACCATAACCCTGCATTAGGTACATTCTTTCAACCTGAAAGTATCAGTATTTTTCTTATTTCTTCATGAAAATGAACATTTTGGGTACTAACAAAAATAATAGGCTTCACTGAGGCACTACCAATAAGTACCCACAAGTTTTCATGTAGAAATAAGAAAAATATTTGGATACTCTTTCAGAGCTATGGGTAATTTAACAGTGAAATAATAAGCAACATATTGCCTGAGAAATTGCAATATTTCTGTTAAATATATAAAATATTCAAAATTTATCCCAGGCTTCATGAAATAAGGAAGTAATTCTGTATATATGCGGTAAGTAGTCAGACACCTTATTATACTTGTCCTAATTTGAACAAGGCCATTGTAATTATTCATTGATGTGTCTAAAGCTCTGCTGGATGAGTTGCAAACAGTGTAGACCATGACAGAATGTCATAATCTGTGGCATCTGACCAGTTTCTATACAGTTTGCACAGGCCAGTCCGTCTGAATACTTAGGGTAAATATGGAAACTCTGTACAAACAAGAGAATCAGTGAAACCGAAGGAAACTCTCCGTAGATGCGCAGTAGTGGGAGGGTCATGTTAGTGAAAGAGTAAAATACTTTAAGAGATATGCTACGGACAAGCTTATTATTGCAATCAAAGCACTGTAGGCGCTGGTGGCCTGGGCATCAGAAGGCCCAATGACAAATGACTAGAGAGCCATTTGAAAGCCTGTAAAATGTACAAAAAAAAAACAAAAAACACACACAAAAAAAAAAACAAAAAAAAAAACCAACTTAAAATGTGTCCACAGTACACGGATGCCCCCGCTTTGGGTATCTCTATAAAACTGTGCAAACCTTGGCAAATTAGCCTACTTCAATGTGGGGGCATCAGTGTAGTTAGGACACATTTCTAGTAAATAAAGAATCCAAAAAATAATGAGTTATATAAGGCCCTTTGCCTGCAAGCCAGTAACTCTTAAACCATGAGACTAAGAAACTCAATTTTGTGTCCGCTTGTAAGTGATTTTCAACAAAGAATGCAAAAATAAGTAGAAATGTAAGGCCCTTTCCCTGCAAAGACTGTAACTCTTAAACCATAAGACTAAGAAACTCACTTTTGTGTTCCCTAGTAAGTGATTTTCAACAAAGAATGTAAAAATCATGAAAAAAGTAAGGAGCGCATCCAGAGTATAAGTAAGGGAGATAACTCCAGATGGACAGATGGCTGGATAAACAGACTCTCAGGCACCTTTGCCTGCACTCTGCTGATGACCATCTATCAATGTATCAATTTCATTTAATTTCCTTCTATACTTTCAGAGATATGTTGCGGACAAGCTTTTTATTGCAAAAATTAAGGGAAGTAACTTCGTAAATACTGGTGATATGGTTATGGTTCTTGCATTCTGCAATTATCTTCATAGCCCTCTCAGTGTATCAAGTTTCATTTATTTCAATACTTTTTGAGATATGCTCTGGACAAGCTTACGATTGCAAAAATTAGAAAGGGAAATAACTCTGTAATTACTTGTGACAGAGTGACTTTTCTTGCACTCTGCACTTCCTTGGATGGCCTTCTATCAATGTATCAAGTTTCATTTAATTCCCTTCTATACTATCAGTGATATTCTCTGGACAAGCTTTTTAATGCAAAAAATAAGAAGGGAAGTAACTCCGTAAATACTGGTGACAGGGTTATGGTTCTTGCATTCTGCAATTCCCTTCATAGCCCTTTATCACTGTATTAGTAAAGTTTCATTTATTTATCTTCAATACTTTTAGAGATACGCTCCGGACAAGCTTATGACTGCAAAAGTTAGAAAGGGAAATAACTCTGAAATAACTTGTGATAGAGTTATTTTTCTTGCACTTTGCACTTCCTCTGACGGCTGTCTATCAATGTATAAAGTTTCATTCAATTCCCTTTTATACTTTCAGAGATATGCTCCGGACAAGCTTTTTACTGCAAAAAAGAAGGGAAATAACTCCATAAATACTGGTGACAGGGTTATGGTTCTTGCATTCTGCAATTCCCCTCATGGCCCTCTATCAGTGTATTAAGTTTCATTATCTACCTTCAATACTTTTAGAGATATGCTCCAGACAAAAGTGTGATGGACGGACAGACATTCTTACGAGAGGTACGTTATGAGGTTATCCTTTTGATCTTTCTTTGATCTATTTTAACCCCACAACATCATTTTTAACCCAACAACACCAATTTTTACCAACTTTTAACCCCACAATGACAGAACAAATAGACATCAATACAAATGCTAACCTCGGAATGTACCTGGCATATGTGCGGACAGACGGAGGGATTGATGGTCAGATGGACGGACAAAGCGGCAACTATATGCTCTCCCTTCAGGAAGCATAATAGATTATTGTGTTGAAGTTTTATGCCCCAGTCAACCTATTAGGGTCATGTTGAGCATGGTCAGTTTACCTAACCACAAAGTTTTCTAGGCAGGTTTAGTCCTCTAAGCAGTTAACCAGTACTTGTGCACATTCTTTCACCAGAAACTGACAACTGCCCTTCTTGAAATAGCAGAAGGGCATGACCATAGAAAATATTTCATGATTGATCTCCTGACCTGAAGAGGATTGTACCCACCACCTTCAGTTCACAAGTTGGATATGCATCATCCATGGCTGGTGTAACAGTTTATCTTGCCACCCTCTTCCCCCCCCCCCACCTGCCCCCATGCAGCTTGTCCCTGGGGGTGGGAGGGGGGGGCAAGATATGCCATAGTATCTACTCACCCCCCCTCCCCAGCCCCACCTTGGACAGCTTGCACAGTTATTAGAACAGTAGTAATGTATGCTTTTCATTTTTCTCTTTAAGGGAGGAGGTTGGGGCCAAGCTACTGTGGACTAAGCATTTTCCACCCAACTCAGAAGTCCTTACAGACACAGTTCAGAAAGATATTCTATCACTTTTAATAGAATTTCCCATTGAACAGGTCATTAGAATAAATCCAGTATTTGCTATTACCTACCTTTCTTCTGACAGGAAGGGGCAGGGGATAAGATACCCTGGCCTGGGCAGCTTGCCCCCTGGGGTGAAGATACCCTGGTCTGGGCAGCTTGCCCCCAACCAATGGAAACTTGGCAAACTCAGATCAGAGGGGTTTTTCGATCATTTTAAACATAAATTCTAATGCACAGACATTAGAATTGTAGTACTACCTACTTTTACCTATTTTTCTCTTTACGGGAAGGTGTAAGGGCTAAAGTACTGTGGCCTGAGGAGTTTGCTTTCAGTCTCAGAAAATCTTGCAAACAAAGTTCAGAAAATTATCTTCATCTTTTTTAAAACAATTTCCTATTTAATAGGTCATTTGAATATTTCTATTATTTACTATTTTCTAACTTTCTTCAGACAGAAAAGGATGGGGAGTGTGATACCCTGGCCTGGGCAGCTTGCCCCCGTGAGGTGGATTCCCTAACTTGGGCAGATTGCCCCCAACCTATGGAAACTCGACAAGCTCAGATCAAAAATGTTACTTAATCATTTTAAACTAAATTTCTAATGCACAGACATTAGAATTGTAGTAATACCTGCTTTTACCTATTCTTTTTCTTTACAGGAAGGGGACTGGGGCCAAAATACTGTGGCCCAAGCAAATTGCTCCCAACCCTCAGAAAGTTTTGATGCTATAGATGATTAATCCATTGTATTGTAAAACTAACTTCTATAGAATACAAAACAATCTGCTTAGATTCATCACATTTTTTTTTTTTTTTTTTTTTTTTTTTTTTTGCAACTCATTAATATCAACGAGTATGAACTATCATTTGATTGGTGTGTTGTTGCCAATAAATTCCAGTCCAGTTTTATGTTTATAATTCCAATAAACAGAATCTTATTTGTTAATCTTAAAGGTACTTCATGACTGTGAGAGAAACTTACCTCTTTTAATTTGATATTTTCTCTTTGGGTGTCAGATAATCTTTGTCTCAGCTTGTCATTTTCTTCTCCCAGTTTTGTCAAGTTTGTTTTATCCACACCAACAATACCTGTAAAAATGTGAAAATATCATAATAATAAACCCTAAATATTGGGACACATCAACTCCTTACCATACTTGTCCTAAAAAAGTTCTATTCTACTACCTGTTGCTGTGTCTAAAATATTACTGGATGAGTGGCAAACAGTGTAGACCTTGATCAGATGCTGCATTCTGTGATATCTGAACTGTGTCTACACTGTTTGCTAAGGACAGTCTGTCCTAATACGAGGGATGTTCGAAATGAATTGCTTATTTCTATCTGGAGACTTCAAATTTCAAGTTAGCCCAAAAGTACTCATTTCATGCCCTCGAAGTACTCCCCGTGGCTAGAAATGCAAAGTGTAGCCGATGTATCCACTTCTTGAAGGCGTCACGGTACGCTGATTTGGGCACAGTAATAAGGTACTGATGAATGGCAGATCCAAGTGCCTGTCGGGACTGGTATTTCCGCCCAGCAAGGAATGCTTTCAATTTCGGAAACAAAAAGAAATCACATGGGGCAAGGTCTGGGGAATACGGAGGGTGAGGCAAAACAGTTACTTTTTCTTTCTTCCAAAACGCCTTAACTATTGCGGAGGTATGAGCTGGGGCATTGTCCTGTAGAAGACGGACATGTTTAAAACCAGTGACAGGGCGTCGTTTCTGATAATACTTTTTTCAGTTTCTTCAGTACTACGTCTTTGTAGTACTTTCCGGTGATGCTTTTGCCCTTTTTCACTGGCACTTTTATTGCGACTCCTTCACCAGAGAAGAAGATTGCATACAAAACCTTCTTTGTACTCAAAGAACGTTTGGCAATTATTGGGCGTTTGTTGTGTTTAGTGGCCCAGATCTTATTGCTAACCTTTCTGACGGGCTCAAAATAATGGACCCAGATTTCATAACCTGTGACGACATTGGCAAACTGCTTTTTGTCATATTTTGGGAACATTTGAAGCAGCTTTTTGGCCACTTTAACCCGTTGCCTCTGTTGCTCGTCAGTCAACAGATGTGGCACCCATCTAGCAGAAATCTTTATGACTTTCAAATGCTTCTTCAAAATAAGGTGAACCGTTGAAAGTGATATGCCTTCCTTTCGTGCAATATCACGAACTGTAAATCTGGCATCTCCTTCAATGATTTCCTTTATTTTGGAAACGATTTCTTTACGAGATGCAGATTTTGGCCTACCTGATTTCGGGCATTTTTGATAGACTCTACACCAGACTCAAATTTCTTTTTCCACCGCCCAACTGTGTTATAAGACACACAAGAAGGTCTAAAAGCAGTAGAAATTTCAGTCATCAGCGTCTTCAAAGAACAACCAAGTTTTGAGCGAGCTTTGATGTAAGCCCGTATTTCATCTTTTTTGTCGACGCTTCTACCAACCATTTTTACTGCAGTGGTCAATGACTGCGTGTATTCAAATGGCAAATTTTATGTCTTACACTTAGTCTAACATGTACATTTATACACCATTGTGTAGATATTGAATAACCGTATACAGGTATGTATTGGTTTTTATAGTGCCCCACTTGGATATCGAGCTAGAGGACAATAAGCAATTCATTTCGAACATCCCTCGTACTTAGGGTTTTATGGTAGCTAGTAGAAAAGAGAGAAAATATGGATCTGGGCTAAACACACTTTCTGTATATTCTTTTTGTGTTTGTGTTGAGGTTTTACGGCCCAGTCAACCCAATGGGGTCATGCTGAGTCTGTCAGTTTACCTAACCACACTTTTATTGGGCAGACTTAGTCCTCTAGGCGGTTAACCAGTATTTTGCACATTCTTTCACCAGAAACTGACAAATACCTTCTTGAATCAGTGGAAGGGAGAGAATGACCGAAGAAAATATTTCCTGATCAATCTCCACACAAGATTGTTGCCGACATGGCCGGGGTCGAACCCATAAAACTCCTATCACCAGTAGGACCCACATCCAACTAAGCCACCAAGGCCGCTCTGCATATTTTATTTCTAGTCAAATAACATACCATTTTCTGCTAGCTATTTTTGCTTACTTATTAGAAAAATTAATGGCTCATATATACACACATCACACACATATACAAATACATATATTTACCCTAAAACTTTGGACATCTTAATTCCTTACCATACTTGTCCTAAAATTTGAACACACAGGTCTAGATAAGAGTGGGTATCAGATAAATATTTTTTTTTTATTTCTCCATGTAAACATGATGTGGGTACTCATTAGAAGGGCCTCACTGAGGTGTTTCTAATGAGTACCCATAACATACAGTAAAACCTCGATAGCTCGAACACCGATGGCTTGTTTACCATGGCTAATTCAAACTTGTTTTTGAGTCCCTATGAAATTCTTCCGACAGCTCAAGAAAAATATTTAGGGAAATTTTCTGTTTTTATCATGAAATTGTATGTTGTGTGTACTCATTAGAATTGCCTCATCAAGGCAATTCTAATGAGTACACTCAACATACAATTATTGTGTAGAAAATCAAAAAGATTTCCCTAAATTATCACTATTTGCTTCCTGACCTGGTGCCATGATTAATCCTCAGTGGCTCGAACTAGCCATATCTCAAACAAATTTCCATGGTCCCAAAGATGTTAAGAGCCATTGAAGTTTGACTGTATTTTCTGGTGGAGAAATACGAAAAATGTCAATATTTTTGGATGGGAAAAAAGCATCTTATCAAGAGTTATGAACACATACATTTTGCTACCTGTCTAAAATCAGCTGATGAGTGGCAAATAGTGTCAATGCCAGTCAGAAGCCGTATTCTGCAATGTCTACTCTGGTTCCACACTGTTTTCTCAGACCTGTCTTTTTAAATACTTTGGGTAAATATGCATTACAAAAACACGCCTATTCAAATATATAGAAAATTCTACAACCATAAAAGGAAAAATTTCAGATAAAAAAAGCTGATATTTTTCATATTCATGCTCAAAACACAGATTGTGAGTACTCATTAGAACCACCTCACAGGCAGTTCTTATGAGTACCCACAATCTATGTTTTTTTTAGCAAAACAAGAAAAATAATGTACGAGTATACCCCTGTAAACCCCAGTTTTACTTTACAAAAGTGGGGTTTAATAGGGTCAAAATTATATATGCGTGTTTTTGTGATGGTATTTTTTTTATTTCTTGACACACAGTTGTTACTCACTAGAATTGCATCAACAAGGTGGCAATTCTAATGAATACAATAACACACTTCTTTATCTTAAAATAGAGAAATATCAAAATCTGAACAGTTTTCAGTAAAAAAAAAAAGGATCAATCAGAATTTATGCATTTGGGACATGAATATTCCTATACTTAACCATTAAAGTGTTAAAGCAAACCAGTAGCAGACCACTTTTTTATTATTATTTCTTTTTTCTAAGAAAATAAGACTTGGCAATACATATGAATCATTTGCTAGGAAGACATCGAACATGATACCTTGTCATATTTTCTTGGCAAAAAGAAAATCAAAATGTCAGTTGTGATTTTCATCTCAACAACTACCACTCTCTGGGCTAATTCAGCAGATGACAAAATGATATTTTTCTTACTTTTCCCAGAAAATAGGCCTTGACATTTCATGCAAATTGTCTCCTTCCAAGGACAATTTGCATGAAATGTCAAAGCCTATTTTCTGGGAAAAATAAGAAAAACATTATTAATTTGTCATCTGGTGAAAACTTTACCCAACATGCTAAACTTTAAGGGTTATCATGAGCTCATTTGACTGTCAATGAATGTACCTTTTCCAAAACCATTATCCTGTCTATATCTCCTTCTCCAGAACCAGTACATGTTCTCCCTGTATACCGGTAATGACCTATCCGAATACAATCCTCCACCTCCTGAATATAATCCCATGCTATTGCTATCCCAAATATTACAATAATTCATTTCATCTCTGCCTAACAAAGCAAATAGTTCTGAAGTAGTTTTAAACCCCTCCCTAAATAAATAACTTTCCCTTGCAGTAGTAAACATTCAGTTTTTACTTATATTGATATTAACTCTACTATAAAGTCATAAAAATAATTATCAGTATGAATAACAGCTGTTTGACATCTGAGACCATATGACCAGTGAACTGAACCTTTGGGTGCGTTTTAAAATTCTAACCAACAAGCTAAGACCTGCTTTACCATTGTGAATGGTCCTTTGTTTTCCAGTTGTGAACCCGCTATTTTTCCACTACATTAAAACCTAGATGGGGTGATGATAAAAGTAACAATATGAACTTATTCAAGATTTTGAGCCCTACGCCTCTAGACAAGATGTGTTTCTCTATAGAAAATAATGATATTTGTTCTTATTTATTCAAGAAAACTTACATTGTGGGATCTCAAAATAAGGTTATGTTGTGCAATCCTTTTGAGATGTCATAACACAGGTTTTCGTCAAAAAAAAGGAAAAAAAAACTTAAATGGATACCCATCTTATCTAAAACACTGGGCCCAGTTGTTCAAAACTAACAATGTCCTTAGTTAACGTATCATTAAAACTTTGATCATTAAATATGGCATGTAGGTTAATATTTTTGCTGAAAAAATTTATGTAGCTTTAAGCTACTCAATTTTTTTCAGCAAAAATACCTGTGAATTAGATATTATACTTACTAGAACAGTTAACATTTTGACCACTAATGAGCTTGTTAAGCTAACAATGCTTTGAACAATTGGGCCCTGGTCCTCAAAGAAAATATGTGATTCACATCACAAGAAAACAGTTCTTACACCCATGCAGATAAAGAAGGCCCAGATAAGCCTGTACATTTCTACAGTCTGATCAGTGCCTTTTTACCTGCTTTCAGAGCCATACAAGTCTGTATATCAATGAACAGAGAAGGTCTTAATCAGACTGCACATATGCTCAGGCTGCTTTGAACCTTTGCTGCTCACATATGGTACACCGGCTTTTTCCTCATGCTGTACATCATATATAAATGAGTGGACAAAAGTTGAAAGACAATTTAAAGCTTGGTTTGTATCATATAGATCTATGAACAAGCAAGTTTGTCCAAAATGTCAACTCAGCCAAAATAAAAGGAAGGACATCTCCATTTTTCAAAAGATCTTGTCACATCTATATAATTTAACCTGAATGGATGCAGCTGAAATATTTTGTTGCCAGTTTGCAGAGGGAAACAGTTTTCTGCTGACAGGAAGTTGCCTCTACAGTATTTGAAACATTTCAGAACTAGGAGCTATACTAAACGAAAAGAATTTGCTCTCAGAGGGAATAAATGCCTGGGAGCCTCCAATTAAAAAGAAGGCAAATATTTCCACATTTGAGATTTTCCCTTGGAGGTGTGTATCCATTTCCATTAAATCAAACATAATTGCTCTCAAAAAAGCAATGCAAAAACTTCAAGCCCCAACAGCAGGCAACACCTATAAGCAATGTTTCTTGTTTTATAACCCAAACTGTGATTGATATTGCTGCATTTAAATTGTGATAAAAAATTTCTAGCACAGGATGTCATTGAAGCATGCAGTCTCTTACTCAAGTGAAGCAGTCAAATGTATGAAATACTGACAATAAGTCTCTCTCTTACCTCAGCAGCCATCTTGCTTCATTTTACACTAATGTTATTCTGACCTGCATATATGGTTAATGAATAAACAAGTTTTTTTTATGTTAGCCATGATCATGTGACCTTCACATGATGCAGGTCATATGACAAGCTAGTGTTTGTTACGGATATTTCAAAAAAAAAAAAGAACTTCATTAAATAAGTGCACAATACCGGCAATGCAAGAAGAAATTGATCCACTGGGTTGATTTATCTACTATTTGGGCATATCTATCTAAAAAAAAGTTTACACAGAGACAGACAGACAAACACATGCACAGACAAACATTGTTACAGAAAAGACGAAAACTATATACCCCCTACATACTTCATATGCTGGGGGTATAATAATTACCTGGACTCCTCCCATCTATAGCTATGCCATACTATGGTAAAAATGGTCTTCCAAGTATTTGTGGATAGCCAAGGCTTGGCCTTTGTATATTCAGGTCAGTTTTTGCTGATCATTGGCAAAAGCATTGACTACTCAAGAATATATGGATAAAACAAGTCCTTGATGTACAGTTTAATCTGGGCCTTTGATGTTTACAAATACCTAGAAGACCTTTTCTGGGCAAATTTCATTTTATAATGGTCAATTAAGCAAAAAATTAAAACAAACATACAAAGTTGAGCCAAACAGCATAAGTCAGAGTTCTGAATTAGACAGGTATATAGATATGTATTTTTTTCTTAAATTTCCATGAAAACCTATGTTGTGTGCTGTGGGTACCCATTACAAGTGCCTCAGGTAAACACTTCTAAAGAGAATCCACAACATGTTTTTGTGATGTATTACAAAAAATATCAATGATTTAAAGTCGATAAAAACACCTTATAAAAAGGTCTGGCATCTTTTTGCTTTATTCATACACTCACCTTTAAGTGTTATCACAGATTCTTCAAGTTCTTGAGTGAGATCATCTTGATTACTTTTGGCACTGTGTAAATTTTCTTCCATATCCCTCAACCGGACTTCAACAGCATCTGCTCTTGCTTTCTCCTTCTCATTTTGTGACCTTAACTCTGCATTTTCTGCCTGAGATTTTGTTAGATGTGCTCTACAATCATTTAGAACTTCAGATGTTTTTACCATCTTTTCTTTAATGTCATTATTAGCATTTTTAAGTTTAGCTGAAACAATGTCTAGTTCTACTAAACAAGAAGCAAGGGCCTGCTTCAGTTCAAGCATATCTTCATCACTAACTGAATCACGAGAAATTAATCTTTTCCATTCTTCATACTTTGCTGTGTCACTAAAATATTCATCTTCTGTTTGTCCATAACCCCATATTTCTTGTGTAACTTTGCGTATTGGACTACTATATCCTAAATCAACTGGTTTTGCACCACTTGCAGGTGAAAATATAACTTTTCCATCTGGATCATCCATTATAGAGGTAGAGAGATCTTGCAAACTTAATACTCTAGGTGTAAATGGTCTAGAAACCCTTTCACCAGACAGCCTGTCTGGTGTTCGAGAACGGTACATACTAACAGGCGACCTTGAATCAGTTCTCTCTGGTGTCTTTGATCTTACTGGGCTCCCATCTAACCTTGAAGGTGACCGTGAACTAATCCTCCCTGGTGATCTTGAACTAATCCTCCCTGGTGATCTTGAGCCAGCTCTCCCAGGTGACAGTGACCTTGTTGGACTCTCAGCTGATCTCAGCCTTGTCTGCCTCTCTTCTGGGATGCTTGGTGATCTGTATCTTGTGGGAGAATAGCTAGAAACACTTCCTTCTGATTCAAGATCACTAAAACGTGCCCTTGCCCTTGAACTGATTTGAGCAGGGCTGCGTTCTCTTTCTGGCAATCCACCTGTCACTCTTGGACCCATTCCATATGGACTTGGGGATCTCTGTCTGCTTTTTTCCATGATGGCCATTTTTAGTTTCAGATTCTCTATTTCTTTTGTTAAGAATTTGATTAATCTTTTGTCTGGATCTTGCTCTTCACCAGAATCTCTACTCATAACTAGAGGTGAAGTGGTTCTTCTCTCATGACTCTGATCCCAGTTTCTAACACCATCCTCTAAAATATCATCTGATCTCTGTCTGTGTGTATAATCAGATGGCGATCTCACTTCTACACGATTTCTAAGAATACTAGTAGGTGTACGCCTCTCAGGAACATCTCTGGTGGCTCTGCTTGAAGGTGATTCACTGCTGTATTTTGGAATAGTCTGCTCTGTTTCAACATCCTGGTTTGCCATGACATCAAGTATTCCTCTTGGAGGGCTTCTTCTCTCACCTCTACGGCTAACATGGGGTTCTCTAATAGGAACCCTACCTCTTGATGGTCTTACTTCTGCTTCTTCTTTTGGTTTGCGTTCAAACAACTCTTTAGATTGATCTTTCACTGCCTGTAACTGAGCTTCTAATTGTTCAATGTCCTTATCTACAACTTCCTGAGTAGTGGAAGACTCTAAAGCACCGTTTTGTATTTTCTGATCCTGAATGTTAGCCTCTGTTCTTGCATGGCGCAAGGCTTCCAGCAGCAGAGACATGTCATGCTTTTGACCATCAGGCATAATAAACACTGGCATGGCTTCTCTTACCTCACCATTCACACCACCAAAGCCAGCTGGTACAGGACTTATAGATTGTACAGGTTGCATTTTTTCTAAATCATCTTCATCTGATTTAACAGGATCTGGTTCATGGTCTGGTGTTTTTCTAACAACCTTGCCTCCCATTTCAGACAGTTCACCAGTTTCACTTGCACTCCCTGTTAAAACAGGTTCTTCAGATTCTGCCTCCTTCCTTGCTCTCTCAGTCTCTTCTCGCTCCTTTTTTCTCCTCTCTCTTTCTTGTTCTTGTTTAATTCTAGCCTCTGCCATTATGCTGTTTGGACTTCTTGGTCTCTGGACTTTTACTGATATTTTCCGTGTTATTCCCTGTCCTTGAGCACCATTCTCAATTCTTCCAGGACTGCTTGTTGATCTTGGCTCTTCTGAAACATGTTTAACTCTTACTGGTATTCTACTAGAATGAGGCTTCATTTCTTCACCAGGTGCAATAACTTCTTCTACGTGTTTACTTATAGTGTCTTTGATTAAAGTGTCAGCTGTTGCATTATCTGATTTATTGTCCATATTTTTATCATGTACTGATGACAATGGTGAGTTAGAACTCTGTGAAAGCCAGTCTGAGGTCTCTGAGCCTGTACCTTCCGGTGAGTGTTTGCTACTGTGTGATCTGTCTTGGGACTCTCCAGAAGAGGCTGACTTAGGTGAAGTATTAGGATATGTTACAACTTCTGGTGTAGGTGGGCGGTCCTGGACCTGTGATAACACTATTGATGGAACCTCTCGAGGACTTGCTGCACTTTCATCCAGAAGGGGACTTTTGGTAGACTGGAAATACAATATCAAAGTCTTAATTTAATACTACATATAAAATAAACCCAATGTATAGGTCCAGATAAGACATTTTTCCATAATAATTATTGATATTTTATTTACTCCATGAAAAAATTTACTATGAGTTCACTCTAGAACCCTTTAACTTAGGGGATTCTAATGAGTACCCACATATGCTTTTGTGAAGAAATAAGAATAATATTTTTCTTAGACTCACTCTTATCTGGAGCTATGCAAAAGTCTTCTTATTTCTCCTACTAACCTTGAATTTAAATAGCAGCAGACAACATGTAATTTTCTGAAAATTTTCACAGACAACAGGGGTTATAATTTCATTCAAATTATCCTCTAAATCATAGTTCTGTGAAAAAAAAAGAAAGAAATTTCCAATTTGTCTTCTGCAAGAGTCATGCACTGTGGCTGGTCATCAGAAACATTCTGAAGAAGCCAACTGATCTGGATCTACAATGTTTGTAAAGGCAGGATATATTAGGGTTCAGCAGGACTAGGGTTAACAAGAAATAAACAGAACACAGCAAAAGTACTCATAAAAGAAAACACCAAGCATTTTTGTTCCAAAAGCATTTTATCTTGTGTAATTTGGCCTGCTGGATTTAACTACTGATATAAAGAACAAAGTATTTTTTTTATTAAATAACAAATATATAGAAACATATCATAACTAATAATATACTACAGACATTTTTAGCAGAAAATGTCTTGCCACAATTCTTTGAAAATTGTTTTTTGATGAAATGTATCCATAAAGGAGGCACCCAGTAATTCCTGGGACTTTCTTATACACATTCATTTAACAGGGGGTACCTTAATGCACCGTTAGTATTCAGACAATTTCTCTCCTTACCACAGGTCTTTAAATTTGAACAAGGCTATTTTACATCCTATTCATGTGTTGAAACTACAGGATGAATGGTAAACAATGTAAACCCTGGCCCCAAGGTTATAAACTTTTTTCATGCTCAACTCAACTGAGCATGAAATTTCACTTGGTCATAAAAATAAAAATACCAACAATTAAAACTTTTTTCATGCTTAACTCAGCTGAGCATCAGCTCAGCTCAGCTGAGTTGAGCATGAAAGAAGTTTAAAAATTGTCAGTATTTTAAGATTTATAAGCAAAATAAATTTCATGCTCAGCTGAGCTTAACCTCGGGGCCTGATCAGATTCTGCAAAATCTCCTCTGGGTTTAAGGCCTATCTCTCTGTATACTTAGGGTAAATATGGTACCTTCTTTAAGGAGGAAATCAAGCAAGGATAATGTATCAAAACATACCTGAAAAGAAATATCACTTGGAGACTTCAAGGGAACATCAATATCATCACCAACCTGTAAAAAAGACAGGAAAATAAATACATAAGCAATTCAAGCGGCATATACACATTTGGTTAATATGCAGACATCTTTAGTGGTCTCCATGCTGGGTAATATTTCAGCAGACATTTTGAAATATTCTTCTTATTTTTCTCTGAAAATTTGTTTGACATTTTGTGCAAACCATCTCCTAGTTGACATGAAATGTCAAACATATTGTCTGGGAAAAATAAGAAAAATATTGTCAATTTGTCATCTGTTGAATTAGCCAAGAGAGTGGTAAAAGTTAAAAAGAGCCCTCCTGTCATAGTCTCCTACAAATATTTCTCAAACAAACAATTGATATATAATACCAGACTTTATTCCTTTTTGTCAACACAGTGCATTATATGCGGGGTAGTTGGAAAATATCCAGACATTTTGCTCTTTCTCAAAAACCGTTAAATATTTTTCAAAAATTCTTTTTAATCTTCTTTAAAGTATTCCCCACCTACATCTATACACTTTTGCCATCTTCGTGGGAGCTTTTGTATTCCCTCTGCAAACCATGGAGTAGACCTGAGGTTCCAATTTACAGCTGAAATCTAAGTCGCTCTGGTCTCATATTTGTTTCCTGCAAGCCTTTTTTTCAGTTCTGGAAACAAACAAAAGTCGCAGGGGGCAAGGTCTGGGCTGCATGAAGGGTGGGACAACAACTGCCTCTTGAAGGATTCTACTGTAGATGAGGCAGTATGAGAGGGGGCATTATCATGCAAAAGATCATTTTTCTGGGCAAGTCTGGGACGCAACTTTTTCATTTTTTTTTTTTTTTTTTTTTTTTTTTCAAATTACTGTTGAATAGTATCTAGCAGTCACAGTTCGACCTTCTGGCATGAAATGGGTCAGTAATATTACATGTGATTCCCATAAGCAACCAGCATAACCTTGCAAGCAGATGAAGACAGCTTAAACTACTTGGGAGGTTGGGAACCAGCTCATTTCCCCTGCTTTTGTTTCAGGACCCATATTTCATCCCCAGTGACAATACAGTTCAAAAAATTACAGTTGACTCTCGTTATCTCGACCTCACTTATCTCGAATAACCGCTTATCTCGAAGTGAAAAACTGGTCCCTGCCTGAACATGAAAATCTAACAACATGTAAAAAATATTGTGGAAAAGAGGAGAAATTGCTCCTAAGGAGCAATTTCTCCTCTTTTCCACAATATTTTTAATATATCTCGAACTTCAAGAGTCCAATTACACATATATTTGTTAAATGTGGTTAATCGAATTAGTTTTTCCTCAGTTCTGCAAATCTGATATGTCGAAATACGGATATCTCGAACTATTTCAGAGAGTCCCGTGGAATTCGAGATAACGAGAGTCGACTGTATTTTCATCAAGGTTAAAATGCCCCTATGGTCAGCCTGGATGCATTTTGGTCTTCTGTCAGCTGTTTTGGCACCCATTTAGACTTACCATGCTCATACCTAGTTTTTCATGTAATATTTGATGTGAAGACGCTTTACTGATGCTAAACTGAATAGCTACCTCCTGCAATGTTACTGGACTAGGATTGCCCCCCATGTTTATCTTGCCCTCCTTAAACTGTGACACCCAGCTATAAAAGTTTGAATGAGATATGCAGGCTTTAGAAAAACTTTTCTGCAACCACTGAAAAATGTGGTAAGGTTTTTCACCCTCAAAAAGCAGGAATTTTATTACAAATCTCTGTTCCTCCAGCTTAGAGTCCATGGTAGCATTTACCAAAACTACGAGCAGTTCTCTTCGTAAATGAGTGGATTCTTTCGTATTTTTGCATAATTTTGTCCAGAGATTGTGTATATTCTTGTAGTTTGTTACGAAGGTTTGCGGAAATCTGCATATTTATGAACAAATTTCCGTACATACGTAGAAATATATTCATAGTTGTCTACAAACAAACGGAGCAATCTCCGCACTCTGAACGGATTACTTCGTAAAACTGTGGACTTAACATTTTTCAGTGTGGAACAGTTTGTAGAATATAGACTCAAACTTATTTCAGTTTGTATATGTATGGAGATTACTGGACTTAGAAATTGTTAAACCAAATGAGAACATAGAATATAACTTAACCAATTTTTGGTTCATAGTCTTTCGTAGCATTCGGAGTGTGCTTAGAGATCTTTGTAATTTAATATGCATAATAGATTCACAGAAGAATTTGTTGCCATGGATACAAAATGGTATCAATTAAGATATCATAAAAGTAGTTGCTTCATTGCTTTGAAACCAAAATGTTCAGTCATTTATAGTGCTACTCTGAGGCAACATAACTATAAAGCTAGTTTATTAGTTAATTTAAGTTATGGATTAGAAATACATATACTTGGTTTTTGTGTTTTACATGTAAAATGGAATAGTCTACATGACTGTAATAGTCCGTGGAAATGTGATTGATGATTTCATCGGTTTGGACAGAAAGTTGGTGGTCTCTTTTGATTACATGTATTTCAATAGAATATAAGCAAATCAAAAAGTTGAATTCTAAGTCTTGCACTTTTTAATTTTCATTCACAATACATTGATAATAATGCTTTTCTTCAAAAGAAGTGCTGTAAAATTGCTGTAAAATCTTTTTTCCATTACTGTTAACAGATATACAAAACACACATGTACATGACTTTTTAAGTAGATCCCAATTACTAATAACCTTCTTGTAAATACAAAATGCTTTAATACAAAATAAACTTATGTTATGCTTCATTTTGTGGTAGAAAAAGCATGCTTTATGGAGTTTTCATAATAATTTTGTTACTGCCCTAACTTGAAATCCTGGAGGTGCTTGTTATGTTCATTCGGAGGCCAGCCTAGGTGGCTCCATTGGATGCACGTCCAACTTGTGATTAGGTTACAGGTTTGACCCCCATTGGGTAAGCAACATTATTTCACAGAGATATGATCATAAAGTACTTTTTATGGTCATTCTCTCCCTTCCGCTGTCATGCAAGAAGGGCAGTTGTCAGTTTCTGGTGAAAGAATGTGCACACTCACTGGTTAACCATTTAGAGGACTAAGCTGCCCAGTAAAAGTGTGGTTAGGTAAACTGACCAGGCTCTACATGACCCCATTAGGTTGACCGGGCCTTAAAACCTCAACACAAACAAATGTTCATTTGAAGACAAATAGGTAGTCATGCGGAGCTGATTACAAAGAAGCGGAATTTTGGTACATTTTCTACAAACCTTTACGCAAGATACTAATTGTAAGTGTGTGTAAGCATGCGGAGCTAGTTACGAACAACTACACAGTCATGCAGAGATGATTACAAACCAGCGGAGTATTGGGACATTTTCTACAAAACTTCACCTAACATACAAATGGTAAGCGTGCGTAAGCAAGTGGAGCTAGTTACGAACAACTACACAGTCATGCAGAGATGATTACAAACCAGCGGAGTATTGGGACATTTTCTACCAAACTTTACGCAAGATACGAACGGTAAGTATGCGTAAGCATGTGGAAATTTCATCCAAATACTCCACTTGTTATGAAAGAGTGTAGCTCATTCCAAATGTGGTGGTAATCATAGAGGTTTATGCATTCTCCATTGTGTTTTCCATTTTTCAGTAAAAAAATTGCTTTGTAATAAATGTCCCAATACTCCGCACAATATTTTCTTTGTAGTTATTCGTAGTTGCATGGAATCCTTAGGAAATTTGAGGTACGGGAAATTCTCAAAACTTAATGTATACACACTTCCCATTGAAAATAATTTCCAAATAAAAAAATGTAGTTTTGCTCATGTATCTTATGTGTAGCTAGCTACAAATGGAAAGGCAGGAACAAAAAATGTCCGGATATTTTCTAACTGCCCCTCGTATTTCCGAAAATCTACCTTTATTTAAAATCATACTGATGATTAATAAACAAAATTAACAGACAAAATTTGAGCCATATCAGTGATATACATATAATTCTTATGCGTACCCGAAACCTATTTTCATAAACAAGTAAGAATAATATTGACACTTTCATGTCAAAATTGAGTTAATTGGCACTATGGATTATACTGAATGAAGAAACGGCTGTCATGAGTCTTTGCTGGTTATACTCTTACTCTTTACCATGCTATTGATAACATCAGCAGACAGTAAATGCCATCACGAAAACATGCCTATATAATTTTGACCCCCTTAAACCCGACTTTTATATAGTTAAACTGGGGTTTATAGGGGTATACATTATTTTTCTTATTTCTGCTCAAAAACATAGATTGTGGGTACTCGTTAGAACTGCCTCATCGAGGCAGTTCTAACGGGTACCCACAATCTATGTTTTGAGCAGAAATATGAAAAATATCAGAATTTTTTACCTAAAAATTTTCATTTTTTGGTGGGAAAATTTTCATTATATTTGAATAGGCGTGTTTTCGTAATGCATGATGTCTTTTGAAACAGGGCTCCAAAGGAGACAATCTGAATTAAATATCAAGTCCTATTGTCAAGAAAAGAAAGTAAAATATTGTCTGCTGATATTCAAATTTAGCAGGTTAAAGATAAATAAGGTGTAAATTTCATACCACTTTGACCTTTAGCACTTTCTGGGCAAATTAAGCACAAAATAAACTGGTGATTTTTTTTTTTCTGATCTTTCCCAGAAAATAGAATATATATGTCCCATTTTTTTTACATGACATATCCTCATGTTAAGATATATAATCTAACCATTTAGCAGATATGACCTAGACATGGACTTTACCCCCACAGACATAACTTTGGAAGTATTGCATCACATGACTCAATTTCTTTTCACAGACACATCATCATCATAAAGGGAATTGATACACTTTCAGGGGTGGCAACTCTGTCAAAATCATTTTGACTCCCTTCTGAAAAGGAGTCTACTCTAAAAGGAATGAATTTATTCTCCCATTACGAAAACATGCCTATTCAATATACTGAAAATTTCACCACCAAAAACTGAAAGTTTTCAGATAAAAATTCTGATATTTTTCATATTTCTGCTCAAAACAGATTGTGGGTACTCATTAAAACCGCCTAACCAAGGTGGTTCTAACGAGTACCCACAATCTATGTTTTTGAGCAGAAATAAGAAAAATAATGTATACCCCTGTAAACCCAAGTTTTACTATATAAAAGTGGAGTTTGAGGTTGGTTCAAATTATATAGGTATGTTTTCATGATGCATTTCAGAAGGAACTTGGTGTGCAGGAAAGCAATTAGATTGCCACAAACTTGTCTCTCTTGTAAAAATGGTAGCAAAAATACCAAGAGTATACAGTGTCCTTAAAATGTATTATCAGATAAGTACAAAGAAACAAAGGCAAACTTGTGGTAGAAGTGCCCTTACCTTCAGTCTCAAGAGTGAGACATAGATCATTAATGTATGCTCATCTATAGTTCCTTCAGTGACATCACTTGGACTGAAATACAGAAGAGGCAAGACTTTTACCCAACCACATCTGGGCCCAGTTGTTCAAAGCTAACGACGTCGTTAGTTAACGATTCGTTAAAATTTAAATCGAGTGATACGCAAATATGCTGAAATTTTTTGCTGAAAAAATGTGAGTAGCTTTTGCAGTGCAAAAGCTACTCACATTTTTTCAGCAAAAAATATCAGAATATTGTATATTGAATCCGCTAAAACAGTTAACGAAATGACCCTTAACGAGCTCGTTAAGCTAATGACACTTTGAACAACTGGGCCCTGATAAATACTTTATTTTGGGCAGGAGCAGTTTGATCAGGGTCTGCAGTGTCTGTCAAACTGCCTGCATGTTTAAAGTTCATTACTACTGACTTGTTTAAATTGTAGGATAAAATCTAAGCAAGGATTAATTCAAAAAACATGACCACTAGCTTTGCAATTAACTGATCTATTATGGACCTACTGTAGTATAACTGCTAAATGACTGGCAAATAGTGTAGACCTAGATAAGACACTATGCACTATCTGGAACTACACTGATTGCTCAGACCTATACGTCCAAATATGTATTGTAAATATGGTAATACTTTGTAAAACTGAATCCCCTACCTGACTTCTGTCAGTTTTTATAATGTGTTTTCAGGTTTTTTTTTAAATTATCGTGTGTGAATATCAAGGGGTATTATAGTAATATTAGTTTTACCATAGCAGTTCTAATTTTAATTGTAACCTACTGTTAACAAAGAAATATAAAATCACCACCAAATACTGAAAGTATTGTTTTGTTCATAGTTTTATCTTTGTAGTGGTTTTAAGTTTCTTTAAATGCTTGAGCTGTTTAACAAAAAAACATATGTCTCCTCCCAGCTGCCACTCACATATAGAAAGTTTATCCATACTAATTGTTCATCATTACTGCTTTATATTTCTAAAATGTTTCATGAAAATATCTTGAATGGTTTTCAAACTATAGACCGGATATGAAATTACCATTGTCAAATTTCAAAGGGGGATAACTCAAAAAATGTAAAGACAACAGTTACTGTTCTTGTGTTCTGCACATCATCTGATGATGCTTTATATTTCTAACAAGGTTTCATGAAAATATCTTGACAGTTTTCAAGTTATAGAGCCAACACAAAATTACAATTGTCAAATTTCAAAGGGAGAATAACTCCAAATATGTATAGACAAGAGTTGTAGTTCTTGTGTTCTGCATGTCATCTGATGATGCTTTATATTTCTATGATGTTTCATGAAAAATCTTAAACGATTTTCAAGTTATAGAGTGGACACAAATTGCCACTGTCAAATTTCAAAGGGAAATAACTTCAAAAATGTTCTTGTGATCTGCACATCATCTAATAATTCTTTATATGACTATGAAGTTTCATGAAAATATCTTGAGTAGTTTTCAAGCTACAGAGGGGACACAAAATTATCATTGCAGAATTTCAAAGGGGAATAACTAAAAAAATGTACTGAAAAGAGTTACGGTTCTTGTGCTCTGCACTTCATCTGATAATGCTTTATATTTCTATGAAGTTTCATTAAAATGTCTTAAATAAATGGTTTTCGAGTTATAGAGCAGGCATGAAATTATCACTGTCAAATTTCAAAGGGGAATAACTCCAATGCTATATATTTCTATGAAGTTTCATGAAAATACCTTGAATGGTTTTTGAGTTATAGAGCAGACTCGAAATTACAATTTTCCAATTTCAAAGGGGAATAACTCCAAAACTAAATAGATGAAAGTTACAGTTCCTGTGTTCTGCACGTTGTCTGATGATGCTTAATATTTCTTTAAGTTTCATGAAAATATCTTGAACATTTTTTTAACTGGAGCAGACACGAATTTACCATTGTCAAATTTCAAAGGAGGATGACTCCAAAACTGTACAGACAAATTATGGTTCTTGTTTTCCGCACATTGTCTGATGATGCTTTATATTTCTATGAAGTTTGATGAAAATATCTTGAACAGATTTTAAGTTATATAGCAGACATGACTGCGTGAGGGACCGACAGACTGACAAATGAGGCAAAAACATGTGTCTCCCCACTTTCAGTGGGAGACATAATTACTCAACCAATATGAAATGAATTTCTCAATCAAACAAGGGCCATTCATTACATAACTGGCATAGACCATTTATCAACCTGTAAGTGCTGCATGCTTTTCACATACTGTACATGACTATATGACTATATACTGTGTCAAAGTTTGGCTGAAGAAAGACACATACATATGGCCAAATAAGGGGCAGTTATTGTCAAATTTTCAATATAAACTTGAATACAGGGATGTCATTAAGAGGGAAATTTTGAAGAGAAAAACATCTTCATATACACAGGTCAGACACTGGGTTGCAGAATTCAAGCATTGTTGAGTAAACTTGGAGGATCAGCCACTCCCTGACAGGCTTGTTGAAGTGACCAGTGACAACCAGTAAAGCTCCAAGAGTACTGTAGAGTACTACTCTGATATATAGGACTGTCTATTGGCTGCTTGCATTGCAAAAAGATGCGGAAAGGTCACAAAAGGTGTGCCTCTCCAACAAAGCAATGCCAGAGTGAATATCTGTCAACTTGCAGTTGACACAATGGAGCATTATGAGCTCAAAGTTTGGCCTCACTCACTCACCAGACCTGGCACTTTGTAACTACTTTCACTTCCCAAACTTGAAAAATAGTCATCAGAAGAGATGACAAATTTCCGAACCAAACCACCACTTCTAAGTTTGATGTAGATTTCAATCAAAATGTGCAAATTTAAAAGATGCAAAGATAATAAGATATGTGATCAAAATAATAAGTGAAAAACAAAATTGGAGTAACGTAAATGGTTTTATTTTGCAAGTTCTTTTACTTTTTATTTTTGTCAAATATTATCTATAAGTTAATGTTGAGGTTTTACGGCCCAGTCAACCCAACGGGGTCATGTCGAGCGCAGTCAGTTTACCTAACCACACATTTACTGGGCAGGCTTAGTCCTCTAAGCGGTTAACCAGTATTGTGCATATTCTTTCACCAGAAACTGACAACTGCCCTTCTTGAATCAGTGGAAGGGAGAGAATTACCGTAAAAATATTTCATGATCATTCTCCACGAAAGAATGTTGCCAACCTCGGCGGGGGTTGAACCCGCGACCTCCTGGTCTCCAGTGGGACGGCGCATCCAACAAGAGAACTTAGATGTGATCATTTTGTACAGTATACACACTATTTGCAAAAACTTTAATTTGTGAGTGTACATATTCAGAAATATAATAGCAAAAATAAATGCCTTGTAAAGGTAAAGGTTTTTGCAACAGAGAAAAAGTTGCCCTTCTTGCAAGCATCACTCCAACTTGACCTGATATATGTCCCTACCCAAAAAAAATCAAGTTATCTCAAACAACAGGGGTTATGGCCTGCACAAGATTCCGGCATCAGGGGAGATATGTACATAATAGAGAAAGGGAGAGCACTCTGAACACGACATGCCTACTGGTCCTTTCTATACTGCTACGAAATATTATAAAAAATATTTCAAACCAGTAAGAAGTTATGGCACACACAAGAATTTGGCTTAGAAATTCATTCAGGGGAGTTAACTAGAAAACAACCACAGCAATGATTGTCTTTCTTGCAAGTGACACACCTACTGTATTTTATCTATGCCTCTACCACATACTATCAAAATATTTCAAACCATTAAATAGTTAGTGAGTGCACAAGAATTTGGCTTAGAAATTAGTTTAGTCATTTTTCTCTAGGAATATGTAAATCTCATAGCCGGATGTACATAAACTTGAAATTGGACTCTTCCAATGTATAGTGTGGGAGAGTCTATTCAGTATACAGTGGGTTAAATATTCAGTATACAGTGGGTTAAATATTGTCCCTAGTACCACTGTATGCATTATCAACTGCACATTATCTTAATCTAAGGGACACAACTGTGTATGGACTAAGAATTTAGTATGACAGTATTTCAGCCACTTCTATCAGAAACTGCCTGTCTGGTACATACTTGATTATATCCTGTTTTATACCAAAAGATTTCTCTATAGCAGCAAGAATCACCTTCAAGTTTTCTTCTCTGTCCTATAAATAAATAATAACTGTTATGAGAACAGGTGCTTTGAGAAAACAGACACACATCAGGGCAGGCAAAATTGTCTAACAAATAAATATTAACCCTTGTCCTGCCGAACCCGGATATACCCTGCCTTTGCAAACAGTCTAGATCTAGATCTAGATTCAGAAGCCAACTGATCTGGACCTGCACTGTTTGTCATAAAGTATGTGAATCTATATCAACAACCTTGATCAAGTAATCTGATTGGCTGAAAATTAAAAATGGCTGTGGCTTCTTAATTTATTCAGCAGGACAAGGGTTAAATAGTAGTGAGCAAAGGGCCTTAAGGAAAATGGCTACACTTCAGGAGAGGCAAAATTGTTTTGCTTCCATTTTGAAAAAGGTCTACTCTAAATGTAAAGATTGATTGATTGTGTTGGGGTTTAATGACACATCAACCCTTTTGGGTCATTTTGTGTCATCTCCCAGAGAAAGGGAGAAGAGAGATAGAAAAGATAGTAGAGGAGATGAAAAAGAGGGACAGGGGAGAGGAAAATGAATGAAAGAGAAGAAACAGACAAAATAAAAACATTTCCCCTTTACCCTTAACCTGCTGCACGGATAGCAGGCCTTTCCCAACTGTAAGCAGAAGTTGCCTTCTGGAAGGGGTTTACTCTAAAATGAAAGAATTTGCTCCCCATAAGAGTAAAATTCTTTCCTTTAAGAGCAGACTCCTAAAGTGAAGTGGGGTTGATGTGCAGAGAAGCAAACAATAAGTCACAAATGTTGTCTCTATTGTAGAAAATGGCAGAGAATCTACCCCAAGTATCCAGTCCCTTTTATGGCAGAGAATCTACCACGTGTATCCAGTCCCTTTAAAGATACACCACAACCTCTTTATAACACTATTCTTGGGGTCCATAGCATGAACCGTGTTAGTTAAACAATCGTGTTATATCCAAACAAAAATGTATAGATTATATTGTAAAAGGACCATTTATGGTCATTTTTCAATATAATCTATACATTTTTGGGATCCATCTTTGAACCATGTTATATCCAAAACCGTGTTATCAACGAACTGTGTTATAAAGAGGTTGTAGTGTACTCATTATATAATGCCAAATCAGTATGTGGATTCTAATCAATGCTCTTATAATTAGTATGATACATGTTCTAATTAACAAATAGAAAAGAAAATAATAATAAGACCTAAATTTATTATCTCTCCTCACCAATGAAGCAGGAAGTAAAAAATTGATTTAACTCCCTTTACAAGACCAGTTACTTCTCTCATAAATTTATTCATGTTTTTTTTCCTGAAATTTAGACTGTGCTGGCTGAGCATTTAGATCATAAATGTATTACCATAATACACTACAACCTCTTTATTACACGGTTCATTATAACACAGTTTTGGATATAACATGGTTCAAAGATGGATCCCAAAAATGTATAGATTATATTGAAAAATGACCATTTATGGTCATTTTTCAATATAATCTATACTTTTTGTTTGGATATAACACGGTTGTTTAACTAACACAGTTTATGCTATGGACCCCAACAATAGTGTTATAAAGAGGTTCTGGTGTACCAGCAAACTCCATGGTACTCGGGCATACCTAAGTGATCAGTGTCAATATTATACCTTGGTTAGCACGGATGCATAAGTTGATCTTGGTCTTTGCTGTCTACATATTGCATAGATGTCTCTTCCTCAAAACTAACATGAGACATGATTAAGACAAATGATAGACAATTTCTAATTGTGTCTGTACAACATATTGTTTTAGGATAATTCAGCAATGCATTCTCCAACAATTGCAAATGCAGACTACTAAGAATAACAAGAGTATTCTGAGGCTCTCCAAATAGAAAATGACCTTATCACATATCTACCAAGTCTGACTTTGCTGAAATCATGTGTGAAGCTTAACCCTTAAACTGCCAATCACAACAATTGTCGTCTGCTTTGTCATCTGCTTGTGATTTTAAAAGTCATTTTTGCAAACAGTGTGGACCCAGATCAGACTGCTCCTAGAGGAGCAGTCTGATCAGGGTCCACAATGTTTGCCTGTATGCATAAAATAGGTTTGAAAAGTTTGCAAGAATATTTAGTAGATGACATAAACAGACAACATTTTCAGATGCAGGTTTTCTTGGCGTTTTAAGGGTTAAACATTCTATTAGCAAATAAAAATTGATCCTGATGAGATCACATAGCGCTGCAGGTCGATTTGTGTCTAAGATCGTATATCATGAGTAGAATTTAATACAGAGAAAAGTAAACATGACCAAAAGTTACAATATTCTGAACTTACTATATTTTCATTGATGGAAACATCTGCATGTTTTGAAAGTAGTTTTAGGAACCAGTCACCTGTACACAGACTGAAAAGAAATAAACATATGAGTGCACTATGTGAAAGCTAGCATTTTATGCAAACAGTGAAAGTCCAGACCAACTTGCTCATTAATACAGTATGGTCTGCTCATTTACTATTTGTCATGCATTGTAATCTCCAGCATATTCTGGAAAGCTTACAGAATTTTTAAGAGACGCATTGAGTTTCCGTAAATGTCTTAACTAAATATATTTTAAAGAGGACTATTAACATCTACCACTCTCTGGGCTAATTCAGCAGAGAACAAATTGATGATATTTTTCTTATTTTTCTAAGGAAACAGGATTTGACATTTCATCCAAATTGTCTCCACTGGAGACAATTTGCATGAAAAGCCAAACTTGTTTCTTGGGGAAGTTAAGAAAATTTTCCAATATGTCATCTGCTGAAAAGTTTACCCAGCATGACAATTGTTAAACTGCCAAATACAGATGCAGAAAAATATAGAAACTATACTTATAGATCAATGACAGTTAAGTTATTGACCTGCTATTAGTGGTCCTCATTATGTTATATGGGTGTAAAGAGAGACACTGCATGTTTTTGACATCTGTTGGCACAGACAATATTCACCAATACAGTTAAAAAGCTCTGACATAATCAGAAATATTGATTATTTTTCCTGCCATTTTTCTAGCTAACACAGGACATTTTATTCAAAACTTACTCTGGTCAATGAGAATGGAATGTCAAAATACATCTATTGAAGTTAAAACAAAAATATACTAACTTATTCCTTGTGTGCTAATTTATGTAGAACATGCATATTGTTAAACAACATATCATTTAGACTGCTTAACTCTAAGTACTTACAAATACAAAGTAAGGTGAAATTTTAAAATATTTTTTTATATATATTTACTCCTGAAAATATGTCTTGGTATTTCATGCAAATGATTTCTTCTATAGACAACTTGTACAAAATGTGAAAGCTAATTTTCTTAAAAAAAAAAAAAACAAACAAAACAAAAAAGACATTAGAGAAACAGTTATTTGTCACCTGCTAAAATCATCTCTTAAGAGTACAATACTTAATATATTAACCCTTAGTATTTGGACAAAATGGCCTGTGCTATTAGTGTTAATTTAGAACAAGTATGCTTAGGAGTTAAGGTGTCCAAATACTTAGGGTAAATACAGTTATAAAGACTGTCAAGGCTAGTATGCAAATAGTTAATTTTATAGCTACAGTATTTACCCTAAGTATTGAGATAGAGAGGCCTGGGCAAATAGTAAATAGCCAGATCAGATACCACAGAACTCATCACCTGATCAGGGTCTACACTGTTTGCCTTTCAAATGGCAGTTTTTGTTGACATATCAGTTGGTAGTTTGTTTGTGTTGAGGTTTTACGGTCCAGTCAACCCAATGGGGTCATGTCGACTGCGGTCAGTTTACCTAACAACACTTTTACTGGGCAGGCTTAGTCCTCTAAGCGGTTAACCAGCATTGTGCACATTCTTTTGCCAGAAACTGACAACTGCCCTTCTTGAATCAGCAAAAGGGAGAGAATGACCTTAGAAAATATTTCATGATCAAATCTCCACAAAAGAATGTTGTCAACTTGGCGGGGGTCGAACCCGAAACCTCCAGGTCACCAGTCGGACGCACATCCGAGCCACCAAGGCTGGCCAGTTGGTAGTTAAATGGACTTATAGAAATTTCAAGACAAGTACAGTAAGAAATCAAGGTATCTTCATATTTAGGGACAATATGGTAAATAATACTACAAGCAATAAAAAAACAAACATAGTTCTTCTGGGTTCATTCGATATCACCTAGTTACAATGCTTGCATTCTAGAATTATTCTGTACAAGTACAACTGGGCTGTGCCAGAATAAAAATGCCTTTTAGCATCTACATACAGACCACATCCTCTTGGTCTGATCAGAATTAACAGTGTTTTTCAAATTCTAGAACATCCAGGGACTTTGAGTGTAAACTGTAGACCATCCCCAGGCTCTACAAATATGCAGGCTTATCAGAGACTCCCCAGTTTGCCAATCATAGTTTTTCCTTTTTTCTTGACACAAACCTAATTTTATCACATAAAAGATCAATAAGCTGAGGATCGAACAAGGAAATTGCATGATTAAAATTGCTGGGTTTACATTGGCACATTTTAACCTTTAATATGTTAATCACAACTTCAGCAGATGATATTTTGACTTGTAAAGCTTGACATTTCATATGAATTATCTGCTAAGTAGACAATTCACATGGAAAGTTGAGTCTTATTTTCTCTTAAAAATAATATAAAAAATTAGAATGTCAACTGCTACAATTTTGCTCAGCACTTGAAGATTAAATGACTTTTAACTTTACATATCTTTATTATATCCATAGGTCTAGATAAGGGAGGGTATCCGTCAAATATTTTTCTTATTTCTCCACGAAAACATATGTTGTGGGTACTCATTAGAAGCGCCTCATTGAGGCACTTCTAATAAGTACCCACAACATATGTTTTTGTGGAGAAATAAGAAAAATACCAATACTTTTACATTGAAAAAAGCTTCTTAACTAGTGCTATGTATAATAATATCAGTCACATCAAAGAAAAAAAGGCCTACCATTCATTAGATATGAACAGTTATGGCCCAGACCAGGCTGCAAATGTATTCCATCTAAACAACACTTCTGCTCTGCATTAGTTACATTTTGTAAATTTCAAATATAATTTCATTAACAGGGAAGACCATGGACAGACTGTGCAGGCTGTTTTGTCAACAGTTTCATTGTTTGACATATAAGACTGCTTTTGCATAATACAGCTTAATTACCCACAATCTTTTGTGTACTATAACATCATTGGAAAATAAACATAATGAACAATGTGAAGCACTGGAGGATACAAGCTTCAGGATTTGGTCAATTATATCACATCGCTTCAGATAAAAAGGGGGTGGTATTCAGAGGCCTTGCTTTTCTCTTTTTTTTTCTTTTTTTTTTTTTTTTTTTGCATAGCTCTTTATAAGAGTTCTTTTTCATTAAAAGGTATTGATCAGTTCTTATTTATACATAAAATATATGTTGTAAGTGCACACTGAAAGAGTATGTATAAGGTATGTATTCATGAAAAAATACTGAAAATAAGAAGTGTTTCAGAGAAAACAGATGTCCTCCCCACACCCCACCAAAGCATTTTGCAGTTCAAGTGTACTACATCAAGGTCTACACTGTTTGTTTTTTTTTATCTATTTTATTTAGGGCAGGAATTTATATATAAATCAAGGTAACAATAAAATCTAACCAGGCACTCCTTATATTGAAATGAACATGTCCAAAGAATTAAGGCAGAAGATTCCACTCATTATAGATGGGTTAAATTTGAAAGTTTTAAAGAGACCCTAGAAAGTCTCCCCGTACATTCATTTAATGGTGTTATTATTTCAAGTGCCAGAGTTTGCACTTTACAATCACCTTTCGTATTCCTCTTCCTCATGATTCTAATTTATAGCTTTAAACCCCCCGGTGCTTTACTCTACTGACCGTTCTAAGGCGGCGGTCCTGGTGTTAGTCTTACTCTTTGTTGCTTTGTGGTTTTTTCTACGAGGCGATTTGTTGTATGTCTTTCCGTGTGTCATTTTGTTCTTGTGTTTTTCGGTCCTTTTAGTATTGCGATTACCTCACTTGGGGAAGAGAGAGCTAATCTTAGTGCTTTTCGTATGTTTGTTCGATTTGTGCTTGTTTGGATTTGTCGGTTTCCTCTTCCTGTTGGGGTCTGGGAAGGGCTGCGGTTTGTGATTGTGGCACTCCCTTGACTTTTCTCTTACCTTTTTTTTTAATCCAGCAGTGACCTTGAAAGTTATGACAAGGTCATAAAAACCTAACCAGCTCATCATGTAGTCCCAATGATGTATCTGTGCAAGTTTGGTAAGACTCCCCTTACTGGTTCATGAGATATCAAACAGACAAGAAAGTGTCATGCCAATGCTGACATAAATGAGATCCATGCTCCCTCCCCTTCAGTGTGGGGATTTTTTTGTTTTGTTTTGAGGTTTTACGGCCTAGTCAACCCAGTGGGGTCATGTCAAGAGTGGTCAGTTTACCTAACCACACGTTTACTGGGCAGGTATAGTCCTCTAAGCAGATAACCAGTATTGTGCACATTCTTTCGAAAGAAACTGACAACTGCCCTTCTTGAATCAGCAGAAGGGAGAGAATTACCGTAGAAAATATTTCATGGTCAATCTCCACAAAAGAATGTTGCCGACCTTGGCAGGGGTCGAACCCAGGACCACCTGTTCTCTAATCGGCTGCGCATCCAACTCAGCCACCGAGGCCAGCTCAGTGTAGGGATAAACTGTTTATCTGAATATCCTTTTAGAACTACATTACAAAAACAGGTCTATTCAAATACCGTATTTACCCTAAGTATTCGGACACCTCAACTCCTTACCATATATGTTCTAAAATTTGAACCAGTACAATTCACTACCCGATGTTGTGTCTAAAAATTGCTGGATGAGTGGCAAAAAGTGTAGACCCAGATGAGACGCCGCGTTCTGCGGCGTCTCAACTGGGTCTATACTGTTTGCTCAGGCCTGTCTGTCTGAATACATATGGTAAATACGGTATAGTGAAAATTTCACCACCAAAAACGGAAAGTTTTCAGATAAAAATTCTGATATTTTTCATATTTCTGCTCAAGGGGGTGGTCGGGTGGTGCAAAGGTGCTGTGTATCTTACATCACTGGGGCGTCCAACTGATATTGGCTTACAGTTGGGCAAGGCCTGCTATCCTTGTAGTGGGTAAGGGTAGAGGGGGAATGTTTTTACTTCTTCTGTTTCTTCACTTTCATTCCTGTTCCTCTTTCTTCCCTGTCCCTCTCTTTCATCTCCTCTACTCTCTCTTCTGTCTCTTTTCTCCCTTTCTCTGGGAGACGACACAAAATGACCCTCAAGGGTTGACGTGTCGTTAAACCCCAACACAATCAATCATATTTCTGCTCAAAACATAGACTGTGGTACTCATTAGCCTTCTCGCCGAGGCGATTCTAACGAGTATCCACAATGTATGTTTTTGAGCTGAAATAAGAAAAATAATGTATACTCCTGTAAACCCCAGTCATATACTATATAAAAGTGAGGTTTAAGGGGGTAAAAATTATATAGGTATGTTTTCTTTTTGATGAGGCACTTCTAATGACAAATCATAACGTTTTATGAATAACATATATACTCTAAATTATCAATGTGGGTATCACTTTATCTAATATCACTGTATACCCCCTTTTCTTCAAAATACTTAGATAGACAGACCTGAGCAAACAGAAGCAGACTGATCAGGGCCTAACGTTATTGCCATTCTTTCACAATACTCTAGAAGATAGTCCAATAAATTTGTTCAATTTTTAGGTCAAATAGAGTAAAAACTTTATCATTCTCTGGGGATAATTCAGCAGACATTAAATTGATTATATTTTTCATATATTTCCCAGTAAATAGGCTTTGACATTTCATGCAAATTGTCTCCTAGGAAAATGAAATGTCAAAACCTAATTTTGGGAGGGGGGGGGGGGAGGGGGGGGGGGCAAATAAGAAAAAGAAAATCATGTAAATTGTCTCCTGAAAGTTTTACCCAACATGCTAAGTACTGTGTTTGAAGATTTAAGTTAAATATGACACTTTAATATATTTACCAAGTTTCTAGGTTATCATTTAATTTCTAACATTTTAAGTGCTACAATATAGATCAAAGTGGTTATCTATCATCAATTTTGGCCCTAGTTTCTTTGTTCTTTATTTATAAGTACATTCCTCATTTATTCTTGATTGATGCTCATTATAATGATCATTTCTGTGAAGTTTCTTGAGCATGCATCTAACAAAATTTGTAAATGTAATTGATGCCATAATGTTGGACATACAGGCTTAAGTGTTAACCCTTGTCCTGCTGAATAAATTAAGAAGCCACACCTATTTCCAATTTTCAGCCAATCAAATTACTTGATCAAAGTTGTTGATATAGATTCACATACTTAATGGCAAACAGTGCAGATCCAGATCAGTTGGCTTCTTCAGAAGCCAACTGATCTGGATCTACACTGTTTGCAAAGGCAGAGTATATCCGGGTTCAGCAGGACAAGGGTTAAGTGGTATGGACAAAAAAAAAAAAAACATCAGATACTGCTTCTCTCATCATCATTATCATTTCTATGAAGTTTTATAAAAAAAAATTTTTTCATAGAAATGAGTGAGGTCAACATACCCAAATCATATCATTACGAAAACACGCCTATTCAAATACACTGAAAATTTTACCACCAAAAATTGGCAATTTTTCGGATAAAAAATTCTGATATTTTTCATATTTCTGCTCAAAACATAGATTGTGGGTACTCGTTAGAACCGCCTCTCGTTGAGGCGGTTCTAACGAGTACCCACAATCTATGTTTTTGAGAAGAATTAACAAAATAATGTATACCCCTGTAAACCCCAGTTTTACTATATAAAAGTGGGGTTTAAGGGGGTCAAAATTATATAGGTATGTTTTCGTGATGTTTGGAAAATCATAAAGCTGATATACACAAAGGCAAAATTAGGAATCTTCCGACAGACAGACATGGACCCAAACAGATGGGCATCCGCGGAAAGTAAGCATCACTTGGTACCCAGGCTTCTCTCGCCATGCCTATCAACATGAAAAGAGATTTAAGAAAATACTGGGATTAATATCTGGGGCTCAGAAAGGCTGTTTATGGCTTAATGGCTGTGGCAAAGATATTAGATGTAAGTCACATTGTAGGAATTGACATGGTCATATGCCTCCCACAGAATGTGTTGGTATCAGGTTTGCACTTTGGTATACCTGAGTCAACAGTCTAGTAGTAAGCAGTCTTCCTTGAAAATAAGATGGCATTTCATGTGAACTGTCTGCTTGGAAGACAATTCATATGAAATGTCAGGCTTTATTTTCTAAAATAATACAAAAAAAAAATAAACTGTCATCTGCTGCATTTGTGAATAAGGATTCACTAATGTCCTGTGGATGGTACAGTAATATATAGCAATGGGTACCCTCAGTCTAACACTAGGCCTTGAATTGACAGCCATGGACACAGGGCAGGCATAAATCCCAGGAAAACATATGTATATTGAAGGATGACAGATATATAGGTACTTATGTTTTCTCTTGTTTGTACTTATAATTATTTACCTATGCTGAAATTAATGATCAGCATGCTAGGTAAAACTTTCAGTAGACAACATCTTGAAATATTTTTTTCTTATTTTTTTCAGAAAAATATCATCAATTTGTTGTCTGCTGAATTTGCCCTGCAAGTGGTCAAGTTTAAATATTAAGACAAGCATTGCGATTTTAAAATATTTCTGAATTACTTATTCTTGAAAACAGGGCTAGAAATTTCATTTAAATCATTATATTTCATTTGCTAATATCACCTACATCGTGCTAAAGGACTAATAAATTCTAAATATGAAATATTGTTTACTTAGCTGATGTTGAACTCAAAAACTCCTAAATTAAAATTTGATCTGATGTTAACCTCTTGATAGCTACTTATGGGACTGTTTACAAAAATCAAAATTCCTTTGACCAGTACGTATTTATTTAGAAAAGATTTATTAGGTCCTAGTTTTGTGGAACAACCAGTAAGAAAAAAATCATTAACCAGTTTAAATTGGGCTATGCCATGCGAAAACATTTCTGCAGGCATACGCCAGCAGCGAAGGCCAGATCAGCCTGCGCATCATCACAGTCAGATCAGGGCCTTCACTATGTATTAACCCTTCTCATGCTGAATAAATTGATATGCCACACCCATTTCTAATTGTTAGCCAATCAGATTACTTAATTCAGAGTGTGGATATAAATTTACATACTGAATGACAAACAGTGCAGATCCAGATCAGTTGGCTTCTGAAGAAGCCAACTGATCTGGGTCTACACTGTTTGCAAAGACAGGGTATATCCAGGTTTAGCAGGACAAGGGTTAACAGAATCATTGGATACTACAGAATGTATGAATGGAATGCAAAGGCCAAGATGATAATCATGCATGCACAGTATGATCTTACTCTGCCAATTTTGCACATGTTCGAATGCACTTTTTCACTTGACATGGCCCAATAGGTATATGTCTGCCAGATACCTCTCAAGAATAAAAAAAAATCTCAACATGATAAAAAATATACAGTAAATTGATTGTGTTGGGGTTTAACGACACGTCAACCCTTGAGGGTCATTTTGTGTCGTCTCCCAGAGAAAGGGAGAAAAGAAATAGAAGAGAGAGTAGAGGAGATGAAAGAGAGGGACAGGGAAGAAAGAGGAACAGGAATAAAAGTGAAGAAACAGAAGAAATAAAAACATTCCCCCTCTACTCTTACCCACTACAAGGATAGCAGGCCTTGCCCAACTGTAAGCCAATATCAGTTGGACGCCCCAGTGATGTAAGATACACAGCACCTTTGCACCACCCGACCACCCCAATATACAGTAAAGGATACCATATTTAACCAAAATATTCAGAATTATCTGAGCAAACAATGTAGTCCTTAATTAAAGGCTGTAGAGCCCAGCATCTGATCAAGGTCTACTTTGTTTACCAATCATCCACCACATCACGAAAACACCTATATAATTTTGACCCCCTTAAACCCCACTTTTATATAGTAGAACTAGGGTTTACAGGAGTATACATTATTTTTCTTATTTCTGCTCAAAAACATAGACTGTGAGTAGTTGTAAGAACTGCCTCGGTAAGGCAGTTCTAATGAGTACCCACAATCTATGTTTATGAGCAGAAATATGAAAAATATCAGAATTTTTTATCTGAAAATTTTCATTTTTTGGTGGTAAAATTTTCAGTATATTTGAATAGGCATGTTTTCATAATGAATTTTTAAACATATCACCAGGTATATTTGAATGGAGCTGTTCTATCCATCAAATTTTAGGACAAATATCGTATGGAGACAGGGTGTCCATATACTTTTGGTAATTTAACAGCAAAATATAACAAGCAAATAAAAACTATACAGAGGACTTGTTAATGAGGAGTATTTGGTGATAATTTTTGGATGTGTTTTTTTTATCCTTCTTAAAACACATTTTGTGGGTGCTCATTAGAAGGGCCTCACCAAGGCACTTCTAATGAGTACCCACAACATATGTTTTTATTGAGAAATAAGGAAAACTATCCCAAAATTATCATCAAATAACAACTCTTCTGCTATACTAGTGTTGCTGTATTCATGGAATACAACCAAAGGACTGAGTCTTAACAACAAAACTCGAACACAAGTAACAGTTTCATTCAAAAGATGAACTGACATTATGAGATTAAAAGGATACCATACACTGAAGAATTATGAAATAGTGACCTAACTATTTCTCTGCTGGATTTAAATATCAGGAGAAAACATTTTAAAATATTTTTTTTTCACTTTCTTAAAAACAAGGTTCCACATTTTATTCCCAATTTAAATAAAATGTCAAACTCTGTTTTCAAGAAGAAAAAGAAACAACAAGAAAACAATAACAAATCTGTCCACTGGAACAGCCAACATGCTTAACATTTACATATACATTATCTTAAAAACAGATTAGTGAGGTCAGCATACATATCTGTGCAGTCTGAACAGTTTCTTCATGTTTTACCATCAAGAAAACATACCTATATAATTTTCACCCCCTCAAACCCCACTTTTATATAGTAAAACTGGGGTTTACAGGGGTATACATTATTTTTCTTTTTTTCTGCTCAAAAACATAGATTGTGGGTACTTGTTAGAACTGCCTCAGTGAGGTGGTTCTAACAAGTACCACAATCTATGCTTTGAGCAGAAATATGAAACATTTCGGAATTTTTGTCTGAAAACTTTCATTTTTTGGTGGTGAAGTTTTCAATACATTTGAATAGGCTTGTTTTCGTAATGCCTTATCCAAGCTTTCTCCAGAGACATACAAACCGCAGAGTCAGACAGAAAGGACCTTTGCTGCTGGCATAAGATATGATAAGGCCCTATTTTATATGAAATAATTCAAATATATATTATCATAAGATGAGTAATCAATAATTTATCCCTAAATTATATACCAAAGGAAATCAGAAATCAATAGGAATCCACTCCTATCCAAAACTCAGTACCGATGTATAATCTTAACACTGAACATACTAATCACAACTGTAGCAGATGTATTTCTATTTATTTATTGAATTTTTCAGAGAAAATAAGGCTTGACATTTCATGTGAATTGTCTGCAAAGCAGACAATTCACATGTAATGCCAAGCCTTATAATCTCTGAAAAAAAACATAAAAAAAATTAAAGATGTCTGCTGTGGTTCTGCTCAGCACTTAACAGATTAACTCTAACTACAGTTATAGTATGAATAAACTTACTATCTAAATTTTCTACAAGTACTGTTGATAGTTTTCAGTTCAGATTAAGTCTACTTCAAGTGTAGCTAAAACAAATATACATAGCTTTGCATATCAAAAATGTAAATATACACTGAATTAGGCATTTGTTTGAATATCTCTTTAGAGAATTAGTTAACAATAAGGTCTAATCAAAAGTTATTGATTAATTAGAAAATAAAGTTTATATATGTAGCAGTTTCTTTTCCATAGAAAGTAGAAATATTTTACACTTCGAGCAAAAGATTTAAAAAGTTTGCATTTATTAAGATAATTTTGTAAACCAAGTATAAACTTGAAATGAGGATTTGTCAAACACTATGCCCTAATTATATGCCAAAATGCCAAAGTTAAAAAAGGGCATAACTCTCACAAAATTTATTCTTTTATTTTTCAAAAGTCATTGAGGTGATCTACTCCTCAGTGCCAATATTTAAAGCTCATCAAGTTTCAAGGCCTTAGCTCAAATAGTTATTGTGATGTCTTGCTGATAAGAAAAGTGTGACGAACAAATGAAGGAACAGACAAATGACCCAAATGCAATATGTATGTCCCTTCCAACTTCTTAGAAATTAACCCTTGTCCTGCTGAACCCGGATATACCCTGCCTTTGCAAACAGTGTACATCCAGATCAGATGGCTTCTAAAGAAGCCAAATGATCTGGATCTGCACTGTTTGCCATTAAAAAAATGAATTTATATTAACAATTCGGATCAAGCAACATAAAACTAGAAGTGGGCGTGGCATCTTAATTTATTCAGCAGGACAAGGGTTAAGACATAATGAACTGTCTTGTTGCATTTAGCAACAGCTGCATTTAGGTCTACTGGATTAACAGGAGCATAATGCATATTGCACATTGCATATTGCACCTGCATATTGCACAGGATCTATGCTCAATATAAAGACACTGATGAGACTGGTGCATGGGTATGTAAGCTTGTAATTTGTTCATACCAGTTACTAAGGCATTTTCTAAAGCTGGCCTCTAATGAAGTAATAAATGTACTAACAGTAGACATCCATATTTACTTTAAGCTTTCTGACACATTATTCCCTTAAAAAAACTTGTCCTAAAATTTAAACAAGTCTGTTTTACTAACTGCTGATGTGTCTTCCTGGTAAGTAGAAAACAGTGTAAACCCTGACTGGATGCCACAATCTGTGGTGTTTGTTAATGGCACTGTTTGCGCATGCCTATCTGTCCGAATACTTAGGGTAAATAAAGCAGCTTCAAGTAAGATGATAACACTTTGCATGCTGGGTAAAAATTTCAACAGATGACATCTTAATCTTGAAATGTTTTTCTTATTTTTCCTAGAAAATAGGATTCGATACTTCATGCAAATTGTCTAATTTGCATAAAGTGTCAGATCCTATTTTCTAGGAAAAATAAGAAAAATATTATCAGGTTGTCATCTGCTGAATCTGCCCATAGCATGATAAGTGTTGAGGAGATAAATTTAGGATTCTTTTTTTTTTTTGCACCAGAACTATCTTATGGGTTCACCAGAGTCAACTTGTTGAGGGGATTCCAGTAAGTACCCAGAAGATATATTCTGGTGCAAAAAAAAAAATAATAATAATTAAAGGAAAAACATCTTCTGAATACTCCTTCTAATTTGATCAATGGTTTTAAATAGCAGTTAGAGAAAATCTGAAGATTTTCTTGTGAACACCCTCGACCTCACCACCTTCCTATAAGATGTATATACTTCCTTGTCACCCATGTCGGATGTAAACTCTCATATTTGGGGTTTTTTTTGAAGGTTTTTATTAATATAAATCTTATCAATGTCTCCAAGAAGACCTACGTTCTTTATCAGCGACTATTAATCCTATGCTTTTTTCAACATTTTACCGATAAGGCCATTTTCATAATTTAAGTCTTGTCTCCAGTATCAATATCTTGGTCAATTTGCCAAATGTCCCAAAGCTTTACCCTTAAAGTGCTAATTGCAACTGTAGCAGACATTTTTTTTTTTAGTTTTTGTAGTTTTCAGAGAAAATAAGGCTTGTTTTTTTTTGTTTGTTTTTTTTGTAGCTCATCTGCTTAGCAGATGATTCACATGAAATACCAAGTAATTTATCTGAAAAATATTTAATAAAAAAAGAATATTGTCGACAACAGTTTTGCTTAACATTTTAAGGGCTAAGTTTACTACCAGGGCACACTAATTTATATACTTTTATTACATACCCGGCAGTGAAGTATACTGATATCTTACTTAACCCTTGTCATGCTGAATAAATTAAGATGCCACGCCCTCTTCTATTTTTCAGCCAATCAGATTACTTGATCAGGGATTTTGATAAAAATTCACATACTTAATGGCAAACAGTGCAGATCCAGATCAGTTGGCTTCTTCAGAAGCCAACTGATCTGGAGCTGCACTGTGTGCAAAGGCAGGGTATATCCAGGTTCAGCAGGACTAGGGTTAATAATTCTCTATAATTCACAGTGTGATGATATCATATCAGTAACTAGTGAATATTTCACAGGTTTGGGTCTGTTTCTACACACTGCTTCCCCCACTGCTGTATTGAACCCTTAAAAAGCCATGCAAAATTTGAAAATTTGTAGCAGATGGCATTCTAAATGTTTTTATTTTCTTTTATTTTTCAGAGAAATAAGTCTGGACATTTCATGTGAATCATTTTACAAAAAGGTAGATAATAATTTGAATAATGAATAGTATCTGCTTGATACCACTGACTGTCACTTGCAAGCGTAGATACTTTCGTAATGCTAATGCCTGTTTTCAATCCAGCAACATTTGGCTTTGATTGTCCCAGTAGTTTCTAAGGATAAGATGTTTGAAGAGTGTGCACGATGGATGGAAGTAACTGACGGCTGATGGACGACAGAGCCTGTCTATACTATAAGCTCGCTTATGAGTCTAATGGCTCAGGTGAGCTAACTAGTAACAGTGTTTTCAGAGAAAACAGATGTCCCCCAACCATGAATTTTCAGTTTTTCTACTGCTGTGTCCTTGAAAGTTGGGTCAAGATCACCAAAATCTAATCAGTTCTTTGTTATGTCTAAATAAAATATCCATGAAAATTTCATAAGAATTCAACCAACAATTCAGGTAAGAATCCAACCACTGGTTCACAATATGCAGACAAGAAAGTGTAATGCCAACAGCGATGCCAACACCAATGGGATCTGCACCAAACTCAATATGTGCCCCTCCCCATAGGTTGGCTTACATAAATATTGCCATTAACAGCTAATGAGTATGCCCTGCCCAGACCCGCATATACAAAAGTAATCTGGTACACTCCAGCCTGAAAAGGTGAGGATACCGTATTCGACCTAATTACCGCACATACTCCTATAAGCGCACAGTCAAGCGATTTCGTAGTCTTAAGATTACAGGCAGTGTACTTTTTTGTCTACTTCTTTATAAAGGCATATGTTGTGGGTACTCATTGAGTACTCAATGAGTACTCATAACATATGCGTTTATAAAGAAAATCAGAAAAACTGCCTAATCAATATCAAATAAGTCCTTTTCTGATCTTTTTTTTTATAGTGTACCCTTAGCAGGTACATATTTTAACATGAATGAGTGTTCCCAGTAAAGTTTGAAAAACCTAAGCACACAGTGCGGTAATTAGGTCGAATACGGTATAATAAAATGCAAAGAAAATGACAGTAGAAATCATTTTGAGGTTTTTTAACATTTTACGAAAGCCGTCTTAAACTTATTATTACTTACTTGTATATGAGTGAATTCTGGGAGTCAAAGCTCTCTTGGAGTTCTCTTTGACACCAGTCTAGAAGAAGTTTCTTGCCAATCCCAACACTTCGTTGATATGGACTGCTATCTGTGAACAAACAAGAGATGTCAGAAAAGATATATCATCATATATTTCATTCATAACATACACATACAAAAATATGTGAAGATACAAAAAAAAAAAAAAAAAAAAAATATATATATATATATATATATATATATATATATATATATATATATATATATATATATATATATATATAATATATATCAAAAGAAGAAAAGATGAGGAAAATACAATGACAAACAAACACCACATAAGAAAACCACTGAAGATCATAAACCTGTACTACCAATATGTACAAACCTAATTTGATCAGTATAGGTATAGGTCATCAGCAGACAAGTATAAGAATTTTCTGTAATATAGGTCAAAGGTCAAGATATAAGCTACTGCTGGCAATTGTTGATCTTTCACTGTGGTGGTAGGCTCCTTGTAAGGCATTCCAGGTACTGGCTGATATACCACCTCAGTCTTTTTGATGCTGATTGTAAGATCATAGCTGTCACATGAATCAGATACTTGATTCACATCTTTTTGCATTTTTTCTTCTGTTGGAGCACCCCTAGCCATGTCCTCAGAAAAGAGGAACTCATCTGGCACCTCTGTCTGCACCTTGGATTTAGCTTGCAACCTTCTTAGGTTGAAAATGAAAGCACCTGTGAGCATGGCACGAAACATCATAGTGAACAGTGTTGAAGCTAGAACACAGTCTTGCTTAACTCCATTTGTCACAGGGAATGGATCAGAAAACTTGCCATCATTTTGGACCCTTGCAAGCATACCATCCTCAAACCGCCGCACCATTGCTATGAATTTGGCAGGACCGCCAAACTTTGTCATAATTTTCCAAAGTCCCTCAAGACTGACTTACAGTGTAAAATGCTTTGGTAAGGTTAACAAAGGTCATGTAGAGGTCAACATTCTGCTCCTGGCATTTCTCTTGAAGCTGTCTTGCTGTTAAGATCATGTCAATTATTCCTCTGTTCTTCCTGAGTCCATATTGGCTTTCTAGTAGAAGCTTTGACTATTCAAGGTGTTTATTCAATTGGTTCGTTAGGACTCTTGCAAGGGTCTTCCCAGCAACTGACAATAAAGAGATGCCCTGATGATTGTCACAGATGAGGATTCCCTTTCCATTTGAATAGATGGATAATTGTTGCATCCTTGAATTATTGGGGGATTGCTTCTTTTCTCCACATAATTAGAAATAGCTCTGTCAGTTTCTCTTCAACTTGAGGACCTCCTGCTTTGTAGATCTCTGCAGGTATTGCATCTGATCCTGGAGCCTTGCCAGATGACAGGAGTTTTATTGCTTTCACTGTTTCAGAGATGGTTGGGAGATCATCCAGCAGCAGTTTACATTCCACCTGTGGTAATCTGTTAATAGCCTCATTATTGACAGATGATGGACAATTAAGGACAGCATCAAAGTGTTCAGCCCATCTTTTCAAGATAGCTTCTTTGTCAGTCAGAAGACTAGCTCCATCTGCACTAAGCTTAGTGGTGTGGTTCCTGAGCTCTGGGGACCATATACTGTCTTAAGTGCATCAAAGGACTTTTTCATATCCTTTCTGTTTGCAAAGGACTGGATTTCATCAGCCTTTTTGCTCAGTCAGGAGTCTTGCATAGCTCTGAGCCTAGTCTGGACTGTTTTACATATGTTTGAATAGGCAGTCTTACTAGATACTGAGCTGGTATCACTGAGGTATGCCTTGTGTTTTTTGTGTTTCTCTTCAAGAAGTCACTGGATTTCTTTGTCATTCTCATCAAGCCAGTCTTGGTGTTTGCCAGATACTGGTCCTAAGGTGTAGCAGAAATCAATGGGTGCATAGACACTTAAAATTGTTGCATGCCTCTTGCCAGATAAGGGAAGTCTCAGCTTCATCAGGCAGTCATTTATGCCTTTTGGAAGTCCTGTGATGCTGACAAGGTGTGACTTGATGGCAAATCCTACTCTTACTTCACGCCACTCTTTTTTCTTGCATTCACTCCTGAAGAAAGTGTAACCAGCACCAACTTCTTTTAAAAGCCCTTCCTCTGCAAGGCCAGTCTCACTCAGACCTGCTATTTTGACTTTGTATCTATCAAGTTCTCTATCAACTAGAGCTATTCTTCACTGAGGTCTGTCAGAACCAACACTGTCCATCAGAGTGCGCACATTCCTCGCACCAATTGTTTAAGGTATCATCTTCGTCTTTTTTCTTGTTCGACAGCTAAATGGAATCCCCGCTGATCGCGGTTAACCAGCCAGCAGTTTTGAAGCAGGCAACTGTTTAGGGCACCTTTTCTAGCCCCTTCCCCATGCTAAGTGTGTGAGCAGTGTGATCCTAAAAAGGTCTGCTCAGTTCAGCTGCCGAATTCCCTGTACTGCTTTGTTCTTAAGGAAAGCGACCATATAGAACCAAGCTGCCTGTGTGCAGTTCCACAACTACAGCTTCCAGTAGTTCCAGTATGGCCTCTGTATATAGGAATTCAAAGACTGCCGCAAAAATGTGATGACAGACTAGGTGTTACATTTTCTTCTGTATTTATCCTGATTATTCAGAAACACAGGCATGAGCAAACAGAAAAGATCTCAATCAGATGCTGCAGAACATCACATTTGATCAGCTTCTATACCTTTCACTACTCATCCAGCAGTGTTTAGACATATCAAATTCTAGGATAATTATGGTAAGGAATTATGGTATCCAAATATTTAGGAATCCCACAGGTGGGAGCCATGCCCACTTAGAAGTCTGATACTGTCTCAGTGATCTAAAGCATTGGCTGATGGTTTACTAAACACTATGAACTTGGCTTTGAGGCACATTATATAGCTACACAGTTGACTGTATGTGAGAAAGCTGTTAATTACTAGCCAAACATCTGTGGAGACTATGGCTCACTACAGTATCTCCAAAAATTACTGATAATATTATTAAATCCTAGATCTCTCCATAGCTCTAGATAAGGCGCTTTGTCTTCTGAAAATTGTTGTTATTTTTCTTATCTATCTATAAAAAACATATATTGTGGTTACTCATTAGAAGTGCCTCTGCAAGGTGCTTCTAATGAGTACCCACAACATATGTTTTCATAGAGAAATAAAATAATTTCTGGACACACCCTCTTATTTATAGCTATGTCTCCCTCTGTCTTTCCCTCCTTAACTTGCACTTACTTATTCCTACATCACTATATCCTTATAACTTAAGCTGAATCAAGTCAGAACCAGTACTAACTACACTCTATAACTACTAGTTCATATGGGAATATAGTTTTGCTGTTTGAAACAATGGGCTATTGTCCAGTATCTATCAAATGTACTATAATAAGTATCTTTATTAGAGTCAATCAATACCTATCCCTATTGTTAAATTTTAATCAAACCATATATTCATAGCTCAAGATAAAACATTTTTTTCAACCAAATTGTGTGGATATTTTTCTTACTTCTGCATGAAAACATATGTTGTGGGTACTCATCAGAAGCGCCTTGGCAAGGTGATTCTAATGAATACCCACAAAATATATTTTTCATGCAGAATAATGAAACAGAGCTACCTGATACTCCATCCCTATTATCTGGAGCTATGCAATCTGCAACATAAGAAAAGGCCCTGCTGCGATTTGCAGGTACAAAAAGCCCAGTCTGCTCATTGCCTGTGCTATTTTTAGATAAGCTCTATAGTAGCCATTGGTTCTATAAGTAGGCAATGAAGGCCCTGATTAGACTCGACCAGTGAGAGGGGTGATCTGCACTTTCATTGCCTTAAGATGGCATTAGGGGCATATTTCTTGCTTTGCACATCATATATAAGGCACATGGTAGACAAAATGATATTCTTCCTAATGCAATTAATGAATAACAAGACCAGAATGCACACCAGTGCAGCATGACCAGCTTTTCTTTCTTCTGCATACAGAATACAAGGAGTATATTAACAAACACCCTGGGAAGCAAGGCTAACAACAGCAAATCAGCACAGGCTGGTTTGTATCATTTCCATACATCTGGAAAATGTTGGTTTTCTCACAGGCAGCTTCAAATAATCAATAATGCATTGAGTCTTTTTTTTTCCCCCTATAATTATGTCTCCTGTGTGACCTACACAAACAGACCAGACTGAAAAACCAAATCAACCTGTCCGCAGTCCACAACAGAAACCTCTGCAAACAGTGAACTTGTCTGCCGTTCAGTGTGAGTTTTCTTAAACACTCCTTCTCAAAGAAGCATGCTGACTGAATTTTTAAGAAAGTAAAATTCATTTAACCTTTACCACTCTCTTGGCTAATTCAGCAGATGACAAACTGACGACAATTTTTCTTATTTCCCCAGGAAACAAGATTTAACATTTCATGCAAATTGTCTCCATTGGAGACAATTTGCATGAAATGTCAAAACCTGTTTTCTGGTAAAAACAAGAAACAAATATTTCAAATTATATTTGCTGAAGCATTAAGACATGCAGAGTTTAAATGATAATGTTGAAATATTGATAGAACAGAGAATATACAACTTCATGTCAACTGAGCAAAGTTTCATAATATTTGCATATATAATTATGGCAAGTAATAAAACAGAACACCAAATAATCAAAGTGTAAAACAGAAAATAAAGCCAGGCAAATGACAAGATTTAATTTATGTTTGCCATACAAAATAAGAAGCAATTTTCCATCATATTCATATTTATAACTCAAGATCCGGCAAAAAGTGTTCCAATCAGAAATCTTAAGTACAGACATTGTATTTTAACCCTTGTCCTGCTGAACCCTGATAAACCCTGCCTTTGCAAACAGTGTAGATCCAGATCAGTTGGCTTCTGAAGAAGCCAACTGATCTGGACCTACACAGTTTGCTATAAAGTATGTGAATTTATAGCTATAATCTGGATCAAGTGATCTGACTGGCTGAAAATCCGAAGTGGGAGTGGCATCTTAATTTATTCAGCAGGACAAGGGTTAAGACCACAAGAAAGTCTGTTGTGTGCATATTTCAAAAAGAACAGTATAAAGATAGGAGGAGCATTATGGCATTACAAGCTCACCAAAACGCTTCTAACGGACATCAACAACATACATTTTCATGGAGAAATAAGAAAAATATCAACTCATTTTAGCTGAAAAAAGTGCCTCATCTAGAGTTCTGGGCCCAGTTGTTCAAAGCTAACGATGTCGTTAGTTAACGATTCGTTAAAATTTACATTGAGTGATACGCAAATATGCTGAAATTTTTTGCTGAAAAAATGTGAGTAGCTTTTGCAGTGCAAAAGCTACTCACATTTTTTCAGCAAAAAATATCAGAGTATTGTATATTGAATCCGCTAAAACAGTTAACGAAATGACCCTTAACGAGCTCGTTAAGCTAATGATGCTTTGAACAACTGGGCCCAGAGGATGAGAAATCCTACAGTATCCAATGATTCTATAAGCAGACAGCTAAGGCTCTGATAAGACTGCATGGATGTACAAGATGATCCAGGTCTCTGCTGTCTACCTATGCACCTGTAGCACCTTTTCTGCGTTCGTTTGTGTTGAGATTTTACGGCCCAGTCAACCCAATGGGGTCATGTCGAGCGTGGTCAGTTTACCTAACCACACGTTTACTGGGCAGGCTTAGTCCTCTAAGCGGTTAACCAGTATTGTGCACATTCTTTCGCCAGAAACTGACAACTGCCCTTCTTGAATCAGCGGAAGGGAGAGAATGACCGTAGAAAATATTTCATGATCAATCGCCACGAAAGAATGTTGCCGACCTCGGCGGGGGTTGAACCCGTGACCTCCTGGACTCCAGTCGGATGGCGCATCCAACTGAGCCACCGAGGCCGGCTCCCTTTTCTGCATGATGTGGCTGATACACCACAACCTCTTTATAACATGACTGTCAGGGTCCATAGCATAAACCGTGTTAGTGAAACAACCGTGTTATATCCAAACAAAAATAACAAAAATGTATAGATTATATTGAAAAATGACCATTTATGGTCATTTTTCAATATAATCTATGCATTTTTGGGATCCATCTTTGAACCATGTTATATCCAAAACCATGTTATAACAAACTGTGTTATAAAGAGGTTGAAGTGTATATGCAAATAGCGAAGGCACAGATTAGGTTTCAGATCCACACATTCTAATTAGCACCTTCCATGTTTATTCTGAAAGTAAACACGAGGTCAAGAAAAAAAAAACCTTATAAGACTGTGCACATGCCCTATAAATGGTACAAATTTGGGATAACTTGTATTCTTGTATCATAAATATCTTCTGAAAACTCCTAGATCTGGACCTATGTCAGATCTGGGTCTCCTGGCTGTTCAGTGTTCATATGTATCTCTTCAGTGGAATCTCTACATATTCAAGGGAGATTAATGAAAATATTTGCCTCCCTTCACACTGGAGACTTTTCTTATAGGAAAGAATTCAGTCTCTCTGGGATACAAATTCTTTCCTTTAACACTTGTCCTGCTGTGAAAGTCAGGACCACTAGATGCATCTGCTGCTTAATTATTTTTGTTTCAGGATATTTTTGGCACACCCCATAACAGAAAAAAAATCAGTAAAAATTAGATTTTACAGACAGGCATATAAAACCTACATAAAATTCTTTGTTAGTTCTGCTGCTTTCGGAGAACATAAATTTAGATCATTTTTTTTATGAATTTACTCCTGAAATATGGAAAAAAAAAAAATGGGAGAAAAGCAAAACTATTTTGCACCCTTGTGTTTTCTGGCCTCATTTTTTATATTAACCCTAGTCTTGCTGAACCAGCATATGTCCTGCCTTTGCAAACAGTGTAGATCCAGATCAGTTGGCTTCTGAAGAAGCCAACAAATCTGGATCTGCACTGTTTGCCATTATGTATGTGACTTTATAGCAACAATGTAGATCAAGTAACCTGATTGGCTGAAAATCAGAAGTGAGCATGGCATCTTTACTCAGCAGGACAAGGGTTAAGAGTTGCCCAATTTTCAAAATGTTTCAAAGAGGAGCATAAGGATGTCTTCTTTTTTTATATGTTTTTAGCAAAATGATGACAAAATCTTGATGCCCCTTTCTGCATGGTATAACTCAATTCAATTCTGTACTTTAAAACATCTTAATGCATTAAAAATACCTTTCTGTGTCAGATCCTTTTCCTTATTTCTAAAGTTTCCATTGTCCAAGCAGAATTAATTTCTATGATCTGAATCAAATAAAGTCCAATATTAACTTTAATCAATTAACTTGTAAACAAATTCTTTGAAAAAGAACTACTGTATTGTAAATCCAGAGCCAACTTTACTGGTCTAGCTCTTTCAAATATTAGTTTTGAAGTCCAAGTTCCATACAAATTCTTTCTTATATCAATTAATCATCCCTTTTGCATAGATAGCAGTTTGATAATGTCAAATTTAGAGTAATGTGTATTCACTAAGAAATGTACCGAATCAATATATTCACTAGGCCAGATAATTTGAATAATGCATTGGGATTCTTATCAAAGTAATCAAGGGTGTGCATATTTAAAACAAAAGAAACTGTTGTTTCCTAAACTAATAATGTATGACTTTTTGCCCGAATGTAGGTTTGATCATTCATTTACAAAAGGTAATTTTAAAATTGTATTTTTCAAGGGTCACTGACAGGACTGGCAGGGGATCACGGACTTCACATAAATAATACTTATACCACAATTACCCTACTAGGACACTAACACCCCTTATGGTTTTTATCCTAAAATTCACCCAGAACAAAGGAAAATGGGAAATATGTCAAATGTGACCAAAACACACCAAGATCAACTTGTACATCCAGGCAGAGCTTTGGCTGTCTGACAGTTGGTTAATAGCTATACATAGCTAATGTTACTGCGTTGATATTGTTCATTTGTGTAGGCTGACCTGGGTCTATGCTGTGCTTATGCAATGAACAATCCTATTCTCATGGTGCAGCTCAGTTGACTACCTAAGTCGCAACGTGAAAAAGTGTACCTTTTAGCTTGTGTGCCCAACCAAGACTCAAATCAGCCTGCACATTCATGCAGTCTAATCAGTCTTCTTTGCCCAAATGAAGAAACTCTGCAAACTTGGCTATCCAGAATGTGCTCAGTGAAGATTCTGATCAGACTGCACGAATGTGCAGGCTGATCTGAATCTTCATTGGGCACATATGTCCAAAGACACAGTTTGCAGCTCACCTGTTGTCTCTAAACAGTTCTCATAGCTCATGTGCTTTTTTTAACCCTTGTCATGCAGAATAAATTAAGATGCCATGCCCACTTTCAATTTTCAGCCAATCAGATTTCTCGATCCAGGTTGTTGGTATAAATTCACATACTGAATGACAAACAGTGCAGATCCAGAGAAGCCAACTGATCTGTATCTACACTGTTTGCAAAGCCAGGATATATCTGGGTTCAGCAGGACTAGGGTTAACCAAATTGTATTGATATTTTTCTCACTAGAAACTAATGAAAATGTATGTTGTGTTTATTTAATAGGAGCAATTCAGAAGGCACTTCTAAAGAGGAGCTACCCCATATTTACCCTAAGTATTCGGACAGACAGGTCTGCGCAAAAAGTGTAAACCCGGGCTGGATGCTGCAGAAAGTAGTGTCTAATCAGAGTCTACATTGTTTACCACTCATCCAGTTGTTTTTAGACACATGAACAGGTAGAGAAATGGACTTGTTTAAATATTTTAACCTGTGGGGGCAAATTCTTTCCTTTTAGAGTAGAACCCTCTTCAGAAGGGGACAAAATAAATTTTGACAAGAGTTTACTCCCCTGAAAGTGTATCAATTCCAATTAAAGTTCAATGGGGAAGGTAGAAAAGTAGCAGTAGGAAATCTTGAAACTGATGCAGACTTCCTTTTCATTTTCATTTTTTTTTTTTTAAATATGTACTTACCAACAGAATGAACACCATAGTTTAGAATTATCAACCACAAAACATCAAGGATTGACTTTATATCTCCATCTAAAATATCTGAAAAGAAAGCAATAAAAGAATAAGTTTGTTGAAACAAAAATATAAACTAAAGTCAGCTTAACATTCGAAAACACGTCTATTCAAATATATAGAAAATTTCACCTCCAAAAACTGAAAATCTTCAGCTAAAAAACTTTTGATTTTTTTTTATATTTCTGCTCAAAACATAGATTGTTGGTACTCGTTAGAACTGCCTCAGTGAGGCAGTTCTAATGAGTACCCACAATCTATTTTTCTAGCAAAACTAAGAAAAATAATGCATACCCCCGTAAACCCCAGTTTTACTTTATAAAAGTGGGGTTTAAGGGGGTCAAAATTACGAGGGATGTTCGAAATGAATTGCTTATTTCTATCTGGAGACTTCAAATTTCAAGTTAGCCCAAAAGTACTCATTTCATGCCCTTGAAGTATTCCCCTTGGCTAGAAATGCAAAGTTTCAGCCGATGTATCCACTTCTTGAAGGCGTCACGGTACGCTGATTTGGGCACAGTAATAAGGTACTGATGAATGGCAGATCCAAGTGCCTGTCGGGACTGGTATTTCCGCCCAGCAAGGAATGCTTTCAATTTCGGAAACAAAAAGAAATCCCATGGGGCAAGGTCTGGGGAATACGTGGGGTGAGGCAAAACAGTTACTTTTTCTTTCTTCAAAAACGCCGTAACTATTGCGGAGGTATGAGCTGGGGCATTGTCATGTAGAAGACGGACATGTTAAAACCAGTGGCAGGGCGTCGTTTCTGATAATACTTTTTCAGTTTCTTCAGTACTACGTCTTTGTAGTACTTTCCGGTGATGCTTTTACCCTTTTTCACTGGCACTTTTATTGCGACTCCTTCACCAGAGAAGAAGATTGCATACAAAACCTTCTTTGTACTCAAAGAATGTTTGGCAATTATTGGGCGTTTGCTGTGTTTAGTGGCCCAGATCTTATTGCTAACCTTTCTGACGGGCTCAAAATAATGGACCCAGGTTTCCTCACCTGTGACGACATTGGCAAACTGCGTTTTGTCATATTTTGGAAACATTTGAAGCAGCTTTTTGGCCACTTTAACCCGTTGCCTCTTTTGCTCGTCAGTAAACAGATGTGGCACCCATCTGTCAGAAATCTTTCTGACTTTCAAATGCTTATTCAAAATAAGGTGAACCGTTGATAGTGATATGCCTACCTTTCGTGCAATATCACGAACTGTAAATCTGGCATCTCCTTCAATGATTTCCTTTATTTTGGAAACGATTTCTTTACGAGATACAGATTTTGGCCTACCTGATTTCGGTGCATTTTTGATGGACTCTACACCAGACTCAAATTTCTTTTTCCACCGCCGAACTGTGTCATAAGACACACAAGAAGGTCCAAAAGCAGTAGAAATTTCAGTCATCAGCTTCTTCAAAGAACAACCAAGTTTTGAGCGAGCTTTGATGTAAGCCCGTATTTCATCTTTTTTGTCGACGCTTCTACCAACCTCTTTTACTGCAGTGGTCAATGACTGCGTGTATTCAAATGGCAAATTTTATGTCTTACACTTAGTCTAACATGTACATTTATACACCATTGTGTAGATATTGAATAGCCCTATACAGGTATGTATTGGTTTTTATCGTGCCCCACGTGGATATCGAGCTAGAGGACAATAAGCAATTCTTTTCGAACATCCCTCGTATATAGGCATGTTTTCATGATGAAAGGACTTAACAACATTATATTAACACAGCTATGTGAAATATACACTTCTGCAAGTCCAATGCACTAGATAAGGCACCTTTTTTAACGATAATGTACTTATATTTTTCTTATTTCTCCACGAAAATATATCTTATGGGTACTTCATAGCTACAGATAAGAGGGGGTATCCACATAATATTTTTCTTATTTCTCGACCAATACATATGTTGTGGGTACTCATTAGAAGCGCCTCGCCCAGGCGCTTCTAACGAGTACCACAACATATGTTTTAATTGAGAAATAAGAAAGATATCAGCATTTTTCGGATGAAAAAAGCGCCTTATCTGTTGCTATGTACTTATTAGAAGCATCTCACAGAGGCACTTCTATTGAATACCCAGAACATATGTTTTCATTGAGAAATAAAATATTTATCTGGATATGCTATATATGGCATGGCCTCAACTTTGTAATATGGAGGAAAGGAAGAAAATTTGGTTTTTAAGTACATTAAGACGTGTTTATGCAGTGTAAAAGACTAACAATTTAAAAAAAAAAAAAATAATCAGAAAAAAAAAAAAAATCTGGTAATTTGCTTTATACGTGTATTGTAGACTTCTGTTTTCACTTTATGCTATTGGGGAACATCAAATATCCATGCAGGTGTAATGAATTTATGCGTACTGAGAATTCGGTAAAAACTGGCTTTCTTTCAACCTTCCTCTGGTAATATTCATGGTAGCGACAGTAATAAAAAGTTAACAAGGTAAGAGAGAATATTATTTGAGCCATACTGTGCATGCGATTTCCTTTAAGGTTGTGACCTTATTACATTATAAAATGGTTAAAATGAGGAAAGTTTTCTTCTATCATTATTTTTCATTGTCTGAATTCTTTTGTGCATAAAACATATCCTAACACAATTCAAAGTGTAAAGCCATAACACAAATTACATGCTTATCTGGGTCTACACTGTTTGCTCAGGCCTATCTGTCCTTGTATTTAGGGTTATTACGGTAGGTATCAATATATAAAACAGATAACAGACAAAGACCTTGGCAAAAATAAAGGTACTGATAGGGCATATTAATTTATTAGTTCAATAGACCAGCCTACTATGGTTAGCCATTGATTTTAAAGCAATTTTCAAATGATCTTTTGCTTGTATCCTTTTATGACTGATATATCTTCGCCAATTCAATACAGGAATAAAAAGATTTATCTACCACACATATTTTTTGACATAATATGTACTTGAAACTTTACATTATATTTTCTCCTTAACCCCATTTCAGACTGAATAGACTCCACCACACTATATATTGCAAGAGTCCAATTTCAATTTTAGGTATGTCAGGCTATGTGAAAAATAGCTGACTATTAGTACATTTTAGGACTCCCTGAGTGGTTTTGTTATACATTTCCAACTGTATAAGCATGAAATTCTGAAAAATTCACTTTTTTCTTCTGGAAATAGGGGTCAACATTTCATATAATTCATCTGTGATTTTCTTCTTGAGTTGAGTTTTTTAGGTGAATTATGATTCTAATGAGTCTAGCCCACTTTCAGACAGAAAGAAGAGCAAAATACATGAAAGTCAACCCTTACTTTTGGACAAAAAGAAAAAAAAAATGTTACTTACTTATTGTCTGATATTTACTCATATTAAGGATTAATTTAAAAATTTTCACAATTACACCATACTTGTTTACCCACAATGTAAAACAGTAAAATATCAATGACTCGAATACCGATAGCTGATTTACTGTGGCTGATTCTAACTCATTCTTGAGTCCCTAAGAAATGCTTCAGATAGCTCAATTAAACAAATATATAGGATATTTTATGGAAATTTTCTTATTTTATCATGAAAATGGATGTTGTATGTACTCATTAGAATCACCACACTGAGGCAATTCTAATGAGTGCACACAACATGCCATTACTGGTATTTTTAAGAAGATAAAAAAGATGCCCTGAACAGGGTGGCTGCCCTCAGTCAGCAAAAAATTCCCTGACTTTTCACTGACTTTTCCCTGACCAAGATGCTGAAAATTCAACAGACTTTTCCTACTTTCACAGTAGATAATGGATCAATTTGATTCTTTAGCACATTAAAATATACTGCCCTAATTGTTCAGTTCAAAATGAAAATGTTTTAAAGTTTTTGGGCATACATTTATATAAAATAAACATTTATTTGTAATTTTTCAATGCCAAGTGAGCAAAGGGAGCGAGAAAAAAAGGTAACCAATCCACAGTGAATCAATCATTCAAAATGGATAACATACCTGCCACAACCAAAACGTTTTGGCCCAAAATTAGGAAATTCCCTGACTTTTCCCTGACTTTCTCGGTATTTAAAATTTCCCTGAGCATTTTGCAAAATTCTGTGACTTTTCCCTGACCATGAATAATAAAAATAAGATTTCCCTGACCATCACGAAAACACGCCTATATACTTTAGACCCCCTTAAACCCCATAGTGAAACTGGGGTTTACAGGGGTATGCATTATTTTTCTTATTTCTGCTCAAAAACATAGATTGTGGGTACTTGTTAGAACTGCCTCACTGAGGCAGTTCTAATGAGTACCCACAAAAAAAAAAAAAAAAATCTATGTTTTGAGCAGAAATATGAAAAATATCCGATTTTTTTATCCAAAAATTTTATGTTTTTGGAGGTAAAATTTTCTATATATTTGAATAGGCATGTTTTCGTAATGTTTTTCCTGACCAGTGGGCACCCTGCTAAATTATACTCATTTGACTCCTGACTTGGCACTATGATTAACCTTCAGTGCCTCAAACTACCCATGTCTAGAACAATTTTCCATGGTCCTAAGGCTGTTTGAGCCATTCATCACGAAAACAAGCCTATATAATTTTGACCCCCCCTTAAACCCCACTTTTATATAGTAAAACTGGGGTTTACAGGGGTATACATTATTTTTCTTATTTCTGCTCAAAAACATAGATTGTGGGTACTCATTAGAACTGCCTTGGCAAGGGGGTTCTAATGGGTACCCACAATCTATATTTTGAGCAGAAATATGAAAAATATCAGTTTTTATCTGAAAATTTTCAGTTTTTGGAAGTGAAATTTTCAAGTATATGCATACACATACATTATTCACACACATATTATTATAACATGACAACACTATTGTATGCATGTGAAACATGGACAGTTTACCAATGGCATGCAAAAAGACTGAACCACTTCCATACAAACTGCCTTAGAAAACTTTCAAAGATTAATTGGCAAGACAGGATTCCAGACACAGAAGTCCTGAAAAGGGCAGGGATGCTGAGTGTACATACTCTTCTGAAACTGGCACAGTTAAGATGGACAGGCCATGTTACCAGGATGCCTGAGGAATGTTTGCCGAAGAAACTCCTCCATGGAGAACTAGAAATGGGGAGACGCTCCCATGGTGGTCAGAAGAAGTGATACAAAGACACCCTCAAAGCCTCCCTCAAGGTTTTCAACATACCAACAGAGTTGTGGGAACAAATTGCACAGGACCGAGCAAAGTGGTGAGGCCTCATCAGAAGAGGTGCTAGTGAATATGAGGCAAAAAGAATCAACGAAGCCAAGCAGAAATGTGCACAGCACAAAGCCAGTGCTAAGGCATCACCAACAGAGCTGTCTTGCACTGACCTCTATTGTTCCATCTGCAATAGATAGTTTAGAGCTAGAATTGGTCTAATCAGCCATCTTAGAAAAACAAACAGTAGCATTTCTCGCATGTGATTAAGATTGGTCATTGTCAGTAATGACAGACAAACTATTATTATTTTAACATGAAATAATAAAGATTCTGATTATAGACAGAAATATGAAAATTGTCACTGACAGATAATTACACACTTAAAATTTCCACTCTAAGTATTTCTACATGACCTGTTGAATTGAACTTGAGTGTTTAATGGTTTCTCGGGTATGGCATTCCGGATTTTAGAACCAGAATAGCTGAATGAGTTTCTGAAGACTTCAATGTTGGGTTTAGGCAGATACAGAATGTTATCATGTGTTGAGCTTAATAAATCATGTTTGTGTATATTGGAACAGCTCAAAGAGATGTGTAGGAGCCAGATTATGCAGAATATGCCATTCATATTACTGAAGACAACATTTCCCAATTTCCCAGTATCTTCTATTTTTTTTTTCTTTTTTTTTTTTTTAACTTTCCAAGAAAATGATTTGAATCACCTGCTGAATACATCATTCATGAAATTTCAAGCCTTATTTTATCCAAAAATTAAAGAAAATAAACTGTGAAGCTGTCTGCTGCCATTGTCACTCCATAACCGCTCCCCATCACGAAAACATGCCTATATAAATTTATATAGTAAAACTGGGGTTTACAGGGGTATACATTATTTTTCATATTTCTGCTGAAAACAGAGATTGTGGGTACTTGTTAGAATCACCTCATCGAGGCAGTTCTAACAAGTACCCATAATCTATGTTTTGAGTAGAAATATGAAAAATATCAGAGTTTTTTTTTATCTGAAAATTTTCAGTTTTTGGAGGTGAAATTTTCCATATATTTGAATAGGCATGTTTTCGTAATGCTCAGGGCAGATTCAGCAGACAACAAATTGATAGTATGTTTCCCATTTTCCCAGAGAATAGTATCGACACTCATGCAACTGTCTCCTAAGAAGACAATCTGCATAAAATGGCAAAACCTATTTTCTGGGAAAAGTGAGGAAATACTTCAGTGTCATCTGTTAAAGATTTTACTGCTTTACATGTCATGTCTGTTGTCTCCTAATGAAACTCAAGTCATTTTTGTAAGAATAAATCATCACGAAAACATGACTATATAATTTTGACCCCCTCGAACCCCACTTTTATATAGTAAAACTGGGGTTTACAGGGGTATGCATTATTTTTCTTATTTTTGCTCGAAAACATAGATTGTGGGTACTCGTTAGAACCGCCTCACCGAGGCAGTTCTAACGAGTACCCACAATCTATATTTTGAGCAGAAATAAGAAAAATATCAGAGTTTTTTTATCTGAAAATGTTCATATTTTGGAGGTGTAATTTTCTATAGATTTGAATAGGCCTGTTTTCGTAATGTAAGAAAATATTTCAGGCTGTAAGGTGCTGCTGATATATATTATTTTGTGTGTATACAAAGCATTAAAATTCTTCAGAGAGTAAATCTATCACCTTGCCTTGTTTGGTAGGATGATTATTGTTTACCTTGCATTATTCTAGAATGGGCACCTATTGTTCAGGAAAGCAGTAAGTCCCTGACATAAACCTTTCCAGCTTTGTATATGGGCATGGGTCTTCATTGCACACATACGATTAGGTCCCTTGGCCTGCCACATTTTATCCTTGTAAAACTAACTATACTGTAGCATTTTATATTTCCTGTTATTGTCCCCAACACTATATATTGGAAGAGTCAATTTTCAATTTTAGGTATGTCTGGCTATGAGATTTAGATATTCCTGGAGAAAAATGGCTAAACTATTTGCAAACAGTGGAGATCCTGATCAGATGCCGCTGATCTAGGTCTGCACTGTTTGCCAATTACCCATTTAGGGGTCTCCAGACTACAACTACAGCTTAGCATGCCTTTTTGCTGAAAAAAATTAGAAAATTATTGCTCAGCTGTCATTCAACCTAATTTACTTCCAGAAAAAAAAAAAGGTTATTCTTATTCATATTTTTTTACCAAAATGTGTTATGAGTATGTGTCAGATCTGGGTTTGTTAGTTAATTCTAATACGTACCTACAACATATGTGTTTTGGAGAAATAAGAAAACCAAGATCAAGGTAAATATTGCACTTCCATGAATCTATAATGAGACAAATTTTTCAGTTCTTGATTAAACATTGTGCAGTGGCATGAACTGATCCCAATCACCTAAATAAGTATTCACAAGCACCAACAAAATTTACTTTACAAGATTGTTTCACTATCAATACACAGTTTGACAGAGCAATTTGACCTTGACAATCACCAAGATACTGATACAAAAGACAACAGACTTAAACACACCAGACCAACAGATAAAGTAGTTAAGACACAAATTTTTGCTGACATGAGTTTCTTAAACCATAGCGACCTTAGAGAACTTATGTGAGCTTAAAAGATACAAAAGTTTCAAATTCATATCCCCTTCAGAATACACTGGCCAGGTTATGTGTGTTGTGTGTGTGTGTGTGTGTGTGTGTGTGTGTGTGTGTGTGTGTGTGTGTGTGTGTGTGTGTGTGTGTGAGGCAAACTAGTGAGTGATGACAAGTATAAGGTTTCGTATTTTAGTCTGTTCCAAGCCTGGTGTATATCTTCATGAACATTTTCCTTTTTTCATGAAAATATATGTAGTGGGTAGTCATCAGAAGTGACTTACCCAGTTGTTTGTAATGAGTACATATTACATATGCTTCATGGAAAAATAATACAACACGAAAACATGCCTATACAACTTTGACCCCCTTAAACCCCACTTTTATATAGTAAAACTGGGGTTTACAGGGGTATACATTATTTTTCTTATTTCTGCTCAAAACATAGAATGTGGATACTCATTAGAACCGCCTTGCTGAGGTGGTTCTAACGAGTACCCACACTCTATGTTTTGAGCAGAAATATGAAAAATATCAGAGTTTTTTTATTTAAAAATTTTCAGTTTTTGGAGGTGAAATTTTCTACTATTTGAATAGGCATGTTTTCGTAATGAAAATACTTTTTGGTTGAAAAAAAAATAAAATAATCTAGACCTATATGAAAAGTTCTGATAAGACTTACAGTCCAGAAAACTTCCGTGTTCATTAACACATTAATACATTGAAATCCCAATTAATAAACTTATCCTTAAGAAGTAGAACAATTCCATCTAATTGCCTGTTGATGCATCACGAAAACATGCCTATATAATTTTGTCCCCCTTAAACCCCACTTTTATATATTAAAACTGGGGTTTACAGGGGTAAACATTATTTTTCTTATTTCTGCTCAGACATAGATTGTGGGTACTTGTTAGAACTGCCTCACTGAGGCAGTTCTAATGAGTACCCACAATCTATGTTTTGAGCAGAAATATGAAAAATACCAGAGTTTTTAATCTGAAATTTTAAGTTTTTGAAGGTGAAATTTTCTATATATTTGAATAGGCGTGTTTTCGTAATGGAGTCTAAAATGATGACAGAATATCTAACAGAGCAGATACTGATCAAACTACTTCTTTGGGTCTACACTGTTTGCTTAGGTATATTTCTTTGAACATCCAGGGTAAATATATAATCCACACTATAGGTAATGGTGTGATAGGGTTAAAAATATTTTGTTTTTCACCATTAATACCCAATAAAGATTGAATTGCAATAAAATAAAGATTTGACAATACTTCCTTAATAACAATTAGAGAAGTTTATTTACTTATTATTATTATTCAGAAAAGGTCAGAAAACATCTGAAAGAGAAAAACTGAACATTCACACAAATTTCACAAGAAATACTTCCATATCCCTAGAACTGAGATAACAGTATAAACAAACTCCATCTGTAGTAACACTTCACCAACATAAAGTCCCATAACACAACTATGAGAAATGAAAGCATTGAATTTTCAACCAATCAGAAATATTCATGAAAAATCATACCTCTGGATTAAAAGGATATACTAATAATTATTTTTCTTATTTCTCCACAAAAATCAAATAAGGCAATTCTAATGAGTATCACAGCATTTTTTTTGTGGACAAATAAGAAAAATATCACCACTTATGTTTGAAATAAAAATATTGTTTTTTTTATCTAGAGCTATGAAAATGGAGAAATATAAAACAAACAAATTAGCACATTTTATATGGGTAATTATGTCTACATATGTGTGTATTATTTATATGTGTGCAAACTTTTGTCTCCATAATCCCTAACAAACATAAAATTTTATATCCAATAATGATTCTTACCACCCTAAACATCAAATAAGCAGAAAAGATTAGTCTCAACACCATCCACATGATACCCATGGAAATGAGGTATTACGGTAAATTTCCTAAAATTTCGAACACTTTATTCCATACTCTTTTGGCTTAATTTTGCTTTTTATGCAGCAGTTTCTTTGAATAATTAGTGGAATGGCAAACAGTGTAGACCCTGATCAGACTGCTCCTTCAGGAGCAGTCTGATCAGGGTCTACACTGTTTGCATATGTCATTTTGTCAGACTCTTTAGTGTTCGAAATTTTAGGACATTTACCGTATAATAAACTGATGATTCAAATAAGTTACACCAAAAGCTTCATTTAGGTTTTATGTGTAGACATTGTATAAGTGGGTTGTTCCAGTATAAATAAAGACAGTATATTAAACTACATTTTTTCGTAGTGTGACACCTATGCATACTCTTCTAATTCATGGCCTCTCCTATTTATAAAAAAAAAAAAAAAAAAAAATGAGTAAAGTGGTTACAAAATCTGCTTAAACAAATATGTGCAATGCAAATTTTTGAGCTGAAAGAAGTACCAAATGAATTTAAGTAAGATTTAAAAACAACCATCTTCTGCAAAAAAATGTATAACAATGTTTACCCCTAAAATGCCAGCCTCAGTGGCTTGGTTGGACGCGCATCCAACTGGGGATGAGGAGATTGCAGGTTCGATCCCCGCCAGGTAGGCAACATTTTCTAGCTGAGATTTGATCAGGAAATATTTTCTTTGTCATTCTCTCCCATCCACTGATTCAAAAGGGGCAGTTGTAAGTTTCTGGCAAAAGAATGTGCACAATACTGGTTAACCACTTAGAGGACTAAGCCTGCCCAATTTGCAATAAAAGTGTGTTTTGGTAAACTGACCATGCTCAACATGACTCCATTGAGTTGACTGGGCCATTAAACCTCAACACAAACAAACAAATACATTGTTTCCACTTCATGTATATGTGTATAAACTATTTCAATAAAAATCTACAAGGTTGCCCTGGAAACATTAAGTATGCACAAAAGAATGAAAATCTGAGATTCTGTTTTATTAAGTCTCTTCATATTCAATAATGTAGTTTTCAAGGCTGTATAATTGCCCCCTAGCATCAGCCTAAGTGGTATCAGTTTTGCAAAGTAACCAGAATGGGCTCAACAGCATCACGAAAACACGCCTATATAATTTTGACCCCCTTAAACCCCACTTATATATAGTAAAACTGGGGTTTACAGGGGTATACATTATTTTTCTTATTTCTGCTCAAAAACATAGATTGTGGGTACTCATTAGAACCGCCTTGGTGAGGTGGTTCTAATGAGTACCCACAATCTATATTTTGAGCAGATATATGAAAAAATATCAGAGTTTTTCATCTGAAAATGTTCAGAATTTGGAGATGAAATTTTCTATACATTTGAATAGGCGTGTTTTCGTAATGAGGATCAAGCCTTATTTCATCTGATACTTCTGGAATTCATCAGCTGCTTTGGTTGTGATTAGTGCTTTAAGGGCTAGAACATTACGAAAACACGCCTATTAAATACATTGAAAATTTTACCACCAAAAAACTGAAAATTTTCGGATAAAAATTTTTGATATTTTTCATATTTCTGCTCAAAGCATAGATTGTGGGTACTCGTTAGAACCGCCTCACTGAGGGGGTTCTAACGAGTACCCACAATCTATGTCTTGAGCAGAAATAAGAAAAATAATGTATACCCCTGTAAACCCCAGTTTTACTATATAAAAGTGGGGTTTAAGGGGGTCAAAATTATATAGGCATGTTTTCGTGATGAGCTCCCTACAAATAATCTCATTTACTGAACCAGAACTCAACCCAAAGACAACAATGTCACATTTTAGATACAGTATTTACCCTAAGTATTCAGACAACTTCTTACCATAAATGTGATGCCTCTATAATTTGAACAAGGTCATTTTATTACCTGTTGATGGGTCTAAAAACTACTGGATGAGTGGCAAATAGTGTAGACTCTGACCAAATGTCACATTCTATGGCATCTGACTGGGTCTACCCTGGTTACTGAGGCCTATTTGTTTAGTACTTAGGGTAAATAAGGTCGAAGTGAATTCTTGGTATAACTGCATGTAAACATGAATGTTGCATAGCTCCAGATAAGGTGCTTTTTTTCAACCAAAAACTGCTTTTTTTTTATTTCTCCAAGAAACATGTTAGGTAGTTCTCATCAAAAGCCCCTGCAGAGGTGCTTCTGATGAAAACCACAACATACATGTACTTTTTCATGGAGAAGTAAGAAAAATATTTATCTGATACCCCCTCCCCCTTTATCTGGAGCTGGAGCTATGATGTTGGCAGTGCCTTATTATGAAGCTTCCAGATGATAGAAACAAGGACAGAAATAATTGTCATGACCAGAGACTGTTCAGGATAGTTCAACTCCAACTCAAGTAGGTCACCATGACTTACTCTTGATCCATCTCTTCCAATCTAAAATTTAGTTTAACACTTTACAGTAAATTTTAACCATTACCACTCTCTGGGCTAATTCAACAGATGGCAAACTGATGACATTTTTCTTATTTTAGAAAACAGGATCCAACATTTCATGCAAATTGTCTTTATTATTTCTGCATGAAATGTCAAAACCTGATATCTGGGAAAAATAAGAAATATATTTCAATACTGCTGAAAAATTTTCCCAGCGTGATAAGCATAAAGGACAAAATGTGAAATTAAGTGCATGTATAATACAATCAAAGAAGAAGGTAAAATATAAAACAAACCACATGTAACGCATGTTCACATTTTAAATAAAAAGTCCACTGCAAATACAAAGGCTGCATAACTAGATTTAATCATACAAAACAAGAAAATGTTCCTGTGAATTATGAAATCAAAAGATCACAAGAATATTACTCAGACACTGAACTCAGACACTGACCTTTAATTAATTTGTATGAGTTTTGTGATCCCAGTATTTAGTTTGTAACATCATCAGACGATGGCAAATTCTCTACTTTTTTTTTTTCTTTAATTTGTTTCATTCTTGAAAACAACTACCATTAGACAGTTTAAAATGACAAGAAATGTTTACAAGAACAATGTCATTGGCTTAACTTAAATTCATCTGGTTAAAGCCAAGGTTAAAAGCATGAGAAGAACAGCATACAGACAGCCCTAGGTATTGCATTTTTTTCTTCATCAAAAAAGTACGATATTTTTTCTCATTTCTGTCAAAAAACATGTGTTGTACTGAGGAACTTGTAACTTGGAATGACTGAAAACCCATATGTGCTTTTTTGCTGAAAAAAAAAAACAAACAAAAAAAACAACAACAGTATTTAAATAGATTCTCCTTCAACTAAAGCTACAAGTATTAAAGGTTTTGTACACCACCATTCTGATTGAGAAACAAACCTGGAATGTAAATCCCTCTGGCACACTGCCTTGGAAAAAAGCTTTAAAAAGTAATGAAGCCCACTATGTCACAACAACAATTTTCTCAAATGCAACCAGCATATTATACATTATTATGGACTTTGCAATTGAATACCATACTACATATAGTATAATTAACCTAAAACTTGGACACTGTAGCCCCTTAAATTGTCATAATTAAAAAAAAAATGGAACTTTGAGTGAACCCATGTCCTGCTGAACCTGGATATGCCCTGCCTTTGCAAATAGTGTAGATCCATATCAGTTGGCTTCTGAAGAAGCCAACTGATCTGGATCTGCACTGTTTGCTATTAAGTATGTGAATTTTTATCAACAATCTGGATCAAGTAATCTGATTGGCTGAAAATTGGAAGTACGTGTGGCATCTTGATTTATTCAGCATGACAAGGTTTAATATTTCAGTTATGTCAAGACTTTGCTTATAAATTTGTAGGACTTTTACCTGACCTGGTCATAACTCAATCACAAGTCCTGCCTTATGTTATTAGCAGCTCTGCTGCAGAGGCATCAATTGCAAACAGTCCATAAATTTGCCGGCCTTAACTGGCTGGGGCCAAGAACATTTGATTATTTGGTGAAGTGACTAATGAGGACTGCCACTGACTGATTGCTCAGGTATAGCTGCCTAAAAATTTAGTTGGGTTAACCTTTAAACTGCCAATCACAACAATTGTCACCTGCTTGTGATTTTAAAAGTCATTTTTGCAAACAGTGTGGACCCAGATCAGACTGCTCCTCTAGGAGCAGTCTGATCAGGGTCCACACTGTTTGCCTGTATGCAAAAAATGGTTTGAAAAGTTTGCAAGAATATTCAGCAGACGACATAAACAGACAACATTTTCAGATGCAGGTTTTCTTGGCACTTTAAGGGTTAAAATGGCAGCTAAGAAACAGCCCAGTATAACCTCCAAATGTGCAGTGTTTGTTCATACATGTTCAAAAAATCTCACAACCACCATCTTATGTAGCTATTTTTTTAATGCTGTACCATAATTATCATAACATCAGGACAGATGACTTGAGGTTTAACATCCCAATCAACAATATTTTAGTCATGCTAAGGCATCGCTTCAGAATTCATAAGATTTTCACCTGACCTGAGAGAATCATACATGAAACAATGGTGCCAAGACAGATAAAATGGCACAATCTAAATAAAACCTACACTGTCTGCTATTTAATCAGCATTGTTTAAGAAAAAAGACAACAAAAGGCACTCTTGGTTTAATATACTTACATATATACCTTGTTAACAGTGTTCAAACTAAGAATAAGTATTGTCAAGTGTTAAAGGTTGATACCAGAGCTACTTTAGACGTAACAAAAATCACAGGAGCTTCACTTTTGTTTCAAACTGATTTTCCCTGACTGTTGTTTTGATAATTATATTGTCTGTAAAATTAAGTAGAATAAGTGTTATGATACTCTCAGTTTCACAAAAATAATATATACTTGCACTGAAGAATCTGCACACTCATTGTGAAAGAAATATACATGCTAAACATAAAAATACAAATATACCAAAAACTTTTAATGTAATCAGATTATAATCACTATTTAATTGCTAAGATTTTTACCTCCTTTGATCTAACCTGAATACGTTGCCTAGTTAAAAGATAATGTACTTAGACAATATTTTCTCCTATACTATTTTATTGCAAATTCCTCAGAAACATTTTATAGCAAACTAGGGGCAGGTTAATTTCATTTGGAAATAGTATTTTCAGACAACAAAAAGTTAGGTTATATCAAAACTAGAATGCGCAGTTGATTGCATGCCATCGCAAACCCCCACGCTCATTGCTAATGTTGCTAATAGCCTGACAGATGGATGGACTTGCTCTCCCACACCCTTACCATAAGGGGAGGTCATGTAGCAAGTTTGGTTTGAATTCTGCCCAGTGGTTTAGAAGGAGATAGAGTGACGGACAGATGGACAGACACCAGACGGACAAATGGAAAAATCTCGCACACCCTTGCCATGAGGGGAAGTGATTTCACCCAGTGGTTTAGGAGGAGATAGCATGCCGGACAGATGGACGGACAACAGATGCATGGAAAAATAATGTTGCTCTCGCACACCCTTACCATGTGGGGAAGTGATATAGTAAGTTTGGTTGAATTTCTCCCAGTGGTTTAGGAGGAGATAGCATGATAAAAGATGGAAGGATGATGGATGCATGGAAAAAAAATGTTGCTCTTGCACACCCTTACCATGAGGGAAAGTAATGTTTGCAAGTTTGGTTGAATTCCACCCAGTGGTATAGGAGGAGATAGCGTAACAGACAGATGGATGGACAACAGATGCCAGGGCGGACACACAAAAAAATAATGTTGCTCTCACACACCCTAACCACGAGGGGAAGTGATGTAGCAAGTTTGGTTGAATTACGCCCAGTGGTTTAGGAGATAGTGTGACAGACAAATGGATGGACAATGGACTCACGGAAGGATGGATGCACAGAAAAATAATGCTGTTCTTGAACACCCTTACCATGAGGGGAAGTAATGTAGCAAGTTTGGTAGAATTCCGCCCAGTGCTTCAGAAGGAGATAGCATGATGAACGGATGGATGGTCGAATGGATGAACGTACATGCCCACATGACATCCCGGGGTTAGGGTTTCTGTAGTAATTCACATTAAGAGGTTGATTTCTGTTTAATCAGTCATTGTGGGGGTTAAATGCATTGTATATTTAAAAAAAATGGTGCTGTGGGGTTAAAAAGATCAAAGAAAGATCAAAGAGATAACCTTATAACATCTGTCTTGTAAGTACATCCGGAAGTGGATGGACGGACGGACATTTCAGGTTTAGGAGATACCTCAATGTTAAATTTCCATAGGGATTTAGTGGCTACACTCAAATTAGGTTTAGGGGCTAGCTAATGCATTTTAAATGGAATAAACCTCAAAATACCTCATAATTATGTCCAAAATAGCCTAAAAATTGCCCCTAAACCTTGGATGTTTGCCCAAACAGAAGGCCGGACAGAGGTTCTAACATTTCGGGTTTAGGGGCTACCTCAATGTTAAATTTCCTTAGGGATTTAGGGGCTACTCAAATTTGGTTTGGGCTAGCTAATGTATTTTGAACGGAATAAACCTCAAGATACCTCATAATTATGTCCAAAATAGTCAAAAAATAGCCCCTAAACCTTTGATGTTCACCCAGATGGACAGACGGACTGACGGAGGCATTAACAATATTCCCATTGCTTTTTTAAAAAAAGTGTGGGGATAAGTAGCTCCTGTACCAACCTTTAAGGTCATAAGATGTCTGAATATTTTAGGTAATTACACTAGGTGCCAAGCCATTAACCCTTGCCATGCTGAATAAATTAACATGTCACGCCCACTTCTAACTTTCAGCCGATCAGATTACTTGATCCAGGATGTTGATACAAATTCACATACTTAATGGCAAACAATGTAGATCAAGATTAGTTGGCTTCTTCAGAAGCCAACTGACCTGGATCTACAATTTGCAAAGGCAGGATATATCCGGGTTCAGCAGGATTAGGGTTAAGCTCTACCATAGGTCCAGATAAGATGGGTATCAACATAAATATATTTCTTATTTCTCAATAAAAAACATATGTTGTAGGTACTCATTAGAAGCACCTCAGTGAGGTGCTTCTAATGAGGACCCACAACATATGTTTTTGTAGTATAAGAAAGGTATCAGTACTGTTTGGCTGAAAAGTTGCATGAAAAATGTCAGTACTATTTAAATGTATCTGGAGCTATGTTATCAGCACTTCAAGGTGTTCAAATGTCTACCATTATTTTAGCCACAATTTGAGCAAATGTACGTGACACCTGCACCCTGCGATGACTCAGATTATGTAGTCAGACCAGAATCTTTTGTGTCAACTTGAAGAAGCCTTCCTTCTGGCTATCCATAGAATACCCTGGATAAACTCTGATCAGATTGTTCAGCTGTGCAGGCTGATCTGAGTCTTTGTTTTTTTAGACATATCATAATGTACATTTTCTCCAAGGTGTGGTTCTTTTATTATTATATTCTTCATAAGCAGGGCAACATAGGTTACTAAAATGCTCTCAAAGCAAATGTTTTCTTTCTTGATTATGATGTCAGTATTGAAATAACTGGATTAAATGATTATAGTCTAGCCTACTTAAAATTCTTGTATTATTCCTTCATAAAAGGCTTACCTACATATGAAATGCATTTATGCTCACATTTAGGAAACTACCCATAATAAAATTCTCAGGGATATTGATCTGTACATTAACCCTTCTCTTGCTGAACATGACATGCCCTGTCTTAGCAAACAGTGTAGAACCAGATCAGTTGGCTTCCGAAGAAGCCAACTGATCTGGGTCTGCACTGTTTGTCATTATGTGAATTTATATCAACAATCTGGATCAAGTAATCTTATTGGCTGAAAATTAGAAATGGGTGTGGCATCTTAATTTATTCAGCATGGCAAGGGTTAAGTTAGGGTAAAGTATTACAGCATTTACCCTAAATATCTAACAGACAAGCCTGAACAAACAGTAAACAGTATAGACCCAGATCAGATGTCAGAAATTACAGCATCCAATCAAGGTCTAACAGTTTGCCACTCATCCAGCAATGTTTCAACACACCAATATAAATGCATAAAATAAATTTGTTCATTTTTAGGAGAAGTAAGGTAAGGAGTTAAGGTGTCCAAATATTTATGGTAAATACAGTATAAGTTCTTTAAAACTGTAAAAATACCACCTAGTAGATATAATAACTCATGAACCAGTGAAAAAGCTTGTTTAGAATAGGCCAAAGCATACAGTTTGAACTAAATAAATAAAAACTAAGGTCTCAGACAGTTAAGACCATGGACTATTAAATTTCATGCCATCAGTTCTGACTGCATACAAATACAATTTGACAATAAATATACTCAAAGACTTTAAAAACGCAACACTTTCTTTACCCAATATCTTCCAGACACCAATGTAAAATAAGATTTTTTCATTTTGATAATGTAACCACATGCAAATTATTTCATCGATATCATAGGTTTTCTTGCAGAACCAATTTTCCTAATATTACAAAGGTAAAATGTAAAACATTCATTAAAATTGTTTTAAAAATAATGTGATATTTATAGGGGTACCAAAAATAAATTTCAAACAAGAGGGCCAACCTGGCCCTGTATTGCTCACCTGATTACCAGACAAGTTTCAAGTCAATTGGCCGTTCGGTTCAAGAGAAGAAGTTCAATATAGATTTTCAAGATGGTGGCCATCTTGGATTTTCAACCAGAATGATTTTAGCTTACAGATCTTCAAGTTGGTGGCCATGGCCGCCATCTTGGAATTCCGATCAGAATGACTTTAGATATTTTAGATCTACAAGTCACACTGATGCTTCCTACCCAGTTTTCCTACCCATAATTGGATACTATAGAATATATGCACCTAACAATGTTTACCCCGAGAGCATTACGAAAACATGCCTATTCAAATATACTGAAAATTTTACCACCAAAAAATGAAAATTTTCAGATAAAAAGTTCTGATATTTTTAGATCACCTGAGCAAAAGCTCAGGGTGAGCTATTGTCATCACCCTATGTCCGTCATCCGTCGTCCTTCGTTCGTCGTCCGTCGTTCGTCGTCAACAATTAGTTTGTTAACACTCTAGAGGTCACAGTTTTGACCCAATCTTGATGAAACTTGGTAAGAATGTTTGCCTCTATGAAATCTAGGTCAAGTTTGATACTGGGTTACTTGGGGTCAAAAACTAGGTCACAAGGTCAAATCAAAGGAAAAACTTGTTAACACTCTAGAGGTCATAGTTTTGACCTAATCTTAATGAAACTTGCTCAAAATGTTTGCCTCTATTAAATCTAAGTCAAGTTCGAAACTGGGTCACCTGGGGTCAAAAACTAGGTCACCGGGCCAGATCAGCAGAAAACCTTGTTAACACTCTAGCGGTCACATTTTTGAAGCAATAATCATGAATCTTGCTCAATATGTTTGTCTTGATGATTTCTAGGTCAAGTTCAAAACTGGGTCACTTGGGTAAAAAAATAGGTCACCCGGCCAAATCAGCAGAAAACCTTGTTAACACTCTAGCGGTCACAGTTTTGAAGCAATCATCATGAATCTTGCTCAAAATGTTTGTCTTGATGACTTCTAGGTCAAGTTTGAAACTGGGTCACTTGGGGTCAAAAACTAGGTCACCGGGCCAAATCAGCAGAAAACCATGTTAACACTCTAGCAGTCACATTTTTGAAACAATCATCATGAATCTTGCTCAAAATGTTTGTCTTGATGATTTCTAGGTCAAGTTCGAAACTGGGTCACTTGGAGTCAAAAACTAGGTCACTGGGCCAAATCAGCAGAAAACCTTGTTAACACTCTAGCAGTCACATTTTTGAAGCAATCATCATGAATCTGGCTCAAAATGTTTGTCTTGATGAGTTCTAGGACGTGTTTGAAACTGGGTCATGTGGGGTCAAAAACTAGGTCACCGGGCCAAACCAGCAGAAAACCTTGTTAACACTCTAGCGGTCATATTTTTGAAGCAATCATCATGAATCTGGCTCAAAATGTTTGTCTTGATGATTTCTAGGTCAAGTTTGAAACTGGGTCACCTGGGGTCAAAAACTAGGTCACCTGGCCAAATCAGCAGAAAACCTTGTTAACACTCTAGCGGTCACATTTTTGAAGCAATCATATGAATCTTGCTCAGAATGTTTGTCTTGATGATTTCTAGGTCAAGTTCGATTTCTAGGTCAATGTACTTAGTACATGCATACATATTAGCATGGCCTCTTGAGTGCAGTCATCCATATTTGACCTTGACCTTTATTTCACAGTCCATTAGACATGCTACATTGTCTTACTTGTTAATATAATCATTTTGATCAGAATGTTTGCCTTGATCAGTTCTAGATCAGGCTCTCAAAGTGCTATGTTGCTCAGGTGAGCGTTACAGGGCCATCATGGCCCTCTTGTTCATATTTCTGCTCAAAATATAGATTGTGGGTACTCATTAGAACTGCCTCTTTTTACTGCATAAAAGTGGGGTTTAAGGGGGTCATAATTATATAGGCATGTTTTCGTGATGGGGCCGGGTGGCAGGATTACCACATAAATAGGGGCAATATTGACAGTCAAGAAGGCCCTAACCTGATTGTGCAAATGAGGTGGCTGATCTGGGCCTTTGTTGTTTACATAATTATGGAATTATAACCCTTGCACTTCCCTCATCAAACTTTAAACTAGAAAGGCAGAAAAGATCGTTTCTCAATTGTGAGTTCAATACTTGATCATTTTCATGACATCAGAAGAACAAAAGTCAAAGGCTTTCAGACAAGTGGTACTGTCATAGAACTACCAGTGTTGTCTTTCACTACACTAAACATTACAGAAACATCTCCTTGGCAGATCTTGAGGCCCCAATGCTATATATCAAGATTCAGCCTCAAAGCTTTCTTGGTTCTGAAGAAGAAGATTTTTAAGCGTTTATTACCATATATGGGAATGGTGACCATCTTGTTCAGTGGTGCCAAACCAGTTGATCAAAGTATAAATATCCTTCGACAGAAGACCCCTTGTGAATATCAGTTGAAAATTGGTCAAGCAATTTCAGAGGACGGCATTTAAAGATTACTTGATTTTATACATATATATTGCCCAGGGGCAAGGGAAGATAACCCTCAGTGGACATAATTTTGATTATGACTAAAAAGTGTACTACTTTAATCATACATTGTAAATTTCAGTTATTAGTCTTTAAATGACTTTTCAATATTTTTCCCATACAAATGCATGGGGAAGCAAATTTAACCTTGCCATAAAAAGGTCAAAGGTCAGCCTACAGTCATCATTTGAACAAACTTTGCAGACCTTGAGCCCCCGATGCTATATACCAAGATTCAGCCTCAAAGCTTTCTTGGTTCTGGAGAAGAAGATTTTTAAGTGTTTTTACACCATATGACCATGGCCACTATGTTAATTAACAGACCGTGACCATTTGTACAAATTTTCAATCCCCCTTCAATAGAAGGCTGCACATGAAGTTTGAGAAAAATTGACCCAGGAGGTTCAGAAAAGAATAAGCCATTTAAAGGCATGGATAGACAGAAGGATGGATGAACAATAGATGGCAAGTGATCAAAATAGCTCATCCTTATCTGAAGAATGTTCCCTATACTTTGCTTGCCTAAATTAAAACACCTATCAAAATTCAATATATATTTATAAACTCAATTGTTTACCTTGTGGGGTGAAATGAAACTTAATTCCATGGTTACGCATGTGATCCAGAGCAACTCGTAGATAGCCCTGCGGAGTCTTGTTGGCTGATGCCTGAAACAAACGAGATACCAAATTTATTCAAATTATACAGACACCTGACCTCCTAAAATCTGAATATGTCCATTTTATTACATGTTGATGTTTCTAAAAACTGCTTGATGAGTGTTAAACAGTGTAGACCCTGATTTAGTAAATCTGAATTGATGGCTATTGTAGACCATATAAAAGTACAACAAAGGACAAGTTTGAACTGTGCCAATATACAGTCCATCACAAAAACATATATACCTACATAATTTTGACCCCCTTAAACCCCACTTTTATATAGTAAAACTGGGGTTTACAAGGGTATACATTATTTTTCTATTTCTGCTCAAAAAAAAAAGATTGTGAGTATTCGTTTGAACTGCCTGGGCAAGGCAGTTCTAACAAGTACTCACAATCTATGTTTGAGCAGAAATATGAAAAATATCAGAATTTTTATCTGAAAGCTTTCAGTTTTTGGTAATAAAATTTTCAATATATTTGAATAGGCGTTTTCCTAATGCTAATCTGGGGCTTTGCTTTTTGGAGATGCCCTGAAGAGTGGACCCTTTTACATAACATGTCTCCTGTACAAATCAGGGTGACTGTGGGCAATTAACCATATGAGCCACAATGAGAGAAAATGTATCCTAGGACAAACAGTATTCGACCAAATTACTGCACTGTGTGCTTAGATTTTTCAAAATTACTGAACAAACTTGGAGTAAAATATCAACCTAATAAGGGCACTCTTTAAAAAAAGATCAGCAGAGGACTTCATGAGGAGCGTATTGATTGTGTTGGGGTTTAACGACACGTCAACCCTTGTGGGTCATTTTGTGTCGTCTCCCAGAGAAAGGGAGAAAAGTGATAGAAGAGATAGTAGAAGAGATTAAAGAGAGGGACAGGGAAGAAAGGAACAGGAATGAAAGTGAAGAAACAGAAGAAATAAAAATATTCCCCATCTACCCTTACCTGCTGCAAGGATAGCAGGCCTTGCCCAACTGTAAGCCAATATCAGTTGGACGCCCCGGTGACGTAAACATGAGGAGCGTATTAAATCATGTTTTTGCAATATTATTTTCTGATTTTCTTTATAAAAACATATGTTGTGGGTACTCATTTGAATTGCCTTGACAAGTCGAGGCAATTCAAATGAGTACCCACAACATATGTTTTTATAAAGAAGTAGATAAAAGTACACTGACTGTAATCTAAAGGCTACATAATTGCTTTGCTGTGCGCTTATAGGAGCGTGTGCGGTAATTAGGTCGAATAAGGTATGTCCCAAATAAAGACTCAGGTCAGTCTAATCAGGGTCTCCATTAGGATATGTTAGTCTCCAAGGTTTCTTCAGGCAGAAAGCAAATATTCTGATTAGACAGTATGGATGCACAGGATGATCTGAGGCTTCAGCAGGCGTGCAAACCAGAAGGTATGTTTTCTCATGGTGTGGCTTAACAGAACGAACAAAATCCTTTGGGGCATATGCCAAAATGATTGGTGCAGATTATCCTGTACAACTGTACAGTTTGTCTATATATTCTTCCATATCCAGTTAGTCTGTAAATGAAAACCAGAGGATCACTGGTCGTGTAGCCCACCCGAGACTATTTGTTCTGAGCAAGATCAGGATAACATTTTAAAAGAATGAAAAATATAGGTATAGTAGCCGGTACAGAAAAATGTTTAGTCTCTGAATCCTACAGTAACTTGGTATGGAATTTAGCTTGTAATTAATTTGCAAGAACAGAAACTTCACATAAAGTATGGCTTTGATAATTAAAGTGACTTACCAAATATCAAAGGCCTATGCCTTCTAGTTTCACACAAAATGATTTTTAAAGTTTTCCCCATATGAGGCTATGTAAAACAAGTGACCCCTGGGGCAGGACAGTTTTTGACCCCAGGGCTATAATGTGATCAATCTTGGTAAAGGTCCACTAGGTAAAACTAAGTACCAAATGTCAAAGGCCTAGGCCTTCTACTTTCCCACAAGAAGATTTTTAAAGTTTTCCCCTGTACAAGTTTATGTAAGACAAGTGACCTACAGGACAAGGCCATTTTGACCCCAAGGCCATAATCTGAACAATGTTGGTAAAGGCCCTCTAGGTGATGCTACATACTAAATATCAAAGGTCTGGGCCTTCTAGTTTTCAGACAAGAAGATATTAAAGTTTTTTCCTTAAATGAGACTATGTAAAACAAGTGTCCCCTGGGGTAGGATCATTTTAGACCCAAGGACTACAATTTGAACAATCTTGGTAGAGGTCCATAAGACGAAGCCACATACCAAGTATCAAAGGCCTGGGCCTTCTAGTTTCAGATAAGAAGATTTTTAAAGTTTTTCCCTATATGTGTCTAAAACTTGTGACCCCTGGGGCAGGGCCATTTTTGACCCAAGGGCTATAATTTGAACAATCTTGGTAAAGACCTGGGCCCAGTTGTTCAAAGCATCGTTAGCTTAACGAGCTCGTTAAGGGTCATTTAGTTAACTGTTTTAGCAGATTCAATGTACAATTTTCTGAAATTTTTTGCTGAAAAAATGTGAGTAGCTTTTGCACTGCAAAAGCTACTCACATTTTTTCAGCAAAAAATTTCAGCATATTTGCGTATCACTTGATGCAAATTTTAACGAATTGTTAACTAACGATGTCGTTAGCTTTGAACAACTGGGCCCAGCTAGATGAAGCTACATACCAAATATCAAAGACCTGTGCTTTCTAGTTTTACATAAGAACATTTTTTTAATATTACATTAGTGTTGGGAATCGGAGAGGAAAATCACAATTGATTATCGGGAGTGTAAAACCGACTGATTATCGATTATACAATCGATTTTTCATAAATTGCATCAAATAATAAATCATAATAGCATATGCACTCCATGTTTCTGTATAACTTAACCCTTAAAGCGCCAGTCACAACTATTGTCGTCTGCTTTGTCATCTGCTTGTGATTTTAAAAGTCATTTTTGCAAACAGTGTGGACCTAGATCAGACTGCTCCTCTAAGAGACCACGGACGACATAAACAGACGACATTTTCAAATACAGTTTTTCATGGCGCTTTAATGGTTAAATTTGCGACAACATATAATGGCCTAACTAGGGTAATTTAAGATATAGGATGTTTCAAGACAAAGCAGATGTTTGCAGTCATGTTTCTAGTCAATGAGTCTTTCATAATACTCTTAATCTGTAGGTCTCATTATGTGACCTTTGGTCCCTGTTTCTAAAAACAGAATTTTAAATACTGGATAGTGATAAAAATCAATCGATAGTTGGCGATATAGGTTCATCTGGTTAGTTTTTCATTATTTTGATTGATCGGCACAACACTGAGTTACATACCAAAACTCAATGGCCTGCAGCCTTCTACTTTCAAAAGAAGAAGATTTTTAAAGTTTTTCCTATATAAGTCTAAGTAAAACAAGTGACCCCTGGGATGGGGCCATTTTCAATCCCAGCGCTATGATTTCAACAATCTTGGTAGCAGTCCACAAGATTAAGCTATATTCCAAATATCAAAGGCCTGGGCCTTCTAGTTTCAGAAAAGAGGATTTTTAAAGTTTTTCCTATAGGAGTCTATATAAAACAAATGAACCATTCCATAAAAAAGGTCAAAGTCAACCCAAGGTTATCATTTTATCAAACTTTATTGGGCCCATGTCCCCAAGGCTGCATACCAAGCCCCAGGGCCATTTTGTTTGTTTTTTGTTCTGAAGAAAATTTTTAAAGGGTTTTTATCATACAATGGGTGTGGTGGCCACATTGGTTTGACCTTGGTCATGTGACCCAGATGTGGCAAACAAACTTTCATTCCCCCTATCCATTCAGGCACCATATGAAACTTGGCTTTGAATGAATCAGTGGTTTCTTAGGAGAAGATGTTTGAAGAGTTTTCTCTATATGAGTCTATTGTAAAACATGTGACCCCTGGGACGAGGCCATTTTTGACCCTATGGCTATTTTGATGCCAGGGCTATTATTTGAAATATCTTGGTAGAGGTCCACAAGATAAAGCTACATACCAAATATCAAAGGCCTGGATCTTGTAGCTTGTTAAAGTTTAGCCTTTAGGAGACTATGCAAAAAAATTTGACCTTTCTGTAAAAATGGTCAAGGTCAACCCAAGGTTATTATTTTTTCAAACTTTATTTGGCCCAGGTCCCCAATGCTGCATACCAAGCCCCAGGGCCATTGGCCCTATGCTCTGGAGAAGAAGAGTTTTGAAGGGTTTTACCATATAAGGATGTTGTGGCCATCTTGGTCATGTGACTCAGATGCTGTGAGTAAACTTTCATTTCTCCTACCCATTGAGACTCCATATGAAATTTGGCTTTGACTGGCCCACTGGTTTCTAAAGAGAAGTGTTTGAAGAGTGTGGACGATGACTGAGAGACGGATGACGGAGCCTGCCAATACTATAAGCTCACCTATGAGCCTAAAAGTCAGGTGAGCTAAAAAAAACAAACCAAAGAAAAATGACTTCTAGAAATACATTCTTGATAGTACTTTACAAAATCCGTTCATATACATTTCTAGCAACCACTAATTAGTCTGTACATTATTGCAATTACAGTATGTACACCAGAAAGCAGAACTATGACATGTTCAGGCATGCCTTCTATAAGAATTTTGTCTACAAAAGTTTTGGCATTTCATCAATTACTTACATATCATTTTAAGGCTGGCACAATTAATCAGATAATTGATTAATTGATCGATAAATTCCACAAAAATGATTATCATTACAGATTTGCTAATAATCGATCATTTGATTTCTGTGTCTGTTACTTTACTGTATTTACCCTTAGTATTCAGACACCTCAACCCCTTATACCATACTTTGAACAAGTACAATTTACTACCCGCTGTTATGTCTAAAATAGGTGACTGAGAAGCAAACAGTGTAGACCCTGATGAAATGCCACATTTGTGGCGTCTCATCTGGGTCTACACTGTTTGCTCAGGCCTGACTGACCGAATACATACAATAAAGTATAACATATGCAAGAATCATGCTCAGACCGGTAAAATGAAGACCAAATCCAGTGATTACTAATCAGTTATCGATCACAATGGCAGGACTCATAATCGATTATGGCAGGACTCATAATCGATTATCTTTTCAGCTCTGATTAGTCAGCTTTACCAAAAACTATTGATATTTTTCTGACTTCTCCGAGATCGGATCGGCTGTACCCGCCCCGGCTCTGCTAAGCACAATATAATCAGTTGGAAGAGGTGGTTTGTCCATGGCTGTGCTGCATGAATTTGCAATAGAATAAAGTAAAGCATAAAGTAGTTTTATATAAGCAATCGATATTTACATGTAAATAACATTTTAATGTAATGAATTTTATTGTCAAAATAGTGTCTCATGTGCCTTTTTAGGCAGGATCTCGAATATTTTTAGTTGAAATGTATGTATTATATGTATCTATTTGAGATGTGACACTTTAATAAACTATTTTACTACTACTACTACTACTATGTTGTGGGTACTCATCAAAAGGCCTCAGTGAGGCACTTCTAAGGAGTACCCACAATGTATGTTTTCGTTGAGATACAAGAAAAATATTTACCTGTTACCCCCCACCGCCACCCCACTTTTCTGCAGCTATGACTGGACTTTATGAGAGCAAAGATTTAAAACTTTATTAAGATAACAGAGAAATTTACAAAATTGACATCTTTTTTATTAAGATAATATCATCAGCTATAAAATACTCAAGTTAACCCTTGTCCTGCTGAACCCGGATATACCCTGCCTTAGCAAACAGTGTAGATCCAGATCAGTTGGCTTCTGAAGAAGCCAACTGATCTGGATCTGCACTGTTTGCCATTAAGTATGTGAATTTATAGCAACCATCCGGATCAAGTAATGTGATTGGCTGAAAATTAGAAGATGGCGTGGCATCTTAATTTATTCAGCAGGACAAGGGTTAAGGAGGGTAAAAGGAGACAAATTCTAAAGCTCATTGATTTATTAGATAAATTTTGGCAGGTTAGCTTTATCATACTCCAGTTAAGGTACTTTTTTCTATCCGAAAAGTAGGGATATTTTCTTATATCTCCATGAAAACATATGTTGTGGGAACTCATTAGAAGCATCTCACTGAGGTGCTTCTAATGAGTACCCACAAAATATGTTTTGATGGAAAAATATGAAAAATGTTATTTGGATACCCCTCTTAACTAGAGCTATGCTTATGAACTCATTCCTCACAATACATATGTAAAATGAAACGCCAAAGTTGTTAAAGAAAGCCAATATTTTACGATTCACTCCAAGAGAAAAAGTTTTTTCAGACATACGGTATGCAGATAGTTGACCCAGATCACACTGTGCAACATGGGGTCTGATAATGAGACATCAACATTCACTTATAGATTAATGTGATACTGGAGAATGATGCCACAATGGAGATGTGCATGAAGATCTGGCTCTAAGCATTTTGCATACATCGGAGATATGTTTTCCTTTGATGCAGCTCACATAAACTTAATGACTAGAACATTATTAGTTTATTTACAATTACAACCGCCCCACTGACAAACAATTGTTAAAACTCCTATCTACTACTGAAAACTCTGACGCTTTAAAGATTATCTATAAATGGCACATAAAATGGTTGAAGATAAAGATATCAATGAATGTTGAGTTTGTAGATTGGTAGTAAATAAATAAGCCATTTCAAAAAAAAATTAACCTTACTACATCTGTGACTTGAACACAGACCCAGATTAACAACTCCACACACAGCTCTAGTTAACCCTTGTCCTGCTGAACCCGGATATACCCTACCTTTGCAAACAGTGTAGATCTAGATCTGTTGGCTTCTGAAGAAGCCAACTGATCTGGATCTGCACTGTTTGCCATTAAGTATGTGAATTTATAGCAACAATCCAGATCAAGCAATCTGATTGGCTGAAAATTAGATGTGGGCGTGGCATCTTAATTTATTCAGCAGGACAAGGGTTAAGATTTTTTTTAACCAAACTATTGATATTTTTCTTATTACACTACAAAAACACAGGTTCATGGTACTCATTTGAAATGCCTTGACAAGCATCTTCTAATGAATACTCTTAAAAATTTGAATTTTTCACAATGTTTTTATGAAACATTACTAAATAATTTAATAAAAGCACCGCAAGCATAATACCCTGCCAGTTTGGTGAAAATACATCAACATTTACTTGTTATTGTTCGGAAACAAAATACGGCATGTCTCTGGCAGATAACTCCATCAAAAATTGTCAAAATTTGCCCATTAGCAATCTGAAACCAGATCTCCACAATATCAATGTACATACCATTTGGCGAAAATCCATTTACCCAAGTTATCATCCAGAAACGAAAATATGGATAGACGTATGACAGAAGGATGGACATACGATAGATGGCTGGACAGACAGATGGATGGATGGATGGACAGACGTTCTTACAAGAGATACGTTATGAGGTTATTCCTTTGATCTTTCTTTGATCTTCTTTAACCCCACAACTACCATTTTTATCTATTTGTCAACCTCACAACACAATTTTTAACCCAACAATGATGGAATATACCAGACCAATACAAATGCTAACATCCCAATATACCTGGTGTATGTACGGACAGACAGACAGACCGACACTCAGACTACCAACATGAAACCATAATACCCCACCACTACTGTGTGGCGGGGTATAAAAATCAGTGAAATAAAAGCAAACAGTGTTTCAGTAAGATAAATAGAGGATCTTATATTCTTGGGAGCAAATTCTTTCCTTTTAGAGTAGACCTTAAGTCCTGTCATGTGTCATACATTTGGGTAGTATAACTAACTTTTAGGATTCTATGAAGGAGTATTTGCACTTAACCCTACTCCTGCAGACCCCAAATATACCCAGCCTTTGCAAACAATGTAGATCCAGATCAGTTGGCTTCTGAATTTATCTCAACAATCTAGATCAAGTAATCTGATTGGTTGAAAATTAGAAATGGGCGTGGCATCTTAATTTATTCAGCAGGACAAGGGTTTATACACCCAAACCTATTCAGTTCTGAATAAAATGAGCTGCAACATCAGAAAACATACCTTCTGACCCACATTCATGCAGTCTGACTAGAATCTTCACTGGGTGCATTTTGGAAAGCCAAGGATGCAGGGTTTCTTTATACAAACAAGGAAGACTCTCATTAGACTGTAAAGATGTGCAGGCTGATTTGAGTCTTCAATGGGTGCACATGTCAGAGGGTCTCACAGTGTAGCTCAAATATGAATAATGGATGCTTACTTAGTAATATTATGTCTATAATTCTGCACATATATAGCATAAACCCTTTATTTATACCAAGTGAGTTAACAACAATGCCTAAGTATTTGGACACCTTAACTCCTCAACATACTTGTTCTAAAATTTGAACAAATCCATTTTATTATATACTAAACTGCTCAACATAACAAAAACATACCTATATAATTTTGACCCTCTTAAACCCCAATTTTATATAGTAAAACTGGGGTTTACAGGGGTATACATTATTTTTCATATTTCTGCTCAAAAACATAGATTGTGGGTACTCGTTCGAACTGCCTCGGTGAGACAGTTCGAACAAATGTGGGTACTCATTCGAACTGCCTCGGTGAGGCAGTTCGAACGAGTACCCACAATCTATGTTTTGAACAGAAATATGAATAATATCAGTATCAGTATTAAACATCACTTTTATATAGAAAACTGGGGTTTACAGGGGTATACATTATTTTTCTTATTTCTGCTCAAAAACATAGATTTGGGGTACTCGTTAGAACCACCTCATCGAGATGGTTCTAACAAGTACCCACAATCTGTGTTTTGAGCAGAAATATGAAAAATAACAGTATTTTTATCTGAAAAATCTCATTTTATGGTGGTAAAATTTTCAGTATATTTGAATAGGCATGTTTTCGTAATGAACTGTGTTAGCTCAAGCCTCTCAGGCTATATATCATACTTTACTTGCTGACTATCTGTCAATGTTTCCAAAAACTTCTACATTACGAAGACATGCCCATTCAAATATACTGAAAATTTCACTACCAAAAACTGAAGGTTTTCAGATAAAAATTCTGAAACTTTTTCATATTTCTGCTCAAAACATAGACTGTGTGTACTCATTAGGACTGCCTCACTGAGGCAGTTCTAATGAGTACCCATAATCTATGTTTTTGAACAGAAATAAGAAAAATAATGTATACCCCTGTAGAACCCAGTTTTACTATATAAAAGTGGGATTTAAGGGGGTCAAAATTATATTGGTATGTTTTCTTGACCAGATGAATGGCAAACAATGCAGGCCTGATTAAACTGGGAAAGTCTGATCTGGATCTGCACTGACTGCACTGGTTACATCTGTCCAAATAGTTAGGATAAATGGGTAAAGGTAAACAGCATGTACATTGACGTCAATAAGTACTAGGCTTGTAAATTAGCAATAAATGAATGTAAATTAACTTCATAATGTGACTAACACATCAATGAATGATTCTGTTACATTGAGAAAATTAATACAGAATATGAAAGAGTGTGGTTAATTTAGCTAGTGCAGAGGTTTATGCATCCTTACAATTGATATTCCTCTCACAAAGGCTTACAGGTTGTCTCGTCGCACAATTTTGAACAAATCCTTTCTTCATACAATTTTTTCATAAACCTGAAGACCTGATCATTTATTTGTAACTATTCTGTATACTGTATAAAAATTAATCATGAATCAGTACCATATTAGGCTTTTGCAAACAGTGCAGATTCAGCTCAGATGCCGTAGTCCTTAATATGGCACCGATCAGAGTCTACACTGTTTGCCATATATACAGCAATATTTTAGATACATCAACAAGTAGTAGAATGGACTATTTCAAATTTTAGGACAATTATGGTAAGTAGATAAGGTATCCCAATACATAAGGTAAATATGGTACCCTGAGTACTGTGGCTTAAAGGAGTCTCTGGGATATTTGCTAAAAGTGTAACGAAGAAAACACTGCAATGTGAAATGCACAAAAATCCTTTTTACCATATTCAACCTAATTACCAAACACAGCCCCATAAGTACACAGTCAGGAAAATGGAAAGTCTTCAGATTATCAACTCTATAATTTTATCCAGTTCTCCTTGAAAGAATATGTTGTAGGTTCTCATCTTAACTCTTTGCATGATGGGTAATTTTGCATGCTTTTTTGTCGTCTGTGGATTTTTTTTTTAATTAGCTTTTTCAAAGAAGTCTTTCAGGAATACCATCAGAGTGTCAAACAGTTTGGATCCAGATCAGGCCCGATGTTTTGTCGGACCTGATCTGGGTCCAAACTGTTTGCAAAGGTATCAGCAGGTGACAAAAGTCGCCACTAGTGGGAAAAGAGTTAAAGGCAAGTTTAATGAGTATCTACAGTATACACTATTATTAGGAAATCAGTATAGGGGTCAAACATGGTTTTCCATGCATTGACATTTGCAGAGTCCCAAGGAAGGTGTTAACCCTTAAAGCCCCAATATCAACTATTGTCGTCTGCTTTGTCATCTGCTTGTGATTTTAAAAGTCATTTTTGCAAACAGTGTGGACCCAGATCAGACTGCTCCTTTAGGAGCAGTCTGATCTGGGTCCACACTGTTTGCCTGTATGCAAAAATAGGTTTTGAAAAGTTTGCAAGAATAGTCAGCAGACGACATAAACAGATGATATTTTCAGAAGCAGGTTTTCTTGGTGTTTTAAGGGTTAAAACAGAGCCCAAAGGGTGAGGATTTCAACTCCTTCAGAGGGACTTTGCAAAGGTTAATGTATGAAAACCATGTTTGATCATTATCATTAATCAAAGACTTACTTTTGTACTGGTCAGAAAATGCACAAAAAAGAACAAAATGTGACTGATGCATCCGTTTTTCTATGGCCAAAGATCTGCAGGAAAGAGATGTCATTTACTTTGTTTTTGAAAGTGCTGCTTCGAGGGCAACAATGTAATGTCACTATTTTTTGTTCCCGATAACATTCTATGCATGTGATTTCAGAATAAGCTGCCCGCCCCGAATGTGATTATTTGAAATGGCAAAATGGGTTTATAACATTGCGTGAAAATCATGATTAAAAACTTTAATTTTCTCTCCATTAAAACTTAGCTGTTAACACTTGGTGGCACATGTTTCTATGTGATAAAATATTATCTCATAAGTATCATTAAATACTTCCTAATCTCCCTACTGATCTGTTTCTTAATTAATCCTTGCCCTGCTTAATAAATTACGATGTCATGACCACTTCTAATTTTCAGCCAGTCAGATTACTTGTTCCAGGTTGTTGATACAAATTCACATACTAAATAACAAACAGTGAAGATCAGATCAGTTGGCTTCTTGGGAAACCAACTGATCTGGATCTACACTGTTTGCAAAAGGAGGGCATATCCTGGTTCAGCAGGAGAAGAATTAAGATCTTTGGCCATAGAAAAACGGATGCATCAGTTACAGTTTGTTCTTTATTGTGCATTTTCTGGTACAAAAGTAAGTCTTTGATTAACAATAAAGATCAAACATGGGTTTCATACATTAACCTTTGCAGAGTCCCTCTGATGGAGTTGAAATCCTCACCCTTTGGGCTCTGTTTTAACCCTTAAAATGCAAAACAATCTGCATCTGAAAATGTCATCTGTTTATGTTGTCTGCTGAATATTCATGCAAACTTTTCAAACCTATTTTTGCATACAGGCATGCAGTGTGGACCCAGATCAGACTGCTCCTAAAGGAGCAGTCTGATCTGGGTCCACACTGTTTGCAAAAATGACTTTTAAAATCACAAGCAGATGACAAAGCAGACAACAATTGTTGTGATTGGGGCTTTAAGGGTTAACACCTTCCTTGGGACTCTGCAAATGTCAATGCATGGAAAACCATGTTTGACCCCTATACTGATTTCCTAATAATAGTGTATACTGTAGATACTCATTAAACTTGCCTTTAACTCTTTTCCCACTAGTGGCGACTTTTGTCATCTGCTGATAACCTTTGCAAACAGTTTGGACCCAGGTCAGGCCCGACAAAACATCGGGCCTGATCTGGATCCAAACTGTTTGACACTCTGATGGTAGACCCTGGTCCTGCTGAACACAGATATGCCCTGCCTTTGCAGATAATGTAGATCCTGATCAGTTGGCTTCTGAAGACCACTGATCTGGATCTGCACTATTTGTTGTTAACTATGTGAATTTGTATCAACAATCTGGATCAAGTAATTTGATTGGCTGAAAATTAGAAATGAGCATGACATCTTAATTTATTCAGCATGACGAATTAATCTATGATCAGGAAAGGTTAGATACAGACATCCTTACAGATCTGAGGTATTGTTTACCATATTTGCCCTAAATACTGAGACATGTTAACTCCTTACCATACTTATTCTAAAATTCAAATGTGTATTTTACTTCCCACTGATATGTCTAAAAACTGCTGGATGAGTGGAAAACAGTTTAGATCCTGGTCAGACATCACATTCTGTGGTGCCTGATCTCAGTTTACACTGTTTGCTCAGGCCTGTCTGTCTCAATACTTAGGGTATAGTAAATACAATAGTATTAATGTTATTGCAAGCACTATTTGTTAAGGTCTATTTTTTCTTGAAACCCTGAAACATCCATGCAGTCTTACAGCAATTGTCTTGTTTGTTTGTGTTGAGGTTTTACGGCCCAGTCAACCCAATGGGGTCATGTTGAGCGTGGTCAGTTTACCTAGCCAAACGTTTACTGGGCAGGCTTAGTCCTCTAAGCGGTTAACCAGTATTGTGCACATCCCTTCGCCAGAAACTGACAACTGCCCTTCTTGAATCAGCGGAAGGGAGAGAATGACAGTAGAAAATATTTCATGATCAATCTCCACGAAAGAATGTTGCCGACTTCCGCGGGGGTTGAACCCGCGACCTCCTGGTCTCAAGTCGGACGGCGCATCCAACTGAGCCACCGAGGCCGGCTACAGCAATTGTCTTGCATAATTTAACCCTTGTCATGCTGAATAAATTCAGATGCCCTGCCTACTTCTAATTTTCATCCAATCAGATTACTCGATCCAGATTATTGATACAAATTCACATACTTAATGACAAACAGTGCAGATCCAGATCAGTTGGCTTCTGAAGAACTAAAATGTTTTTGTCTGGTTTGTTTCAGTTTTTCTCTTACTGCATTGTTTGACCATGACATATATACTTATTTTCAAACATGGGTCAGACTGAAAGCTCCCAATTTAATAACATGCCATAAATTGTTTACATTACCTCTACTTTCTTCTCTAAGTGAGCATCTGAGCACAGCTTATCAATCAACTGACAGAGAATACGCCCCTCTTGAATGCCAGACACACCCTCACAAGGCAGCTCCCCAAAGTCACTCAAGACAGAGTTGGCCCAATTCAAATAAACCTGGAAATATAGTACAGAATGAAGATTTGATTGTGTTGGGGTTTAACGACACGTCAACCCTTGTGGGTCATTTTGTGTCGTCTCCCAGAGAAAGGGAGAAAAGAGATAGAAGAGATAGTAGAGGAGATGAAAGAGACGATTAGGGAAGAAATAGGAACAGGAATGAAAGTGAAGAAACAGAAGAAATAAAAACATTCCCCCTCTACCCTTACCTGCTACAAGGATAGCAGGCCTTGCCCAACTGTAAGCCAATTTCAGTTGGACGCCCCGGTGACGTAAGATACACGACACCATTGCCACTCCCGACCACCCCAGACAGAATGAAGAACAAATCTAAATGAAGAACAAATCTAAATGAGCCAATGCATGACAAATCCAACAAAATGGTATGTGCGCCCGCCCAGCGAGGACTAAGATCAGCCTGGGCATCTGTCCAGTCTGATCAGAGTCTTTGCAGTTAACTTTATGGGTAGCGAAGGACCCAAGCTTTCTTCATGGGGACAGAGAAGACTGATCAGACTGGGCAGATGCCCAGACAGATCTGAGTCTTCACTGGGCGCACATGCCATTGTTTCGGTTTTGTCATGCACTGGCTCAAATAGTTTCCCTATTCACTTCACATTATGAACTACTAAAAATATTTACCTCCCTTCTCACTGGGTGCTAAACTCATTAAGGAAAGAATTTGCTCCCTGTAAGAGTAGCCCCAACGTTTCAATTAAAACATGTCAGGAAAAGTTTTCTCCCTTTAAAAAATAAAGCAAAAATTTCTAAGTGTTGCTTCCATTCACCCCAATCATAATAATGGTTATCATTCAAATTCAACATGCAGCTCACAATACAATATGAGGAGGGTATTTGGATAGTAATGTGACAGACTGTATATGTTTTAAGAACAAGTTTGCTATACAAGAAAGATAGCTAACAGAACAGAAATACTAAAGATAAAACTTTTACAATGTATGCCATGTGATGGAACTGTCAAAATAGTCTTCACTAACTTTAATACAAGAGATTTGTGATTATGTATTCCAAATTTAAGATTTTATACAGGACACATAAAGATGCAAATTATGACATTATGATAAGCAGTGCATAAAATTTGTACAAATAGTAAACGAAAAAAATAAGGTTATATTCCTGTACAAATGTGCTTACCTGAAGAGTGCAACCTGACACACACTGCCAAGTATTCCTCATTTTTACATTAATCAAATACATATTTATGAAAAAAATACATCCAGAATTCCTTTTTGCTTTATATCTGAATGATATGAATATGTATCAAAGAACATGCCATTTGAATCTGCTCCAGAAACAATAATTTCCTGCCATACTAATCAACCTCTAAAATAAGTTACATTTCTTTATGCTGCCAAATGTTTCTGTGCATGTATTATACATACATCTTAAAATTTCAAAAATAGTAAATTTTCTTCAAGTTTCACAAATGCATTCTCCCAAAGAAGCTGATATTTGTATTATGGCCACAAAATATTTAGATAAAGACAAGTCATTTTTCTGCCAAAAAGTATTTATATTTTTTTTTATTTCACCACTAAAACAAGATGTTGGTACTCTTTAGAAGTATCTCACTGAAGTGCCTCTAATGACTACCCACCATGTGGTTTGGTGGAGAAATATTAATATGGAAACTTCCCTAAATGACTTGTTTTCTACCTGAGGGATCATGTAGATGCACACCAAACATATGCAAATTCAGATTCTTTTTTTATGTCTCCACATGAACAAACTAATTAGATTGACAAGTTTGGTAATAAGATGTAACAAAATGTAATGTAACAACACAGTCATGATCAATACTATTCCTCAGTAATATTCTGGTGCAATAACTGAAGATTTTATAGCGCCACTATCCAGGTAATATTTTTCTTATTTCTCCATGAAAATATATGTTGTGGGTACTCACTGAGGCAATTCTAATGAGTACCACAACATGTGTTTTAGTGGAGAAATAAGAAAATATAAGTACTTTCTAGATGAAAAAGTGCCTAATCTGGAGCTATGAAAATTTGTTTTTGAGGTTAGTTCTGTGATTTTGTACAGTTTTGCATTTTCTAAGCATCATGCAGTTTTTAGACACTGCAATATGTAATAAAACAAACTTCTTCAAACTTAAGGAAAACTATGACAAGGAGTTACTGTGTCTGAAAACTTAAGATAAATATGTAGTCAACTCACATTATCTCAGATTCAGTGGTATCAGAAAATTTTGAGATAAAAGTAGTTGGAGACAAAAGGAGTTGAAAAGTTAGGAACATATAATTGCAAACTAGTAACAGATGTCCCCTCCCCCGATATGTGACTGCTGTGACCTTTAAAATTAAGTCAAGGTCACCAAAATCTAAAACATTATTTGTTATGTCCTAATTATATATTCATGAAAATTTGGTAAGAATCCAAGCACTGGTTCACAAGATATTGTGCAGAAAAGGAAGTGGGAAGACGACTCTAATGCCATGCAATGCTGATGCTAATGGGAGCCACACCAAAATCAATGTCCCCCTCCCGGTAGGTAGGAGGACATAACTAAACTGATAGTACATTTTATTTAGTTTGCATTTTGAGTTGTCAGTATTTGAATCAACAATAGTCAACTGTAAATGAGTTTCCCTATAATACCATTTATATCTTGCAGAGCCTTAGGACTGCAACCACCAACTACTACTTTTTTATTAAAATATGTCTATTCAGCCTGTCATTTCAACACATGTAGTAGTTGTTTCCAAAGAACTGGGACAAACTGGATTGAATAGACCAAAACAGACACTGTAGAATATCTGACACATCATTATTAAAATGGAGATGTTCAAATGTTTGGACAAGTACGGTAAGAAGTAGAGAAGATGGCTACATTATCATGGCAGGTAACTCTGTCAATATTATTTTGCCACCAAATGTATCAAGCCCCCTAAGGTGTCCCAATAATGTAGGATTAATATGATAATCATGACTCCTAAAAAGCCTGGGCTCAGTTGTTCAAAGCACTGTTAGCTTAACAAGCTTGTTAATGAAAAACTCATTAACTATTGTAGATTATTTGTATTTTCAAATACATTGAAATTTTTGCTGCAAAAATGTGAGTAGCTTTTGCAATGCAAAAGCTACTCACATTTTTTCAGCAATAAATTTCAATATATTTGCCATATTTCAAGATAGGAATTTTAAGGTCAGGTATTAAGCTTTGAACAACTGGGCCCTGGCAATTATGGATTAATCCAGTTACTTGCACTTAACTTTTACCACTCTGAGATTGAGCTATTTCAGCAGACAACAAATTTCTGGCACTTTTCTATTTCATCCAGAAAATAGGTCACATTTCATGCAAAGTGTCTTCTTTGGAGATGTTTTGCCTAAAGTGTCAAAACCTCTTTTCTAGGACAAATAAGACAAAATATTTCAAAACGTTTCTGCTGAAAGTTTTACCCAGCATGCTCAGTATTAACCTTTGTCCTGCTGTATAAATTAGGAAGCCACACCCATTTCTAATTTTCAGCCAATCAGATTACTTGATCAAGGTCTTTGACATAGATTCACATACTTAACGGCAAACAATGCAGATCCAGATCAGTTGGCTTCTGAAGAAGCCAACTGATCTGGGTCTACACTGTTTGCAAAGGCAGGGTATATCCGGATTCAGCAGGACAAGGGTTAAAGCTCCAGAGGATACTACACCGAGAGCTGCATCAATAATTGATGACCAGTACATAGCCTTGAGCATGATTTTTTTCAGAAGAATCCTGTGAAAATATTGATTTGTTTACAATAAAACACAGTAATTAGGCTTATATTAATTCTCTAAAGGTAACACTATATACTGGTCTTGATCAGAGTAACTTTTATCATGACACCAAATTTGTTAATTTTATCTAGCTAATTCTCTGGTTTTATTTGGACATCAAACCCAGAAGATTCAAAAGCAGAAGTGCAGATGATTCATGCCTAATTTTCTTGAAAAAAAAAAAATGAATCTAAATGACATTTACTCAAGTTATCATGCGGAAAATGAAAATACGGGCATCTTGAGGAGATAACTCCATCAAAATTTGACGAAATTTGTCCATTACAATCCCAAACCAGACCTACACAATAATGCACATAGCAAGTATGGTGAAAATCCATTAATGTTTAAGTTACCACCTGAAAACGAAAATATGGGTGTATCGGGCAGATAACTCCTTAAAAATTTGACAAATTTTGCCCATTAGCAATCCCAAACCAGACCTCCATAATATCAATGCACACTCCAAGTCTGGTGAAAATCCACTGATGTTTACTCATCATCCGGAAACAAAATACGGACGGACAGACAGACAGACATAGGACTGACGGATGGATGGACAGACACACAGACATCCAATGTGAAACCATAATACCCCGCCACTATCGTGTGGCGGGGTATAAAAATACTTAAGAATGTTTTCTGCTACAATTTTAAATTGCCTCCCAAAGGGTTAACCAACCACAACTGACTGAAACTTTGTTCAAATGTTATAAAATTAACCCTTATTGTGCCAAGCAAAACTATATAGCAGGCAATATCATTTTTTTTTTTTCTCTTCAAAGAAAAATTAATGAGGCTTGACATTTTATGTGAATCCTCTTCAGAATGCATTGTCTGATCAGGGTCTACACTGTTTATCACTTATCCAGCAATATTTAAGACATATCAGTAGGTAGTAAAATGGACTTGTAAAATCTTAATAGTATGGCAAGAAGGTATTAGGTAAACCAGTGGCTACTTTAACCCTTGTCCTGCTGAGCCCAGATATACCCTGTCTTTGCAAACAGTGTAGATCCAGATCAGCTGGCTTCTGATCTGGATCTGCAATGTTTAGCATTAATTATGTGAATCTAAGATAAGATTCTGGATCAAGTAATCTGATTGGCTGAAAATTAGAAGTGGGAATAGCATCTAAATTTATTCAGCACGACAAAGGTTAAAAACCCAGAACTTCAGTGAATATGTACAGTATTCATCCTAAGTATTTGGACACCATAACTCCTTACCATACTTGTCCTAAAATTTGAAAAACTCAATTTTACTACTGTTGATGTGTCTAAAATAGTGCTGGATGAGTGGCACCCTAATAAGATCCTGCATGATGCGGCGTCTGTCCCAATATCTAGTATTATTCGGTACACAAAAAGGTTCTTTGGTTCACACTCTTAACTGTTTCAGAGCCTGTTGTTGCAAGTAAATTTCTCAACTACAGAATGCATTTTTAAAACGTTTTTGATCAGATGTTAAATTTGATAAAACTCTCATCCAGGACAAAGATCATAAAGCCTGATATTAATTAACCCTTGTCCTGCTGAACCCGGATATACACTGTCTTTGCAAACAGTGTAGATTCAGATCAGTTGGCTTCTGAAGAAGCCAACTGATCTGGATCTGCACTGTTTGCCATTAAGTATGTAAATTTATAGCAACAATTCAGATCATGCAATCTGATTGGCTGAAAATTAGAAGTGGGCATGGCATCTTAATTTATTCAGCAGGACAAGGGTTAAAGACAGTTCATTTTATGGCTGTTTCAAATATGGGCTTACGATTTTTGTATATTGCAGATTGCAAGAAAATGGTCCTTATATCATAATTGTGCAGACGATAAAATCCCAAATCAGCCTGCTGCATATTTGTGCAGTCTGATCAGGCCTTCTTGAATCACTATATACAAAAGAACAAACTGACAAACACATATTATTAACCCTTGTCCTGCTAAATAAATTAAGATGCCATGCCAACTTCTCATTTTCAGCCAATCAGATTACTTGGTCCAGGATATTGATACATATTCACATACTGAATGACAAACAGTGCTGATCCAGATCAGTTCAGAAGCCAACTGATCTGGATCTACACTGTTTGCAAAGCAGGGTTTATCTGGATTCAGCAGGACAAGGGTTAAGACTGTTGATGGAGGGGCTAACCTAGGTCTTCATTATTTGCATATGTCCTTTCTTGTATTGTACATCTAATAATTTTGGTCTGTAATGCTGACTTGTAAGACTGAAATAACCATTTCTATGCAATTTATTGAAAAGACTGCTGTACTTATCTTACAGGGTCAGATTATCTTAGGAATGGTTAATATCTGACCTCAGTTACCATAATCCCAGTAAATCCAGTCAATTGAATGTGTTGTCAGAAGATGAGAAACTATTTAAATGGTAACAACTAGGTGGCCTCCTAAGACAAAGTTGGTTACCATATTTACTCTAAGCATCTGAACAGACATACCTGAGGAAACAGTGTAGATTGAGATCAGATGAGATCAGATGCTGGCGGTCAATCCAATAAGAGTCAATGCTGTTTGCCACTCATTCAGCAGGTTAAAGACACATCAATAATGGACTAATTCAACTTTCAGGACAAGTATGGGTAGGGTGTGTGCTGTTAAGGTGTAGAAGTATTTAAGGTAAATACATTATAATGGTGAAATTCACCATTTTCAATTAACCGTTCTCTTGCTGAACACAACATGCCCTGTCTTAGCAAACAGTGTAGATCCAAATCAGTTGGCTTCTTCAGAAGCCAACTGATCTGAAGCTGCACTGTTTGTCAAAAACCCAGATCAAGTAATCTGATCGGCTGGAAATTAGAAGTGGGCATGGCATCTTAATTTATTCAACAAGGCAAGGGTTAAAATATACAACTGCAGCTAGCAAAGAACCTACAACTGTCCAAATACTGTCCCATAAACACCTGTTCTCAGGAAGTTAACCTTTGAGTGAGGTAAAAAGTGGAAAATGCTTATCAGTGGTAAACCTGATCATCATGCCCATCTGTATATCCAAGTTGGATTTACCTGGCATTCACTGCACAGACTATACATGACTAAAATGTCATAGCTCAAAGGTGACTTTGGAACAAAATGGAAACTGCAAAGGCCGAGACAAGCCTTCACATATGACCTGTCTCTACAGATCAAGTTATTTTTTTTATTTTTTTGTAGTACTGAATGTATGTTGATATACTCTACATTACTTTAACCCTTAGCCCACCAGTCACAACAAAAGTCATCTGCTGCGTCTTCTGCTGACATATTTTAAAAGTGGTTGCTGCAAACAGAGTGGACCCAGATCAGACTGCTCTTGGAGCAGTCTGATCAGGGTCCACACTGGTTGCCTGTATGCAAAAATATGTTTGAAAAGTTTGCTTAGAGATGCAGCAGAAGAGAAAACAGACAACATTTTCAAAAGTAGTTTTGAGTTGTTTTTTTTTCTAGCATCTTAACCCTTGTCCTGCTGAATAAATTAAGATGCCACACCTACTTCCAATTTACAGCCAATCAGATTACTTCATCCGGATTTTTTGCTATAAATTTGCATACCTAATGGCAAACAGTGCAGATCCAGATCTTTTGGCTTCTTCAGAAGCCAACTGATCTGGACCTACACTGTTTGAAAAGGCAGGGTATATCCGGGTTCAGCAGGACAAGGGTTAAGGGTTAAATGTGTGACTTTAAGTAGACAACAAAGGCTCTGATCAGACTGAGCATATGCACAGGCTGAGCTGGGCCCTTGCTGTCCACTTATGCACAAAAGACATGTACCATTCAACATAGTATGACATGTTTTTGTGGAGAAATAAGAAAAATATAAGCACTTTGTGGTTATAAAATCTGTCTTATCTAGAGCTTTAACCCTTTCATTCCTGCAGACCAATACAGATGGCTCCTCAGGATCTACACTACCATTCTGTTATTGCTTTTTGACTGAAGCACCTACTTGCAATAATGAATGTGTCCTAATTCAGAGATGGGAGAGTCAATGTCAGAAACTCAGGGTGAAAGGGTTAAACAATGCTCAGGATGATCTAAAGTATATCCTGACTCCTGAACACTGTTTTGAGTGATATTTAATGCTATTGATCATATAAGAATAGAGTTTCTGCCAACTTCTGTATGGGAGTTTCTGTTTGTTTTCCTGCCATTATCACATAGTAGCCCAAATTCCAAACATTCAACATGAAATATCTGGCAATGCCGTTGGTCTGCATGTATGAAAATGTGATAAATCAGCATACCATGGTCCTGCGCATGAACATGCGATAATGCACTCACTCACGCTTGTGCAGTATCACATCGTACATGCGCACAAACTATGGTATAACTAAGACTTAAGACCCTTCAGAAGGGGGGCAGAACAGTTTTGACAGAATTTGACAGCAGAAGTGTATCAATTCCCCTTTAAACTAATTTTATGAATGTACTGTATACACATTTAACCATTTTGCATACTGCAGTTCATTTTAAAACTACTACCATACTTACCCTTAGTATTTGGACAGTCAGGCCTGAGCAAACAGTGTAGATGCACAGAATGCAGTATCTATCAGGGTCTACATTGTTTGTCACTTATCCAGCAGTTTTAAGAAGTAATGAAATAAACTTGTTCAAAGTTTAAGATAAGTATGGTAAGCAGTTAAGGTGCCAGAATATTTAGAGTATAAACAGATAAATGTTTACTGACCTATTGACATAGTTTGGGATTCCCATATTTTGCACTGGAATTTCAGTATTCCCCATGTGATGTAATTATTATGGTCAGTTAATGTTTATAAATACGATATGTCTAACCTCAAGCAATATGATATGTCTAACCTGTAGTAAAACATAAGTATCATTAAGGCATAAAAAAAAAAATAGCTGTGTTTCCGCTAACCTGACCAACCCCGTTTTATACACCTGACTCTGCTATTTTTTATCAGTAAAAATGCAAAATAAAAAGTAAAGCACTGACCCTCAACAAAATACCTGTATTTCCATAAAATTACAGGCCTGACCCTGTTCTTTTCTGGAGAAAAAATAGAAAAACAAAAAAAAGTTTCTCCTACCTACCGACCAAATTTTTTTTCAGCATGTTAGTGGAAACACAGCTATTTTTTTTACACCTAAGCAGTGCAAGGTAATGACTGCCTTCTGATAAATTATTTAGCAAGATAAGTCTTAGATATACCATGCTTCGTGCGCATGTATGATGTAATAATGCATGAGCGTGAGCAAATGCATTATCACACGTACATGTGCAGAACCATGGTATAACTGATTTATCACATTTTTGTGCATGTAGGTCATCTAAATCGCAAGATATTTCATGTTGAATGCTGGGAATTTAGGCCACTATGTGATAAGAAGCAGAAACCAAAATGTAATGGATGGATAAGCAGATGGATCGATCTGATGGACAGTGAATACAGTATTGTCTCCTCTTCTCAACAAACACATACAAGGAAGCATATTTATCCCATGTGAAAATGTCTGATCAGATTTTAGCACCCCAAGGGAAAATTCAGCACTTGACAAATGGATACTTTTCCCAGAAAACAGGATCTGACATTTCACGAAAACTGTCTCCTAATGAGAAGTCCTACAAATATGTTTCCATGCAGAAACAAAAAAAATATGAACACTTTTTTCTTGAAAAAGGTGTCTAATGTGGAGCTCTGCATCAGTATGCTTTTATCACAAATTAGCAACAATTTTATGATACTTTTTTTTTTTTCCAAGAAAACCAGTTTTGACCAAACTGTCACCATAGGAAATTATTCACACAGAATTTTAATCCTTGTCATGCTGAATAAATTAAGATGCCATGCCCATTTCTAATTGTCAGCCAATTAGATTACTTGACCCAGATTGTTGATATAAATTCACATACTGAGTGGCAAACAGTGCAGATCCAGATCAGTTGGCTTCTAGAAGCCAACTGATCTGGATCTACACTGTTTGCAAATGCATGGTATATCCGGATCTCGAGATCCGGGTTCAGCAGGACAAGGGTTAATCCCTATTATCTCAGAAATTGACAGAGAATATTTTGAAATGTCATCTGCTACTATCTTCATCTGGCACTCTAAGGGTCCTGGCCTGTACATAGTACATGTCCTCTTACATATTTATATGCACCTATGTTAAACAGGTGAATACTTACTGACCATGTTAGTTTGTACAATTTGGAGTTTTACAGCCCAGTCAACAGTGTTAAGGTCATGTCGAGCCAGTCAGTTAACCCACTCACACTTTTCCTGGGCAGACATAATCCTCTAAGCTGAAATAAGTACTTGTGCACATACTTTTGCCAGTAACTGACAACTGCCCTTCTCGAACCAGTCGAAGGTGGAGAACAATGGCAGAAATGATTTCATGATCAAATTTCACAGAAGTTATGTGTATGAGCTGGACTGCATGACCGCAATTGACCATTACATCACACAGGGAATACCCCTCTTTCATTGCTAAACACAGGAATTCCATGCTAAGTCATGGTCAGTAAACATTGGCAGATTTATATATATATATGCAAAACACTAGCTTTCTATACATGCAAATGGTTCATATCTCCATACAAGGTACTTTTTTCATTCGAAGTATTTTTAAAAAAAATATATAGCTCTCTACAAAACACGTATTCATCAGAGTCATCTCAATGAGACAATTCTAATGAGTAATTACAACATCTGGTTCAATGCAAAATAGCAAAAATATTCACCTAGATACCCTCTTATCTAGAGCTTTGAATACCATAGCTCCAGATAGATAAGAGGACATCATGAAAACATGCCTACATAATTTTGACCCCCACTTAAACCCTACTTTTATATACATTGTAGTAAAACTGGGGTTTACAGGGATATACATTATTTTTCTTATTTCTGCTCAAATACAAAGATTGTGGGTACTCGTTAGAACTGCCTTATTGAGGCAGTTCTAACAAGTATCCATTATCTATGTTTTGAGCAGAAATTATGATCTTCAGTTTTTGGTGGTAAAATTTTCAGTATACATGTATTTGAATAGGCATGTTTTCGTAATGGGATTTCAGGTAAATATTTTTCTTATTTCTCACAAAAACATATGTTGTTGGTACTCAAAAGTACCTCATTGTGGCGCTTCTAATGAATGTCCACATCATCTGTTTTCATGGAGAAATAAGAAACATTACAAAAACACGCCTATTCAAATATATAGAAAATTTCACCTCTAAAAACTGAAAATTTTCAGACCAAACAACTCTAATATTTTTCATATTTCTGCTCAAAACATAGACTGTGGATACCGCCAATGTGGTTCTAATGAGTACCCACATTCTATGTTTTTGAGCAGAAATAAGAAAAATAATGTATACCCATGTAAACCCCAGTTTTACTATATAAAAGTGGGGTTTAAGGGAGTCAAAATTATATATGTTTTCGTGATGAAAATATCAATACTTTTAGGTTGAAAAAAGCCCCTTATCTGGAGCTGTGGAATACTCAATGATAAATAATTCTAAATCCAGAGAATTTCTAAAGAAAGAATAGTTTTATCATTCCAACCTCTATCACAAGCATGTTAGCTCCATAAAGGTGATACACTAAATTCCACAGCCCATCCAACAAGTGACGCGCTTTCACTTTTAAGCAGAAGAATAGAATAAGGTATTACTTTACATTTTTACTTGTATTTGGTCACACAAACTCACAAAGCATCATGCAAAAACACACAAATCCAAAGTCATGCATCAACGGGTTAATAAAACATTAAAACAAAGCATTATACCTCTCGTCGAATCATTTTCTTTATCAGCTACAACTTCTATTCATCTGCATTGGAGCAAGTTTCAACACTGCTTTAATGGGTAATCACTTTCAAAGGAAGAGTGAGTTCAGGTATGTGTTAGATTGAATTGCACACATGTTCTACCTAGGGTATTTACCCTAAATATTGGGACACTGTCAACTCTATTTCTTAACCCATTGTAGACTGAATGGTGAAGTTGATGTCACACCTGCTCCCCCCCCCCACACCCCCCTCACTGCCCCCCCCCCACCCCACCTCCCCCTTATGCACACGCATATTCTCATATGATATGAGAAGTTGTGCTCAAAAGGTACCCACAGTCTATACACTTTCATAAAATCTGAGGTAAAAAAATGACAAATTTAAAATGGAAAAAGTGACAAAAATAAATAAATAATAAAAAAAAAACTATATCTAAACCATAAGTACTTCTGCAGACCCTGGAGAAAACATGTGCAAAGTTTCAAAAAGACCGGTATAAAATTGTATGAGGAGTTGCAATCACAAGGTACCCACTGTCTATACATCTGATATCAGAAAATGTCAAAGTTCACAAAGCGGAAATAACTTAAGTGACAAAAATTAATGCAGGGATTATATAAAAAGCACATGCACATCTTCAGACTATGGAGAAAAGATGTGCAAAGTTCCAAAAAGACTGGTATAAAATTATATGAGGAGTTGCGTTCAGGAGGTACCCACTGTCTATATATTGAGGGTGAAAAACTACTAAATTCACAATGTGGAAAAGTAAAAAAAAAATAATCTAGCAATTATATCCAAACCACATGCAAATCCTCATACCATGAAGGAGTTTCGCTCACAAGAGGTACAGTGCTTGCATTAAGGGGGTCCGGGAGTCAGAGATTTCCAAAAATTGCCCTTGGACTTCCAAAACTCAATGCCAGGAAGTCTGGGACTGCAAACTTTTATAGATACTTAGTCATTTATAAGAAAGATTTATATGAATTTATGTGTTATTTAGCTTAAGAATGGCAGTTTTACTCCATAAATGATCGAGAGTTTAAGAATATTGAGGTTGAATTTCTGAAAGTGAGTGAAAAAATTTGATCACTAGGACTTCGAGATATTGGAGCTAGGAAGTCCTGGGACTTCCTGATTTTGACAATTAGTGCAAGCACTGAGGTACCAACTGTCTATATATTGAGGGTGAAAAATGACTAAGTTCACAATGTGGAAAAAGTGACAAAAATAATCTAACAATTATATCCAAACCACATGCATCCCCTGGGAGGACCTCTATGCCGATGACCTTGTTATCATTGCAAAATCGCTCGAGGAATGTGTCAGGAGGATCTTGACTTGGAAAGAAGTAATGGAAAAGAAAGGACTGAGAGTAAATGCAGTAAAGACAAAGCTCATGATCTGCAGTATGGCCCTGGACCTTCTGCAGAGTTCAGGTGAGTATCTATGCGCCGGAAGTCCAAGTTGGACCTGACAAGCTGGAGGTGGTAGCTTCCTTTTGCTACCTAGGAGACATGCTCTCAGCAGCAGGTGGCTGTGAACTTTCAACCACAACACGTGTGAAAACCGCCTGGAAGAAGTTCAAGGAGCTGCTACCAGTTTTCTCTTCATGCCACCTCTCTTTCAAGACACGTGGCCATGTGTACAACTCTAGTGTGAGGAGCACAATGCTCCATGCCAGTGAGACTTGGCCATTGACAAAACCATACCTCCAACATCTGCAATGGATGACAGGGCAATGATCAGACAGTTCTGCAATGTCAGGCCACAAGACATTGTCACCACCAGGTCTAATGAGCTACTTGCACGGCTTGGCATTGAGGATCTGGACCTCATTCTGAAGGAGAGAAGGCTCTGCTGGTATGGACATGTGGAATGCTCCAATGATGCAGTCAAGACAGCCTTTCACATACAGGCTGAGGGAAAGCATGGGCCTAGGAGGCCAAAGATGACAGGGAAGCAGCTGACAGAGAGGGATTGCAGAGAGTAGAAGCTCTTGGCTATCAAGCCTCATGACAGAAATATGTGAAGATCTGGTGTGAGATCTGCCATGCATGCAGCAAGCCAGCTATCTGGAAGGGGGCCCACTGATGTGGATGTTGCCCCAGTACCTGCATGTTAATCAAAAATCTAATTATGATATGATATAATGCACATACTCTACTATAAAGAAAACTGAACACATGCAAAGTTTCAAAATGATCGGCACAAAACTGTAAGAGGAGTTGCACTCACAAGACACCCAGGGTAAATGTTGATGAATGGACAAACGGACAGATACTTGCACGCCTAAGATGCCATGCTAAAGCAGGTGCTTCAAAAATGGTTGAATTATTTGTTAACAGTGGAGACCCTGATCAGGTGCCACATTCTGTGGTGTTTGATCTGGCTCTGCACTGTTTGCCACTTTTAGGGGTTTCCTGACTATATACAATGGGTTAATGTGGCTAAAATGGCTGGATGAGTGGTAAACAGTGCAGACCTCAACCAGATGCCAGTTTCTGACACATCTGATCTTAATCTACACTGTTTACTCAGGCCTGCCCATCCCAATACTCAGGGTAGCTAATGTATACACTTTCATATAACTTTGATAGGAAATCTTATTTAACCATAAATATACAATTTACCATAGCTCGAAATAAGGTGTCTTTTAACCCTTGTCCTGCTGAACCGGGATATACATTGTCTTTGCAAATGGTGTAGATCCAGATCAGTTGGCTTCTAAAGAAGACAACTGATCTGGATCTGCACTGTTTGTCATTAAGTATGTATATTTGTATCAAACTCTTGGATCAAGTAATCTCATTGGCTGGAAATTAGATGCGGGTGTGGCATCTTAATTTATTCAGCATGACAAGGGTTAAACTAAAAATCATAGTTTTCTTTTGTATTTCTCCAGGAAAATATACCCTTTAGGTATTCAATAGAAGCCCTAAAATCATAGTTTTATTATTTCTCCATGAAAACATTACCTTTAGGTATTCAAAAAGAGCCCTTAGGCATGGAATGAGTGTGCACAGCATACATTTTGGTGGAGTTATAGAATAAATATTATTCTGGACATCTCCTTTAACCGTTAGACCCCTGAGCAAAATTGTAGCAGAATACATGCCAATATTTTTATATATATATTATTTTTTTAGAGAAAATAAGATGTCATTCCATGTGAATCATCTGCCAGACAGATAATTCAAATGAAATAATCAAGCCTTATTTTTCTAAGAAAAAAACAAAAAGATCAAAATGTCATCTGCTGCAGTATAGTGATTAACTTGCTTTCAGGGTTAACTAGAGCAACCTATGTATTTACTGTTTATATCGAAAGTTTTCATAATTTTATCAGCAATTTAGGATGTCAAGACAAAGCATACACTGTGAAAACTAAAATGCTAACTAGAACTGGTTCCCCAGACAGAACAAAACAACTGGATGGACTCCCGACTCCCTAGACAGAATAAAAAAACTGAATTGAGTTCCCCAGACAGAATAAAAAAACTGGAAATGGACTCCCGACTCCCTAAACAGAATAAAAAACTGGAAATGGACTCCTGACTCCCCCATCACGAAAACATGCCTATATGATATTGACCCCCTTAAACCCCACTTTTATATAGTAGAACAGGGGTTTACAGGGGTAAACATTATTTTTCTTATTTCTGCTCAGAAATATAGATTGTGGGTACTTGTTAGAACCGCCTCATCCAGGCAGTTCTAACCAGTACATACAATCTATATTCTAAGCAGAAATATGAAAAATATCAGTTTTTTATCTGAATGTTTTCAGTTTTTGGAGGTGAAATTTTCTATATATTTGAATAGGCATGTTTTCGCAATGCCAGACAGAATAAAACACTGGTATTGGGCTCCCAAGACAGAATGAAAAATCAAAGCAAAAAAGAAATATATATATATATAATTATATGTATGGGTATATGTATGTACATGTATATATGTGTGTATATGTGTATATAAATCATGAACCTTCCCCGCAACTCAGTGTTATTACATCTCAGAACGTGTATCTGGAAGAATATGCTGTAGAATTTGCTATGTTATGTATAATTATACTGTCTTTGCCATCATGCATGCATATATTGTATCCTCGTGGGCTTTGTAGCCTTCTGGAATTTTGAAGTAAACTATAGCTTATCTTATCTTATGTAGTTTGGCAAAGAACCAGGGCCCAGTTGTTCAAAATGTGGTTAGCTTATCAAGCTCTTAGTCGTCAAAATGTTAACTGTTCTAGTAAGTACAATATCTAATTCACAGGTATTTTTGCTGAAAAAATGTGAGTAGCTTAAATACAAATGCAAAAACTACTCACATTTTTTCAGCAAAAATATTTGAGTGTATGCCATATTTGATGATCAAAGATTTAACGATACGTTAACTAACCACATCGTTAGATATGAACAACTGGGCCCTGGCAGAAGCACAACTATTTTTGTTGGCCTTATGTCACCAAGAAGGCAGTTCTTATGGGTATGCTACATATGAAATCAATGTTTACTGCCCACTACATCACAAATGATCACATTAGTAAATAATACATAAACTTCAATACCAATCATGGGAATCCCATGCTACATCATGGTCAGTAAACATTCATCATAATCATGAAATAAAAAAACACCAGGTTAACACTCCTACAACAGTGCATTATGGTACATTGTAAGAAGTGAATGTGATGAACATCCCCTGTTCTGCTACAATTAAATGTCATTAATCAAGAAAGTTTGTACTGGGCCAGTTGCAGGTCCTTGGTCTAGCTGTGGAGCCTGCTAGCCGAGGCCTAGGGGGTCTACAATAAATTTTTCATGATTTGGATGTTTTGTATTTAAAAAAAGTTTGTTTTTGCTCTGAATTCCATAAATCTATTTTGTGGTGCAAACAATCACATATTCTTCGTTTTGTTCATTTTATACAGTGGAAACCAATAATGCTATTTTTAGCAAAATAGGCATGTTAACCCTTGTCCTGCTGAATAAATTAAGATGCCACACCCATGTCTAATTTTCAGCCAATCAGATCACTTCATCCAGGTTGTTGATATAAATTCACATACTTAATGACAAACAGTGCAGATCCAGATCAGTTGGCTTCTTCAGAAACCAACTGATCTGGATCTACACTGTTTGCAAAGGCAGAGTATATCTGGGTTCAGCAGGACAAGTGTTAACATGAGGAGAAAATTAGCCAAATTTTGTGTCTCAGGAGTATAAGATCAGCACTTACAAAAAGACATTGACAGTCAATTTATTTGATATAGATACTTTAATGTATCTAAGAGTTGGCCTTTCATATTAAATCTCTGGAGTTGTTTTGATATCCATGCACCACTGAAATGCCAATTAATTACATATTTTTTGTTTGTGGCCCTAGCCTTGGTGCAGTCAGTAAAATTACTGTTCAAGTACTATGTTGTATTTGGTATGTCTGGAGGTCATATTACCTTTGTAGAAGTGTATGTAGTATAACCCTTAAAGTGTCAATCTCAACTACAGCAGACAACATTTTTATATTTTTTTTATTTTCCAAAGAAACTAAGTGTTGAAATGTCAAAAATATTAATCTTCTACTTGGCAGATGATAACTGTCGATACTTATTTTCTCTAAAAATAATGAAAAAAAAAGAATGTCACCTGCTATAAACTTTGCTTGGAGCTTTAAGGGTTAAATATGAGATGTAACATATCACTGTTGAATTGATGTGACTCCAAAACCCTGAATAGATATATATAAGGGGTTATCAAACTTCAGTGAAGAAAAAAACATTTAACAATTAATGATAAACAAATGTCATGGAATTTCATTATACTAAATATCAGTTCATACATGTTTATCATACCTGAAAGTGTTGGCTGACAAGCAAGATGTGAACTGTACAAGAAAAGGAAGCTATATATAAATAATTAATGGCTGGATGGCCAGCCTTATACTTTCTTCCAGGCTCCTTGGTCATTGGGAATACATGGATTTATCTGCTCTTCCTTACACTTGTACAAAACTTTATATTCTGTCTACCCCTGTATAATGTTGATAAAAAGCTGGAGTTAAGGTGTGTTTGGTAGATGTGATTGCAGTGCCTATTGGTCTTGCACTCCATCTAAAATGGGTGGTAATTAGGGGATTTACCTTGAAATTGTGTTAACATGAATTAGTTCCGCCATGTCCATGATGTAGTGACAACATCAAAATTTTGGTAAACAAAGGTGACAGGTTCTCAGTCGCTTTTAAGATGTAACTGATTCTATACATTACGAAAGCACGCCTATTCAAATATATGGAAAATTTCACATCCAAAAACTGAAAAATTACAGATAAAAAACTCTGATATTTTTCATATTTCTGCTCAAAACATACATTGTGGGTATTCATTAGAACTGCCTCAGCGAGGCAGTTCTAACAAGTACTCACAATCTATGTTTTTGAGTGGAAATAAGAAAAATAGTGTACACCCCTGTTAACCCCAGTTTTTCTATATAAAAGTGTGGTTTAAGAGGGTCAAAATTATATAGGTATGTTTTCGTGATGCAGGCCAAATAAGACATTTAATCTTGTATAATTTGGAAAGTCTGATAATCTTGACCTACAATTCATCATTGGAACAGACACAACTAACCATAACTCACATTTAATGAAGAAATAATGCCAAAATTTTCTGGCTTTTTGCTTCTAGGCTATGGAAGGTGCTAATTCCAAGAAATTTAATTTTTACATGGAACAGCATTGCCTAAATTCTGAGTAATTTGACCTTTCTTCTAAAATACATCAAAAAATATAGAGATCCAACCTTTGTTGACCAAATTTTTTATGTTGTCACTATCTGGAGAGGTCCTGAGAGTGGCACGAACAAATTTAGGTCATCACGAAAACATGCCTATATAATTTTGACCCCCTTAAACCCCACTTTTAAATAGTAAAACTGGGGTTTACAGGGGTATACATTATTTTTCTTATTTCTGCTCAAATACATAGATTGTGGGTATTCATTAGAACCGCCTCTGCGAGGCGGTTCTAATGAGTACCCAAAATCTATGTTTAGAGCAGAAATATGAAAAATATTTGAATTTTTTGTCTGAAAATTTTCAATTTTTTGGTGATTAACTTTTCAGTATATTTGAATAGGCATGTTTTCGTAATGTAAACACAATTTTGAGGTACATGTAGTTCCCCTGATTTCCTCCTGTGTCTAAGTGTAGAGCACAAAGCTCCAGATAAGACTGTCTGTCATTCAAAAAGCACTCATACTTTTCGTATTTCTCCACGAAAACACAGTGTGGGCATGCTCATTAGAAGTGATGATCGAGTACCCACAAAATACAGATTTTGGGAGAAATAAGAAAAATATTGTGTGGATACTCCCTCTTATCTGGAGCAATATAGAGCAAGCAGCCAAACATTGTTCAGCCAGCTCAACTAAGGGTTAGGGTACAGTTAGGATAAGCTTCTTCCATTAGATTAGGGTTAGGTTTAGATGTAAATTTAAGGTTGGGTTAGGTTTAGCAGCACAATTATCCTTTCCTCTCCCCCTAGATTTTGAACAGTCCACTTTGACTAAATGTTAAAGTGACAAACAATGTAGTCTTGGGCCCCTGACAAAATGACAAAATTTGTTTAAGGTTTATCCCCTTGTTTATCCCTAGATTGTTTTAGGAGTATATAGATTTAGTGGCAGACAGAGTGAGAATTAAATGGCAGACAGATTGAAAATTCATTTCAACACTGGCTTCAGTAACAAGTCATCTTAATCAGATGTACCAAAATAAAAAAAAACAACGTGAAACAATCATACCCTGCCACTATCATATGGCAGGCAGATAACTGTCAAAAATTGACAAAATTTGCCCATTACCCAAACCAGATCTCCACAATATCATACCAAGGGGGCACATACCAAGTTTGGTGAAAATAAGGTTGTTAATTCGTCAAGTTGTCTGGAAACAAAAATAGAGACGGAAGGACAGATGGATGACAGACAGATCATTACGAAAACACGCCTATACAAATATATAGAAAATTTCACCTCCAAAAACTGAAAATTTTCACATAAAAAAACTCTGATATTTTTCATATTTCTGTTCAAAACATAGATTGTGGGTACTTGTTAGAACCGCCTCAGCGAGGCAGTTCTAAAGAGTACCCACAATCTATGTTTTGAGCAGAAATATGAAAAAAAATGTATACCCCTATAAACCCCAGTTTTACTATATAAAAGTGGGGTTTAAGGGGGTCAAAATTATATAGACTTGTTTTCGTGATGTAAAAAGACACACGGATGACTAATGTGAAACCATAATACCCAGCCACCATCATGTGGCAGGGTATAAAAATGAATAGAGATGTGACTATAAAGTTTAAATTAAAATAATTAATGCACCAGTAGACAGTCTGAATGGAAGTTTATGGACTATTTACTGCAAGCATTTTAATCATAAAGTTTGCTTTTTTATGAATACAAGCTTGCTATCTTAAATATATTTACTCCAAAATGCCCATTGTATTTGCTTAGGCTAAATTTTAATCATAAACAGATCTGTGTTATCTAAAACAAACTATCTTTACAAAAGTAAACACTTGACCCATCACATGTCTGATCTTGCTAAAATAAAAACTTTTAAACAAACTATCTAACTAATTGTAGCACTCAATGAAAACCTGAAAAAAAAAAGTTGAAAGTGAATATGCCTACCTGTAAAACTGACATTTCATTTGGTTAAATTTCTAAAGGCTATCAATAAACGCAAGGAAAACCCGTTTTAAGAAAGTGTTAGTGGGATGATCGCTGTCACTTTCACCCGCCATGTGTAAAACTAAGGACGCTACTTTTCGTGATTCTCCGTAGGTACTACGGAAATGAACGAAATCACAGCGCACTTGTTCGGGTTTCTTCGTAATGGGGTTTAGAATGCTTAAATCTATGCATGCTTAAAGTATGCTTAGATCTAAGTTAAAGTATGATAAAAGGATGAATGTTGCACGCCTGAGCGAGGACAAGGACCAGGCGACCTTGTGAAGCGGACTTATTTCAACAGCGGAGGCAAGGGTGGGATACGGAATTCAATGCCTCTATTAGTGCGAGATCTGGACGATCCTTCAATAGTACTTAATCAGGTCCTAGAGCTCGAAGCTCAATGCCTAAGATATGTGTAACCTTGAACGGTGTCATCGGTTGTGTGAAAAGACTAAGTTCCAAGAAAGCATGTGGACCAGATAAAATGCCGATCAGTTTTAAAAGAGACTGTCAACGAAACAGCCCTAGTACTCCAAAATTTGTTTCAACAATTTTTAGATTCTGGAGAAGCACCGTCGGACTGGAAAAATGCGAACACTGTACCATTTTTAAAGAAAGGAGATAGCAATAAACCCTCTAATTATCGCCCAGTTAGCCTTACAGCTGTGGTTTCTAAAATGTTAGAACACATTGTTGTCGCGCAGATCATGGATCATCTAGATCGCCACAATATACTACATGAAAACCAACACGGATTTCGTGCCCACCGATCTTGTGAAAGTCAACTTTTACTTACAGCTGATGACACCAGTAGGTGTATTAACCAGGGTCGCCAGGTTGATATGGGTATTCTGGACTTTGCGAAAGCCTTCGACAAGGTTTAGCATCGAAGGCTCGCAATAAAATGTCATATGGCATTCGGAATGAATGGCTAAACTGGATCACCGAATTTCTACGCGGTTGACAGCAACAAGTTTAGTTGATGGTGAAATCTCCAAACCCGCGGAAGTAACTACCGGTGTTCCCCAGGGAACGGTACTGGGGCCAACGCTGTTTTAATATATATCAATGACATTGCTGGCAGTATAAATTCCACCATTCGACTTTTTGCCGATGATTGTGTCGTTTACCGCCAATTTGACTCCTGAAGATCACCACCTAATTCTACAAGAGGATCTCCAAAAGTTAGTGTCATGGAGTAATACATGGCAAATGGAATTTAACATTGACAAGTAAGCAGTCATGAACTTCGGAACACAGAGAAATAAATCTAAATTTGACTATAAGATGAAAAATCAATCACTGCTATTGTCAAACACCATCCATATTTAGGAGTAGAATTAACAGACAATATGAAGTATAGCCTACACATAGTCAGTATTACTTCGAAAACATCTCGAGTGCTCGGATTTGTTAAACGTAGCCTCAGACATTGTCTTACAGTCGTTAAAGAAAGAGCATCATCAGTCTTTAGTGCGCCCAAAGGTCGAATATAGTTCCACATTCTAGAATCCACAGCAAGTCACTCAAAAAAGACAAACGGAACAGATTCAGAGAAACGCAGCTCGCTTTGTGATGAATAAACCCTTCAATCGTCAAAACCCCACAAATGTTACCTCCATGCTCCAGCAACTAAACTGGCCGACCCTAGAGGACCGACGCCGATCGTCAGACCTTGTACTGTTGTATAAGGTCGTGAACAACCTAGTCACTGTTCCAGCTTCATATCAACCACCTAGATCCCCAAGGTACGTGGATAGTATCAGATTTATAATCTATCACTGTCGTCTGAATGTGTACCAACACTCGTTTTTTTTTTTTTTCAAGAACTGTAATATTATGGAATCAGTTGCCAGATTCCATAATCAATCTGGAGTTTGGGCAGCTTTAAGCTAGCTGTTCAACCAGCAACATTTATGTAAGCCAAATTGAAGATTTGTACAGTGTAAATACATGTTCGGTTTTTAATCGTTCCGATCTGGATCGTCTGACGCTGCACAAGCACGATTTTAATCTCTTGTCGAGATGTCTGCCTAGCAGATTTGGACAAGTGTCATCATTGAAGTTAAAGCTGAAGCTACCAAGGTTTTAGTTTCAAATCAGACCTTAATTTCAGATAGCCATCCTTTCCCATTGCGTCAGATACACACAACAGCCAACCATTCTTTCTCATTGCGTCAAATACACACAACAGCCAACAATTACTATAAAAATATTGACTATTGAGGCATTGGCTGTTATACAATTATTGACTGTTGAGGTACTGGATATGACGTGATATCCACCAGAGATTACTAATATTGACCGAGGTGATAGCCGAGGTCAATATTGGTATTCGGTGGTGGATACCAACGTCAAATCCAATACCTCATTAGTCATTAATTGTCTTATTATATAGTTTGCTTTTTCTATATTATATAGTTTGATGGACGGACGTCCGTACACACGAATGGATAGTTAGGTGGCTAAGAATTATGAACAGTTTCAATGTATTTGAATGGGATTATTCCGTTGTCCACATTAAATCAGCCTTCATGTGGCTTATTTTCTGTTACGTGACTATTTTTTGGCCACATAAGTATGCTAAATAGTGATGGTAGCAACATAATTATCCATTCGTTAGAATATCCGGACAGACACACGTACGTCCAACGCGAAACCTTAATACCCTGCCATTACAGTGTGCGGGGTATAAAAATTCATATGAATGACGACTTAATATGCATAATGACAACCTCCCACAACCATGCATGACGACCATGTACATGGTCATAAGTTGTCACACCAACTCTCCCCGGTTGCCTTTAATTTATTTTTAGACATTATTTTGATATCACAGTATTTAGGCCAGTAGTGCTGGTACCCATTGTCGAAAACCGTTTGCAAACATCTTAGTTTGTTAATCCAGGACGACGTCTACTATACTTGCAACTGACGACTTTCGATACAGCGACATTACTGTCTTAATTCTACCACCCTTCCTACTTTTGTATCGCGACAGTAAGATTCAAAATAGTAAAGAAGATCGTCAGGATGTCCACTCATAGAGCATAGCCTACCATATCATTTCTAAGGTATTTGGCCTAAGACGACCAAAATCAAGGCTGCACGAATCTTTAAATCAGTTGTATCTACCCAAAGGAATAAACGCCTGGAATCATACTAGATCAATCACTGTGACAGTCCAAGTAAATAAAGACCAGAAACAAAATAATGTATATATAAAACAGACCTACTTCAAAGGATGTACGTAGTAGTTAAGGCAATAAACCCGAGTAGAAAAAATTCTTTGTTGTTTTATAGATATGCAGATCAGAAACAAATAGTTAAAAATTTTCATACAAGGGAAACAACGCTTGCAACCGGTGGCAAAATGTTACAGTGATGGTTATGTAGATTTCTTTTATAAAGCATACACAGCATGCTTTTATAGTTATACGGATGAACTCGCAAAGTTCCAAAGAATATTCTTTTTATTTTTATTTTATGATTATTATTTTTATATTATTATGTGGTATCACACATTTACACACAAACGTGCGCACACGCGCGTATATATGTAGATAACCTATGCAAGATCCGTTTGGCAGTAGAGTAAAGATGCCCGATCGGACATCTATAACCTTTGGTTACCTTTGTATTTTGCATGGTAGATGTTACTATAATTAGTAACATGATACCCGATCGGGCATTATTTGATCATTTTTCTAGTACCCTTACAAAATGAAAAAAAAATCGTATCACACTTTTTGACGAATCTCCACCAAATTTTAGGAGCTTAAAGATGAATAAATTTTTAGAATTTTTTAAAGTGCCTAGAAAAAAGAAGTTATTAAGGTCTAGAATCAATGTCTCTTTTTTGCAGTTCTGTGTATCCCGTTCGGGAACACGACATTCAAGTTTGTGATGTCCGAATGGGAAACAGTACATCCCGTTCGGGAACACTGAAATCGGGATACAAATAAAATTCAAGTTGCATACTGGCTTTGATTGTTCGGAGTTTTTAAGTTCCTTTAAAAATGATTGGGGTTTAAAATTAGAGAAAGTCTAATTCTAAGGTTATATAAATCCAGTACACTAATCTTTTCAAAAGATATCGAACGGAAACCACTTTTGTTTGGTACGGACAGTGCGGACGGGCATACGTATGGACAGCGGTGATACTACATAACGTTAGGCCAAATGTTTTCAGTCTCTCATTACTGGCTAATGTCTTTCATCTATTTTGTGATATTTTCAGTTTTAAAAAGCCATCTCAGAGCTATCTTGTTGCACAAAAAGATTTTGGTTACTACAATTTTCTCGGGCTGAAACAATAGCTTATGTAAAGACATAATGACGCCGCCAAGACAGTTTGAGCATTGTTAAATCCTTAAATTGTCAGATTTGATATTTTTGTCTTTTCATATGCTGTTGATTGTGACTATTGGTTACAAAACATTTTCGCTAATTCGATTCAATGAAAATCTGTGACTTTTAAAATTTTAATTCACTCTAGATATTTTGCGAAAATATTGTAACCTTAAACCAAATTATTTTGATTTTATGTCAAATGTAATCCAAATTGAAAGAATCGCATATTCATTATCATTGAGTAGACATAAGCCTTCTAGAAAAACTGTCAAAAATAACGTATTGCAATTTTAAAGACCTTTAGTACATTAAGAGTACAAAATGGTAACACCGTCTTCTGATGCGGTACTTTGAGAAACAAGTTTTGGTAATGTGAAACCGAAAGCAGTTCGGTCATTTGTTTTACATCAAAACTAAAAGCCATTTATGAAACTGACTTAACCACGCATGGTTTTGTTCAGTTTTGACTGTCCGAATATGCGTTTACTTAAAATTAAACACGATGGCAGCAAAAAACTTTGTTGAGAAATTCAGTGCTGTGCTACGAGGGGCATTCAATAAGTAATGCGAACATATTTCTTATTCTTTAATGAATGCATATATGTCTTTGAAATTCTATCAGTTTGTACCTTTAGCATGTATGCACTTCACATGTGCAATATCATTAAATTGCGATAAGACTTAAGTGCTTTAAACCCCCCGGTAGTTTACCGACCGTTCTAAGGCGGTGGCCCCGGTGTTAGTCTTACTGTTTGTTGCTGTGTGGTTTATTCTACGAGGCGAGTTGTTTTATGTCGTACCTTGTGTCATTTTGTTCTTGTGTTTTCATTCCTTTTAGCATTGCGATTACCTCGTTTGGGGAAGAGAGAGCTAATCTTAATGCTTTTCGTACGTTTGTTCGATTTGTGCTTGTTTGGATTTGTCGGTTTCCTCTTCCTCTTGGTGTCTGGGAAGGGCTGCGGTTTGTGATTGTGGCACTCCCTGGACTTTTCTCTTACCCTTTTTTTAAAAAAAAAATTTCATTAGCATTCATACTGTGTAACCAAACTGGGCATGGATTGAATAGTATTAAATTGTCAAAGTTTTCAGGGTATAGCAAGATAAAATATGATGTTTGTGTTCATAAAACTTATTGCTTGCTAACAGTGTTTGACCTGACCTTGACCTAAGCAGAAAGTCAAACTGAGGAAGGAGTGTGTGCTACTGAAAGGTCTTACCCTAAGTTTGGTGTGGGCCAAATATTAAAGCGGTATATGGAATACTTCAGCAGTTATGTACACTTTTCAAAACTTAAACGCAAAACTTAAACATGGGTGTAAATGACAAAATAAGAACTGACCTTGACCTACATAAAGGGTCTAACTTTGGGTGTATGCTATTAGAAGGTCTTAACCTGAGGTAAGTGTAGACCAGATATGAAAGCAATACCTTAAATAATTAAAAAACAACTATGCACACCTTTGAAAACTTAAACATTGTGCTAACGCCGACGCCGACGCGGGCGCAGACGTGGACAGACGTCGAAGCCAACGACTGGGTGACAACATAAGTTCTCCAGGGACATAGTTCCAGCGAGCTAAAAATAGCTGAAATCGTTTCCATCGGAAATGCAACATGGCCGCTACCGCCGCCATCTTGGAAATGCATTTGGAACTTCTTCTCCTGAACGGAAATGCCTATTGACTGAAAATGTGATAGGAAGTATCGAGGCAACTTGTCGATAAAAACAGCAAAAATAGTTCAGATTGGAAATCCCAGATGGCCGATGTATTGAAAATCTATTTTGAACATCGTATTTTTTTTTCAAAATAAGCACCAAATTCAGTCCAGAAAGGCCGCATGGTGTCATAATGATGTAGCATGTGTAGACTACTAAAATGCAGGTTTTCATATTAGGAAGTGTTTGTTAAAAGATGAAAACCTTCATAAGGTATGCTTTGCATGTACTGTGCACTTTTCCGCGTAATTCTTGAACACACCTTGTGTATTTGCAAGTATGTATGTGCATACACGCGCGGGTATGCGTGCGTGCGGGCAGGCGTGTGTGTGTTGCGTAGTCCTGAAACACTAGTGCCAGTTTACAATCTGCATGTAAAAATAAAAAAACAAATCGAAAAGGGGAGTCTGCGACATACTAGTATATGCGAGGCATCTCGGTCAATAGTTTTCATCAAGCCACACATCAACATACCGATCGTCAAAGATATGAAGTGGCGTAAATGTTCAAATATTTTAACGTCATTTAAGAAATATATCAGGGCTAGTAGTGATTTGTTGAGTAATAAATCACTGTTTGGAGGTCAGTTGGAAAGAAGATCAAATCACGAGCGCGGAGCGCGAGTGATTTATCTACTTACAACTGGCCGACAAACTCTGATTTATTACTCAACAAATTACGCACAAAAGCTGGTCTATTTTGATTCTAACACATAGAAAACGACGTAAAAGTAAATGTATCCTTCAGATTCTTCCAACTTTCCACCATCGCATAAAGAAATTCCGCCAACAGTTTTGACTAACGCTGATGTTTACATGCATTTCTTACATTGTTGAATCAAGACAAACGACGTCTAACGTCGCGGCCACGAAGACTTACGTCAGCAAAGTGTCAAATGACGTCGGAACGGCGCCAGATTGCGTCGCGCGCTTCCGCTCAATGATTTGTTGCAGAATTATACTAGTTTTCTCCATAGCCTTTATAGGCGCGCTGTGTTAGAATAAATAATTTAGACTTTTCATTAAAAACTATAACGTCGAGGACAAGAAAATGGCCTACAGTATGTCGAGGACTGGATCAGCTTAAACAATATCGCATCTGAAAACCAGATTAGCAGCGTCTTTTTGCGCTGCGGTGCAGGTTCGCATCGAAATTACGACAGAAACAGTTTTGGTAGCTCTGACAGGTACAACCCAAAAGAATATAACACGATAAATCCGTTTTCGGTCTGAAACTGGTTCTGATCACATGTTTTTTGTTTAGTATATAACGTGTTTAATAAAGTCCTGCGCCGCGGTCAGAAAGCAAAACTCCGAGGCTTTTTCTCTTACTTTTTTTGTAAAAGCATTTGTTTACGTACCTCCACGGTTATGAGTAGTATCAAGAGAAGGGGTAATATCCGAAAAACTGTTCTCATTACTATTCTACGAAGACTCATATACAAGCACTTTTATACAGAAGAACACGAATAAATGTTCTTTCGATATAACCAATTAAAAAAAAAAAAAACAAGAAAAAAAGAAAGAAATTAAAGTCAAAAACGCAAACAGACGTTATTGCTGGCAATCCCCACATTTTCTTCTTTTTTACTGATTCGGTCCAGACATTTTGGCGTTTTGCATATTTATTTCATTCTCGTGTTATATACTGTCGCCCGTATACGCAGACGAGGTAAGCATTTAAAATGTCAAACATACCTACATATAAATATATTTATTGGCTTTCCCTACCTTTGATTATCTGGCAAAACGCATGCGCCGAAACAAGACTAGCGGGAAAACATCCGAGTTCAGAAAAACGGCATTATACCTGTGATTATGTAACATGAAAAACAAATGGAAGTTTCGGTTGAATTAAGTGGTTAAGACGTATTTATAGAGTATAAAAAAAAGTGTTAGAAATAACAAGAAGTATTAAAATCCGTTTTAAAAACGGTAGAATTCTGCAAAGTCGCTTATCAGCATGTCAGTCAAAAATCAGAAACGAATGACAAACAATGAAAATACAAACGAGACCTCTCTTTACGAGCCATCTACATTGTAAAGTGTTATTCAGAGCCGTAATTTACACGAACTAGGAGCAGGTGCTGTTTACACTGTTAAAGAAACAATTATTTTCTATATTTCTTTACATTGTTATGCAATGTACTATTCAACTATTTCCAAACATATAAGTGAAGATGCCCAGAAAATGTCTCAATCACGAGGTACCAAAAGAAGGAGAGAGATTAGGAACAAATAATAACCAAACAAACGCTACATATGAAACCAACCACCGACGCAAAAAGAAGCATCGCAACAGAGGAACCGCATTGAAACTGTCAGAAGGAAAAGTACTTGGAAACCTCATCCTTAATTCTGATGCAGTTCCATATATTATAACGTCATTGTCCACGTATGACGATTTTAACTCAACAGTTAAAATGCCAAGAAAACCTGCATTTGAAAATGTCGTCTGTTTACGTCGTCTGCTGAATATTCTTGCAAACTTTTGCATACAGGCGAACAGTGTGGACCCGGATCAGACTGCTCCTAGAGGAGCAGTCTGATCTTGGTCCATACTATTTGCAAAAATAACTTTTCAAATAACAAGAAGATGACAAAGCAGACGACAATTGTTGTGATTGACAGTTTAAGTTTTACGTTACCGTATTCGAAAATAACAAAACGGCGTTCAACAAGACAATAACTTAAAAAAAACAGTCGTCTAAAATGTTATTGTCGAATTTCTCACTGTTGTCTGGAAGTATAAAAACATAAATGCACAATTATTGCACAAGCGCCTCAAGTACATGTTCCAAAGTGGTAAATCAGACTATAGGTGTCTGCTTGAGCAACAGGAATGAAAGAGTTAGAAACGATTCGCCAAACTGGTTTCAATGTTCAAGATAAAAAAGCTTTTAAGCCAACAAATTTAAAAAAAGGAATTCTCCGAAACTTAGAACATACTGTTGCTTGTGGAATTAATATTAGATTTATACTCGTAATTCAACAAGAATTACTGTTTAAAAAAAAATGTTATTGAATGAACTTGTTGTAGTGACCTATGTTTTAAAAGAAAAGTCGAAAACACGTTGTTTTTTTTTTTTTTTCAAATAAATAAATAAATAAATAAATAAATAAATAAGCCAGCGCATGACAAAACCAACAAACTAGCATATACGCCCTGCGAAGAGTCCGATCAGCCTGGGCATCCGCCCGGTCTGATCAGAGTCTTCGCTGTGCACTCAATGGGTAGCTAAGGATCCAAGCTTTCTTCATGCGTACAGCGAAGACTCTGATCAGACTGGGCGTATGTCCAGACTGATCTGAGTCTTAGGTGGGCGCACATGCTATTTTGTTGGTTTTGTCATGCACGGGCTGAATTAGTAAAGAAGAAGAAAGTGTCACAGTAACAGTACACAGCCTACCAATGATACCAAGAGGAATATCAAACAATCTACAGCGGACAGCATACATAAAACAATGGAAAGCAAAGCAAAGCTCCCTCTATACCATATACATTACGAAAACACGCCTACTCAAACATATTAAATTTTACAACCAGCAGAGGAAATTTTTCAGATAAAAAATTCTGATATTTTTCGGCGTAGCTGTATAAGCTGGCGTTTGACATACTTATTGGTATTAGTCTCGAATGAATAAATAGTAATTTGCGATTGGTTTAAAATGTGTAAACTTCTGCAAACAAGTAGGGGTAAGTATAGAATTTACCGATGTTTGACGAATATATTCGTGACTAAATCATTTAATTATGACATTTATTTTTTTTTTTATCTATATAAAATTGTACAGTATGGCAATGCAGATGTTAAACAATGGAAAAAATACCCATAATTTAAATAATACCAAGAAAATAGTTGCAATGAAATAAATGATTATAGACGAGCTTTTAATTCTGTACAGTGTAACTAGATGTTTGATGTAAGCGGCCCAAACGCTAAGTGAACAAGGGGCGTTCAAGTTTACTTCTCTCCACTGTGTCCATAATATACAGAATTATCATGTGCCTTGTATTATGTGCAAAAAGGGGTGTAAAATCGTATGGTTTAATTTTATATAATAAATAAATAGGAACTATGCCTTAAGCTTGGTAGAAATATTGGCAACATAAATAATATTGTTCATTCTTAACTGGGCAATTGGTTTCTTGAACACCCCTTTTAGTTATTCGCGGTGTAAGCGGCCTATTGCGTCGGAGCGTAAACGACACGAAGAAGAAATATTACTATTTTTAGCCTCCGCTTCAGGTAGGATATTTTAGAATATCTCTTCTCATACCGAATGGAATTTGTTCTAATAAAGCGCAGAGTACGCGGAAAATCAAGCTCTTTCTGGTGGTGTAAGCGCTATTCTGCGATCTGGTCTAATTCTCGAGGTCATACGAAGAATGGTTTTGCTGTCAATCTGGGTCACCGGGACAATGTACATGAATTTTGACGAAAATCATTCTCCGAATGTTCTCGAGAATCAGACCAGATTGCAGAATAGTACTGACACCACGAGAAAGAGTTTGATTTTCCGCGAACTCTGTGCTTTATTTGAAAAACAAATCCATCAGGTATGAATCGAGATATTCTAAAACATCCTACCAGAAGCGGAGCTAAAAATAATAACATACTCTGTGCACCTAGTCATTTGGTCACGTGTTTCCCACGTCTGAAAAGTCAATGTATTGGAGGGCCGAATGATTGTTCAAAGTTTATGAATAGAGTTATCCCTCTTGTTGCTATAGCAACCAAATCTAGTACAAGCTGTTTGGATTTTTTCACAGAAATGTTTCTTCAATAGAAGGTCTTTAAATCTTGTTAAGAGAATTCTGTTCTGTCTAAAAATATGGCTTCCAGTTGGCGTGGTTACATTTCATTATATATGTAGAGTAAACTTGACAGTTCTTCTGCACAATCTATGGTCCAATTTTAAAAAAAATGTACAAATGTCCCAGGTGAATGTCTATCAAATTTGTTCAAATTATATATATATATATATATATATATATATATATATATATATATATATATATATATATATATATATATATATATATATATTATAACTAATTAGATTTCAATAACACTCACAAATATTACTGGATTGACCATCAATCAAAAGTTTTCAAATTAATTTGTATCACCAAAAGAAAAAAAAAATAAATCACCCAATAAAGGGCATGCATGATCTGATATATATATATATATATATATATATATATATATATATATATATATATATATTTATATATATATGCAGAAAACTTTGAAAATATTCTTCCGCCAGGCTAAACAAATCTGCTTCCCACGTGTGCAATCCAGGGCCATCATGACCCTCTTATTACAAATTAAATACATAATGTATGTTTTTTTCCAGTTTTTGCCAATCTTCATGGCCAGTGTTACACTTTGCTAACTCTTTATCAAAAAGGTGCATGTTGGCAAGGATTTTTCAAATACTAGTATAGTATACAAATTAACACACAGAATTATATGCTTTACATTTATATGCTAAATTGCTTTTCATTATTTAGCACAGATATTTACACATCTGAGTACACTCTCTTTCCTGCCAACCCTTGCAATATATACAATGTTATACAGTATTAAAACTTCCTTGATTCTGTTTGAATTCGTGATAAATTTTATATTTTAAAGGCCTTCTTCTTTTCATATTGAACCACAAAGTTGTTTGAATATTCATATTCCAGTACCTCTTACGCCGTTTATCTTTTTTAAAGATATTTCTTGTTCATATTTCTGCTCAAAACATAGATTTTGGGTACTTGTTAGAACCACCTCGGCACGGCGGTTCTAACGAGTATCCAGAAACTGTCTTTAAGCAAAATAAGAAAAAATAATGTATACCCTGTAAACCCAAGCTTTACTATATAAAAGTGGGGTTTAAGGGGTCAAAATTATATAGGTGTGTTTTAGTGATGATACTGCAATCTGTTGAAACGATAAGTGCACTATATTTTATTGCAAACATAAAATCCACCAATGTCTATATATATGGACATTCAAAAACAGTACTGCTAGCTAGATTATTAGAATATAAAAATGATTATTTGATAAATGTCGAGGAGTTGTATTGATGTATTGCTGATAAAATTGCCATTTCCTAACAACTTAAAACTATTGTCAGTACATTGTAGTTACAAATAGATAGGTATTTTCCCTTGTTCCCCAAAATCAAAATCTTGATTTTCTAGGTTCCCCAAAATTGCCTTTGTTCCCCCTGTTCGCTTCAGTTTTAGACTTTTGTTCCCTTGTTCCCCTGAAATAAATGGCCTTATTCCCCTGTTCCACAAAACCTCTAGGAGGTCCTCATTGCTGTCTGCGGTTTGGCCCATTGTGGTCCCAAATTTTGCTTTGTTTGATTGTGGCTCCAGATCGAGACTGAGCCATTTACTGAAATGTTTCACCGCATTTTTGTGATTACTTGAGTTTTAATGTTATGTTTCACTGATGAGGTATCGGACCCTACGCGGACCGAACACATATTTGTAACATAGCGGTACAATAAGGGTAAAGTTTGATCAGGTTTAAGACCCCTATCGGTTGTACTATCTCTGTTGCAGTTCCTCTTCATTTGTTAATTCTGCAGTTTTGCGATGTTGTTTCGTGTCAGTCAACCCTTATCCCGGATGTCTTTGGAGAGTTGGAGAGTTGTTTTTCCGTGATTGTGGCCATGTCTAGATAACCTCCTTAAACCCCACTTTTATATAGTAAAACTGGGGTTTACAGGGGTATACATTATTTTTCTTATTCAAGGCGGTTCTAACGAGTACCAACAATCCATGTTTTGTGCAGAAATATGAAATAAAATTCAGATTTTTTTTTTCTGAAATTTTTCATTTTTTGGTGGTAAAATTTTCAATATAGTTGAATAGGCATGTTTTCGTAATGTTTTTGTTTTGTTTTTTTCTCAATGAAACCAAGTCTGTTATTTTTGCTTTCTTAGTACGCACTTTGCTTCAAGACCATCCCTTTTTCCCATAATTTAATTGCGTTTTAGTCGCAACATCGGAAAACGTACTTTCGGACATATGGATCCAACCAAGAATCAAATCAGCCTACGCATCCGCGCTGTCTGATGAGAGTCGCCATTGTCCACATGAAGAAACTTTGCACCTTTTACTATCTAAATGCTCCCAGTGAAGATTCCCAGCAGACTGCGCGAATGCGCAGGCTGAGCTGAATCTTGGCTGGGCGCATATTGTCCGAAGGTTCATTTTCTGACGTCGCGGCTCATTTATTTGCAAGGAAAGATTGATGTCGAAAATATAGCTTCGTTGCAGGCAGTCTCATAGCAAAGTTTCTTCCATTTAGGAACTATTTCCCATCACTACAGCTGGTGTTAATGCCATATGGTGGTCGTAAAACATCTACCCATAAATCTCTGTAGTGCACTTGATATGTTTTCGCCCTTTGAGATAATCGAGCCCACTCGGGGATTTTGAAAATGCAAATGAATGTCACTGAAAAGGGCTACTTCTCCGAAACTAGCTAATTGGGCACAGAAACTTTCGACAATGTAGCTACTTTCATAACTCTGTGTGTGTGTGTGTGTGTGTGTGTGTGTGTGTGTGTGTGTGTGTCTCTCTCTCTCAAAGGACACTCCTTTAGACGCTGTTAATGATTACTTAAAGAGTAGGCTTTACAAGAATGTTTTCTGTCCGTTAAAAGTTCATACTTTAAATGTGGATAAATACCAGTAGACATATTTATAGCAAATCAGGTTTAAATAATACTTATTAGTCTTCTTTATGGTATAAACATAACACAAACACCATTATATTCAAAATGTATTCTGATGATTTTTTATATATAAGGCAAAAATGATAAATATTAAATGGGTATTATCAAAACACATACTATGTAAATATTTGCAAATCAGTTTGTTGTGGATATTCCATACTTCAGGATCATACCTAAACAAAAGAAAATGTGTATTTTTCGGAATTCCAGAGAGTTCTTTCCAGAAAGTATGTTCAGTCTTAAAGGGAATGGATACATATTTAGGAGAGGACTCTGTCCAAATTGGTCTTTTAAAGCAGACCACTTTACAAAAGGAGATTGATGTGTAGGAAACCAAGCAGAAAGTCACAAAAGGTGTGCTCCTTGTAAAATATGGAGGAAAATCTCCCACGTGCGTGTTTCTCCCCTTAACCCTGGTCCTGCCGGTCCCGGATATACCCTGTCTTTCCAAATAGTGTAGACCGAGATCAGGTGGCTTCTGATCTGGATCTGCACTGTTTGTCATTATGTGAATTTGTATCAGCTACTAGTATAAAGTTATTCGGTTGGCAGAAAAAAGTAGAAATGGGCATGGCATCTTAATTTATTCAGCATGACAAGGGTTAAAAAGTAATTTTGTTGAAGCAGAAAGCAGAACACTATATTCCACCAGCATTTCTTTGCTAGCAATTAACCCTTTCATCCCTGAAATTATGAAGTGGACTCTTCCATTTTAGAACCGGGTCAGAACTGTTGCTTCAAATAGGGGTCTCAGTCAAAACTCAAAACGAAATGGCAAACAGCGTTGATCCCGATGAGACGGCTCATTCTGCACAGGTTATCTGGTTTGATCTGAAGGGCTGGAAGGGTTGGATAAACACATGCAATAACTATAAATCATCCATTACATTAATTAAATCTGCACAGGAGGAAATTATGTACAAATGAGCCTTAATGTGGAAAAACGTACCTTTGGGTATGTGTACCCATCAAAGATTCAAATCAGCTTGCGCATCAGTGAAGTGTGATCAGAGTCTTCGTTGTCCGCATGAAGAAACTTTGCATTCTTGGCTATCTGAAATGCACCCGGCAGTTAAGTTTCTGTTCAGATTGTGCGAATGCGCAGGTTGATCTGAATCTTCGCTTGATGCACATGTCCGAAGGAACGTTTCTGACGTTGCGGCTCAGATGTAGGTCTTACAGCGTCATCTGGGTTGTGTTCAATTAACCGAATAGTTCCTGTCACTCACAGATTCCAAATTTTCCGTTTAACTGAGTCAGCTACTATGGCGAGAATCTAGGTTTAAGCTATCCTTTTTCACTAATAAAATAGCAGCCTAGGCGAATACAATTTATGTATACTTGTTCGTTACCAATCGTATGGGAATGTTTACTGCGTTGGTAATATTTATTTTATTCTATATACAATTATTCAATAATCATATAAGATTTATTCGATCTAACATTGAGTCCCTTGTACGATAATAATGGCAACTCTCTATTTGGTGGTCTCACGAGACGGGTTTACAATAATCGTTCAGAAGATGCAAAATAGCTTGTGAAAAACATTTGCGACTCTTTCGCTTTACTGAACACAGCCCTGGTATAGTTAATGGCTATCAGCGTAGTGTTTGTATATCGTTCAACTTTTTAACATTCTTCTTCTCAATGATCTTATCATTCAGGTTCGAGTCTTTAGTTTCTGGTATCCCGAGAGTTCCAAAGACACACAGCGTACAAATACCTCCGCAGATGAAGAACAGTATTCCTGGTATAAACGTATCCTTAAATGCAAGAGAAATATAAATATTTCAAGTGATTACAGATGAAGTAAAATATATTTTCAAAAATAGAAATTGCCTTTTCTTTTAAACCTTTCAACCCAAAGCAGATGCTCATACAAACAGTGTAAATCCAGATGAGACGGCTCTCAACGAGCCGTCCCATCAAGATCTACACAGTTTTTCAGTTTAGGCTGAAAATCCTATTATCAGCAATGGAACTGTCCAAATTCAAAGATGGAAGAGACCACTTAAAAAATTCAGGGGTAAACATTAGGCCTATTCATTATATGAATAACACACTTATGACATACAAATTTTAGGGGAAATTACAGAAGATCTGCATTTGCTGTCCATATACGCTCCAAATGTTTATTATCAAGGTGAATAAAATCCATTAAGATTGCCGTGGAAATGACGCACACATAGAAAAACGCGGTTCTTTACGTATTTCTTTAAATGCAAATAAATAGCAGCATGTGTCTCTTACAATACAATGCATAATTGTTTTAAAAAAATAAAAATCTAAATTGTTGCCTTTGGAAACAAAGAATCTACTAAAGAACGACAATCGGAAAGTCGGTTTTATTGTCTCTTCGTTTACAGCAATGTAGTCATCCCAGTAAGCATTCTACATAAATCTATAGCGGGCCGTTCTCGGCCCGTCAGGGAGCTGACGGGCCGATAACAGCCCGCTGTAAATTTATAAACAATGCTAGCTGGGATTCATTTAATACCTATTGTTGAAAAATTTACAAATGTAGCTTTTAATACTTTCTGTACTAAATCAACAGACGACACACAGGTGAAATGATTCTTATTATCCCCAGGAAATAGACTCTGGCTATCATTGTCTTCTCTGGGGTGCTATTTCCTGAGAAAAATAAGAACAAGGAGTTCAAATATGGTGGTCTACTATTTCTGTCCAGCAGATGAAACGTAAACTTACCAGATAGACAAGCTGTGGTCCAAGCGCCCCTCCGACTCTGGTCAGTACACTACAGAATCCAAATCCAATATTTCTACAAGAAATAAATGGTGAATTAGTGCAACTGAGGGGAAGTCATACACTTTCAAGGGAGACAACTCTGTCAAAATGGTTTTCATCCCTTCTCATCACGGATACATACCTATATAATCTTGACCACCTTAAACCCCACTTTTATACAGTAAAACTGGGGTTTACAGGGGTATACATTATTTTTCTTATGTTTTGCTCAAAAACATAAACTGTGGGTACACGTTAGAACTGCCTCGCCGAAGCGATTCTAACGAATACCCACAATCTATGTTTTGAGCAGAAATATGAGAAATATCAGAAATTTTTATCTGAAAATTATCAGTTTTTGGAGGTGAACTTCTCTGTATATATGAAAATAAAATTATAAAAAAAAATAATAATAAAAAAAAAACAAAAAAAACCTCTATATATGTGAATAGGAATGTTTTAGTAATGGAAAATGGGTCTTCTTTAAAAGGAAAGGATTCGCTCCCTAATTTTGTTTCCTTTTAGTCTCTTTTCATAAGAGAACTGGTGTGCAGCAAAGCAAGCAGGAAGTCACAAAAGTTGTCTCAATTGGAGGAAAATAGCGGAATATCTACCAAGGAAATCCATTTGCCTTAAAGTGTATCGATACATGTCAAAGAGAACGCTCTCTTGGTTGACAGTGTACATGTTTGCCTCTTTTTTCAAAGGAAGATCACTCAAGCAGAGCAATATTGGCTCACTTCTCGAATAGAGTTACGTACTCTAAAATGGAAACCACTGGGATAATTGATATTCGCTCTTAATACGTCTTTTAACAAACACACACTTTGTATTGATAAGCCATCTGTGTTTTGCATTAAAAATACATTTAAATACTTTTACCCAAATAATAAAATAAATGTTATTGCTGAATAAAAACTATTTCAATACGTCAGTTGAGTAGTGATTTCATGACTATCCTATGTCGAGGGTTGAGCGCAAGACTATTGTAACTCAAGCATATTTTTGAAACCCTTGTTTAGGGGCAACTTGGACCCCTTTGTAAACAATGCAAATTTAGGTGCCATTGCTCATACGAGCAATGGCACCTAAATTTTCATTGTTTACAGAAAGAAATGTTGTAATCTTCACAATGCCTTCATGGTGAGGAGATTAGGTTTGGGGAAAAACAACCATCTGAGTTACGCTAGTCTTGCGCTCAACCCTCGATGTAGACTGTGACTATTATGTCAATTTTGTTTTTGTTCTAATTACCGTATGTCGTACATATTTAAATTTCTTTCTGTAAACAATGAAAATTTAGGTGCCATTGCTCGTATGAGCAATGGCACCTAAATTTGCATTGTTTACATTCGTGTTTAACTCGATGCCCACAAAAAGTGGATAAAGACAAAACAAACTGAAAAGCTTTATTGCTAACATTGTTGAAAAAAATTATTATCAGTTAAATTTGGGGAAAGCAAAATACCTGATGACGGTAGGAAATGTTTCTATCGTCAACGTTTGAACAGGGCCCCATGCCATTGCCATGCCAAGATTGGCAATAATCGCGAAACCGTTCGTTATTGCACCTTTTTTGTCTGTATCTGCAAACAGAAACATAAGTTTTATTCATATTTAATTTGACACAATACCAAGTCTTTTGTTACAATATGCCTCAGGGAAGCCCCAGACTTGTTTTTGTCTCCCATCTGAAAAGGGAAATAATTTGGACCTTGGTAGCTAAATATTTCCCTTTAAAGTATATCCTTTTTCAGTAGTAGGCCTTGTGAGCGGAAAAGCAAACATGAAGTAATACAAATTCTCTCTCATGTAAAACATACTAGATTAATACACAAGTTGTCGTTCAGAGGATTTAAAACAATTTATCAATGTACATACACCACCGCGCACCCACCAGTCACACACACACACACACACACACACACACACACACACACACACACACACACACACACACACACACACGTGTGTGTGTGTGTGCACGCGCGCGTGTGTGTGTGTGTGTGTGTGTGTGTGTGTGTGTGTGTGTGTGTGACTGGTGGGTGCGCGAATCCGGTATATTGTACGAATCCAGTAGCAATGGCTGATACACCAGTTATTGTTTAATGCTAAGCATGCTGAATAAAATATTCAGCAGACGACAGTTCGAATTTTTTGTCTTATTTATTCCCAGAAAACAGGATTTGACATTTCATGCAAATTGTCTCCAGTGGAGATAATTTGCTTGAAATGTTAAATCCTGTTTTCTTGGCAGGATTTGATATTTCATGCAAACTGTCTCAAGTAGAGACAACTTGCTTAAAATGTCAAATTCTGTTTACTGAGAAAAAAACAACAACAAAACATTCGAACTGAATCAGCTAAAAGTGTGGTAATGGTTAATAGATTTGCAATTTGCAAAACTTCACGCTACCATTACACACAAACCATTCATCCACCACGCACCCCTTATATTGTACGGATCCAATGTCAAGGATTGATACACGTTCACTAGTTATCGTTTAATAGGTTTAAGGGTAATTGGTTAACTTCCAAGGGAGATAACTGTCAGAGTTTTTCTTTCCCTTCTGAAAATGAATATACCCTAAAAAGAAAATAATGTTCCTAAGGGGAGCAAATTCTTACCTTTTAGAGTAGCTCTCTTTTAAGAAGGTGCTCTACAAGCAGAAACGTAGTCAGTAAGTCACAAGTTTTCTCTCTTGTAAAAATAATGGAAATCTGTCATGCGTATCGTCCCTTGAAACGATTTGCAAACGTATGTACACCACCATGCACTCATCACACACCCATTTCGTATGACCTATACCTTGTATGCCTCCAATGGCAATGATTGTTTTATGGCCCCACCCTGCGAAAACGTGTCTTCGGGCATATACGGACAGCGAAGGCCCAGATCAGACTGCGCAGATGCGCAATCTGACCAGAACCATCGCTGTCCGCTAACAGAATCATTTGACACTATAGCATTTATCAATTGAGAGCAAATGCCTAGGTGAGACTTTGCGCATGCGCGGGATGAATCTGAATCCGCACATTTTGCACACGCTCGAGGTACTTTTTCGCTTTGCCTGGTCCATATACAATTATCGTTCAACAGATTTAAAGCAATATGTCAATGTACAACATATAACTCTTTACTGACCATTTCATCACACGGGAAATACTGTGATGTGAACGTTATACTTGAGAATTCCTTGCTTCGTCATGGTCAGTAAACATTCATCAATTTATATAGATCGACCAAATTAATCTGACGCTTTGACCTTTTCATTAAAAATTCATAAGGATACGTCCATTGTACAATTTAGGTCTGAAACTCAGAAAAAAGTCCTGCATTCCATGCACGTGAAGCAGGTATTCGCTCACCGGTACAGACAGTGTCTGTTTTCATAGACGTAAACATGTAAATATTATTATATAACCCGAAGGACAAAGCAACTTGTCAGCTTGGTCGGCCTATACCACTATTGCACACCTACAGCGCACACATTACAAATATACCTATAAATTGTACGCATCCACAAACAAGCGCCGATACACTAGTTATCGAGTAACAGATGATACAAGCAATTCGTCGACCGAACCTGGAAAAATAAAATTACTCTTTAGCCCCTGTCTTGCTGAACTCGGATATACCCTGCCTTTGCTAACAGTGTAGATCCAGATCAGTTGGCTTCTGAAGAAGCCAACTGATCTGGATCTACACTGTTTGTCATTAAGTATGTGAATTTATAGCAACAATCCGAATCAAGCAATCTGATTGGCTGAAAATTAGTAGTGGGTGTGGCATCTTAATGTATTCAGCATAACAAGGGTTAAGATGAATGAGTTTGGCGCCCCTTCTGGAGGGCCGAAGGCTACTCTAAAAGGAAATAGTTAGCTCTTCATACTCCTTCAAGCACAGACCTTTTGAAATTAATTGCTACAATACTTTACCTAAAGAAAAATTACACATTAATCTCTTTATAACACGCCTCTCATACTGGCGCAGGATCAGGGAAGGCTATGGTGTGGGATTAGTTTATCTTACCATTGTTACGGATGTGCATTTGTAAAACCAGAAATCCGACTCGTATAACTAGTCAAATAAAAGTATACAACGATCATTCACTTATGATGTTCTTTTTCTCCTCTTTTTTGAGGGAAAGATGAGAATATGTGAATGTATTCCTATACGACCCATCCTCCCCGATGCATCTACAAGGCAAGATGACTGAAACGAAATGTGCTATATATTTTGTCACAAATTAGACTTGATTTTTTATGTGCTTGCTACGTTTCCTCTATAATATTCTAGCTATATATCATCGCCATGCAATGCATGCAATAACTAGGAAATTAAATTAACTTAATTTAATGGGAGTTTTATAAAACAAGCAAACAGCAGCAGCAGTAGTAGTAGTAGTAGTAGTAGTAAGAGAGAGAGAGAGAGAGAGAGAGAGAGAGAGAGAGAGAGAGAGAGTTATTACATTTTGTTTTCGAGTTGTATATACTGCCAAACTTCAATGGCTCGAATTTGGCTATAGACATGAGCAGTTCGAGCCACCGGGGGTTAATAATAACTTCAGGTCAGGAGGCAAATTGGGACAATTTAGGGATGTCTTTTCGATCTTCTATAAAACAAAATGGTATGTTGAGTGTACTCATTAGAATCGCCTCGATGAGGCGACTTTAATGGGTACACACAACACATATTTTCGTGATAAGATCAGAATTGTTTTCTTGAGCTATTGGAAGTATTTCCTAGGGTCTCCAAAACGAGTTCAAATCAGCCACGGTACATTAACCATCGGTATTCGAGTCATTGAAGTTTTATTGAAGTCGTTTATACATGTAATGAAATAAACAGGTACCTGTTCTGGATCCATACTGACAGACCTTTTGCCGGGATATTAACGAGATTAAAGAGAAATAAGTTGAGATATATGTTCCATGAGAGATTCTGTATTCCAAAACTGATGCCATACGTTGCAAGTCCAAGGGCCAGCCTACAATAAAGAGATAAGGAAAATAAATCCACTAGCAAAGGCAATTGTCAATTTTTTCTTCCCTTCTGAACTTGTGCTACTCTGAAAAGAAAGGATTTGCTCCCCTCACCCTAAATTCCTTTTAGAGTAGGCTCTTTTTCGGAAGGGAGGCTTCGCTGTCAGGAAAGAAAGCAGGAAGCCATAATCTTCAAAAATATTCCTCCCTAACAAGTTCTCTGAATTACTGGCTGCGGTCAGAGCTCAGTTGTTCGAGACTAACGATGTCGTTAGTTAACGTATCGCTAAAACTTTGATCATTAAACATGACATATACGCTAATATTTTTGCTAAAGAAATGAGAGCAGTTTTCCATTTGCAAAAGCTACCCGCATTTTTCAGCAAAAATACCTGTGAATTAGATATTGTACTTACAAGAATAGTTAACATTTTGATCACTAACGAGCTCGTTAAGCTAACAATGCTTTGAACAACTGGGCCCAGAAGTGCAAATTACTCGCGACTGGTTTGCCTTGAACCCCTGCTGCTATTTCTGTTGGCGCTCGTCATTAGATGCAAACAAGGAATTACGACAAACTACGAGTATTCGCTATTCTTTGCACTTCTTAAAGTAGCCCTGGTTTGTTGTCTTGAAAATAGGCTTGACGCTTCATTGACTAAGTCGTCTTGTTCATAACACTGTGTAAAACAATATTTCAGAATGCAAAAAAGATAGACAGATAAATAAATAAATAAATAAATAAATAAATAAATAAATAAATAAATAAAATAAAATAAAATGAAATGAAATAAGAAAAAAGAAAACGTTTTTAGTACTCCTTTTATATAGAAGGCTTCATGTTAAATAAGCGAATTTATTCCGAATCAGTATTAAAAGTACATAACTTTGATTGACTGGATTTAAATGATTTATTTTCTCAAATAGTACTTTTGATATCCAGCTAAATTTCAAATTGCAACATTATCATCTACATTATATTACAAACAATTTGTTGGAAATAAAGTTGCATGTAACAACTCAAAGAAAGAATATCAAACAGCGTAGATTCTAATGAGACGACTTGTTTAGAACAATCTGGATCGTGTGTATTCGGAAAAAAAATCCTTATATCTGCGATATGAAAGCAGAGACATCTACAACGATAGGTGGAATGAATGATAAGACATGGGCCTACTGTTAGGGTCAGAGTTTGTGTTGGGTTATGAGGTTAGGGTTAAGATTACGTTTAGGCATTCAGGTCAGGGTTGAGATTACGTTTAAATATTGATGTTATGTCTCAGATTACGTTTAGGTATTGAGGTTAGGACTGAAATTATGTTTCGCTATTGAGGTTACGATTGAGATTGCTGAGTATTGGGATAAAAAGCCTTTTCGGCGAGGTTCGGGATATTGTTATAGTTAGCTTTAAGCTACATGACAGCATAGACGGCGGAGATGGATGCCAGGATAAGGCCTAGTTGTAAGGGTCAGAATATCCTATATGTGGCGCCGAGTATCAATGAAAATGTGCACAACAATTATTTAAAGAGAAGGCAATATTCATAAAGACTGTCTGAAATGAAGAATCTTATCAAACCGTCAGACCCTCAGCAAACGACTCCTTAAAACAGTGTGCTCAGGGTCTACACTGCTTGCGTAGGATCCTCGATCTGAATACTCAGAGTAAATATGGTAGTCTTTTTATACTGTACCAATTCAACGCCAGTAGTAGTGAAACTTTAATGAGGAATCGTGTCCTGAAGATGTCGAAAATTGTGTATTTTTTGTCTTTAGTAGAGACTTGCAGCTTTTCCATAAACTCCATATCTGGTGTAGGACGGCCGTTGACCTTTGAAACTGCTTTTATAACTCGTTCTGCTTCTTCTATCCTATCATGACCATAATACCAGCGAAAACTTTCCGGTAGAAACCTGTAATTCGAACAACACATGAGCCTAGCCCTACATGAAGGTGCGGACAGTGAAAGCCAAAATCAGCCTGCGTATCTGTGCAGTCTGATCAGGGCTTTTCTATTCATATTCTTTTAGGAAAAGGTCTGTTTTAAAAGGAAGGAATTTGCCCCCAGTGGGAGCAAATTCCTTCTAGAGCAGACCTTTTTCAAAAGAGTCTTGATGTACAGGAAAGCAGTTGAACGACTGAATGTCAAACAGCGTAGATCTAGATGAGACGGCTCATGATGAGCCGTCTCATCTGGATCTATGCTGTTTGGAAAGGCCTATTATTATCGCCTGTGGCAGTGAAAAAGTTAAACTACATGTCATGAAAGTTGCTTTAGCTCTAATTCTTAGCAATCGTAAAAGCGATAACAGCCTATTAGATTTACATTTAGAGAAGAACATCTGACACACTATGCGACTGGCTCTTCGTACATCGTGCACTGTGTCATTAGGTATTATTGTCGTTCAGCGGTTTCCGCCACAGATACGTGGGATCAGGTGAGCATTCTAAGCCAAGCTGGTCTCTTGCAAAGATTTTCAAAACATTTTTTTGCATTTTGCTTTAATTCGAACACTTCTGATGGTCATAAAAATATTTAGAAACTTCTAGACGAATTTTTTTAAAGTATCATCAAGACTTAGTGGGGTTTCCATTAACATTTTTTTTTTTTTTTTTGGTTCCCCTCACCCTACATGTGCGCCAAGCAAAGATAAAGATCAGCCTGCGCGTTTGCGCAATCTAATCAGAATCTTCACTGAGCGTATTTTGGATAGCCAAGGAGGCAATGTTCTTTCATGTCGCCGACCAAGACTCACTCTGTGCCGGTATACAAGCCGATTTGAGACTTCGCTGGGCGCACATGCAGTCTTGTAGGCAATGTTGTGTCCCGGCTCATACGCCACATGATGATTAAGCCAATGTCAGATGCAGCCAGGGCCCAGTTGTTCAAAACGTAACTTTGCTGTTAGCTAACGTGACGTTAAAAGTTCTATCTTTAAAATATGGCAAATACATTAATATTGTCGCTGAAAGAAAATGTGAGTAGCTTTTGCAATGCAAAAGCTTCCTACATTTTTTGCTGTATGACTGTCAATTTATTTCAAAATACCTCAGCTACAACAGTTAATGAGTTCGTTATTAACAAGCTCGTTAACTAGCGATGCTTTTAACAACTGGGCCTTGAAGTGTTTGACACTGATATAGATTTTTTTTTTATGATCGCATTTTACATATAATTTGATATCCGTTGTAATTCGAGATATAAATATAACTAGTAAAGAACTATTTCGATGATAAGTCGTGGGCGAAATGTTTTCTAACTATCTCGGTATGTACTTGAAGTTCACGATCACAAGTATATCCGGGCCTTTGCTTTCCATTCACACATTCTGTATTATCCAATGATTCTGTTAGCGAAGGCCCCGTGCGGAGGCTGATTTGGGCCTTCGCTGTCCACCCAGGCCCAAAGACACGTTTCCGCATGGCGCGGCCCATATTAAATTGCCGTAAAATGAGGAAGACCTTTTATCGAAACATAATATTAACTGTGGCGTTGATTTATGCTACTAAACAACCCGACAAAACCAAGTCTGCTCTATATTAGAAACAAATTTATAAAAAAAAAAAAATAAAAAAATAAAAAAAATGGTTTAACATTCTTATCCCTGTAGACAGGTACATATACCCTTGCAAACAGTGAAGATCTAAATGAGACGGCTCGTAAAGAGCCATCTCATTTGGATCTGCACTGTTTGCCATTTTGTTATTGATTTTGACTGAAACCCCTATTTGCAACAACGGATGTGATCACATTTGGAGATGGAAGCGTCCATTTCATTAATTCAGGATGAAAGGTTTAAAAGGGTCAACTAAAATCTCTTTTCAGTCTACGAGTATATCCAGAGGACTTACCATATAGCTACAATGAAAGGTAATCCGATTAGTGCTGTAACCAGGTGTGCTTTTCTCCAGTCTTGCAACAACCAGAGTACCAAAGCCAGTATACAAGTCTGTATAGGCCAGGAGGGAAAACCAATCAACCATGACCGCCAACGAGCAAGACTAAACTCGGATAGGTAGCAATACTGAATAGTCAAGAAAAGGCCGCAGCCTAAACCAATGAAAACTCTGCTTACTGTAAACATGACCCAACTGACTGAGAAATAGCAGATTATATTGAATCCTATTATAATAAAAATGGAGGCGAAGAATGGTATCTTTCTACCGATGGTGTCAGCAAGCTGTCCCGCAAAGAAATTACCAAAGAGCTGGAATAGAACTTGTATCGTCATTATAGTCGATGGAATCCAGGCTCTGTCACAGATCAGTTCCCACTGAAAGCAGAGAAAAAAGGCTTTAATCCAAAGAATTCTTTTCTTACCGAGCACCAAAATACAAGTAAAAATTCTTCTCGGGATATGATAAAAAGAATGATAAGAACTGAAACTGTCACAGTAAGTGAATATTCCTCTTGGTACGTGATAAAAAGATTTTTTTTTTTTTTTGATTAATGCGATGTTCTATCCTGATGAGCCTATTCAGAGAAAACAAGGTGTCAGAACCTTGTCATTACTTTGATATAAATAACAAATTAAAACAAAACGTGTCTTTAGGCTTTTGCTAAGAATCCCATGAACAGAGCCAGTACATGAGCATATTAGGACATTAGAAATTAAAGGAGACTGAATAAACTAGGAAGAATCCTCCCATTTTGTACAAGGGTCACAACTTCTGTGACTTCCAGATAGCAATTCTGCACATCAAACCCTTTCTGAAAACGGGTCTAACAGGAAAGAGTCTACTCTAACAGGAAAGAATTTGCTCGAAAGAATTTGCTCCCACAAAGAGCAAATTCTTTCATTTTGGATAAGACTTATTTTCCGAAGGGACGCAAAACATTTTTCAGAAAGTTGTTTCTACTGAAAGTGGATCAGCGTCCTCAAGAAAAATCTGATCTCGACAGCGCAGTTCGGTGCATCAAAACAGTTTTGCTTTCGTCTCGTGTAGCACATTACGAAAGCACGCCTATTCAAATATATAAAAAAACACCTCCAAAAACTGAAAATTTTCAGATAAAAAAACTCTGATATTTTTTCATATTTCTGCTCGGTGAGGCAGTTAAAACGAGTATCCACAATCAATGTTTTTTGTGCAGAAATAAGAAAAATAATTTATATCCCTGTACTCATCTCATTCTTCCCTGATACAAGAAGGGCAGTAGTGAGTTAGAGGCGAACTCATGAAAGTATCGGTCGGTTAACTGACCGGCACGATATGACCTTAACAGTGTTGACTGGTCCGCAAATCTCAATTCAAACAGGACAATGGCTAATATAATGGTATAACAAAATAATTAAGATATATCGCTAGAATTTCTTTTGCTCATTTTTTTTTTATCACCATATTTAAAGTTAAATTTTATCCTGCCTTTAAATAACGCATAATGCCTTCGATGCTCTTAATATTAAGAAAATGTAACAATCCGTGGATTTTTGGCGTTATATTTAAACGGAACGGCAAAAACTGCATTTATGAATTTTCATACATTAGCAATATGTACTTTAAGGTAGACAAGTCTGTCAAACATGGTTTGGTTCAATTTTGAAAAGGATCTACTTTCAAAGGGAAAGATTTGCTCCCTGCGTGAGCAAATTCTTTCCATTTATAGTAGATACCCAGTAAGCGTTCTACATAAATCTATAGCGGGCCGTTATCGGCTCATCAGGGTAGCTGACGGGCCGATATCGGCCTGCTGTAGATTTATAAAGAATGCTAGGTGGATAAATTTTTGACGAGGCATAATATGCAGGAACAGAAAGTCACAAAGTTTTAACTCTTGTACAGAATAGGAGAAAATAGAAAATTGAACCCAGAAATTTAAGGTCATCGGACAAGGTTATATTTTTACGCAGAAAAAAAATAAATAAATTGACAAAACATATCATCGAAATATCATATTTACACAAGGTACTGGGACAAACAGGCTAAAACAAAGAGTTTAGACGCAGATGATGTCTGATCAGGCTCTATGCCGTTTGCCACCCGACACATCAATGGGTAATAAAATCGGCTGATACACTGTGGTTCAAATTAGTGTACTAGTGCAGTAAGGAGTTAAGTTGTGTGAAAAAATTGGGTAAGTAAGGTGAATAATAAACTTAGAAACTGCATTTTACGTGGAACGTAGAAAAAAAGGACCTTATCAAAGTGACCAACGAACAGCCTGCACATTCGCACAGTCTAATCAGTGCGTGCTTGTCCTCTTAGGGAATTAATGGAAAAGATAGCCTTATAAAGAAAACAAGCCTATTTAAATATACTGAAAATTTTACCACCAAAAGATGAAAATTTTCAGATAAAAATTCGTTTATGTTTCCCATTTCTGTTCAAAACATAGATTGTGCATACTTGTTAGAACCGCCTCGGCAAGGCGGTTCTAACGAGTACCCACAATCTTTGTTTTAAAGCAGAAATAAGACAATTAATATGTACTTCTGTAAACCCCAGTTTTATTATATAAAAGTGTGGTTAAGGGGTTTAAGGCATGTTTTCGTGATGGTATAGACGAAAAGAGAAGGCCCTGATCAGACTGCGCATGCGCAGTCTGATCAGGACCTTTTCTGTTCGTATATGATATAATGGCCATTTTCCTTCGTTGCACATCATTTAAAACTTACCTCACTCACAACTGTTTGCATATCTGATTTGAACTCAAAAGAAGAACATCTGGTGCCATTTTCATTTAAACAAGACTTTGCGGAACTATTCTTGTGGTCTGTCATATTGCCATCAACATATCCGTCAGTACACCACCATTTTGGAGTTGCTGTTGCAAATATCATCACCATTGAACTCCAACAGATAACTGTCTTTGCAAGATGTACATATACAGCCATGCGTATTTGAAAACGTCCACAGCCACCCATTTCATGGATGATGTCATCTGGGTTCCGGTTTATGTGTTCGGTCGTTGACATTTTGGGACTGCCTTTCAACTTGGTCTAACAGAAAGATAAAACGAGGGTTATAATAATAATCATAATAATAATAATAATAAGAAGAAGAAGAAGTATAGTAGTAGTAGTAATAGTTGCGGTGGGGAAGAACTCATAACCATTCACAGCAACAAAGGATAATTATTTTATTGTTATTTTTTATTCATTTATCTATCTATTTATAAATATTCCTGTCACCGGGTATAGGTATATGATACACTTGTACTGCCTTGCGGTACAAGCCGGCTTTTATAGCAACGCGGTAGAGTGTTGGCCTGTCACGCAGACGGCCCAGGTTCGATCCCCGGTCGGGAAAAAATATTATTTCCATTTTTTCACCTGTTACATTTGGCGCCCACCGTTGGAGGGGGAGAATGTCACCCAGGTTTGCATTTAACTCATTAATATATTCATTAAGAATACAGATTCTCTCATACAGAATACAAAATGGCAAAATACCGTTTATTTCCATAATCTTTGGTATTGCCTTCCTACCTAAAAAGGATTACAGACATATTTAATCTCACAACAGGTAGAATAAGTGATAAGTGCCGTGCGGCGTCCGTAAAACGTCTCCCAGTACTTCATCACAGTGTAGTTTGTATTTTCTGACCTTCTGGGACCATTGCGGTGAATTTAGTTGTACTGAAATCAGAGTTCTACTTAAGCCGGCTGTAGCGTTGACTCAGACTTAAACTCAATTCTTTCAAAAAATTATATGACAAACGTGTACTGGTCACAATACAAAATAATTCGGTTTTCAAAAACAAAAGTAGCATAAATAAATTACCTGTATTTCTGAGAACAGTACATCGATACAACAGCATACAAAACAATGCACCTATGTAATAATAATCTCAAATGCGAACACACACTAACGATACCCCACAACAGATCGTAATGGTCACACTGTGTCATGACCGAAGAATGACCTTTGCCATGATCCATTGTTTTAGGCCGCAAGGCATCAACACCTAACGTGCTCTGGGCAAATTCAGCAGGCGATAAATTGACAATATTTTCCTTACTTTTCCCAGAAAATAGATGGATGAAACATTTCACGAAATTGTCGTTTTAGGAGATTCGCATGAAATGTCAAATATTTTCTGGGAATAAAATAAGAAAAATATTTACAATGTCGTTTGCTGAAATTTTAGCCAACATGCTAAGCGTTAATTGGTTATGGCTAATAACAATGTGAAGTTCAGAATATGCAAATACGGCTTAAGCCCAGTCACGTATCGAAATGTGCATATTGCTTACCGTCTCGTTTTGTCTTTGCACTGCATTGTATGTGTAGAATTTAGATTCTGTTAATGGTTAGCACTCCGGGTAAAAATCTCAGCAGACGACATATTGAAATAGTTTTCTTATTTTTTCCAGAAAACATGTGGAGACAGTTTGCATGCAATGCCAAATCCTGTTTTCTGGAAAAACATCAGAAAACTATCACTAATTTGTCCTCTGCTGTATAAGCCCAGAGAGTTGTAAAGCTTAATATATTTGAACTGATCATCAAATGTTCAAACATTTCTTGAAATTTACTCCTTGAGAAGTCCGAGTATTTTAGTTTTTGACAGGCGTTGACCATATCCTACAAACTCTTGAACATTACAGTCTGGGTGTATAGTCGAACTTCTGATTAATCCTTTCGTCCCTGAGTTTCTGAAATGGACTCTTCCATTCTTCAATTTGGACTCGTCCACTGATGCAAATAGGGGTTTCAGTCTAAAATCAAAAACAGACACAGAATGGCAAACAGTGTAGATCCTGACACAGTTCGTTACGTTTTATCTGGATCTACACTGTTTGCATGGTATTACTGTCCTTTCGACATCTCTTGGAAAGATTTTTTTTGCTTGGCGTTTTATTTTAAATGAAAATATTTTGTTCTGATTGACCATATCTTATCAGAAACCATTTGTCTTTTATGTTTCTGTGTTTTGTTCTCAAATATTTACACAAAAATTAAAGTTACGGCCAAAAATTGGTCTGACCTATGCAATTTCTATAGTAAAGTGATTTTTTTGGAGTTTTGTCTAAGAAAATATTTTTTACTTTTCTTTGCTGAATTTGCATTATTGATGTCTTACAACAATATTGTGAAAATTTCAGAAAAATTGAACAAGTGGAACTTGTTGAAAATTTGGTTCCAAGTTACCTACCCTATAGATTTCTGCATAATTTGGCTCCATTTTTACTATGGGAAAAAGTAAAAATTTTGATTTTTTAAAAACCAATGATTAGAATAAAAATTTTTTGTACATAGGTAGTTAAGACAAATGGTTTTGCATTAAATCATGACAAAAATTTGCAAATTTACTTCTTCTGTGTAAAGCGCCAAGCAAAAAATGACTTTCTGAAAGATGTCGAAAGCACAGTAGTTTGGTTTTTTGGGCTGAAAGGGTTAAACTAACTAGCCTGGCTAAGCATCACGAAAACATACCTATACAATTTTGATCCTCTTAAACCCCATTTTTATATAATAAAACTGGGGTTTACATGGGTATACATTATTTTTTCTGCTCAAAAACATAGACTGTGAGTATTCGTTAGAACCGCCTCGACGAGACAGTTCTAACGAGTACCCACAATCTTTGTTTTTGAACAGAAATATGAAAATATCAGAATTTTTGTCTGAAAACTATCAGTTTTTGTTGGTGAAATATTCAATATATTTGAATAGGTGTGTTTTCGTAATAAAACTTGGCACTCCAGCTGTTTTCAGTTTTGTGAAAGTGTCCACTGTTCTCAAGGATTATTCCTATTAGAATCTATTTTAATATATTCATTATCGCTTGTGATAGTGCCGTATAGGGGCCTTAAAACGTCTCCCCTTACTTCACTATAGCGCAGTTTATATTTTCTGGTCCTCTGTGATCATTAACTTTTTTGATGCAAACTTTCAGACGACATTTGTCGTCTGCTTTTCTTTAACAAACTATCGCTGGGAAAGAAGTTTATGGGTAAAGTTGAAAGACCGAATGTCAAACAGCGTTGATTCAGATGAGACGGCTCATTATGAGCCGTCTCATCTGGATCTGTGCTGTTTGCAAAAGTTACTTTTATCGCCTATGACAGAGAAAGCCCCCCACCCCACCTCCCCCCCCTCCCCACCCCCTCACCGTGATTTTCTTTTAATTTATATGAGGGTCACTGATTGAGCCTAACTGGCCGAAACTAGCTAGTCTGGCCCAGAAAACTTGACACTTCAGCAGTTTCAGCTTTACATGAGTGTGTTAATTGCTCTCAAGCATCATTCCTTCTAGAATATATCTCTACTGCAGACGAGAACAAATAATTCAACAACTCTGAAACACAAAGACATTGAACATGAAATCAGCGTTTAAGGAGCGTCTGTTATTTTTTATCGTGTGGTTTGTTTTGTATTTCCAGGGGATTCCTCCCCTTTTCAGATTATTTTGTGATCACAACAGCACTGGTTCACATTACGTGTACCGTTTTATATACAGTTTTTAAAAGCTTTAGTACTCTGTAGGTTAAAATCTGAGCATAAATAGCATATTTTACCCTCATCAAACTGTGCTTGTGTGGGGTACAGTGTTTTCACGTTTTCCGTCCCTTCTTCCGTCTGTTCATCCGTCCGGTACGTTTACACCTATAGGGTATCTAATAAATGCTGCGTGGGGTATAGTGTTTTCACGTTTTCCGTCCGTTCTTCCGTCTGTTCGTCGGTCCGGTACGTTTTGGTCCTATAGGGATATCTAATAAATACTGCTTATTGGCAGACTCTTGTTTTTCACAGAAAAGAACTCTTGGCATTTCATCCAAAATGTCGCCTTCGGAGATTTCAATGATATTTCAAGTCTTATGTTCTCAGAAAAATATCTTTTAAATGATGTCTGCTTTCATTTACAGTTAGAAGTCTAAAAATCTAAGCTTTCAACTTCGACCTCTCCAATGTGCTCTGGTAAAGTTAGGTTCCGCACCTTTCCAGTGGCACTTTAGCAAACAAAGGCGAATCCATGTTTAATTCTGAGGTGTTATATCGTCCATGAAATGAAATGTTTCATTTATTCCCTGATTCAAAACTTTTTTACATGGACTCCTGACAAAGTTTTAGAAGAAGAAATTTTAGTAAAACTGTGGAAGTAGTATGAAGGGCATCAGAATTGAGGAGGTCATGTGATGAATTCATTTATAGAGGCCGTATATATCGCTCTGATATAGTGCTGTTATTACCTTTTTGCTACACTGAACTTCCACTATATATGTGAAGAGCACCACATGCGCTGCTAGGTGGCAGAATCTAGACTGTGGTGAGTAGGGCATAAGTGATGTTGCAATTGATTTCGTTATCCCTCCGGAACACTCAGTCAAACTGAGTCTACTTTTTCCTACCTTTTGTTTTGTTCTGTGTTTTCAGAGGATCCCTTTTTCAGACTTTTTAAGGAGAACTGATATATTTTCAGGCGAGGTTACTCTTTTAAAATGCTTTGACGCACTTCTAAAAAGGTTCTACTCCAAAAGGAAAGAATTTACTCCTCTTCGCAGTAAGCATCTCATACATATTTACAGCAACAAGGAAACCAAACGTTATCTCTCTTGTAAAAACTGACGGACTCTACCGAATATATTCAGCCCTTTTAAGTTTGAACTTCATTTCTTGCTCATGAATGTCACGAAAAGGCATCGGGAAACAAACCCTTTATGGACTCTGTGCTATTCATAGATAATGGTTGTTATATTGGTTGTTACAGAGAATGACTGTGATTTTTTTTTTTTTTTGTTATAGAGATGGACTGAGATATTCTTTGTTACAGAGAATGACTATGATATTATTTGTTACAGAGGATGGCTGTGTAACAGAAAATGATTGTGATATTGTTTGTTACAGAGTATGGCTGAGATATTCTTTGTTACAGACAATGGCTGTGATATTGTGTGTCACAGAAAATGGCTGTGATATCGTTTGTTACAGAGAAGGACTGTGATATTGTTTTTTTACAGAGAACGACAATGGTGTTATTTATTACAGACAATGGCTGTGGTATTGTGTTACAGAGAATGGCTGTGATATTATTGTTACAGAGTTTGGATTTGATATTGCGTGTTAAAGAGTATGGCTTTGACATATTTTGTTACAGAGAATGACTGTGTTATTGTTTTTGTTGTTATATATATATATATATATATATATATATATATATATATATATATATATATATATATATATATATATATATATATATATATATGGAGAGAGAGAGAGAGAGAGAGAGAGAGTAGCTGTGATATTCTTTGTTACAGAGTATGGCTGTGATACTGTTTGTCATAGAGAACGGCTGTGATATTGTTTGTTACAGGGAATGACTGTGGTAGTATAGGGTGCCACTATGGGGATACTACTGTGGTAGTGTATGTTACAGAGAATGGCTGTGATATTGTTTGTTTCAGAGATTGGTTATCGACTGTTTGGCTCGGTAGTTAGAGCACTGGATTTTTATCCGTGTAAACCGGGTTCGAATCCCACAATAGCCGGGGTTTTTTTTTCAGCTATGCTTCATTCCTCTGTTACGACTTTGTCGTAAGATTTGATACAGAGAATTATTGTGATATTGTTTTCTACAGAGTATGGCTGTGATATTGATTGTTACAGAGAATGACTGTGATATTGAAACTCACAGAGAAGGACTCTACTATTGTTTGTCACAGAGAATGACTATGATATTGTTTGTTACAGAGAATGGCTGTGGTATTGCTTGTTACAGAAAATGGCTGTGATACTGTTTGTCACAGAGAATGGCGTGATATTGTTCCTTACAGAGAATGACTGTGATATTGTTTGTCACAGAGATTACTGTCAGAAAACATAACTCATGACATGGGCGCTTTGTGAATTCAAGATAAGCCTGTGCATCGACACTAAAACAGAACATAAAATTGCCTACCAGAAATAAAATTTTTAATGAAAATGGGGTTTTATTGTGAAAAAGGTCAACGCGTGCCATTGCTAGGCATTTAACATAAGATGATTATGACACTGTTTAAATCGTAGTCGAGTGGAATTAATTTAAGGGGACAAGGCACACTTGATACATTTTCCGTTATTTTCTACACGGAAAACATTTTCTTCCTAATTATATTCTTGCACACCAAGCCCGTCCAGAAAAGGAGTCTACCCTAAAAGGAAGGGAGAAAATTCTTTCCTTTTAGAAAAGAACCCTTTTTCAAAGGAAGACAGAGCAGTTTGCAAGAGCTGCTTCCCTTGAAAGTGTATCACTTGCCCATAAAGTAAGCTTCAAATATACAATGAAAAAACTGCATGATTGATACAATATTGAATAGATCGGTTCGATGGACTAGGAAATATTGAATGCAAAAAAAAAAAAAGCAAAAACAAAAAACAATAACGATGAAAAAAAAAACTCATCATGGGAACTTGTGCGGGTTTCTCAAAACGCTTTAAGTACTGTAGGTAGAGATTTCACCAGACGTTTTCAAGTATTGGTTTTAACCTCCCCAGAAAATATGATTCGGCATGTCGAGTAAATTGTCTGAGAAGCAGAAAATTTGCATTATATGTAAAACCCTATTTCAGGCGAAAATATCACCAATTTGTCGATCGTCCGCTAAATTTGTCCAGATAAAATTAAACAAGAAAAAGTATAAAAATGCCAATAAATGATAATGTGCTACATAGCCATTTCTAAGAGAAAATACTGGTGTCCCAATTCTTTCAGAAGATGCAAATTTTGACCATGTCTCCTTCACAAGTCAACCGGCGATATATACTGAAAGGAAAAAGAAACGCAGGATAAATTTTATTCCTAAATTTCATTCAAGTTTGAAAAAGTTTGTTAAATATTTCACTATGATTACAAAACGGTACATGTATGGAACAAAAGTTCCAAATTTCATTGGTTTGTGATCAACAAGTCTCGAGTTATTGAAGTTCATTGGTAGCTACCCCACAAATCTTGAAATCAAAATCAAACTGAAAATCAATATCGGGTGTGCCCCCCCTCTTGCTGCCGTTGCTGCCCTAATTCTCCTTTGGATAGAGATAACCAAAGCATTGACAGTTCGCATCGGGATGTTATTCCATTCATCGATCAACGCATTCCTTAGTTGTGCGATAGTTGCGGGGGGATTTCGGCGCTTCCTAACCCTTCTGTCCAACTCATCCCACATGTGCTCTATTGGGGTCAAATCTGGACTGTACGGTGGCCATTCTAGTGGTGCGATGTTATTGTTTGCCAGGAAATCCTGACAAACTCGGCAAACATGTGGTCGGGCATTGTCCTGCTGCAGAATCAGATTACGTTGTTGCACAAGCGAGACTGCAACAGGACGCAAGATCTCATCCCTATACCTTACTGCGGTCATATTGCCCGCAACAATAATCAACTGTGATTTTATCCCGTGAGCAATGCCTCCCCAGACCATAACGGAGCCACCCCCTTACCGATCCCGTTCGATAACACAGGCGTCGGCAAAGCGTTCTCCGTGACGTCGGTACACACGACGTCGACCATCTGCGCGATAGAGAGTGAACCTAGACTCGTCCGTAAAAAGAACTCGTCTGCACTGCCTCATCGGAAATAGACTGGGCGCATGCGCCGTCAACCACGCCATACGACGCAACCTACGTGCCTGGGTCAGAGGCAGACCAACGTATGGACGACGAGCTCGAATACCAATCTCACGCAATCGACTTCCAACAGCCTTCGGAGAAATTTGTCGATTATGCGTACCTACTGTATTAAGGGCAGTTTCGGTAGCAGTTAGATGACGATTCCGCAAATGTGCCAGACGGATTGTCCTTTCTTGACGTTGCGACGTCACGCGTGGACGCCCAGACCGCGGTCGGTCTGCTAAATGCCCTGTCTCCCTTGAACGTCTAACAAGACGTTCAATTGTTGAGACGTTAACCCCAAAATGATTGGCAACTTGCTGTTGCCTCTGACCCTGCATCAGCAACGCAATTGCCCTACCCCTCTGAACATCAGTGAATCGTACCATGACTGAAAAAAAGTTCAAAGTAGCGTAAAAATGAATAGAAAAATCAGTAAAAAGAATCGAAGAGCGTTGTGTATCGTTGAAGTGTACCAAATGGTGTGAGGAAATCTTGTGCTGAAGGTTTAAACATGCTTGTTTTGGACGAAATTTTGGCTTTCCGTATTGTCCGTGCAATGCACTGTGTAGTGCACGGTTGAATGATTTCACACACTGGGTAGATAGCACATCGACCAAAGACTCGTATACCCGCGGTTCACATTCACAGGACAATCTGTAAAAGTGTATGGCTATAGTAAACACCGTAAAAAATGGTTAAAATAAGAAGGAAAAAACTCTACCCTGCGTTTCTTTTTCCTTTCAGTATATTATACGTTATCCTTTTCGGGTATAAGGATTGCGCGAATCAATTAATATGCATTGTCATGCGTCATATTCTATATCTATTATATAATTATACATCTGTATGTAAACTAATTCTCAATCGGTTATGCTACTCCAGATGATCTTGTTATCTTCTGTTCCCTTACACAACGGCATAATAGATTTGAAACCATGCATGGGTAACATATGCTCCTAGAAGACACATTATGGCTTGACTTGGCTTCTTTATGTAATGTAAATAGATGATAAAATAAACAGAAACGGAAATATAATTGCACCACAACCTCTTTATAACACTATTGCTGGGGTCCATAGCATAAACCGTGTTAGTTAAACAACAGTGTTATATCCCAACAAAAATGTATAGATTATATTTAGAAATGACCATTTATGGTCATTTTTCAATATAATCTATATATTTTTGGGATCCATCTTTGAACCGTATTATATCCAAAACCGTGTTATAACGAACCGTGTTATAAAGAGGTTGAAGTGTATTATATTAACATATCTATATAAAATGTACACTTCCTATTCCTAACTCTAGATAAGCGGATTATCTAACCAAAAGTATTGATATTTTTTCTGATTTCTTCAGTAAAACTTATGTTGCGAGTACACATTAGAAGCGCCTCGTACAGGCGCTTCTAATGAGTGCCCACAGCATAAGGTTTGTGGGGAAATGAGAAATATATCTTGAACCCTCTTATCTACATTTATGATAGGCATGACATTTCACTATATAATATGGGAAATAAGGAATATTTTGGTTATGAAGCATATAAGAGAGTGAAATGTATGAAGCAACAAGTGTTAGAAGTTATAAACCAATTGAGCAGCTGATTTAAAAACTGCAAAATTCAGAAAATCCGTCTTGTAATTTAGATCCGTACATACCATCGTTTTACTATATATTAAAGGGGAATATGCGTAACATCACGTAGAATTGTTAATAGAATGGTGTTAGATACTCCGTAAACCATAATGGTGGTGTTTTTGTTTGTTTATTGTTAAGGTTATTTTATTATTTGACTTCTGACGCATGTTATGTAGATACGAGTTTAGATGGGCCACGTCAAGCGAAAAGGTATCTTCGAACATGCACAATATGCGCAGATTATCCTGCGCATGCGCAAAGTATACCGGGCCTTTGCTCTCCTTTCATACATTATGTAGTATCCAATGATACTGTTAAGACAGTGAAGACCCTGCTTAAACTGCACAGTCTGATCTGCCCTTTGCTGTCCGCACATGACAGTAGGTACATTTAGGTACATTTCGCTTGGCAGCTCACATATGGTTCAGTGCGAATTGTATTGACATAGTATCTGTCCCTGCCTTAAAGTGAACATCTCGGTTTTACTCGTGGCTATACTGTTCGTTTGCATTTTGAGAAGAATGGTACACTTTCAGGGGAGGCAACGTTGTTAAAATTAATTTGTATCCCTTCTGAAAAGGGTCTCCATGTCAGGAAGTCAACTAATGTAATTGGTTCATTTGGTGAACTGAAAATATATAGACACACTAATATGATTAACCATTAAGTCTGAATGATAACGCAATGCCACAGTACCAGTGGATATTTTACTATACAGGGCCCGAGAAAGACATACAGCGGCGTCTGATCAGGGTTTACACTGATTGCATTTAGAACGGAAATTCTTCTAATAAATGAAAACACTTAACAACAAAACAGACATCCCTTTCATTGGAAATGACCTTGTCCAAAGAGAGAGGAAGAAGATTCCACTAGGCATAAATGGGCTAATCTATGTTTGACCCATATTTTACAAGCTACAATATCTCATACTGCGGCTCTAATGATCACATCCAAATCTTCAATGCATGCATAGTTTCCCATCAATCAACTCCACTTGTATTAATTTTGTCTCTCTTTACCTTGGGTATTGGTTCATACAAAACCGCTGTATAGCAATGCGAAACTAACTGCATTTTCCAGATACGCATGCATTTTGCATGATATTGGTTTAGAGCCTTGCCAAGCGACTGTAACTTCTATAAGCGTATATTACACATGTATGTACTAACAGGTAAAATACATCCAATATACCCCCAACTCGCGATAAATTAATCTGTACAGTTGTCTGAATATAAATTAGCACTTATTGTTTAAGATTTTAGTCGCGTTTTGTAAAACGGCGTGTATTTATGGAAATTTGGTGACAATTTTAGTTTGCGGAAATTACGTCAATTAGTATTTTTTGGTCTTTATACATTCTTACCCAGTACAGTTCGTCAGCAAACGTTGTGAAATTATGAACATGCAGCAATGCGCGGCGATTCCCATCAACATGCATGTTGAGACTTACGTAAGTGCAATACAGTGTTCTATACGAACATTTTTATTGAAAAACCATAAGCACGAACGCGAAAAACCATAAGCACGAACGCCCTAAAGATGTCTGGTAAAATTTAAAATGTGTAATTAAAATGGTGTCATAGAAAGAAACGTTTTCTTACAGTTTTTTTTGTAGCAGCCATATCGGACGAAAACTCAAACATTTTTTGGTATCGATCCATTTCTGTATACCATCTTATAAAGCCTAAAGAAAATGGTAGAAGGTTTATTTGACGCACAGTTTGCTTGCGATATTTAAAAACTGATGTCTTTCACTTAAATGCGGAAAACAACTAATGACGTCATGTTTGCATATGCGCATTTAGACAATATACATTCAGCTTTCTATTTTAAGCGGTTTTTTTTTTTTTTTTTTTTTTTTTTTTTTCGTGATTTTAACCTGAATACACAAGGTTTTGTATATTGAGAATTTGTTAAGTATCAACAGGGCCTCCATAAAAAACGTGCACGTTTTCGGGAAATGTAATATATGCATATCTGCTATACAGTTGTTTTATATATAGACATGTCCAGACTTTCTTCCTATATCGAAATAAATTGTATATCTTTCCGATGCATAACGCAGCTCTGTTAAAAGTACACAGATACCTAACTTCTAATAAGTGTGATTGTTCAGAATGACGCAGCTCCAGTAGAAGTGCACCGCTGCCCAATTCCTAATAAATGTGACTGTTCAAAATGACGCACCTCTAAAAGAAGTGCACAAATGCTCAATTCTTAATAAGTGTGACCGTTCAGAACGACGCAACTCCATTAGAAGAAAACAGACCCCCACGCCCCCACCCCCCTACCCAATTCCTTATATATGCGACCGTTCAGAATTGAACAGCGCTATAAAAAAAATGCACAGATGCTCAATTCCTAGAATAAGCGTGACCGTTCAGATTGACGCAGCTCTATCATAAGTGCACAAATGCTAAGTGCCTAATACGTTTGACCGTTTAGAATGACGCAGTCTATTAGAAGTGCACAGATGCCCAATTCCTAATACGTGTGACCGCTCAGAATCACGCAGCTGTACAGAAGTGCACAATTTCTAATAAGTGTGACCGTTTAGAATGACGCAACTCTATTAAAATTGCATAAATACCTAGTTCCTAATACGTTTGCCCGTTTAGAATGACGCAGCTCTATTGGAAGTGCACAGATGCCCGAATCCTAATAAGTGTGACCGTTCAGAATGACGCAGCACTATAACAAGTGCACTAAAGCCCCATTCCTCCCCATTTCTAACAAGTAAGGCCGTTCAAAATGACGCATCTCTGTTAGAAGTACACAGATGCCCAGTTACTTATAAGTGTGACTAATGCATTCCAAATGACGCAACTGCATAAGAAGTGCACGAATTCCAAATTCCTAATAAGTGTGACCGTTTAGAATGACGTAGCTCCATTAGAACTGCACAGTCGCCTTTGTAAAAATGCAGCCAAACCAAAATTAGTGAAGTACAAATACAGATCATAGTAGTTATAGTATCAAGAAGTCAGCCGTCGTTTTCAGTACCATTCTGCTTTTCCCATGGTAGATATCTCATCGCAATCATTGGTCCTTCTACAAACACATAATAACACTCATTTATTATATACAAAGTAATGAAATATAGAGAATTATTAATGAAATAAAATGCATATTTCGAAAAAGTTATATTTTCACATATTTTCACTCCTCTGAGCAGTGAAAAATATAAGATCTGGAACTACTTTTTTTCATATTTACATTAATGGTCAAAGGGAAGCATGTTCAATACCTAAATGGTTCTTGTTTTATTAAACTAAATACAGTTGATTTTATTGCTCATATCCCTTAAAAAGACGCTTTTAGGCTGAAATATTTCGGGGACTATTTTCTTTCGGAAGTAGGTTTCCCGCTGTTATGCGGTTCTTATATGACACCGCCAAGGGACAAAACTGCGTGTCAGACTTCCCCTTGCAAATGCAAGATTTGCATCTCTTCTATCGAAAGTGATGTATATAATAAAAAGAAAATTCAAATGTTTGTCGAGAATATGACTTTTATTTCATCGAGTGAAGTGAAAAATTGTATATTTCATGAGTGACTTTATTTCATCGAGTGATGTGAAAAAATGTATATTTCATGAGTGCTGAAGGCACTCATGAAATGTACATTTTTTCACTTCTCGATGAAATAAAAGTCATATTCACTCCAAACATTTGAATATCTTTTATATATTATAGTGGACTATGATGATTATGAGCAGCCCTGATTTAAAGAGCAGCAATCTCGATCTTAGCTGCGGTATGCACGTTTGAAATGAACGACCGGATTGATTAACTGTATGGCCACATATGCAGGAATTCTCGTACTACAGGTACTAATCCGCACCAATCGGTCCCTTCTGTGACGTCACAGCCTGTCGCTAGTTCTCAGACAGGTAATAGTGTGGAAATGTATAGAATTATATAGGAGCCCATCATTTAACTAATAAAATCATTTATTTTCAATAACACAAGATATTATTATAACCTCGCAATAGATGGAAAAATGTATCTGCTTCAATTTGATACCAAATTTGTTGAAATAAGATAAATTTTAAAATGGCCCAGATTGTAATGAATGGTACAAGGGTTTTTCCTTATTAAGTCTTTGTATTTTACAACAAAAATGAAAAATAGCCTTGATTCAATCGCCCAAAAGTCATATTTTTAAAATTTCTCCGTTCGCTATAACCTCCCATTCGATAGATCTATTTAATATCTATAGTTATGTAGTAAAATATTGAATAAATTATTTTATTAAAAATGGCCCACAGGTTGCAGAATATAGCTATATTTGAAAAATGCGGAGCGAAAATGTGTAATGATTACACAGACACAGGTCTTGTGTACACATGATACTAGAATGAATTGCAAAAGAGGCTGTAAGAATTGGAAAATAAAAAAGAAATTGGTATCCATTGATAGTATTATAAAGATAATTTAGCTTCAAAAAGGAAAAAAAAAGAAGTATATTTATAATGATATAAACTTATTTATTTAATTTTTGTTTAAATCGAATTTTGTTTTTATTCGGCAACTTATTGAAGCTTTAATGAAAATTTGATATAATTACTTTTGACCATAGGAAAACAACAAACTGCTTAATTACTTTGTTTTTTTATTTGTTTAATGACGAAACAAAATGCTTTGTCGGGATACAAGAAAAATACCTAAATGCGCGGCCACTCTTGCGATGTTTTCTACTAATGAATGCCAATTATGTCCTTATCTTGACGAAAAGAAAACAACGAAATCACTTTTTACATAATTGACATACATGCTTATGCGCAATTTTTATTGCACAAACAGAATCAAATCCAACATTTGATCTTTTTGCATAAACTAGCACTTTAATTGACACGATTTGCTCATTTTAGATTCCTGTACATAAATAAGGACTAAAGTACATGGTTCATAATCATAGCTTCATCTAAGTGCGTGCGTGTACAAAATAAATTTGAATATAAAAAAACTGAATGAGGGTGAGGCTCTCTCTTTCAAACGTTGTTCTCTAAATCTGTGAATAACACGAGTCTCTCCAAATAAAAGCAGCATTAAATATGACGTGAAACATTGTAGTTCCAGATCACCATGTACATACATATTTTCTCTGATAGAATGTGCAAGCTCTATTCAACATCCGGTGTTAAATATGTATATTAAATAAATAATTTATAATATTAAAAAAAAAATACATTAAAACAAAATGATAATTGATATTATTTTCAGAAATAATTATTGTAGTAATCTTTAGCTGTATATCATAATTCGGAAAATAAATATTCCTATGCTGGTCCTATTTTGTTTCATAAAATGGTTCTCTATCTAGGAAATTAAAACATAATGATACTAATGATATTATTATTATTATTATTATTATTATTATTATTATTTACTACTACTACTACTACTATTATTATTATGTTGTACATCACAATTCCGAAGAATAAATATTATTATGCCGGTCATATTCGAAATGTTTCATTTGTAAAATAGCCACATGGACAGTTTATACTATCGTTTTGTTTGTGTTGAGGTTTTACGGCCCAGTCAACCCAATGGGGTCATGTCGAGCGCGGTCAGTTTACCTAACCACACGTTTACTGGGCAGGCTTAGTCCTCTAAGCGGTTAACCAGTATTGTGCACATTCTTTCGCCAGAAACTGACAACTGCCCTTCTTGAATCAGCGGAAGGGAGAGAATGACCGTAGAAAATATTTCATGATCAATCTCCACGAAAGAATGTTGCCGACCTCGGCGGGGGTGTACATGTATATTTAGGGGTAAAATATTACTAATAATCGTATAAACCCTATAAGACACATTAAATTTCTATCATACTGAAATTTGGCTACCTGTTAATACAGCTTATACCTGCTATCTGAGTGGCAAACAGTGTAGACCTTGATAAGATACCCTTTGGTGTAATGTCTGATCAGGGTCACTGCCTTTTGTTATGGTGTGTTTATCAGAATACTGAGGTTAAATACTATAAACCACTTTCTCAGTCAGATTCAGTAAATTGTTCACACCTTTTCAAACATTACCCTAAAGGCAATTGTTTCAGAAACAAACCTGGAATACCAGATGATTCGATTCTACTCTTTACAACACTTGCCGTATCTTTTTAACAAGGCCATTATAGAACCAATTGATTTGTCTAAACATTGCTGGGTAAGTGTAAAATAGTGTAGACCCTGAACACACAATGCGTAATGTGACATCTGATCTGGGTCTACACTGTTGGCACATACCTCTCTGTCTAAAAACATAGGATAGTAGTAACAGTCATAATCCCAGGAAAACGACATTTTAGCCATATTTGCTAATTACCCAACACACAAATAACACGAGTCTCTCCAAATAAAAACAGCAACCATTGTAGCTCCAGATCAGCATGTGCATACATTTTTCTCTGATAGATTGTGCAACCTGTATTCAACATGCAGTATAGACTCTGATCAAAAATTTCAGCGGACACACAGACTAATTGGGGTTTACATTGATCGCATAATTCATAAGGCCCATTTTTTGAAAAATGAATCAATCATAATTGTTTCTTATTTTACTTGAAGACACCTCAAAGTTCTTGAAACGATCAACAAAACATTTTACTTTCATTTATATCAGCATTAAAACATGTATATGAATACAGGTTAAATAACAGCACGTTGTTTATTTTCTGATTCCACTTGTCTACTCTTATTATCATTATCCAGCTGGGAACTAGAAGCCTCAGGCCACTGGACAAGTTAATAATTGCTTAATCTATACCTCATGCAATAAAAACAAAGTGGTCAAAACATCAAATAAACATCAACATTTGAAAGTGACCATTATGACTATGATGTAAGAATATGGGCAAACAAAGCGCCATCTTTAACTGTGTAACTAAAGAAACACTGATTACTGTAGAATATATCGATTAAAAGTTAAAATCCTGATCAGAGTGTGCAGATGCGCAGATTGATCTGGATCTTTAGTGTTTGCATAATACATAATTTCCCTTTTTTCATAATCTGACAAATTCAAATTCTTTATTACATACAGTTTAGCTATGCTAACAACATGTAGATCTGGACCATTTATCAAACATACAAGAAGCGTTACGGCGGATACACCAACAAATCTGATTATATAGTAAAAGAAAGAGAGGGCAACAGTGGGAGATTGATACACAAAATAAATTAAAACAAGATGCAATGTCCATAATAATGACAAATGTTTCCCTCAAAATCTTTTTTTTTTTTTTTTTTTTTTTTTTTTTTTGATGTCTGGATGTATTAGAGAGAAGTCCGGTCCCCGACCCAGTATCGTATTGCCGTAGTGGGGACATGACTTCGCTGTCATTACCAGAAAAAGGGAGGGAAAGAGGAAAAAGAAAAGAAAAATATTGATAATACTAAACATGACTGTTTCTTTCCTCAATAATTTACAACAGTTACACACTTCACAGCTCATTTCATTCATAGTTCCCAAACCGGTTTTATCTTGTTATTGTTTAGCTTACCTCTCCGTGCGAATCGTGCAGTCGTGTGTCACTGGCGTGGAACGATGAATGAAATGTTTGGCAGTGCAGTGTGTAACAATTTTACGAAGCTGGAATATTAAATTTGGAATTCATTTTAGAGGTAGATCTTTTGTTTCAGAAAATTAATTTTAAAACATTTACTTTTTATAAGAATCGCTTTAGATATGGGCTTGTCCTGCGTCATACTGGCAATATCAAAATAGATTAGTACGCAGCTTGGGTTTATCTAAATGATCCCGCTGGACTCTCTTAGATGTCTCAGGTCGAATGTCTGCCGTAACCCGCTACGCAGGCCCTCTCCTTAGGCGATTAATATATCCTTGTATTTTAGTCCGCTTTTAGGCCTCACACACACACACACACACACACACACACACACACACACACACACATTTACATATTCAAAAAAGCATATTTTTCTTTCTATCCCATATGTACGAAAAATTACAACAACCACTAAAGCACAAATATCAGTAGGCCTATAGCAAAATAACAAAAATAAAATAAATAAAATAAAAATAACCATAACATCTGTGTCATTGATTTGATTACGATCAGTGTTAGGAATATTTCAAATATAAGTCTTAACCATCCACTATTCTAGTAATCTGTTAACGCAATGAGACTTCGGTCGGTTTCGTATCTAAAAGAACAATGTTTTAGTACAATTGAATTTGTTTTGTATATAGTTGTATGTGACACTTGCTTTTGTACTATATGCTCACACATACACATGTGCACATATGTACACACACACACACATAAACATACATACATACATACAGGTGTCAGGACTTCTTTATTGCTTGAATGTTTTTATGTCAAAATTGTCTCATTATGTTTAATACTAATTAAGTTGTAGTGGAAGCAAATTAACATTAATCAAATCTTGCACTCACGTGTTTTAATAAATGGTCAATAAAAGTGCAAAGTTTCTTTAATTCTATTTTATTTGTTATATTCATCAGCTGGTTAAATTTTATTATGTTTGGGAACCGTAAAAAATATGGTTTCAAGTATAACTTACGTTCATTTTTAAAATTTTCACATTGAAGTAGGTAATGAAATTCGTCTCCAAGATCTTTTTTACACAACTGACATGTTCTCTCAGATATCGCTTTCCCTTTCCAACGCCCAATTTCAATAGGAAATTTATGGTTTCTTGTTCTAAATTTTGTCAACATTATTATTTGTTTGTTTGACGCACCTGCCCTTTATCTGAGTCGGGTCACGGGGTTCTGCAATTCCTGTGATGATAAGATAAAACTAGAAATAGCATATGCTACATTAATTTTTATGTAAGTTTTTTTCACAGATTGTCTTTTTTTTCTTAAGTTTAAATGATTGTTAAACAACGTTCATGCATCAAGGGAAAAGTGATGATGATATTCTTATTTTTCCCAGACAGTAGGCTTTGACATGCCATGCGAATTGTCTCCAACAGAGACAGTTATTATGGACTGTCAAACCTTTTCTTTTCTTTTCTTTTTTGTGGGGGTGGGGTAAAAATTTTAACCCTTAACCTTTTCCACTCTCTGGACTAATTCAGAAGCAATAAACTGGTGATATTTGTTGAATTTTCCCCAGAAAATAGGATTTGACATTTGCGTGAAATGTCAAACCATTTCCTTTTCAGGGGTGGGTATGATATTTGATCCCTTAACGTTTATCACTTTCTAGGGTAATTCAGCAAGCGATAAAGTGGTTATTGTCTTAGTTTATCCAGAAAATAGGATTTGACACTTCATGCAAATAGTCTTCATTGGAGACAATTTTCATGAAATGTCAAATCCTGTTTTGAAAATAAAACATACAGAGGAATTGTTCAGGATAAGTATTTGGTGATTGTATTTTTTTCTCAATAAAACATATGTTGTGGGTACTCATTAGTCGAGCCTCACCAAGGTTCTTCAAATGAGTACTCATAACATGTTTTTGCTTCACCGAGATGCATCAAATTAATACCTACAACATATGTTTTAATGGAGAACTGAAGAAAATTATCCCATATTTATGTTGTCTGCAAAACGTTTACCCAAAGTGCTAAGGGCTTAACTGATAAGTACTATGCTAATTCGCGCCACCAATGGGTCCTAAGTTTATGAAATAGGATTGTCTTTATGCTGGGAACAAATCATATATGTCCAGAAAGTACTACTCTTTTCCCAGCAGTGTATTTTCGTTACCCTAAGGTAACACAGGTAACAAGGGTAACAGTTGTACTTTAAGCCGGACTTTCAGATCTAGAACAAATACCCCAAAGCTATTTATGTACCTGTATTGAAAGAAATGTCCTGTTTGTACACCTCTGTCCAGCTGATGGTCTGTGTAAGCTTTGCAGACTGGTTTCAAACTACTAAATTATCAAATTACCAATAATAATTAAAACCTCTAAATATACGGTTTTTTTTTTGTTTTTTTGTTTTGTTTTTTTTTTTTTGTTTTTTTTTTTGTTTTTGGTTCTAATCATGTACCCTTATACTACTAAAGAGCATAACCTTGCTCAGAAAGCGCAATGGGGTCTTGGTCTACACAGGGCACATACCTGAAGGTTGCTTAAAACACTGTAATATTTGATATTACTCATTTATGCTAAAAAGGGACATTGACAAATAGATAAGAACTTTAGACCCAGATCAGACGCCGCATATCATGGTGTCTGGTGAGCATTGATTAAACACACTTGATTGCATTCTAATTAATAGGTTTCTTTAATCTGTGGTGATAGTATTGATGAGAAATAGGTTACCTAGATCACCTTAAAGAGTAGGTATCTTTAATTACTGTACTAACAAATGTCTAAGGATAACCTAACTTAATAACGGAGGTATGAGGACTGCCCTTTGAGGTTAAGAAGTGGATGACATAGGCCTTTCCCCTGTATTCATTATCCATATGCTTCTTTCTTTCTTTCTCCCTCTTTCTTTCTTTCTTTCTTTCTTTTGTATTGTAACAACAAATGTCTTAGGATAACTTAAAAACGGAGGTACGCAAACTGTCCTATGATGTTAAGAAGTGGATGACATAGGTCTTTCTCCTCTATTCATTATCCATAGGCTTATTTCTTTCTTTCTTTCTTTCTTTCAGTAAATGGTTATCATAAAGTCATGTTTTTTCTGTGTTTTTTTTATGCATTCATTCATTTTTTTCAAATTACTTATATTTAATTAATCTAAGAAAACAAATGAGTTAATTAATTTTCCCATTTGTTTTATCCAGGTGAAATGATCGTTTTTCTTTCAAAAATTGTACCGAACTATCATCAGTAATTAAATACAACCTTAATTAATTAACTCATTTGTTTTCTTAGATTAACTATTGTTCTTCATTTTAAAATCTTACTGAATTACCATTCATTAAATATAACACTTTTTTAATTTATTAATTTTACTTTTGTTTTCCTAGGTTAAATTATTGAAATTCGTTTAAAAATCATATTGAATTATCTATAACTAATTACAACACTTTTTATTTAATTTGAAATAATAATAATAATAATAATAATAATAATAATAATAATAATAATTGATTTTAATCAATTAATTAATATTTTGTTATTATCATTATTAATTAATTCTTTGGTTAAACTATTGATATTCTTTTGAAAGACATACTGAATAATCTGCTGATATGCATTCATTCATTCATTCTAACTCGGACCTAGTCCAGTGTATATTGGGTCCAAGATTCTAAAGAGCATCCATACATGATTTAATCTGAATTGTAGTAATACTGTAGGTGTGTGTGACACTGAGCTGATTACACACCAGCTACACAGGTAAGACGACCGGTCAAAGGGAATTAACCGAAGCCTATCTAAAATGGAATATCGATAACCTGAGTGACAGTTCCTGTAGTACGATAATTCCTGGTAGTGAAGCTGAGTCCCTTCAAGTCAATCTAGAGTGAATATTCATATTGATAATAAGCTATATGTATATACAAACCTACAGACTGCACAATCCCGGCGATCAGATATGTTATTCCTGATATTAGAAAACATAGTATAGAAGCAAATCGATGGCCATACCTGTTTATATAAACCCATACGCCAGATCGCATGTCACAAAACGAATCCGAGCGCAGATCGAAGCCATAGTATTACTTAAATACAATCGGATCCAAATCCGTTATTTTCACATTTTTGTAGTGCTGTAGCTGTCTTTCAAATATACTCGTAACTTAGCCGCAACGTCTGAAAACGTACCGTACCTTCAGACATGTGCGCCCAGCGGAGACTCAAATCAGCCTGTGCATTCGCCCAGTTTGATCAGTCTTCGTTGTTAAAAGTTCTTTGGTCTCCTTGGCTATCCAAACTGCACCCAGCGAAGATTTTGATCAGCCAGCGCAAATGTGCAGGCTGATCAGAATCTTCGCTGGGCGCACATGTCCGAAGATATGTTTTCTGACGTCGCGGTTCAAATGTTTTTTATATATATTTATTTCTGTATTGCCAACTATTTGCAAGAAGATGAAGTACGCCACTATTAATTTGTGACGTCATTCAAAAATGGCGTCCTGCAACGTAGAAAATGCCATTCAAAAATAGTTTGGCAGTTCCGCAGCGAGGAAAGTGGTTTGACTTTTCTCTTACCTTTTTTGACGAATTTGAGATAAATTCAAAATAACAGTTTGTTTTTCTTTTTTTTTTCTTTCTTTTTTCTTTTTTTTTTTACATAATTATTAAATTTGTAATTGAGAGCTACATTTTTTTTGCACAAGAAACTGAAATTTTTGTTTTACCTTTTACATATAAATATTTATTTTACATATAGAGGCACATTGTAATATACAATGTATATGTTCATTTTTTAATTAGACATTATGGTATTACAGTTTATCAAAAGGGCTTGATAAATCTAGTAGCGTTTTAAACGGAAGACGACATTTGTGACTTCCCTGAGGTAGAGGATCCTATGCGGACCGAACATATACTTGTAATTTGGCACTGCGTCAGAATTAAGGGCGGTGTTTAACGCGAGTAAAACTAGTGTAACCGCGCGACCCCCTCCCCCCCCCCCACCACGCCCCTTCCAGGCCACCTCCAGTTATTTTCCTACTGACTGTTCCAAGACGGTTCCTCTGTTGCAGTTCTTCTTTGTGCGTCTGTGGTTTTAAATGTGATGTTTTTGCTGTCCTATTTGTTCCTCATCTCTCCTTGTTTTGGTGCCTCGGGAGGGCTGTGCTTCGTAATTGTGGCATTTCCTGGTTATATTTATTTATATTTTTCTTGTTTGTGTTACTTGCGTTACATTGAATACTTCGATGGTTTCATCAGTCAAATCCTTCAGAGCTTCTATTAAATAAAGAAAATTCTTCTAAAACTGCAGTCCCGTTTTTGGATTTGCATTTGTCTATTTTAGATGGATTTATTTCATGCAAATTTTATGATAAACACGATGATTTTGATTTTGAGATTGTTAACTTTCCTTACTTGGATGGTGATGTTCCTCGTCGAGCATCCTACGGTGTTTATGTATCGCAACTAATTCAATTCGCCGGAGTGTCTAGTCATGTTACTGACTTCAAAAAAGGCAAGAGAAAAGTCCAGGCAGTGCCCCAATCACAAACCGCAGCCCTTCCCAGACACCAAGAGGAAGAGGAAGAGGAAATAGACAAAAGCACTAAGATTAGTGTGTTTTTCAGTCCTTTTAGCATTGCGATTACCTCGCTTGTGAAAGAGGGAGCTAATCTTAATGCTTTACGTACGTTTTTTTCGATTTGCGCTTGTTTGGTTTTGTCTGTTTCCTCTTCCTCTTCGTGTCTGGGAAGGGCTGCGGTTTGTAATTGTGGCACTCCCTGGACTTTTCTTTTACCTTTTTTACTATTTCTGTCATTCTATGTCTTTGCATGTATGTCCTGGTGAAAGATTTTATTTTGGATAGCCGTTCGGCCAATTATTTTGGAAAGAAACTGTCACTTTGGCTTTCTGATTGTAGTGGTTTGATTGTGGTGCCGTTGCTTTAAGTTCTTTATGTTCTTTCCCTCTGTTGTCTTGGACGGAAGGTGTTAGGTAATTGTATCGATTCCTGATCATTGTCTTCCTTTCTATTTGCTCTTACTTATATGTACTGAGTTTTAAAACATTAGGGTTGGGTGATATTGTTACGAAGGCTGTCACATCCACATGTTAAACTCTGCCGGGAATGTACATTTTACCTGTACTAAATGCTGTTTTCACAAGTTTTATCAAACATTGTGTTTTAATTGCCCGAGACATACTACGTTGTGCCTCAAATTGCATGACGGTTCCTTCCTAAATCTGGTTCAGAAAGATGGCATCTGACTAATTATTGCTGTCTGTGGTCAGGCCCCTCGTGGTCTAACAAACTAACTTGTTTTCTTTTGTTCTAGCTTCTGATCATCATTGAGCGCTCTACTTGTTTCACAGTTTTGTGATTATTTACATAGTTGTAACTTGGAGCTACACCAGCATGAAGTGCGAGATTTCGATTGAGTAGAACTAGTTTAAGCTCAACCTCATGTAGTGTTTTTTTCTGCATATTCCAAGGCGGGCCCCCTGTTGCAGTTCTTCTTTGTTGATATGGCTGTTATAGTAACTGTGCGGTTCTGTCTTGTCGTTGTTTGTTCATCGTCTGTTTCAATGCCTCGGGAAGGCTGTGCTTCGTGATTGGTGCCTTCCTTGGGTTACTTCATTTATATTTTTGAAAACTTATAACTTGAAGAATCGTTTATGGGGTTTCAACAAAGCGGTTGGCGGATATCAGCGAATTTGGCTATCATTTATTCTATCCATATGATGGTTTGATTATATTTACGATTCATTTGTTTTTCTTACCGCAATCCCTTGTTTATTGCCTGGCATTTGTATCGTTAAAGTAGCCATTATTCTTTTGACAAGACTAGCCTAGCAACTTCAGGTAAGAACAAGAAGATATGGCAGTAGCTCTTTCTGTTACAAAGCAGCAAAGTTGTGGGATACTCTAATGCAACATTCAAAGAGGGTCAGAATTTCAATCATTGTAAAAGTTCCGTGAGCTCCCTAAAATGGTCATGCGAATGGACTAAGGCGTGGTCACATGCGACGACAATAAAGAAGAAACCAATAGTCAAGATATAGTTACATTATCAGATTATAATTAAGTTATATGTGTTCGCTAAATGTATCAGAAATATGCATTAAATATCATATAGTTAAACAATTAAAATTAATTTAAAATGTGAATTGAAAATAAAACAAAAATTATTAATTAAAAAATCGTACATAGAGAGCGCTATACTATTTTCTGAAAAGGATAAGAGAGATTGAAATGATTAGCGGCATACCTTTTGCTTATACTGTCACTTAGACTAATAAACGTTTATTATTTTAAGACTAAACAGGCAAATAAGCAGGTAATTAAAAAGCAACCGTGAAATAAAAGAATGAAAATTATGAATTGAATACAATAGGAAACAAACACAACAAAAAAAAATCAGGACACTAAGACTCATCAAGAACAAAGTACAGACACAACCCAGCCTTTACACACATTACTTATACCACACTCCATCTATGACACGACAGTAAACAATGCCTCTAAATAGCCATTCATAGACATTGTTATCTTGAACAAAAAAAAATATTTATTTAATATTTGTATTTTACGAGCCAAAAAGTCGCGACCATGCCGCGAGGATCCTTAGGCTGATTTGCACATGGCGTTAGGGCCGTGGCTACTGTATTCCTATATTGCAAAGTTGACAGACACATTCATACTCTTTCCAGTCTAATGGTATGAGACGCAACAGGCCCCGAGGTTATAAAACTTTTTTCATGCTCAACTCAGCTGAGCATGAATTTTTTCCAGCTAATAAATCTCAAATTACTAACAATTGCAAATTCTTTCTGGCTAAACATAGCTGAGCATGAAAATTTCTCTGCTAATAAATATGAAAATGCCAACTATTGTTGGCATTTTCATATTTATTAGCAGAGAACATTTCATACTCAGCTGAGTTGAGCATGAAAAAAGTTTTATAACCTCGGGGCTAGGAAAAACGTGTGCGCCCAACAGAGACTCAAGTCATCCTGCGCATTCCAGCAGTCTGATCAGAGTCTTCGTTGTTCGCATGGAGCAATTTTGCATCATTGGCTATCCAAAATGCGCCCCGGAAAGATTTTAATCAAACTGTGCGAATGCGCGGTCTGATCTGAATCTTCGCTAGGAGTACTTGTCCGAAGGTCCATTTCCTGACGTTTTCTGACGTTGGGGCTTATATATAATATCTAGAAGACGATCATGCTTTCTCTTCAGTTTACTCCTAGTTTTGTATTGTCTTATCTCTGTTTTCCTTTAGCTTATCATGTAAATTTGCATCTTTTGTTTCTGGTAACCAAAGTAATCCAAACACGCACAATCCTGATACGGCACCACAAACGAAATACAGTAATCCCGGCACAAACATATCCTTCAAAAGAAAGTTCAGAGGATTTATGATAGTTTAACTACTATATGCAGTTAGAGAAAATTTTGGTTCACTCTGTTTATTTTTAATAAGTGGATAATTGGCGTTCTAGACAGTTATTTGACAAAATAGCACAGAGACAGCAATCAAAGCTATTTATAACATCAAATGAATGCGTACGACCTGAAGTAACATCACTCGGATTTTCTCATCTTCTCTAAGGAAACTACTCTTGAAAACGGATTTCTCTTCCCTTTTGGCTAGTCTCCTTTGAGACGGTATTGATATACTTGGAAAGCAGTATCATTTTTGCCTCGAGTGGTATCCCTTTGGAAAGAGCGACAAAAACGTCTTGTTTTGAGTGCACTCTCTTTAAAGTTTAAGATGTATACATTCACACTAATACAGCGTTTTTCTATGGAAACGATATTTTGTTCCTCCTACAGTTCTTTTTTGTATGTCGGTAATTCCAACTTAGTATTTGTGTCTTGTCATTGTTTGTTTCTCATCCCTACTACGTTCGGTAACTCAGGAAGGCTGTGCTTCGCGATAATAGCAGTCCTGGATATTTAAACTTCATTATATATATATATATATATATATATATATATATATATATATATATATATATATATATATATATATATATATATATATATATATATATTAAGTTTGGTGTGTTGTGTTTATTGTGTGCAACATCACAGAGTTATACTGCATTAACAAGACAGACGGAAAATCGTGGACCTGCGGAAGGCCTGCACAACCTAAATGTTTAATTTAGTTTTTTTATTATTATTTTTTATTGTGTGTGTGTGTGTGTGTGTGTGTGTGTGTGTGTGTGTGTGTGTATGTGGAGGGTATGGATGGGGACCTTAATTAGCAGCTTTGTAGCATAGACCCTTTGTTATTTTCAATTTTTTTCTATTTCAGTATATTCCCAATATATTAGTACCGTATTCGACTTATGCTATGCGCTTAGGTTTTTCAAATTACGGTATGTTTTTGCTGACCAACAGTTGTTTCTGTTGATCACTTCAATGCGGTTCTTCTGTTGCAGTTTTTCGTTTTGGTTGCTGCAAATGTGCCATTGTGTCATGTCATTGTTGGTTCCTCATCTCCGAGGCTCTTCTTTCGGCAAGGCTTCGTGATTGTTACTTTTGTCTTTCATAAACTGCTTTAAATCTTTACACTCACGATCATAAAAGTTGAGTTCTATTTAATGAATGTACATAAACCTCATCGATTTGGATATACTGAGCATGATCTATCTAAACCAAATATAGTTTTTATTGTGAAAAAAACTAACACTATTTAGCTTAACAAACGCTACTTTTCGCAATTTTTTCAGGTACAGAAATAGTTTTGCACTACACGAGTACATGGAAAACGTTTACAAGAAGCTACCCCAGGAAAACCACAATCACTTACTACAGTCATCTCGAGCCAATAGATGTAGAAACGACACGGCCACAGTCCTTATTCTTACGCACCACAACATACCTCCCCTGGATACGCTGCGATCTAATGAGATAATTTGCATGAAATGTAAAACCCTGCTTTCTTAATAAACGTCAAAAGATTGCCTTTGGAAACAAAAAACACACAACGGATTAGAAAATTAGAGTCTCGGTTTTATTGAGACTCTTCATAAGCAGTAATGAAGTTTACAACACTGCTTACGCCCTCAAGAGTATACATGAGCAGAACTCCATTTTCAAATATACCACAATAGGCCCGATGATCCCAAAAGAAATGAAATATAATCTGCACTATGGTGTTGTACGGGGAGACGTTCTACCGCCGCCATACAGCACTAACACCAGCTCCAGTGTAGTAAAATAAAAGTTAAAAAGATTGCCTTTGGAAACAAAGAACACACTACGAATTAGAAAATGAGAGTCTCGGTTAAGAAAACAAATAACAAACCATATGAGCCATAACCATTAGACATGTGCGCCCAACGAAGACAGACGCAAATCAGCCTGCGCATCCACGCAGTGATCAGTATTCGTCGTTTGCATGAATTAAAGCTTCATCCTTGGCTATCTAAAATGCGCCCAGTGAAGATTTTAATCATATTGCGCGAATGCATAAGCTCACCGGAATCTTTGCTGGGCGCACATGTCCAAAGGTACGTTTTCTGATGTTGCTGCTCCTACAATAAAAGTTCATCTGCTGAATTTGTACCGAGGGTGTTAAACTCACCATATAAACTAGCTGAGGTGCAACGGCGGCTCCTATTCTAGCAAGTACACTGCAAGTACCAAAACCAATGTTTCTGTAAAAGAGGAGCATACGGCCTAACATGAGATCTCCTGTACACTACTGTATACGCCAGGTGGGCATGCGACGTTGGGACTAGTCGGCCTTCGTGGCTCATTTGAATGCGTGTCCGACTGGTGATCAGGAAGTTGCGGGTTCGACCTCCGCCGGGTTGGCAATATTCTTTCGTGGAGATTGATCGTGAAATATTTTCTATTATTCTCACCCTTGCGTTGATTCAAGAAGGGCAGTTGTCAGTTTTTGACGAAAGAATGTGCACAATACTGGTTAAATCCTAAGAGGACTAAGCCTATCCAGTAAAAACTGTAGTTAGGTAATGTGACCGCGCTCAACATGGCCCCATTGGTTTGAATGGGCCTAAACAACTTCACATTAATAAAAACAAACAATGTCGCTACAGCGTCGACACAACATCAAGGCGTTGCACCGACTTTGATGCGACGTTTTGCCCGCTGTTCAGGCTCCTAATTTGTGGTATTAATATCGACATTAGTCTTAAAGAAGTATTGTCAGGCCTAAGAAAACCACATTGTATACGGATTTATGTTTTTGTCTACGTCATGTATATTTGTACGGTAGATGTTGTATTAACACATTTATGCCTAACGTCCCATAAACGAGATATTGGCAAATAGTCTAGTCCCAGATCAGACGCCGAAGAACGCAGGGTCTACACTTTTTTGCATTAGATACAGGAATTTCTATAATACATGGTAATAACATAAACAACAAATAATCCGTCTACTGGAAATGGTCCAGTCAACAGTTAAGGTAAAAAAAGTCCAACCAAGTAAATGGGTTAACTCTGTTGAAAGCGTAACTATTTTCTTCTGCAAGAATAATTACATTTTGCAGCAGTTTGGATATGATCTTGCATTACTTAATTTAAACAAATTATACAAATCTTTTACACTTACCTTACAACGGTTGGATAGGTTTCAATAGTCATTGTCTGTACTGGTCCCCATAATGTTGCCATACCAAGATTAGCAACCATCGCAAATCCAGTAGTTAGAGAATCTCTTTTGTCGGTATCTACAAAGAAAGCATTCCAATTACTTGTTTATTGAGGTATTGCTGTGAGTCACCAACCCCTTTACGTCTATTGCCAAACGAAATTTACCTTTTGAGACATTGAAGACCAATTAAGAGCCTGCACTGTTTTCCATTAAATAGCAGTTTAGCATCACATCCCTTTAAATAGCAGTGGGCTAGCCCAACCTTCAAAATACAAGGCTATCACGGCAAAACTTTAGACATACATGTATTAAGGGAGATGACTACACATTTAAAGGAGGAGGTATCTCTATCAATATTGGTTTACCCAAGCACCGACCCCAATACCACGTCTGAAAAATTGTCTGCTCTAAGAGAAAAGAAGTTTAGCATCACATTCCTTTAAATATCATTGGACTAGCCCAACCTCCAAAATACAAGGCTATCACGACAAAACTTTAGACATATATGTATTAAGGGAGATGACTACACATTTAAAGGAGGAGGTAACTCTGTCAATATTGTTTTGCCCAAGCCCCGACCCCAACCCCACGTCTGAAAAGTTGTCTGCTCTAAGAGAAAAGAAGTTGCTCTCCTTGGGACCAAATGCTTTCTCTCTATGATAGTCTTCTATGCCGGAAAATGTGCAAGAAAAATGAGCCAGCATCCGTGCAGTCCGATTAAAGTCTTCGCTGATCGCCTGTGCCTTCTACAGACTGGGCTATCCAATGCGGGATGAACAAGAACTCTTGCTACATTGGTTGGATATACAGGCTGATTTGAGTCTTTGCTGATTACACAGGTGTTATTATAGGTTATTGTAGGTTTTATCGTGCGCTGGCCCAAATATAAATAAAGTTACACAGGAATTGTCACAAGTACGAAGCACGGCCTTTCTGAGGCTCCTGAAGACGGTATGAGCCACAACGAGAGAAAACGTAACATCTGACATGTTCGCCCAACGAAGACACAAATCAGCCTGCGTATCCGCGCAATCTGATAAGAGTCCTCGTTGTCCACATGTACAAACTTTGAATCCTTGGCTATCCAAAATGTGCCCTTTGAAGATTCTGATCAGACTGAGCGGAGATGCAGGCTGATCTGAATCATGGGTTCATATGTACGAAGGTAGGTTTTCTGACATGTGCGCCATGCGAAGACTAGGATCAGCTTGTGCATCCGCCCAGTCTGATTAGTCTTTGTTGTACACTCAGTAGGTAGCTAAGGACCCAAGCTTTTTTTCATGCGGTCAGTGAAGACTGATCAGATTGGGCGGATGCCCAGGATCTTAATTTTCGCTGGGCCCACATGTCATTTTGTAGGTTATGTCGTGCGCTGGCTCATAACTAAAATAATGGAAAACACGATGGCATATTTACAATAACTGAGGTATGAATAAAGAAGAACGTACATGGAGCCTGGAATGTATGTACAAAAATCTTAGACTGCTCCGTGCCTCACGCCTAGCATCTGGGTTAACGTAAAACGATACACCTGGAAATTGTGCCGCTATTTTAAGGGCTTCTACGATTATTTACATCCTTTCAAAACTGGGCTGATTTTTTATGAAAAGAGGTTTGTGCCCCGAAGGCAGCAAATTATTTTAACAGAGGCCCCAATGAAAAGGGCTGTAAATATTTCTATGCCAGTGTTATTCCCCTGGAGGGTGTAATAATTCCTTTTGAGCCCCCTTTTTGTAATAGAACGCGGTCTGTGGCGTCAGATCTGGGTCTAAACTGTTTGCTCAGCCAATATATACATGCATGTTTATGTTAGGGTTTTATAAATACATCACGAAAACATGCTTATATAATTTTACCCCCTTAAACCCCACTTTTATATAGTAAAACTGGGGTTTACAGGGGTATACATTATTTTTCCTATTTCTGCTCAAAAACATAGATTGTGGGTACTCGTTAGAACCGCCTCCTCGAGGCGGTTCTAATGAGTACCAATCTATGTTTTGAGCAGAAATTTGAAAAATATCACACTTTTTTTATCTGAAAATTTTCAGTTTTTGGAGGTGAAATTTTCTATATATTTGAATAAGCGCGTTTTCGTAATGGTATATGTAAATATGATCAAAATTTACACTGGTTGTCACCCGTCAAGCAGTTTTAGACACACGAACGGGAAGGCATATGGACTGGTATGGAAAAGATTTATAAAGTGTCTGAATATTTAGCGTATCGATGTCGTCATTCCTTTGTCACCCTAGGGTGGATTTAGAGAGGGAGTTCGCGGGGTTCAGTCAAACCCCTATTGACTCAAAATTTAAACTTTCCTGGGAAGTGTTTGCAAATTTGATTACTTTGGGATACCGCGTTTACGCTAAATATTCACATCCATTTCTTATTGCCGTATATTTCTCTTCAGCAAGTACATTTTACTGCCTATGAATGTGTGTAAAATGCTGGATGAGTAGTAATCAGTGTAGACGCAGATCGATGCCGCGTTCTGCAGCGTCTGAATTTAGTCTACACTGTTTGCTAAGGCCTGTCTTTCCGAATACGTAGAGTAAGCACGGTAATTTAATCAAATCGAACCCCGCAGAAATCATCCTGGATCCAACACTGTCACCGGACAAAATATACAGATATGTGTATCTAACGACTGGCGATGGACCTTATAAATATATATATTAACCCTTTTCCTGCGTGGCTCGGATATACCCTGCCTTTACAAACTATGTAGATCCAGCCTTTACAAACTATGTAGATCCAGATCAGTTGGCTTCTGAAGAAGCTCACTGATCTGGATCTGCACTGTTTGCCATTATGTGAATCTACATCAACAAACTTGATCAAGTAGTCTGATTGGCTGAAAATTAGAAATGGGTGTGGCTTCTTAATTTATTCAGCAGGATAAGGGGAAATAAAATTTGGCTCTTGGGATACACCAGACAGACTAGTAAGAATTCGAACCTTGAATGAATGTCTGAAGTGGACTCTTCTGGCCCCGAGGTTATAAAACTTTTTTCATGCTCAACTCAGCTGAGCATGAAATTTTCTTTGCTAATAAATATGAAAATGCCTACACTAGTTTAGCAAGAAAGAATTTGCAGTTGTTAGTAATTTGTGATTTATTAACAGGACAAATTTCATGCTCAGCTGACCTCGGGGCCTGTTTTGGATAAAACTTACACTGTTGCAAATAGGGATGACAGTCTAAATCAATAACAAAATGGCATTAATGCAGATCCAAGCCCCGAGGTTATAAAACGTTTTTCATGCTCAACTCAACTGAGCATGAACTTTTTCATGCTATTAAATCTCAAATTACTAACAGTTTCAAATTCTTTCTTGCTAAACATAGCTGAGAATGAAATTTTCTCTGCTAATAAATATGAAAATGCCAACAATAGTTGGCATTTTCATATATATTAGCAGAGAAAATTTCATGCTCAGCTGAGTTGAGCATGAAAAAAGTTTTAAACCTCGGGGCCTGGTCTCATCTGAACTTTATCTGAATCCACACTACTGAGTAGATTTGATATGCAAGAGTGAAAGATTTATGCCTTAATGCGCTGATCAAAACTACAGCAGACGACATTTTCAAATATACTGAAAGGAAAAAGAAACGCAGGATAAATTTTATTCCTAAATTTCATTCAAGTTTGAAAAAGTTTGTTAAATATTTTACTATGATTATAAAACGGTACATGTATGGAACAAAAGTTCCAAATTTCATTGCTTTGTGATCAACAAGTCTCGAGTTATTGAAGTTCATTGGTAGCTACCCTCCAAATCTTGAAATCAAAATCAAACTGAAAATCAATATCGGGTGTGCCCCCCTCTTGCTGCCATTGCTGCCCTAATTCTCCTTTGGATAGAGTTAACCAAAGCATTGACAGTTCGCATCGGGATGTTATTCCATTCATCGATCAACGCATTCCTTAGTTGTGCGAGAGTTGCGGGGGGATTTCGGCGCTTCCTAACCCTTCTTTCCAGCTCATCCCACATGTGCTCTATTGGGGTCAAATCTGGACTGTACGGTGGCCATACTAGTGGTGCGATGTTATTGTTTGCCAGGAAATCCTGACAAACTCGGGCAACATGTGGTCGGGCATTGTCCTGCTGCAGAATCAGATTACGTTGTTGCACAAGCGGGACTGCAACAGGACGCAAGATCTCATCCCTATACCTTACTGCGGTCATATTGCCCGCAACAATAATCAACTGTGATTTTATCCCGTGAGCAATGCCTCCCCAGACCATAACGGAGCCATCCCCAAACCGATCCCGTTTGACAACACAGGCGTCGGCAAAGCGTTCTCCGCGACGTCGGTACACACGACGTCGACCATCTGCGCGATAGAGAGTGAACCTAGACTCGTCCGTAAAAAGAACTCGTCTTCACTGTCTCATCGGAAATAGCCTGGGCGCATGCGCCGTCAACCATGCCATACGACGCAACCTACGTGCCTGGGTCAGAGGCAGACCAATGTATGGACGACGAGCTCGAAGACCAATCTCACGCAATCAACTTCCAACAGTCTTCGGAGAAATTTGTCGATTATGCGTACCTACTGTATTAAGGGCAGTTTCGGTAGCAGTGAGATGACGATTCCGCAAATGTGCCAGACGGATTGTCCTGTCTTGACGTCGCGACGTCACGCGTGGACGCCCAGACCGCGGTCGGTCTGCTAAATGCCCTGTCTCCCTTAACGTATAAGAAGACGCTCAATTGTTGAGACGTTAACCCCAAAATGATTGGCAACTTGCTGTTGCCTCTGACCCTGCATCAGCAACGCAATTGCCCTACCCCTCTGAACATCAGTCAATCGTACCACGATTGAAAAAAAGTTCAAAGTAGCGTAAAAATGAAAAGAAAAATCGGTAAAAGAATCGAAGAGCGTTGTGTATCGTTGATGTGTACCAAATGGTGTGAGGAAATCTTGTGCTGAAGGTTTAAACATGCTTGTTTTGCACGAAATTTTGGCTTTCCGTATTGTCCGTGCAATGCACTGTGCAGTGCACGGTTGAATGATTTCACACACTGGGTAGATAGCACATCGACCAAAGACTCGTATACCCGCGGTTCACATTCACAGGACAATCTGTAAAAGTGTATGGCTATAGTAAACACCGTAAAAAATGGTTAAAATAAGAAGGAAAAAACTCTACCCTGCGTTTCTTTTTCCTTTCAGTATAGTTGTTTTTATTTTTCATAAGCAATAAGGCTTGATACTTCATGTGAATCGCAGACAGTTTTATTTTCTCTGAAAAGTATAAAAGCAATTAGAGAATGTCATACGCAAAATATTTGCGAAGCCCTTTGAGGGTTACATTGGTAATACTGACCTATATATTGTACAATTCCAACGATGAGGGTTGCTATTCCTGTTGTTGCGAAACACAATATTGCTGATATTCGACGACCAAATCTATAAATAGTCGTGTACAAATATGATTTATTGAAAAGTGTCAAGAAAGCAAAGGCTTAGTTCATATATGCGAATATCAGCAGACCAGATCAGACTGCGTATCAACAGTTATAACTATCGCATGAAGAAAAAAAAAACGGGACATTGTAAAATCCAATGTGGATAGTTATTGTTCTACAATGATCAGGACATGCGCTGGCTGATATGGGTCATCAGTGTTTGCATAACCAGTCTTGACCAATTTCTGTGACAATAACAAAACATATAAATGCAGTTATCTAGGAAAGTCCACAATCACGATGCAAGGCCTTCCCGATTTTCCGAAAGAAGAAGAAAGGGTGAACAAACAGCAAAAAACACAGCCGTTGCTATAACCGATATACAATGCAAAGACACATCATTTGATGTAAGCGATATATAATGCAAAGACACAACAGTTGCTATAATGGACATACAATGCAAAAACACAACAGTTGCTATAACCGACATACAATGCAAAGACACAACAGTTGCTATAACGGACATACAATGCAAAAACACAACAGTTGCTATAACCGACATACAATGCAAAGACTCAACATTTGCTATAACTGACATATAATGCAAAGACCCATCATTTGCTATAACCGACATACAAAATGTAAAGCCACAACATTTGCAATAATTGAAATAGAATGCAAAGACATAACATTTGCAATAACCGACATACAATGCAAAGACACAACAGTTGCTGTAACCGACATACAATGCAGAGGTACAATATTGCTATAACCGACATACAATGCAAAAACACAACAGTTGCTATAACCGATATACAATGCAAAGCCACAACAGTTACAATAACCGACATACAATCCAAAGACACAACATTTGCTATAGACGACATACAATGCAAAGATACAACAGTTGCTATAACCGACATACAACTGAAAGACGCAACATTTGCTAAAACAGACATACAATGCAAAGACACTACATTTCCTATCACCGACATACGATGCAAAGACACAAAAGTTGCTTTAACCGACATATGACTCGTACAATGCAGACACAAAATTTTCTATAACCGACATACAATGCAAAGACAACAGTCGCTATAATCAACATACAATGCAAAGACACAACAGTTGCTATAACTGACATACAATGCAAAGACACAACAAGCGCAACCGACATATAGTACAAAGACAACACATTTCCTTTAACCAACATACAATGCAAAGACACAATAGTTGCTATAACCAACATATATTGAAAAGACACAACAGTTGCTGTAACCGACATACAATGCAAAGACACAACATTTTCTATAACCGACATACAATGCAAAGACACAACAGTCGCTATAATCAACCTACAAGGAAAAGACCCAACATTTGCTATAACCGACATACAATGCAAGAGACAATATTTGCTATAACCGATATACAATGCAAAGACACAACAGTTGCTATAACCGACACATAGTGCAAAGACACAATAGTTGCTGTAACCGACATACAATGCAGAAACAACAGTTTTTATAACCGAATAACCGACATAGAGTGCAAATACCACAGTTCCTATAACCGACATACAAAGAAGAAGTGCAACTGCGAGGCGCCTTGAATATGCAGCAAATACAACAGTTACTGCTGTGGGGCTTACACTTTTTACACTACCGCAACATCAGCCCTTAATTCTGATGCAGTTCAAAATTACAAATATGTGTTCGGTCCGCGTATGATCCCCAACCTAATCAGTGCAACGTTATAGTTAGACAAAAATATCTCATAACAGTAATATGAAACAACCTAGCTCGCTCAATGGCAACCTAAAGCCAAAGATAAAAAAAAAAAAAAAAAAAAAAAAACATGTTGGACTACAATGCGCCGACACAGACAACAATAATCTGAAGCCAATCAGCTGAAACTGATCGAAGAAGGAGCCTCATTCATTCTGACGCCCAACCCAGCGTCGTACAATTAAAGAGTGAAGCAGTTATCAACTATGCTTGAGTTAGAAACATACAAAACTATGATTAATAATTTGAGTTTGAGACGCCAAATTTCATAGATGTCTAAAGATACTGCGGAGAAAATATTAAACATTTGAATGTTTGTCTTCCAAACAGCAAAAAATTAGCCTCATTATGCTTGCAACTTCAAAGAAGCTGGAGGGGCGTAATGCTATAATTTGGATCATGCGTCTGTTCGGGCAAACGTTTAGGGTTAGGAGGTTCATTTCGTAACCATATTAGGCTTTATTCCGTTGAGAATACATTGTTAGCCCCTAAGACGGTTAGGTTAAGCCCCTAATCAGGCATGTAATTTCCCAACAAAATAGCTATTACACCCGGACGTTGGAGCATCTGTTCGTCCATGCATTCGATCGTACGCTTGTCCATTCTATCCCCACGCTTTTCATGTTAGCATAGTAACTTGGTAACTCTATGAATAAGGGCATTGGAACTCTGTGAGTTGACTGTGGCTGAGGAGAATTTCAAATAATAATAATAGAAAAAATAAATAAATAAAATAAAACAATCGGATTAATTTTGTTAGAGTTACGCTCCTTTTTTGCTGTGGCATTTTAGGGACAAGCCTATAGTTGGGGATATAGCTATGACTCTCAAATTTAAACATATCATTATACATAAACATATACATAAATCATGAAGCGGAACAGCAACAAAGAATAGTGCTACTGTAAGGTCATGTTGATTTTAATGACACACGTTTCGTAGTGTTCAAAAGGAAATTAATTAGTGAGGACAAGATGCCTACTTACTTATGTCATTTAAATGGTACCAAAGGACACCTCTGTGATAAGAATATAGCATGCATTTTTCTAAGTGCAACATGAAATATATTGCAAGCATATTTCAAATTAAACTAGTAAGAAGCTTTGCAAAAAGAGTCATAATCACAGAACATAGGCTATCGATGACATCAAAAGAAAGAAAAAACAAGCTATTGTTATATATTTATTATATTCTTCTTTTGCTCTTCTTTCTCTGTTAGTTTTTTAGAACATATTCTTTAACGTTATGCATGGTTTGGCACATGTACTACGAGGAATATACAGCATATGAAAATTAAAGCTATCCTGAGAATATACAACATATAAAAACAAACCTATTCTGAACCCATATAGCAATTCCTTTGGAAGGAATCATCACCAGGTTAAACAGGAATAAGTTCAGGTAGATGCTCCCGGACAGCCTTTGTATACCCCAAGCTACACCATAAGAAACAAGTCCCATACCAACCCTGAATAAAATATACATCAACTTCATTATTCAAATGATTGTTCTGATCTCCGAGCAATGTGTCAATTGTCTGGCTAATAAGGCAACAATTTCCTCATTAGACAGGCAATTTGACCAATAGCAACGAGGAAACAGACCTCTTACCACGTGGCATTGTCCCACAAATAACACATGAAATGAGGTTTTCTCAAGTAATTTCTATTTTCTTTTTTATCTTTACATATTGGTTTCCCCGAATAAAGCAAGGTGTAACATTTAAAACATGTTCGACGAACTCGTATGTATTCAGTCTACATGAAATATTAATTATATAAAGCCAGTGTGCCAATATTGGCGGGAATTTTCGTGGCTGCGAGATGCACAGATTGAGGTGAAGACAGTTTGTTAGCACTCACTCTCCAACCAAATATATAACTGCCTTCGGGAGGCAGCAAGGTTTGCTTACAATCTCATAGGGAGTCATGGCCCCGAGGTTTAAAATTCTTTCCTGTAAAACATTTCTGAGCATGAAAATTTCTCTGCCAATAAATATGAAAATATGCCAAGTATTGTTGGCAGTTTCATATTTATTAGCAAAGGAAATGTCATGCTCAGCTAAGTTGAGTATGAAAAAAGTTTTATAACCTCAATGCCTGTCTAGCATGAATGAGGAACCGACACATACATGTAAGCATCTTATATGGGATTAATTTAGAATATTCTCAGATTAAGACATTACCTCTGAACTTAACAACGAATATTTCAATGGTTGGAAATTAAGTAGAACGTTTTGAAACTGCTTCAGAAGTGTTTTGAAAGTATTACCATATTGACCCTAAGTACTTCAACAGACAGGCATTGGCAGACAATGTTGACCCAGATCAAACGCCATGGATCAGGGTCTGCACTATTTGTCGCTTATCCTGTATTTGTCGCTTATCCTGTATTTCAGAGGTAGTAAATTTACTTGTTCAAATGTTAGGACAAGCATGGTCAGGAATTATTCAGGGTAAATATGGAAATATGGGTTACATTTCGTATAAATCGAAAGCACAACAAAATGCAAGTCATACGTATTCGTTGCAAATAATACGAAAATATTTACAAAACGCTTTCTGCTAATGTTTCTATTCAAGCTGTAAGAATTCAGCCAAACAGCATTTAGACCTAAGCGTTTAAATCCGATTAACCCAGGTGATCAAAGCAGATGTTCCTTATAATAGTCGATAGTGTAATAGATGAAACAATTCATAACCAGACTTCTCATCTAGGTATGCGCAGTGTTCTATTCTGTTACAAATAATAACAATGGGTGTGTTCAAATTAAAAGATGGGCGAGTTTACTTTAGATACATAAGGATGTATGGGCTGATTATTATACATTTTCGTAAATTCAGCTCGGTGTGAATCGTATATATATATATATATATATATATATATATATATATATATATATATATATATATATATATATATATATATATATATATATATATATATATATATATATTTGCTGTAGAAGGAGCCTAGCCAGAATAGACGTACCAGTTCAGTGCCAACAAGACAGTGATTCTGATTAGAAATCTCGTTTTGAAAAGATCAAGAACAGTATATTTTCTGTCTGTACGGATCTCTTCGGCGCCGATTGAAGCAAGTTCTTTCATAAAGAGCATATCTGGCTCAGGTCGTCGATTTACTCTAGAAACTATTCTTATCACATGTTCTGCCTCTTCGATCCTGTCATGACCATAATACCAGCGGAAACTTTCCGGCATAAACCTAGAAACAGTGTAAAGGATACTTTAAAGCTTAAAGTGAATAGATATTCTCCAAGGGATATCTGACTAAATTGTGGTTTTCAATCTCAATCTCTCAAAGGGGACTGGCTACTCTGAAAAAAAGTAGTTGCGGTCATGGTACCTAAGCCGTAACCCAAACTCATAAATCCATAAACGAATGACGAATCAGAATGTTCAGACCAACAGACATGGACCCCAGAATAAAGGGTGTAATCAGGCGTCCGCGGATAGTATGCATTACTTGGTAAGCAAGCTTCGCCCACCATGCTCATAGGCCTGAACGAAGGAAATATCGGTAGAAGCGTATGTCCGAGATTCGGGAAGTCTACTTATGGCGCGTCACTGGCAAAAACATCAGAAACAATTCTGGAAACTGCCACATTGTAGGATTGACCAGATCATGATGTCTCCCATAGAACTTCTTAAGTGTTGTTACCATTTTTTTTTTTTTTTTTTTTTTTTGATACCCCTGGCTCAACAACTTTGTCGTGAGCACTTTCCCACGCTCCATGAAGTCCTGATAATTCGAAACAAAGAAAAAAATTATCTGCCTCTTGGAGTAGATTCATCTTTTTTAACCAGTTCTCTCTAAGAAAGAGTTATACAAGGAAACAAATGTTGTTGTTTTTTTTTTGTTTTGTTTTTTTGTTGTTGTTTTTTTTTTCTATTGGACTGCTATCTGTTAAAAAGGATATGCAAATTTTAGCTTGCAATGCTCCCACTTAGAAGTGTATCTGCAGAATAAGACGTGGGTCCAGACCGTTCTAAGCAAGTGTATAAAGGCGAATTGATAAACTCTCGCGGGGGTGCGGGGGGGGGGGGGGGAGAGCGGGGGAGGGGGAGGACACCTTTAACAAAATTTTTTTTGCTCCCTTCTGAAAAGGCATCTGCTCTGAAATGAAATAATTTGCTCCTTTTGGAAGCAAATTATGTGCGTTTAGAGAACTCATTTTCTGAAGGGACTTGGTGTGAAGGAAAGCAAACAGGAAGTCACAAAAGATGTCTCCCTTGTTAAACATTGCTGAAAACAATCTAGCAGTTGTATCCTTTTACCTTACTGTGATACACATGTGTGAGAGAATGGTGCTTATTGCATATGCGGGCCATAAAGATCCAGATCAGCCAGCACATTCGCTCAGTCTGATCAGGTTTTATTCATGTCTGCATACCACATCAACGGATACCGAAAAATATCAATTATGGAGAAATATGAAAATAATGAATTTAAAAGTTATGGTAGTGGTTGTTGAGAGGATCATTTTGTGGAAAACCGCATGAAAAAAAAATCCCACCCGTTCAAAAGTTATGCCGATTTGTTTAACACACAGACTATTTTTTCAAGCAAGAGTTATCTTCCTTGCTTTTTGACAGACAATTACCTACAATGCAACATTCTATGACATCACAGATGATTTTAACTCTATAATGAAAATTTTAAACCAAAACAAAGTACTATCTTAAATAGTCAGCCACATTTGTAACAAACAATACATGTATTTGCAAAATCTGTCAAACGTCATATGTTGAAGTAGAATTTTAAGCCGTATGTTCACATTTCAACACTTAAATTCAATTTTTACATTAATTTAAAACAAGTTAAAAAAGTAATTTTGAAACATTTTCTTTTAGTTTGGTCTAAAAGCTATAATAATGTAAGAACTTTGGAATGAAATTCATACTTTACCACCCAATTTGATTTACTCTGGGCCATTTATATTGAAATTTAAATAATTTAAATAGGAATTTCATTTTAAATTTTTTAACCATTTTTACCTTGATTATTATGTCAGATTTATTTTCATTACTTAAAAACATTCTGCATAACGCATCTATGCAAATTTCAACCATATAGTATTCCAAAATTTAAAGTTATTAAATGATTTAACTTTTTTTAGATCTCATTGTTCCTCTATGACGTCATAAATATGCTTATGAATATGAATGAGGCACATGAAAACAAATGTCAAATGTGGTTGCATGTCAAACTACAATTCTTCATATCTCTGTTTTCGATTTTCAGATGCTTACTTCAAATATTTTTATTTTAAGTATGAATCAAATACCTCCATAATTGACCTTTAAAGATAAGCTGAAAGGCCTTGTTGACAATGCAAATGCGCAACCTGTTACAAACTTAACATTGATCAAGTTTATTTATTATTCTTGTTTGCCTTGGGATTCTGGGGAGTTCCGCTTAAGTCAATGCTAAGGTGGGACCCTGCAACACATATTGCTGGCATATGTAGAGGGACTCCTATCATCTTTGTTTCCAAGGGCAACAATTGTAGTTTTTGTTTGCTTGTTTCATATCATATAGTGTCGAAAGTGTTTTTTTTCTTGCGTTGAGCACCATGTGGGCCGCAACGTGAGAAAAAGTACGTTCTGACGTATGCATCCGAAGAAAACTAAAATCAGCCTGTGCATCTGCGCAGTCTATTCTGAGTCTAGTTATTCATAGGAAGAAACATTGAATCCTCAGTTATCGAAAAGGCACCCAGTACAGATTCTGCGCGAATGCGCAGGCTGATCTAAATCTCCCTTGGCGCACATGTCCGAAGGTACGTTTTCTCATCACGAAAACATACCTATATAATTTTGATCCCCTTAAACCACACTTTTGCATAGTAAAACTGGGGTTTACAGGGGTAGACATTATTTTTCTTATTTCTGCTAAGAAACATAGATTGTGGGTACTCGTTAGAACCGCCTCGACAAGGCGGTTTTAACGGATACCCACAATCTATGTTTTGAGTAGAAATATGAAAATATCAGAATGTTGTTCGAAAAAAACTGCCAGTTTTTGGTGGTGAAATTTTTCAATATATTTGAATAGGCATGTTTTCGTAACGTCATCTTGAGGTTCAAATAATTTCTTACCTCCAAGCAGCCAAGAACGGGATCCCCATTAAAGCACATACAAGATGAAAGTTCCTCCAGTCCTTCAACAACCACAAAACCAGCGACATCAGACATGCCTGCATCGGCCAAGATGGAAACCCAATTAGCCACGCGCGCCACCGTGCCAGGGTAAATTCTGACAAATAACTGTACTGCGTTGTAAGGAAAAGGCCACACCCTATTCCAATGAAAACTCTGGTAACCGTAAACATGATCCAGCTGACAGAGAAATAGCACATCAGACTGAAAACTGTGATAAGAACTATTGATGAAAAGAAAGGAATTTTCCGTCCAACTGTGTCAGCTATCTGTCCAGCAAAGAAATTACCGAAAAGTTGAAATATTATTTGTATTGTCATCATAGTTGCAGGAATCCAAGCTCTGTCACAGATCAAATCCCACTGAAACAATACAATATTAAATATATTGCGGGAACAGTTATATAAAATCATAGTCCCAGTTTCCATGGATACTATTTTATGAGAGGCAACTCTTTCAAAAATATTTATCTCCTCCCTGAAAAGGCGTCTACTGTAAAAGGAAAGAACTGGCTCTTTTTTTTTAAGATGTATCAATTCCCATTTAATAAGCCAAGTCCGGGTTTAAAAATGACTAGCTTTAGAGAAGTCGATAATAGTAGAGCTGTTGTCTTGGACTACCTACAGAATCATTGGATATTGTAGTATAATTCGACGTTCATTGCGTTTTCGCATGGCTGCTTCGGATACATACATACATACATACATACTGAAGTAACATTTTTATCTTTGTTATGAATAAAAATTTTCACCTACCTCACTAACTATAGTTCGCATGTCTTCATCAAACCCAAATACTTGGCATTTTGATCCATTAGCAGAACACGATTTTGTTGTGGATACATTGGCATAAATTGTCAGATTGCCGTCCAAATTCGCCTCATCTGCACACCACCATTTTGGAGTAGCCGTTACAAATATCATTGACATTGAACTCCAGCAAACGACAATCTTCATAATGTGTACAATTAGAGCCATGCGCAGTTGGTAGCGCCCACAGCCACCAAGTTCATGAATGATGTCATCAGGGCTCTGATTAACGTGAGCTTTGGTTTCACGGCTCTTATTAACATTATAGTTGGTTTCACTTGACATTATGACGTGGAAGGGATAGAACTGAAATTATACTGAAATGAATAATTTTTGATGTGCAACGTAAGAAAAAAGGCCTGTATGCTATATGCGAACAACCGCGGTCCAGATGAGCATGCGCATCCATGTAGTCTGATCTGATTTGGACATTCTCTGTTCATCCACACATACTACAATATCTATTAATTCTGGAAGCGGGCAACGAAAGTCAAGATCAGTGTGTGCGAATGCGCATTCTAATCAGGACCTGTGTTGTCTGCAAATGCCATAAGGACTTTTTTCATGCGTTTTGCATCATTTGCTATATTTACCCTTAATATTGTAATAGGTTGACAACTTACCATGCTTTATATGTTGTATTTTGAACACTTCCGTTTTGCCATCCATTACTGTTGGATTATTAGCAATCAGTGTAGACCCCACAAAAGCGGCGTCTGATCTGTGACACTGTTTGTTTAGGCATGACTGTCCCGAATACTTGGGGTATAAATGGTATTATTTTGTTATCACTTAAAATGAATGAATGCACGTTAAAGAATGAAAGGTCTACGCTGAAGATTTAACTTTGTTTTCAAAAAACATATTTGCTGCATGACCCTGGTTCTTTTATCAAAAGTGTGGGTCTCTTAAAGGAATTAACGGTTGCTTCAAGGGGGTTTGGGTGCAAATTCTTTCATTAATAATAGCGCCTGTTGAAAAGGGATGCAAATAGGTTCAAGTATCAATGATCATCCCTTGGTGTTGTAGCTGTAATATTTAGGCCCTATTGCATGATGAATATGATAACATTTAATTTACAAAGGATGAACCCTATTTCATCTGACGATGCCAGAGTCAAGCTAACAGTGTCAAGCTAATGCAAGAATTGTCACTAAATCACAGCACATTTCTATCAGTTGACGACTCTGAATGACTGAAACTAACAAGCAACTGCTGCGTACAGAATAGAAGGGAATATATTTTTCAAAAGATCAACCACCCAAGAGTGCACCGTACAGCATACACTAATTTTCAATATCTGGGCTATCCAAACAATATTATTGCATAAAAAGCAGTGCCGAACGTTATTATCAGCCGTGCATTAACCGGCAAAAGCCGTGTATTAACAAGGCAATTCACGCGCTGTTAATGCACGGCTACGCAACTATCAATATGCCTGTACCGGGGCCACAGAATTGCTGCCGTCACTAGATGTGTAGTGCCCGGCCCTAGAACGAGCGTAGTCCGTGGAAATTGCGTTCGCGAGACATCGGTGAAAAGGCGAAACAAAATAGTGCAAAAAATAACGCGAAACATAGCAAATGTTTTCACTTTTTATGCAATAATAGCGATCGAACATGCTTTTTCAATGCATTAACATTCGCCAGGTCCTTAGGGAGGTGTTGAAAACCTCGGCCTCCGGCCAGGTCCCTAGGAAGATGTTGAAAACCGCGGCCTCCGGCCTCGGTTTTCAACACCTCCCTCGGGATCTGGCGAATGTTAATGCATGAAAAAACATATTTGATCCCTATAATATATATATGCCAAATTTCGTTCTTAGTAAGATAACTCCATACTTTCACAAGAAACGCATTATAAGTTGTGGTTGGTATAATGACAAACAATTTTACAATAACTAAATTAAATAACACAAAACACAATTTTCGAACTTTTATTGGTTTCCAAGCTATGTTGATAACAAGGTGAAGTTTTTGAGAGTGGTGCCTATAAATTAAACATATTGTTTAGACCGATTACCCTTTCATCCCTGGGTTTCTAAAGTAGACTCTTCCATCTTTGAATTTGGATATGGTCACTGCCTACATAGAGGTTTCAATGTAAAATAAAAAAAAATGGCAGCAAACAGAGCCGTCTCATGTGGATCTACACTGTTTGCACAGGTATCTGTTTTGGTCTGCCAGGCTGAAAGAGTTTAAAGCAATATGCTATTCTTACCTCTTTTGGTCAGATTTATTCATGGAAAATAAATTGGTTAAGTTTACCCGTCCAGGAACAATTACAGGGATTTCTAACAAGTATTATTAAAAGCCCTTCCTGTAATCAAAAGCGTTCATTTTAGAATAACATATGCTAAGTAAATAGTCGTCTAGTAGGGTAATTCGCTCTTCCTTTAGTCAAACAAACTTAACATTACCATCTAACGAGCATATATTATTATTCATTTTACCCTTGCCATGCTGAATAGATTTAAATACCACGCCTGAGTCTAATTGTCGACCAATCAGGTTCCTAGATCTAGATTGTTGATACGAATTCACAAACTAAATAACTAAATGACAAAGAGTGCAGAACTAGATCAGTTGGCTCCTGCCAACTGATCTTGATCTACACTATTTGCAAAGACAGGGCATGAACGGGGTCAGCGGGACCAGGGTTAACACCGCGCGCGCACACACACACACACACACACACACACACACACATATATATAAAGATTAGGTACAACATAAATGTAATACGACAGACTGCATGCACGGTAGTTAATCCAATCACGGTTAATAATGTTGCTTCCCTCTTTGGTTGCACACCGGCGGGTCGGGCCTCAAACTCTGTGACGGATCCGGCCTAAAGACTTTTAAGTAAGACGGTTGGTGTCTGATGCTCTGGCTCTTGTCGGGCCACCGTAGTCCAACAGTTGTTTTTTTTTTTTTTTTACTTCAGCATTTCAGTTATTTCTTGCTGTCAAGTCCTCATCGTTGTTTCATCTCTGTATTTGTTTGATTTTATGTTCTTGGAGATTTTGCACTGATGAGTTAGAAACCCTCCATGCGGACTGAACAAATGTCTTGTGTATACCACGGCAGAACTAAGGCCGAGGGCTGTGGACACGTAAAATCGATTTAAGCCCCCAATACGATTTTTACTGACCGTTCTGCTGTGGTTTACTATTTATGTCATTGTATGTTTGCATGTATGTCCTGGTGAAAATTGTATTTTGGATAGTCGTTTGGCCATTTTTTGGGAAAGAAACTGTCCATTTCGCTTTCTGTGTGTAGTGTTTTGATTGTGCCGTTGCTTTAAGTGTGTCCTTCTTTCCCTTTTGTGTTGTGAACGGAAGGTGTTAGGTAATTGTATTGATTCCTAGTCATTGCCTTCCTTTCTATTTATATTATCATGTTTTCGTTATCTTATGTGTTATTTGTTTCGAAAGCCAACTTTGGTAGATTTTATTTTATATAAAGGTCATATTAGATTGTCTAAAACTTCAATTTCTCATCTTGAGTTTGATATATAACATAATGCAACTTTTATTATGGAACTCCATGTTAAGCCGTTTAAATATATCCACATTGTATGGCGAAGTTAATATTGACTGTATTTCCCGTGCAAAACTAAAGCCGTTGACTGCAAGTACTTAGACCTCAACAAAATCCACAGAAGGTAAAGTAAATATAGTCGTTCGGAAGTACAGATAATAAAATTATGCACGCATGACATTGGGTTCCAATGTTTAACACTGAGGATTCGGCGGTCCCCGGGTTATATCTGTAAAAGATTTTTTTTTTTTTTTTTTTTTTTTTTTTTTGCGATAGATGTGTGTTTACCATGCTTCAATTTCCTCATGATGCCATGTACAGAGTTTAAAAAAAAGAATCACATTCATAGCATTACTTTATTGAAATTATTTTACGCATCACAATTATACGAGGGACGATCAAAAGTTCTCGGGAATGACCAAGAGCAGCAATTATGCCACTATTTCTCAATATAACCTTTGCCTCGATGCATACTCCAACGCTGTTCCAGTTTGCTTTTCCATTCAAAACAGAAGCCTTCTTTCTGGTCATCCAAGTATTCACCAACAGCATGTATGACTCCTTCATTGCTTCCGATATTCCTACCACGAAGGTTAGTTTTCAGATTTGGAAACAGATAGGAAGGGGCTAAATCAGGAGAGAACACGAGGAAGGACCTCGAAGCTGCATTTAGTCGCAGCATCCATAGCTACTTAAGAGATGTGGGCTGGTGTATAATCTTGCAAGAGCAGAAAACCTCGAGTCAACTTTCCTCTTCTTTTCTTCACAATCTCTTTACGCAGCTCCCTCAGGTCTTCTGCGTAAGATGAACCATTTATCACGCGACCTTCCTCAAGCAAATCCACCATGATAACGTCCTGACTATCCCAAAAAATAGAAGTCATCATCTTCCCTGCTGAAGAAACTGTCTTGAATTTCTTAAGAGGGGTGAGCCAGTGTGGTTCCATTCCATACTCTGCTTTTGGTCTAAGGATCAAAGTTATGGACCCAAGTCTAATCTTGAATCACAGCTCGACGCACACATTCCTCAGTGTCGTCTTCATAGGGAGATAGTGGATAATTAGAACTATGACTGCTCTTCTTCTGATCTTTGGTCAATATTCTGGGGACCCATCTAGCTATGACCTTGGACATCCAAAAGATATTGGTCAAGATACACTGAACTGCCCCAGTACTTATGCCTATTTGTCTAGCTGCATCATACATGCTTCCTCTATCGGCACACGTCATCAAACTGCGCATAAGCTCAACGTTTTTGTCCGTGGTAGCCTCTTTACAGTGCTCAGACCGTTCATAATCCTCTACATTCTCCCTCCCGCTCCTAAATTCAGCAGCCAATTTCTTCACCGCGCTGTAAGAAGGAGAATCAAGGGTTTTAATGAAGTTGTCATGAAATTCCTTCGGGGATATACCCTTCTTACAGAAGTACTTTATGACTGTTCTAACTTCAACTTTGTCCATTTTCTCAATTTAACACATCCTTCCCCTGTTTTCTGCGAATTTCTATTGAAATTTATTCTTTCTACCAAAGATGTTGAATAAGACAAAATTATCAGCTGATCGGGTTTCATTTCAATTTATTCATTCTAAGTATATCGGGTCTAGAACTTCTTGATCGTACCTCGTATTTTCCTATTTAGTTTTACAGCGAGAGTAATTATCAAAATGATCGGGAAAAAACGCTGGAAAAATATTTTGTTAGCCAGTAATGTTCTATCATTTTCGCTTTATAAACGCATTTGTTTAAATAAAAATGTCACTATTGTCCCTTAAACTCCTTGGGGCCACTGATACTTTCAGGTTGTGATTTAAAAATGCTATTTTTTTTTAAAAAAAGCAAACACTTAAACTTTATAATTGTCTGGGCAAACTCAGCAAACAACAAATTGATGACATTTTATATTTTTTCCAGAAAATAGGCTTCGACATGTCATGATCTAATTTGTACGAAATGTTAAAGCTTTTTTTCTTTCTGAAAAAAATCACAAGGTCGTCTGCTGATTGATTTATTCAGCATGCTAGTCGCTAATAAAATGGAAAAAATACCTGTAAGAATAATGAAGACTTGTGGTCCACTATATCCCAAGAAACAGTGTTTAATTTCTTGAATAGATACACATCACGGACTTACAATGCAAGTAAGTTTGATGTGCTATACATCTGCCCACTGTACAGCAGCACCAAACTTGATAATAGGGTACTCATATATGCCGTGTTTAACCTAATAATACGAACAGCTTTAACATACTTATCCTAAAATTTGAGCAAATCTAGTTATCTGATAATGTGTCAAAATGAAATGACGGAATGGTAAACAATTTAGACCCAGGTCAAACTGCCCCCGGGTCTGCACTGTTTGTACAGGCCTATCTATCCGAATATTTATAGATAATAGGGTACTCGTGTGGTGCTATTGACATTCGACCTATAAATTAGATGCAAAATCAAGAAAGCGGAATGCTTCATCACGAAAACTTATTCATATAAACCGCATCAAGCAAAGAGGTGCTTTACGCATATACAAACACTGACTGTCCCAATGCCCCTATGCATCTGTGAGACGTGAGCACGGTCCCCACTGTTTGCTTGCAGAATTTTTAAATACTGAAAAGCCATTGCCGTGAAGAAGATGCAAAGACTTTGTAAATGAATAGGACAATCAGAACGACTCTGTTGGCATATATGCGCACTTTGTGTGATACGGTTCAGACAAAAGCATAAACTTCGACCATGAGTTGAATCACACCTTGTAATATTTAGACAAAAAAGCAGTACAATGGTTGCATGTATATACAGACTGAATTGCTGGCTGTTTTTTTGTTGTTGTTTTTTCAGCATATTATGCATACATTTCGGGGTGTTTTGTTGCTTTTTTCTCTCTCTCATTTTTTGGTTTAAACGTATCTTATTTCCAAAATACGATGATCATACCAACATAAATGACATATACACAAACGATAGGATTAGAACGGAAGCATAAGCTTATTTATTTCTTCTCCTAATACACATTTATTATTTTGTATTACGTCATTTAAGATTATCATTATTACAAAGGTACATATTATCTCAAGGACGATGACAATATGTGATCAGAAACGCAACCATTAATTGTAGTAGAATGAAAATAAGTCAAAAAACGCAGTAACGAAGGACAACATTATACCACAATGATGGTTTAAGTGAAAATAAAAAAGAAGCAACGAAAAGAAAAAAAAATACAATAGTAAAAAAGGTAAGAGAAAAGTCCAGAGAGTGCCACAATCACAAACCGCAGCCCTTCCCAGATCCCAAGAGGAAGAGGAAACCGACAAATCTAAACAAGCACAAACCGAACAAACGTACGAAAAGCACTAAGATTAGCTCTCTCTTCCCCAAGCGAGGTAATCTCAATACTAAAAGGACTGAAAAGCACAAGAACAAAATGACACACGGAAAGACATACAACAAATCGCCTCGTAGAATAAACCACAAAGCAACAAAGAGTAAGAAAAACTCCGGAGTGATAGGGAGCGGCAGGAAAGGAAAGCTATCACATGGCAATTCTTAATCATTTTGTTGGTTGATATATACTGACCTCGTGAAGCACCTGCTCCGTTTTATTTTTATTAGATGATACTAGTGGCCTTACCAGGCAAATGCTCAAAATCTTGTACTATCCTATATGTATTTGTGAACAGCTTCAAAGATGACTTGATTTGTTTCACAAGGAAGTGACTCATCACCATGTAGAAACACATGTAGGGACGCAATGCAATATTGAATAACTACCCGAAAAAGTTCGTTTCGATGATCACGATAAAAGGTACAAGATAAGAAAAAATGTTCCTCGTTTTCAACATCACCACTTCTACAAGAATACAGCGGGTGTCTGAAATAGATTTTACAAACAAGTCGTAATTTAAAGAGCTGCATCCTGTACGTAGCCTAGTATGCGAAATTTGTAACTTTCTGCTTCCAGTATAAAAATATTTTGGAAATGGAGTTTTATTCCGGCTTATCTGCCATTTAAAAGAATCAACTGAATCTACATACTTATCATTGTCTGGTATGTTGCTCTATTCTCGTATAACAGACGGTAGGAATGAATTGTTAATAGTTTGAACATCATTTGCGTTTCTCAGATTGTAATGTGATACTTCATTGACTGAAGAAGCAACAAGTGATGAAAGGTAATCAGGAGTTAAGTTATTGTACATCTTGTAAAACAGTATCAGTTTATGATTTATTCTTCTTTTTTCGAGAATTTCCCAACCAATCTTATTGTAAAGATTACGAATTGATATAAGTTTAGAAGCACCAGTGGCTATTCTGGCTGCTTCAATCTGTATTTTTTCGAGCTCCTGTTTTTCATAATCGCTGCAGTTATCCCAAATAACGCCCGCATACTCTAAAATATATCGAATAAATGTTGTCTAAATTATGTCTAAAGATTTCCTGTCTATTTCATATTTTAATCTACGCATAATATTAATTTTTGTCCAAGCTTTTTCTTTAATGTAGTCAATATGTTTATGCCAAGAGCCATCATTTGAAAAATATATTCCTAAATGTTTGTGAAATTCTACCTCATTGATTTTGCTGTCCTAACATGATTAAGGAAGGGTGTACAGGTTTGTTGATTTTCCTTGATATCAGAAGTGATTCAATTTTTAAGGGATTGAATTTTGCCAACCAAGCTTCAGCCCATTTAGCAATTTTTTCAAGATCTGCATTAAGAATTTCTGGATTATCAACAATTATGAAAAGATTGGTATCATCAGCAAAGAGACGAATGCTAGATCTTATTTCAGTTACTATATAATTAATGAAAATTAAGAAAAGTAGTGGTCCGAGTATTGATCATTGAGGAACGCCTGCCTTGATATAATTCCATTGGGATTCTACTCCCTGCAAGACAACACGTTATTTCCTACCAACGAGATAACGAGAAAACCATTTTAGTAGTTCTCCAGAGATTCCAATGGACCTAAGTTTATCATTTATTTTCATGTAATACCTTAAGGGGAACTGATACTCTTTCTAGGGATACAAATCAGTATTTATATCCTCTCTGAAAAGGGGTCTACTCTTAAAGAACACCATTTGCTTCCAGTGGGAGACAATCCTGTTGAAATTGTTTTAGCTCTATTCTGAAAAGGGGCTTACTTTAAACGGAAAGCATTTGCTCCCACAGGGAGCATATGCTTTCTTTGTAGAAGAGACCCTTTTTCAGAATGTTACTGGTGTGCAGAAAATCGAATAGGAGTCATAAAAGTTGTATCTCTTGTCAAAAATGGCGAACAATCTACGAAGTGTATTCACTCCCCTAAAAGATGATTAAAAGTAGGAGAACTAAACGTGGCTACGACAAAGCCCGAGAATCGACGCATTGACTTCATTTGTTTTGCCATTTCATATTATGAACTCGATCTTTTGAATATTAAATTTAAATGTTCCGAATAGATAATTTATTATTGCAAATACCTAATTTGTTAAAACGAATATATAATTTCGTTATTTCGAATTATTAATTCGTTATTTAGAATTTTAGTCCGTCCATCAATACATTTAAACGAATAAATAAATCGTTATTTCGATTAGTTAATTCATTTTATCGATATGTTTATTATTCTATTTAGACAGTTTCTCTAGTTTACATTAGTAAACAACAAGATAATATACAAATAGCATTGATGGTTATGGCGGAAAGAGAGTTCGACAAAATATTGATAGAATAATTGACACATCATCACAAATATCACACCTGGTAATCTCGTAAGGGGTGCACTCAGAATCTTTACGCGAACTTCCGACAATGACTTACGAGACATCCAAATGTCAACAAACGGGTAAGTTCTCCTGATTTATTTTATTTAAATCAATTTCATTGACATATTTTGAAAAATCTGACAGCTTTCATTTCTGCGCAGAAAAGATAGGTGTGGGCTTGAAAAAACAACAAGCGGCTAATTTTTAATTTGATTTCACCTGGAGAAGGGTAGTCCGATATTCCTGTTTTGACTTTTTTCCAGTGCAAAATGACGGCATTTTTAGCTATCTTGGCTATGAAGACGTTCTGCAACCTACGTCTACGTTCACATATATAAGATGCTAAATTTCCCAAGCATTTGTTCCGGGGAGTGAAATACTTGTGCCGAATATGACTTACGAGGCCGATTAGCTTTACGGGGCATTAACCCTTACGGGGACAGGACAGCTAACAGTCAGGTGTCTGATTACAAGCCCTGAGTATCCCTTATGGAAACATTAGCCATTATCAGAGATGCCCACATTTCAAAACCTGCAGAATTTAGACGAAACCAGTTTCAAAATTCCATTTTATAATTTACATTATAAACAATCAAACACCATGAAACGTTTTGCAAATGAGAGAGCATGTGTCAACAGGGTTCTGATATGGCACGTTTCATATATTTGAAGCTCTCAATTGGGTAAATTCATATAGAAGATTCATTTTACTGCCGTTGAAAATCGTTTTGTGATGTATTGACGTTCTTGTACCCGTAAGGGTTAATGCCCTCGTAAGGGGTAATCGGCCTCGTAGGTCATATTCGGCACAAATATTTCAGTCCCCCGGAACAGATGCTTGGGAAATTTAGCATCTTATGTATTTCAATGTAGACGTAGGTTGCAGGACGTCTTATTTGATATGTTAAATAAATACTTCATAGCCCAGATAGCTGAAAATACTTTCAGTTTGCACTGGAAAAAAAGGTCAAAATAGAATATCAGACTACCCTTTTCCGGGTGAAATTAAATTAAAAATTAACAGCTTTTTTTTTCAAGCCCAAACCTATATTTTCCGACGCAGAAATGAAAGTTGTTGGGAAAAAGCGATGTTCGAGTTTTAGCTCACTTGAGCAAGGCTCAGGATGAGCTATTGTGATCACTTGCCGTCCGTCAATCGTCGTCCTCCTTCCGTCGTCCGTCCGTCCACACCTTTGAACGACTTCTCCTCTGTAACCCCTGGGCCAATTTTCTTCAAACTTCATATGGAGCCTTCTGTTAAAGGGGGATTAAACATTTACACAAATGATCATGGTCCGTTAATCAAAATAATGACCCTAGGTTGACCTTTGACTTTTCTACGGCAAGGTCAAGTTTGCGTACCCTTGCATTTGTATGGGGAAAATGTTGAAACATTTTCTCAAAATGTACTAAAGACTAATGGCTTAAACTGTCTGGGTAGGGCTGTGGTTTGTGATTGTGGCACTCCCCTGAATTTTTCTCTTACCTTTTTTACAATAAGTGAATAAAATAGTAAAACATTTTAGTTATAATCAAACTTTTGTCCCCTAGGGGTTATCTGCCTTTGCCCCTGGGCAATATACATCTATAAAATTGTGTAATTTTTAAATGTCTTCTTCTCTTAAACAGCTGGAGCAGTTTTCACCAGATTTTACATGGGGCCTTCTGTCAAAAGGGTAATTGCCAATTTTTTCAAATGGTTTCGCACCATCAAACAAGATGGCCGCCATGCCCTTATATGAAAATCTTTTTCTACAAAACTTAGAAAGCTTTGGGGCTAAATCTTGGTATATAGCATTGAGGAATCAAGGTCTACCGAGTTTCTTCAAATGATGACCGTAGGTTGACTTTTGACCTTCTACGGCAAGGTCAAATTTGCGTCCCTATATATTTATGGATGGACTCTTTTACCTTAAATCATTGGACCGGTCCTTTTCTAACAGAAAGGGTATCTGGTTCGTTTTTTGTCGCACCTGCTTGTAGCAGGTTGCGATATAGGCGTCCGATTTTCCGTCCGTCCGTCCGTCTGTCAACATTTATGTCGAAGTTCGACATTTATGTCAAAGTTAGTATTCTAATCAAATACAAGACTAAACAACCATCAAACCTTGCATGAAACACTCCCTGACCTTCTGACTTTGCGACATAGGCGTCCGCTTTTCCGTTCGTCCGTCCGTTCATCTGTCCGTCTGTCAACATTTATGTCGAAGTTCGACATTTATGTCAAAGTTAGTATTCTAATCAACTACAAGACTAAACAACCATCAAACCTTGCATGAAACATCTCCCTGACCTTCTGACTTTACGACAGATGCGTCTGCTTTTCCGTTCGTCTGTTCGTTCGTCCATCTGTCCGTCTGTCTGTCCGTCTGTCAACAGTTCTGTTATGTCGAAGTTCGACATTTATGTCAAAGTTAGTATTCTAATCAACGACAAAACAACCATCAAACCTCGCATGAAACACCTCTCTGACCTTCTGATTTTGTATCAAAGGCATCTGCTTTTCCCGTTCGTCCGTCCGTTTGTCCGTCAGTCCGCCTGTCAACAATTATGTCGAAGTTCGACATTTATGTCAAAGTTAGTATTCTAATCAACTACAATTCTACAACAACCATCATACCTTGTATAACACATCTCCCTGACCTCCTGACTTGTCAGGTACATTGACCTTGACCTATATTTCACGTTCCAGTGACTTTGACACAGTTTACATTGAGGTTACAGATCTTCTCGACTATAAGGCCTACAACTACCAAACCTTGCATATATTATTATTTTGTAGCCTTTCATATAATTGGCCATCGACATACACTTCTGAAGTAGGGTCGGGTAACTGGAGACTGAACTATTTTAAGTTAATCTCTGATAAAAAATTGTCTTGTACGTATTGTATTTTGATAATGTATTTGAATAAGTTCATTCAAACATTACTGGATTAACCTCGGTAGTATGGCTTATTGTTTTCTTCATTTATCTCTTAGGCTTAGCATTCTGAGTAAACTTTTCAGCAGACGACATATTGAAATATTTTTTTATTTTTTCCCAGAAAGTAGGATTAAACATTTCATTCAAATATTCTCAAACGGAGACACTTTGCATGAAATGTAAAAATTCTTTTTTTCTGGGAAAAATAAGAAAAAAATCATCAATTTGTCGTCTGCTTTGTATGCCCAGAGAGTATTAAAGATTAACGTTAGTTTGTTATGGTGTTGTATTCTTTGTACTTTCGAAACCATGTTACGGATGCAGGAATTTATCCATCATTTTTTAATAGGGACAAATAGAATTCTGTTAAGTGAGCTTGATCAGAATCTAAGCAGATTAGTCTGAAAAAACAGTCAAATGAAATAAATGAACACAGCCACTGATACAATCAGAGGCTCAAATTATCAACTTCAAAGGGTAAGACAGACAAATATAATTAAACAGCCAGTAAAAAGAACAGATGGCAAGCAGGGTTGGCAGCCTATTCCCAAACAAATGGCAACTGTTACTCAAACTTTAACTGAATATAGCTTTAACTTATATATTTGTCAAAAAAAAAAAAAAAAAAAAAAAAAAAAAGATTTTGGAACATTTAACAAAATGTACCACAATGAGAGCACTATTTAATATCATACAATATATTCTCGGATTGTATTTGGCCAAGAGTGAATAATTACCAGCGTTTTCACCAAAATCGCTTTATCCGCAGGCTTATATCTGGGGCCAGTTGTTCAAAACTAACGATGTCGTTAATTAACGTATCGTTAAATATGGCATATAAATTAATATATTTGCTGAAAACATGTGAGTAGCTTTTGCATTTTCAAAAGCTACTGACATTATTTCAGCAAAAATAACCGTGAATTAGATATTTTATTTACTAGAAAAGTTAACATTTTGACCAATAACGAGCTCGTTAAGCTAACGACGCTTTGAACAACTGAGCCTAAACACAGCAAGCAATCTTTCATACAAATATTGCAATACACTTTCTAAAAGCTTGAATGGTTAAATTTACATTTATCATTACGAGAACACGCCTATTCAAATATATATGAAATTTCATCTCCAAAAATTGAAAATTTTTCAGACAAAAAACTCTGACATTTTTCATATTTCTGCTTAAAACATAGATTGTGGGTACTCGTTAGAACCGCCTCGGCTTCTAACGAGTACCCACAATCTATGTTTATGAGCAGAAATAAGATAAATAATGTATACCCCTATAAACCCCAGTTTTACTACATAAAAGTGGGGTTTAAGAGGGTCAAATTATATAGGTATGTTTTCGTGATGCATACTATTTTACTGCATCTAATCTACGAAGCTAAATATGCGCAAACGTGCAGTGAGGTCTGCACATGAATCATTCTACTATTTACAAAAACAGGTCCAAATATACACTCGGCGAGTTGAGTATACTCAAACTGAGCATTATAATTCTCTGTTGAGCATCCGTAATTTGCATGTGCTTGAATACACGACACAAATTTAAGGGGAATCGGCACTTTCAAGGGAGATAACTTGTTTAAGCATCCTGCTGAAAAGGGATATTTTCTAAATGGAATCACTGTCCTCCATTTTAGAGTAAATTCTTTTCTTTGGGATAAGACCTCTTTTCAAAAATGGCTTTGTGTACTAGAATGCAAACTGGGCCTAGTTGTTCAAAGCATCGTTAGCTTACCGAGCTCATTAATGACATGTTCGTTAATTGTTGTAGCTAAAGTATTTTCAGAGACAGTGATAATTTTGCTGTAGAAAAAAAAACTACTCACATTTTTTCAGCAAAAATGTCAATGTATTTGCTCTATTTCAAGATAGAAATTTTTAACCATTTCGTTAAGGTTTGAACAACCGGACAAAGTCATGAAAGTTGTCTCCCTTGTCGAAAACTTACAAAACCATACTAAGTGTTTTCATTCTCTTAAACCCTTTCATCCCTGAGTTTCTGAAGTGGGCTATTCCATTCTTGAATTTTGACTTGTCCACCGATGCAAATAGGAGTTTCAGTCTTAGATAATAAGAAAATAACAATAAAATGCCAAACAGAGTAATAGCTGATGAGGCGGCTCGTTATGAGCTGTCTCATCTGGATCTACACTGTTTGCATAGGTATTGGGTTTGTCTGCCGGGCTGAAAAGATAAAACTTGACATCTTGAATTTCAGGAAGTGAAAGACTATCACAAGCACTAGAACTGTTTGTAATAATGCCAGTCCAACTTGTCGTAGAACAACCTTCATCTAAGACTGTTGAAGACAACGAAGTGACCATTCAGAACCCGGATGACATCATCAGCGATCTCGGTGGTTGTGGACGCTTTCAAATTCGCATCGCTCTTATTGTTCACGTCATCAAAACAATCACGAACTGGAGTATGATTTCAATGGTGTTTCTAACAGCAGTCCCAGACTGGCAGTGCAAGGATGATATCAATATAACAAAGCCAAACAACATTTCTCTAGAAAAATCATGTGTGAATGTAGACGGTAACAAATGTACAAGTTTTGAATTTTTTGATAAAGAGATGCGGACTATTGTCAGTGAGGTAGGTCAATAAACTTGCTCATTACTTAAGAAAGGTGTGATAATTAACGCTTAGCGTGCTCGTTAAAACATTTAGCGGACGACAATTTGAAATTTGTTCTTACTTTTCTCAGAAAAAAGGCTTTGTTTCATGCAGTCTTCTTCTCATACTTTTTACAGAACTTAATGTCAAATAGTATATAAACAAAACCTATAGTCGCCATTACGAAAACACGCCTCTTCAAATATATTGAAAATTTTACCACAAAAACTGAAAATTTTCAGATAATAAATTCTGATATTTTTCATATTTGTGCTCAAAACATAAATTGTGTGTACTTATTAGAACCGCCTCGCCGAGGCGGTTCTAACGAGTACTCACAATCTATGTTTTGAGCAGAAAAACAACGTATACCCATGTAAACCCCAGTTTTACTATATAAAAGTGGGGTTTGAGGGGGTCAAAATCATATAGGTATGTTTTCGTGACGGCAGATCAGACTGTACAACTGGACATATAGATTCAAGTTTTTTTTTATTTGTTTTTTTATTTATTTATTCATTTTTTTTTTTTTTTTTTTTTTTTTTTTTTTTGCATTTAGATGATTCCAAGATTTTTTTCTATACTAGCGTCCACTAACAGCAAATTAATAAAAACAAATATAAATAATAATAATAATAACAAAGCATTTATATACTCGGCTAAAGGCATGTATTGCTTAAATTAGAGGCAAAATGGCAAACTAGCCTTAGAATACGGTAGAGTTTGCTTGTTGTGCATCATTTCAATATAGGGATCAAACATGGGTTTTCATGCATTAACTTTCGCCAGGTTCCGAGGGAGATGTTGAAAACCGAGGCCGGAGGCCGCGGTTTTCAACACTTCCCTAGGGACCTGGCGAATGTCAATGCATTGAAAAGCCATGTTCGATCGATATTATTGAATAAAAACTGGAAATATTTCCTACATTTCGCGTTAGTTCTTGCACTATTTTGTTTCGCCTTTTCACCGATTTCTCGCGAAAGCAATTTTCACGGACTATGTTCGTTCTAGGGCCGGGCAGTACACATCTCGTGACGGCAGCAAATCTGTGGCCCCGGTACGATCATATTGAAAAAAAGATAAGAGAAAAGTCCAGGGAGTGCCACAATCACAAATCGCAGCCTTTCCAGACATCAAGAGGAAGAGGAAACCGACAAATCGACAGCGCATGGATTGCCTTGTTAATACACGGCTTTTCGCCGGTTAATGTACGGCTGTTAATAACGTGCGACACTGCTTTTTATGCAATAATATTTTGTTTATTTTAGTGGGGACTGGTCTGTGATCAAGAATGGATTCCATCAACGATCATTACAATACAACTAGTGGTAGAAATAGTCGGATATATTCTAGCAGGTCACTTAGCCGATGCGTTTGGTAGGAGATATCCCTTCTACTCTTCTATTTTACTCACGATGCTCTTTAGTCTAATCTCTTATTTCTCTGTTAATTGGATAATGTTCACAGTTACCAGAATCATGATTGGTATAGGATCTGCTTTCTTTCTTACTATCCAATTCAGCTATTTGTCGGAATTTACACTTGCACGTTGGAGGTCATGGTTTATTGGGTTTCCGTCGTGGCCAATACAGGGCTGTTTCCTTGCCTTAGTTCTTTGGTTAGTGAAGGACTGGAGAAACATGCAGTTGGTGATTGCCTCTATTGGAGTACCATTTATGGCAACAATTTGGTATGTACAAATCTTTGTTACATAAAAGAGCGTCTATTTAGTCTTTCCATTGCATGCCATTGTCCTTTAATAACTTGCTTTCGTACGTGCCATTCGCTTCTGTCAGATACCAACATTCTATGAGCCACCTCATAACAAAATCAACAAAATGGCATGTGTGTCCAGCAAAGACTCAGATTAGCCTGGGCATTCGCCCAGTCTGATCAGTCTTCGCTTTCCGCATGAAGAAAACTTCAATCCTTAGCTATCCATTGAGCGCACAGTGAAAAAAAAAGAAAAAAGTCCAGGGAGTGCCAAAGTCACAAACCGCAGCCCTTCCAAGATACCAAGAGGAAGAAGAAACCAACAAAACCAAACAAGCACAAATCGAACAAACATACGAAAAGCACTAAGATTAGCTCTCTATTTCCCAAGCGAGATAATCTAATGCTAAAAGGACTGAAAAACACAAGACCAAAGTAACACAAGATAAAACTTAAAACAAATCGCCTCATGGAATAAATCACAAGGCAACAAAGAGTAAGATCAACACCGGGACCACCGCCTTAGAACGGTCAAACGAAGCCACTGATCAGCGGATGTCTGGTCTGATCTAAGTCTTCGCTGGGCACAAATCCATTTCATCGGTTTGTTTGACATTCTTTACTTTATGTTATTATTATCAAGGGGAACAGAGACACATTCATGGTAGATTTTGCTTTGTTCCCTTCTGAAAAAGGGGCTTTACTCTGAAAGGAACGCTGCCAGAGGCAGGAGATAGTTTAGCATAAATTGAAAGACTCCAAGCACCTGCAAATCTACGAATTGTGTCTGCTTTGTTGTTAATCTTTTAATGGAGCGACGATCTGAACTCCTTCACTTGATTAAACTTTCTATCATATTATAGTACCATACTTTTGACTTGAACAGTGAACCCTCGTTACAACGACAGCATTTGTTCCCAAAGACGTTGCCATTAAAATGAATTTTCTGTTATACAGAATACTTAATAAACAGATTGATATGAGAAAAATGTTCTTACTTCCTCACAAAACATATGTTTTGGATATTTGTTAGAATCGCCTCACAGAGGCGATTCTAACAAATATCCAAAACACGTTACTTGAAAGTATTAAATACAATATTCTTGTATAATATGTGACTGGTTGTTATTTGTCCTCGGTGGCTCAGTTGGATGCGCCGTCCGACTGGAGACCAGGAGTTCGCGGGTTCAACCCCCGCCGAGGTTGGCAACATTCTTTCGTGGAGACTGATCATGAAATATTTTTTACGGTCATTCTCTCCCTTCCGCTGATTCAAGAAGGGCAGTTGTCAGTTTCTGGCGAAAGAATGTGCACAATACTGGTTAAACCGCTTAGAGGACTAAGCCTGCCCAGTAAACGTGTGGTTAGGTAAACTGACCGCGCTCGACATGACCCCATTGGGTTGACTGGGCCGTAAAACCTCAACACAAACAAACAAACTGGTTGTTACTCTAAGCGTAGGTTTCGTGACAGTCAAATTGTCATTATAACGAATTTCGTCGTTGCATCAAGTGTCGGTCTATCATTAACTCTCTTAATCTAAATCACCACCTATCATTTGTTCATTATAATGTCCAGAGTATTACTTCTAAATTAGATGTTCTGTACACAGAGCTCTTAGACTTTGATATACTAGCTTTCTCAGAAACCTGGTTAAGTCCAGCGATATCGACTGAAGACCTCTTATTGCATTCGTACGGTACCCCAGAACGTAAGGACCGTGAAAGAGATAGGTATGGCGGTATCATGGTATATATAAAAGAGGGCATTTACTATAAACGTAGATATGATTTAGAACCACGAGAAACTGAGTGTATATGGATAGAACTCATAAATAAACATAAGCATGTATTATTCGGCATTTTCTACAGGCCACCTAACTCGGACGCGCTTTACTATTCCACAATAGAAGATTCGTTGCATTTAGCTGTAGATACTGGCATAAATGATATAATGGTGACTGGCGATTTTAATTACAACATGCTTACTTCAGAATCATCAAGGAAAATTGAGGATCTCTGTAGACAATTTGCTCTATTCCAGACAATAAATCAGCCAACACATTTTACTGAAAATTCCTCAACCCTTCTTGATTTAGTTCTCGTTAGTAACAAGGATCATTTGGTAACAAGCGGAGTGGGAGACCCTTTTCTTTGTCAAGATATGCGTTATCACTGTCCAATATATGGCAGATTTAAATTTTCTAAACCAAAACTGCAATGTTATAAGAGACACATTTGGTCTTACAATCAAGGTGATTATAATCATTTAAGAGCCAAAGCAGCAGCTACAGACTGGGAAGCCTTAAAAAATTCAAATATAAATACCTATGCCCAAAACATAACTCAGCACATAATTTCAATCGCGAAAGAATGCATACCTAACAAAATCGTCACTATAAATACTTCAGACCCACCCTGGATCACCACAACTATCAAACGCTATATCCGGAAACGTAAAAGAGCTTATCGTAAAGTAAAATTACTCAACACTTTTACAATTTGGGCCAAATTTAAAAAACTGAGGAACAAAACGAATTCTATGATACGCAAATCAAAAACCAAATTCTATGATGATATTGCAGAGAAACTTAAATCAGATTCTTTGACTTCGAAAGACTGGTGGACTACACTCAAATTTTTTATATCTCCAAAAGCATCATCCACTATCCCACCCCTTGCAATCAATGGTTGTACTTTAATGATGATCATGATAAGGCTCGTGTTTTGAATGAATTGTTTTCAAGTCAATCCCTTCTTGACGACAGTAATGCCGTGCTTCCTGATTTAACGCCACATGCGACCAACTCAGTACTTGATACTATTATTATAACGCCACTAGAAGTTGAATCGTCTCTCATATCCCTTGACACTTGCAAAGCTTCTGGTCCAAATGGTCTAAGTAATCGCATCCTCAAAGAATTATTTAAAGAACTCTCTACTCCCCTCTGTTTACTGTTCAACTTATCTTTAAGCACAGGAATACTACCGATTTCATACAAAGAAGCAAACGTTTGCTCTGTTTACAAAAAAGACGACCCTTCATTAGTCAGTAGTTACCGACCTATATCACTACTTAATTCCGAAGACAAGGTATTTGAACGAATAGTTTTCAAACATTTATTCAATCACTTACAAGACAATAATATACTCACACCTCTACAATCTGGATTCATACTAGGCGACTCTACTGTAAATCAACTCACTTTTCTATACAATACCTTTTGTCAAGCTTTGGACGCTGGTAAAGAGATCAGAGTTGTCTTCTGTGATATAAGTAAAGCATTTGATAGAGTGTGGCATAAAGGTCTTATTCACAAACTCGAAGCCGCTGGTGTTACCGGAAACCTCCTCGCCTGGTTTAAGAACTACTTATATGACAGAAAACAGCGTGTAATACTACCTGGTGTTAGTTCCGATTGGTCCAAAATTCTAGCAGGTGTGCCGCAAGGCTCAATTCTTGGCCCATTATTATTTTTGATTTACATAAATGATATTGTAAACGAAATAGGTTCCAACATCCGGCTCTTTGCTGACGATACTAGCCTTTTTATGATTGTTGAAAACCCTATAACATCCGCCGAGCAGCTTAATGCAGACTTAGTCAAAATTCTCAAGTGGGCTGAAACATGGCTTGTGTCTTTTAATCCAACAAAAACTGAATCACTTCTTATTTCCCGTAAAATTAACAGACCTTTACACCCACCCCTTTATATGCAAAACCAACAAATAACTAAAGTCGAATCTCATAAGCATCTTGGACTTTACTTTTCAAACAATTTAACTTGGCACAACCAAATTAATTATATACTTGAGAAGGCCTGGAGAAGAATAAATGTCACGAGAAAATTAAAGTTTAGATTAGACAGAAAGTCACTTGAAGTAATATACACATCATTTAATAGACCAATCCTGGAATATGGTGATGTTGTTTGGGATAACTGCTCTCAATACGAAAAACAAGAAATTGAAAAAGTACAAATCGAGGCAGCTAGAATAGTTACTGGTACCACCAAATTGATTTCTTTAAACTTATTGTATATTGAGGCAGGATGGGATTCACTAGAAAAAAGACGAAAATATCACAAACTTACTCTTTTCTACAAAATGATTAACAATATATCTTCTTCCTATCTCTCTGATCTAGTTCCCCAGTCTGTCCATTCCATTTTCCCATTATAATCTACGGAACGCAGATGATCTTGAATCTGTAGCCTCAAGAACGAATCAGTATTACAATTCATTCTTGCCGTCGGTAGTTAGAGAGTGGAACGACCTAACTAACGATGTTAGACAGTCAGACTCGCTTCGTTCGTTCAAATGCAATACTAATAGGGAACGAACTACAGTTCCGAAACATTTCTACAGTGGCATAAGGAAAGCACAGATACTGCACACACGACTTCGTACAAATTGTAGTTCACTAAATAACGATCTCTATTAAAAAAACTTAACTGATTCTCCATTGTGCCGCTGTGGATCTGTGGAAAATACCAACCATTTTTCCTTCAGTGTACGTATTATATCGAGCAAAGAACAACGCTATTAAATTATGTCGCCCAGTACCAGACAGCAACGCTAAAACTGTTATTATTTGGAGATGGTACACTCCCTCTTGACATAAACATATCTATATTCAATAAAGTTCAGAAGTACATATTAGATACAAAACGGTTTACATAACTTTTAACAAATGTGTTGTTACAGAGTCAGGAATGCGATGGTACTCAATATTGTAATAGAACAAACCCCCGAAAGTCATGTTGTTACCGGTGCACAAATCCTAAACCCCTCCCTCTGTCTCCCGAAAAGCAAAATTCCAATTCACTTGTTGTCATTCTGTACATTTCCATCTTGTAATTCTCCTTATTTTTTTTTTTTGTCCAAAATTCTGACATCATATTAACTCAATAAACATTAGAGTCTACTCTCATTGTTTCAAGCATCAAGGACTTGACTTGGTCAATATTGGTTTGCGATATCAGCGTTTGAGATAATGCGAATGGACTGTATTTGCCCAATCAGGGAATTTATTTCTCCTAAATTTCATAATGGACCATGTTAATTTGTTTTCTTTCACTCAAAACTTGCCATATACCTACAATGTAGACTTTGTATGGAGAAGAACTATATAAGCTTGTATGCTTCCGTTCTAATCCTGTATTTTATTGTTTACAATATTGTAGTTTAAATTGATACATTTGAATAAAATATGTTTAAACCAAGTGTCGGTATAAAGAGGGTTGTCTGTATACGAAATTCCATTTTACTGTATAAGATGCCACAATACCACAATGAACGAATACAACAACACTATGAAGGCGTCGGATAAGGGTTTAGATTGCACGACTTCACAATATAGTACGTCATCGAAAAGAGAATGAACAAACAAAGATAGAACGGAAAGACGGCGTGGAGAGACCTATTGCCTTCAATCTATTTTATTACGGACGTCCAACTTTACACAGTTTTACAACCATAGAACGTTTCGGATCGCGTTGCATTCCGTCCTTGAAATCAGTGACCGACCCACTAAACACCGTTTTTAAATATAACAATTCTTTCACTGCCACAGGCGATAACAGTAGGCTTTTGCAAACAGCATAGATCCAGATGAGACGGCTCGTAATGAGCCGTCTCATCTGGATCTACGCTGTTTGACAATCAGTTTTGAACTTTACAAATAAACTTCTTTCCAAGCGATTCTTTGTTTACAAAAAAGAAAAGCAGACGACGAGTATCGTCTGAAATTTGGCACCGAAAGAGTTAAGAAGGTACTTGTTCTGCTAGTAATCCTGATTTAACGAAAGATGTAAGTGTAGACCAGCAGACTTCAACATATTGCGGAGAATAAGCCTCGAATAAGAGTATAGAGAATATTGAAATAATGGGATATTATATTCATTTGTACCTTTGCATGTTTTGTTTACCAGGTTTATGCCCGAGAGTTTCCGCTGGTATTATGGACATGACAGAGCAGGAGACGCTGAAAAAGTCCTAACGACAGTAGCAAAGATCAATCGACGCCCTGTACCAGATATGACATACATGAAACAACTCGCCATTCAACATTTACATGAAAACAAAAAAGATAAAAAGTATTCTGCCTTAGACCTCTTTAGAAGTAGATTTCTGATCAAAGTGACACTGTTACTGTCGCTTACCTGGTAAGGAAGGAAACATTCTGAAGACAAAACATGTATATATTTTATTACTCTCTCTCTCTCTCTCTCTCTCTCTCTCTCTCTCTCTCTCTCTTACTTAACATCCACGAATTCAAATCAGGGTCTTCTCTGTATCGCTTATGTTTTTAAACTCAGTTTACGAGTGGACTCACTAATAAAACATACAATACACGGAGCTGGGACGGTCTCAGTTGTAAGTCCTCTGATGTTGTCTATGGCGTGGAGTGTTCGCTCTGTGGATTGATATACGTATGTGAGACGAAAGAACAACAAAGAAATAGAATGTCTGGTCATAGATATGACCTAAATCATGGGAGCAATCAGTTGCTTTATCAACCTTTCAATCTACCAGATCATTCTATTTTGCCCTTTAAAGTAAGAATACTAGAAAAAAAAATATACCATCCTACTAACAATCCCAGTCTGAGCACGCCACTGCGTAATATGTAATATGTAATTTGACACCTGAAGTTAGAGATATAAGATTTAAAATATTGTTGAAAAGAGGAGAAATTGCTCCTTAAGAGCATTCTCCTCTTTTCCAAAATATTGTTGAAAAGAGGAGAAATCGCTCCTCAGTAGCAATTTCTCCTCTTTTCCACAATATTTTATTATCTAATATTAGGTTTTCATGTTCAAACAGGGTTCAGATTTTCTCTCGAGATATGCGGTTATTTGAGTAAAGCGAAGTAGACATAAGCAGAGTCTACTGTATTTCAATTCCATTCAATAGCGTATTTTAAACAGGGTTCAGATTGTCTCTTCGAGGGCTTGCTTGATTTTTTTTTTCTTCAATTCTGCAAATCTTATATGTCGAGGTACGGATGTCCCGAAGTATTTCAGACAGTCTCTTGGACTTCGAGATAATGAGAGTCGACTGTGGTTTCAAAGAGATAACTGATTGTTGTTTTTTTTTTCACTTCGCTTCTGAAAAGTGTTCTGTCATTAAAGGAAATATTTTGGCCTCAATTCCTTTTTGAGTAGACCTCTTTTCAGAATGGCCAGTACGCAGGAAAACAAACAAGAATACATAAAGTTAGCGCCTTGTTGTAATGGTGGAATAAATACCAGGTATCAGTTGCTGAAAGCAACGAGCTCTTTAATGACAATTTAGCTAAGATATTTTCAAAAATATACATTGATATTTTTACAATGCAAAAGCTACTCACACTTTTATTAAGAAAATATATGAATGTGTTGGGTTGCCATATTGCAAGATAGAAATTTTAACTTCTCGTTAGCTAACAACTTAGCTAACTAAGTTTTGAACGACAGGGCCCAGGTGTATTCACTCTTACATGTAACTGCAGATAAAAAAAAACGTAGTAAACATTATGTATTTTAACCCTTAAAATGCCCCCCCCCCACCCACCCCCCCAAAAAAAACGGAAAACGTCGTCTGCTGAATATTCTTGCAAATTTTTCAAACCTGTAGGAGCAGAAGCTCTAGGAGCAGTCTGATCTGGGTCCACACTGTTAGCAAAAATGTCTTTTAAAATCATAAGCAGCTGACAAAACAGACGACAGTTGTTATGATTGGCAGTTTAAGGGTTAAGTGGACTGGATACACGTTCTTTTTTCCACAATTTCTAACAAGAGGCCCACGGGCCACGGGTCGCTCACCTGAGTGACATAGCCACTGCAGATATGCAGATGTTATGCAACATTTTTCCAATCCTGTCATTGCAACTAATGAAAAGATCATCCTAATTTTGAAGGAGAATTTTATATATGGCATGACAGTCAATGGAGTGTGATCATTTGAACAAACTCTCAATCACATTTCAACAGTAGGATCAATGTGAAATTTGGTGGCAATTGCCTAAGTGGTTTCTGAAGAATCGTGATTTTATACATGTACATGTAAACAGCACAGTGGAAGGAAAATAATAAACATAAACAAGATGGTAGCCATCTTGGATTTCCAATCAGAGTGATTTTAGCTACTGTTGATCTACAAGTCACCTCGATACTTCCAATGAACTTTGAGTCAATTGCCCTTTCCGTTCAGGAGAAAAAGTTCGAAACAGATTTTCAAGATGGCCGCTATAGCCGCAATTTGGGATTTCCTATCGCAACGATTTGAGCTATTTTTGAGCTACAAGTCATCCCGATGCTTCCTACCAAGTTTCGAATCAATTGGCCTTTCAGTTCAGAAGAAGAAGGGTAAAATAGATTTTCAAGATGGCCGCCATCTTGGATTTCTGATCGGAAGGATTTTAGCTATTTTTATATCAACAAGTCATCCTGATGCTTCCTACGAATTTCCAAATCAACTGCTCCTTTGGTTCAGGAAAATAAGCGAAAAAAAGAGTTTCAAGATGGCCGCCATGACGGCCATCTTGGATTTCCGATCCAAACAATTTAAGCTATTTTAGATCTACAAGTCACTGGAATGCTTCCTACCAAGTTTCAAGTCAAATGGTCATTCAATCCAGGAGAAGAAGCGAAAAATAGATTTTCAAGATGGCTGTCATGGCAGCTATCTTGGATTTCTGATGGGAATGATTTTAGCTATTTTAGATCTACAGGTCACTCTGATGCTTCATACCTAGTTTAAAGTCAATAAGCCTTTTGGATCAGGAGAAGAAGTGAAAAATAGATTTTCAAGATGGCCGCCATGGCGGCCATTTTCGATTTCCAATCGAAACGATTTTAGCCATTTTTAATCTATAAGTCACCTCGATGCTTCCTACCAAGTTTCAAGTCAGTTGGCGTTTGGGTTTAGGAGAAGAAGTGAAAAAAAAGATTTTCAGGATGGCCACCATGGCGGCCATCTTGGATTTTCGATCAGCATGATTTTAGCTATTTTTTATCTACAAGTTAACCTTATGCTTCCTACCAAGTTTGGAGTCAACTGGCATTTCGGTTCAGGAGAAGAAGCAAAACATAGATTTTCAAGATGGCGGCCATGGCGGCCATCTTGGATTTCCGATTGGAACGATTTTAGCTATTTTTGATCAATGAGTCATCCCAATGCTTCTTATCAAGTTTCGAGTCAATTGGCATCTGGGGTTAGGAGAAGAAGCGAAAAATAGATTTTCAAGATGGCCACCATTACGGCCATCTTGGATTTACGATCGGCACATTTTTAGCCATTTTTGATCTACAAGTCATCCCGATGCTTCCTAGCAAGTTTGGAGTCAATTGGCCTTTCGGTTCAAGAGAGGAGGCAAAAAATAGATTTTCAAGATGGCTGCCATGGCATCTTGGATTTCCTATCAGAACGATTTTAGCTATTTTTGATCTATGAGTCACCCCAATGCTTTCTTCCATGTTTAGAGTCAATTGGCTTTTGGGTTTAGGAGAAGAAGCGAAAAATAGATTTTCAAGATGGCTGCCATGGCGGCCATCTTGGATTTCTGATCGGCACGATTTTAGCCATTTTTGATCTACAAGTCACCCCGATGCTTCCTAGCAAGTTTGGAGTCAATTGGCCTTTTGGTTGAGGAGAAGAAGCGAAAAATAGATTTTCAAGATGGTGGCCATGGCGGCCATCTTGGATTTCCGATCGGCATAATTTTAGCTATTTTTGATCTACGTCACCCTGATACTTCCTAGCAAATTTGGAGTTAATTGGCCTTTCAGTTCGGGAGAAGAAGCGCAAAATAGATTTTCAAGATGGCTGCCATGGCGGCCATCTTGGATTTCCGATCGGTACGATTTTAACTATTTATGATATACAAGTCACCCCGATGCTTCCTAGCAAGTTTGGAGTCAATTTGCCTTTCGGTTCAGGAGAAGAAGCGAAAAATAGATTTTCAAGATGACGGCCATGGCGGCCAGCTTGGATTTCCGATCGGAACGATATTTAGCTATTTTTGATCTACAAGTCACCCCGATGCTTCCTACCAAGTATCAAGTCAATTGGCCCAGGGGTGTAGAAGGAGTAGGCTTTTAAAGCAATTGTTGACGCCGCACGACGCACGACGGGCAACGGACATTGACTGACCACAATAGCTCACCATGAGCACTTCGTGCTCAGGTGAGCTAACAAGGGAGACACCTTTTGCAATTTCCTGTTTGCGTTCTGACACAACATACCTGTTTGCGTTTCTGACACAACATACCGGTTTACGTATTGTTTCGTTATTGGGAGCAATTTGTTTCCTTTTATAGTATTTTTGATAATCAGGCAAACAATTTTCTAAAGTATATTAAATTTCCTTATTATTGTAGGACAGCAATTGGTATTTCCAATATAGGTATAACGTTTGCAATACCACAGCTTCCAGGCAATTTTTACTTCAATATGTTCCTAATTCACGCGGTTCAGATACCATCGAAGGCGATAGGAATTTGGCTTCAGAATAGGCAAGTACAGAACTATTTGAAAATTATTCTTATTTGTAAGATATTGTAATGTCTTTGAGTCCGACTTCAGTATTATAGGATACTTCTCAAAAGCGGTACAGAAATGAACACTGCAATATTACCACATGTCGCATGCTTAAAAGGACTAGAAAAACTTTCATGGGGTAGCAACTCTGTCAAACGTGGTTTGCTTCCTTCAGAAAAGGGATCTACTCTTAAAGGAAAGAATTTGCACCCAAGAAATTCTTTCCTTTGTACACTAGACCTCTTTTCAGAAGTGACTTGGGAACAAGCAAATTCTTTTCGTATAGAAGGGAAGAAAGGCAAACAGAAATTGAGAAGCTGATGGAAAAAAATACCAAGAGTAACAGTCCCGCTAAACCACAACAACTTTATTGAGTTGGCCGTTCCGATGCAATTTTGCTGCAAACGTTTCTGGTTCTTTGTTTCATTCTGTTTTTCAAAAACTGTATTATTTTGTGGCTGCGTCCAACATAACGAAACATAAACCGCTGAAAGCATGACGCCTTAACCCTTAAACCGCCAGTTACAACAATTGTTGTCTGCTTTGTCGTCCTCTTGTGATTTTAAAAGTCATTTTTGCAAACAGTGTGGACCCAGATCAGACTGCTCCTCTAGGAGCAGTCTGATCTGGGTAAACACAGTTTGCCTGTATGCAAAAATAGGTTTGAAAAAATTGCAAGAATATTCACAGAAGAAGACGACATAAACAGATGGCATTTCCAGATGCAGGTATTCTTGTCGTTTTAAGGGATAACTTTTGGCTCAAGGACATTCTGTTAAATTCATTCCAAAAGGAATGATCCTTGAGGGTAAGGAACTACAAAACGCGCAAATAAAAACAACTGAAATGTCGAACTGGGTCAGACTAGGATAGTTTCAGCCATTGAAGCCTCGTCAGTGACCCTAATATTAACTCTTTCTGTGCCAAATTTCAGACGATATTTGTCGTCTGCTTTTAATAAACAAACTATCGCTTGAAAAGAAGTTTATATGTAAAGTTGAAAGACTGAATGTCAAAAAGCGTAGATCCAGATGAGACAATGAGCCGACACATATGGATTTCTGCTGTTTGCAAAAGCCTAGTATTATCGTCTACGGCAGTAAAAGAGTTAATAAAAAAATAACCTCAAGGAATGGGCTCAGTTTTGATCCGCATATGACAGATTATGATCATTGAAAATTGTTGCCATGTGTGTGTGAAAATTGTTGCCATGTGTGTATGAAAATTGTTGCCATGTGTGTGTGTGTGTGTGTGTGTGTGTGTGTGTGTGTGTGTGTGTGTGTGTGTGTGTGTGTGTGTGTTAGTGTGTGTGTGTGTTGATACCTAGTTTTTGGTGTGTGTATCGATAACAAGTAAATAATAAATCAAGTTAGGGTTTTTCATGCTATCTAACCTTTATCACCCTATGATATAATTCAGCAGACGACAAAATATATATTTCGTATATTTCCAGGAAAAAGGTTTTCAAATTTCATGCAAGTTGTTGCATAATATTAAAGCCTATTTCCAGGGAAAGATATTTCAAAAGTCGTCTACTGTAATTTTTACCCAGCGTTGAAATGAACCATCGTAAACTTCATAATTCGCATGTTGCAAAACTTATAGCTCTCTTTTCCCTCTTACCTTAATGTATTTAGTATATACAAGAACGAAAGAAACCGTTTACAATTAACCCGTTTATGACTAATGTACTCTTCGGTCCCTCTTTAGTCAGGTACATTTCCAATTTAAGGGGTCTGATTTAATTCCAATATGTTTTAGTACAGAAATTCATGTACTTAACGCAAACAATGTAGACACTGATCTGACCCCTCGTTCTTCACCGTCTTATCTGGGTCGACACTGTTCCCCAATGTCCCTTTTGTTTGACGCTAAGCAGTAATGGATTAATACTTCGACATTCCGTACTACACGCTTCACAGTTCATAATTCAATGTAAATAGTTCCTTCTTCAAAGTTAAACGCTCATAATTCACAGTACAAAGTTTCTTCAAATCACGAAAATATACCTATATAATATTGAACCCCTTCAACCCCACTTTTATATAGCAAAACTAGGGTTTACAGGGGTATACATTAATTTTCTTAATCCTGTTCAAAACAAAGATTGTAGGTACCCGTTAGAACCGCCTCGCTGAGGCGGTTCTAACGAGTACATACAATCTATGTTTTGAGCAGAAATTAGAAAAATCTCGAAGCTTTTTATCTGAAAATTTTCAGTTTTTGGAGGTGAAATTTTCTATATTTTTGAATAGGCATGTTTTCGTTATGAAAGTTAAACGCTCATACTTTACAGTTTATACTTCCATACTTCCTTCTTTACAGTTCATGCTTTGCACTTCCTACATCATAGCTGATTGTGTGTTGTATATGTGCATGGGAGTTCTATTTCTGTTATTTTTCCAGATTTGGACGCCGAAATACTTCCATTTTGGTTTATGTGATTAATGGCGTATTCAGTTTGCTTGTCGGAATAGTGCAATATATAGGTAAGCATACGAAGCTTTGTTGCCTTTTATTCTTTTTTTTTTTTTTTTTTTTTTTTTTTTTTACTGTCTGTTTTGTTTTTGTTGTTTTATATTTTTGAATTGTCTGTCAAAATTTGTTTTTGTTTATCTTTCTTTTTGTGTGTTATTGGTAGGTTGTGGTCTGTGATTGTGGCACTCTCTGGACTATTCTGTTTTGTTTTGAAAGTCTAACTTTCCAACTTGCCATCATGGACGGCATAATAAATACATATCCTGAGTGTTTACGTTTGATGTATAATTATGTAGATATAAATGTTAATTTAAACGCAGCTGGGACAAGTTGGCTTTTTAAACGCGAAGCGATGACAGTGTAATACAGTAAAATTAATGAATAAATTTCTGTATTTGAGTCTATCCATTTACCTCTAAATTGGTCTAAATGGTCTTGCAGAGTTTATTGGTTGAATTAACCAGAAAGATACGAATGTTTGAAAAGAATTCTGAACCTTTAATTGAAAGAGTTAAGCCAGTTTGTCTTTGTCACATATTTACTCATAAACTATATAGGAGATATTTAAGTGCTTAACCTTTATCCCGCTGTTCACGACAACTCCTACCTTTGCAAACAGTGTAGATCCTGGTCATATGGCTTCTGAAGAAGCCATCTGATCAGGATCTACACTGTTTGTCATTCAGTGTGAATTTGAACGAAAATATTAAATGATGTAACCTGATTGGATGATAGTCAGAAATGGGTGTGGCTAATTAAATTATTCAACAGGATAAGGGTTAAGTCATTTGAGTGTCCAACTATGTAGTGGTAGCATCTCATATCGGGTAAGAGCAGTGATTTTTTAGACTGCACAAATTTGGTGAAAGAGCGGTGATAAACTTTTGCAGAAAAACAGGACTTAATACCAAAGGCTAAACATTATGATGGCAGCAGAATTGAAGGGTTGCAGATGATCCGTCTCCTCCCAAAACTGCAACAACTGCCGACAGCAATTCCGGAAATAGTTGATAAGGCTGGCTAATCAGAGCTGAAAAGATAATCGATTATCAGTCCTGCCCTTGTGATCGATAATCGATTAGTAATCGCTGAAGATTTGATCATAATTTTACCTATTTGAGCATGATCCGTTCATGTTATACTTTATTGTATGTATTTTGTCAGACATGCCTGAGCAAACAGTGAAGACCCAGATGAGACGTCTCATCAGGGTCTACACTGTTTGGCACTCACACAGCTATTTTAGACACAACAGTGGGTAGTAAATTGGACTTGTTCAAATTTTAGATAAAGATTATTAAGCAGTTGAGGTGTCTGAGTACCGAGGGTAAATGCGACAAGGTAACAAATGGTCGATTATCAGCAAATCTGTAATGATAGTATTTTTTGTGGAATTTTTCGATCAACTAATCGATTATCCGATTAATCGTGCCAGCCTTAATAGTTCGGAAACTCTGTGATATGCACGAGTCTGACAGTTGAACCACACAGCGGTATTAGTTAGAACTCTTGGACTATCTCGGGAAAGACTACATTCCATTCTTACAAAAGATCTAGCTATGCGCAAGCTTTCGCTTAGTTTGGTTCAAATATTTCTTACGAGTGATAAGAAATATACGGTGCGTGTGATAATCTGGCCCATCTTAAGGCTGATTCCGACAATTTTATGGAGGGATTTGTGACAATGGATTAGGGATTAGTGTATATTTTCAAAATAAGTAACAAACAGCAGTTTTAACAAAAATAGTACTTAGTTTAACCACCACGAAACTACAAAGAACAAGCTTCTTCTGAGAGGGGTCTGCTCTAAGCGGAAATATCTTTTTCCAAATGAAGCGAATTCATTCCTTTAAGAGGCTTGGGAGCAAATATTTGCTTTAAGAATAGATCCTTTTTATTCGAAAGGAAAATCCAAGGACCTGTAACGGTATAATATACAGCCTGTCTATCTTTAGGACAACATCCAAGCTTCCATGATTTTTCTACACCATGATATTTGGTATTGTTTAGTTTAAACGTTTATTTCATGTATAATATTAACATAGTTGAATATATACAAGACATGTGTTTACTACATTACAATATTATACAATTGGATTCAGAAGAAAGTCAATTGTCTTATGAAGTCCGTCTCCCAGGTATTGGTATTGTTTGAAAAGTAGATGTATTACAAGGAAGCAGAAAGTAACTTTTTTCTAAATAAATGACTTATAAAGATACCCAGGAAAGAGCATAACCACTGAACAGTGCGTTTTTAAGGAACCGGATCAGGGTTCAAGTTCATGCAATGACTATACAAATGAACACATCACGAAAGCACGCCTATATAATTTTACCCCGTTAAACCCAAGTTTAATAGAGTAAAAAGTAGTTAAGAGACAAGTCCAGAGAGTGCCACAATCACAAACTGCAGCCCTTCCCAGACACCAAGACAAAACCAAACAAGCGCAAATCGAACAAACGTACAAAAAGCACTAAGATAAGATTAGCTCTCTCTCCCCTCAAGCGAGATAATCGCAATGCTAAAAGGACTGAAAAAAAAAACACACAAGAAAACTGGGGTTTACGGAGATATACATCAATGTTCTTGTTTCTGCTCAAAAACCTAGATTGTGGGTACCCGTTAGAACCACCTCGTCGAGGCGGTTCTAAGGAGTACCAACAATGTATATTTTAAGCAGAACTATGAAAACTGTCAGATCTTTTAATCTGAAAATTTTCAATTTTTTTGGCGGTAAAATTTTCAGTTTATTTGAATAGGCGTGTTTTCGTAATGACTTCGCATTCCTTGTAAAGTGGCCAAATCATCTATCATGTGAATCCAGTCCCCTTTGTCTGGAAAACTTCCTTGCTGTAACCAGTAAGTCAAGATTAAACTTTTATATATTCATTTAGATACTGATGACAGAGACAATTTGACGATTGGATTTGCAGTTGTCGCTAATCTTGCCATGGCAACGACCTGGGGGCCCTTGCAAACTATAACTATTGAAGTATACCCTACCGTCATCAGGTGAGTAGTTGACATTCTGCCAAAGCAGACGAGAGTATCATAAGAAATGGAATATTTCGATTACTGATCCTAATCTGTACACAAGTTCAGTTGACTATCTGAGAATGTAAAAGTGCTGACTGTATGACAAACTGTACAGAGTATGATTACAATACTCTTATAACAGTGATTACATCGTTTGTTGGATTTGTTCTGAATTTCCGAAGGATTCATACTTCGGAATTTTTGTCATCACGGAAACATGCCTATATAATTTTGACCCCCCTTAAACCCCACTTTTATATAGTAAACTGCGGTTTAGAGGGGTAAACATTATTTTTCTTATTTCTGCTCAAACTTGCAGTTGTGATTAGCGCTTTAAGGGTTAAATCAATTCAATAATGATGCTTATGATTAAATGCTGTAAATTCAATGTTACTTAAATTTATTGCTAGCTCATCTGATGTTACAGATATCAATAGATTCTTGCGGGGTGAGTTTAAACATGGTACATGCAACATTTTTTATGTTCCGTATCTGCAATTTATCTTAATCATTTTCTTATTTTTTTTCTAAAAAGCTGCGCAATTGTCTTAATAATATGCCTATACATAACGTATTCTTCTTTGTCATAGCGTTTTTACTGTCTCTAATTAAAACGCCAGAAATGCTGAAGATTTTATTAATACACCAAGTGATATTACAGGAGGCCACGGGGATCCAGATTACATGAAAAACGTTTTGTATCAAAATGATTACATTTAATTCATTGAGAGTATATCAAATACTCGAAATAAAGGCACCTTTGACAACTTCTTAGAAGTATTTCAATGTAAATTATTTTTTTCTTACTTTCATCTGATTCTTTAAACATCACGAAAACATGCGTATATAATTTTGACTCCCTTAAACCCACTTTTATATAGTAAAACTGGGGTTTACAGGGGTATACATTATTTTGCTTATTTTGCTAAAAACATAGATTGTGGATACTCGTTAGAACCGCCTCGCTGAGGCGGTTCTAACGAGTACTACAATCTATGTTTTGAGCAGAAATATGAAGAATGTCAGAGTTTTTAAATTTGAAAATTTTCAGTTTTTGGAGGTGAAATTTTTCTATATATTTGAATAGGCGTGTTTCCGTAATCGCATTATCACCAATGATCGTGATTTATCAAGCTCTTACACTTTAAATTCACATCTTATCATGATTCGTTTTCTGTTTCTTAACAATGTATTTATTCGTTTCATTCCAAACTTTGTAGACGACTATGGTAATGACAATCATTGCACCGAAAACAAATCATAAAGAATTCAATCCCTGTTTTCCGGAAAAAGGTATGAAACTATTTTTAAAAGAATTATCCAACACTAGAGGTAAGGTAATTTTACTTGAAGCGACTCATACATTGTTGATTCATCTCTTTCCAGAAATATTGGGTTTTCCTATTGTGCCATCCTTGCCAATGCTAGTGGCGCTATTGCCCCTACGATAGTTCACTTAGTAAGTATATATCAAAGGCTCCATATTTCTCAAAAATATTAATTTAGAGATACGATAAAAATGATTCTTAATCGTGTCTTTGAATTAATGTTGCCAACATTAATTCAGAGATAGGATAAAAATCATTTCATTTTTGATCAAGTTCAAAAACAAGAGACTAACTGAAATACAAGCTGTCAGGTGCCACATTTTATGACCGTGTTAATAACATATATCAATTTATTAAACCTTTCTGGGATAAAAAATATCCATGTTTAAGGAATATGGAACCTTTAAATGGGAAGAAACACAAATTATCTTCCTTGTATAATAGCGGAAAACCTGTCAAGTTTATCCATCTTCCTTAAGTGCGATTTTTTGTAAGGTAGTTGAAAAGCAATGCAAAATTTAGCCCCAAAGTGGACTTTTCTACCTCTCATTTCCAGTTCAAGGGGTCTGTTTTGTTTTTCAGCATTATCGTCTTTGAGATAAAATCCCGTTCTTGATGCAAACAGTGTAGATCCTGATCAGACGCTACGTTCTGCGGCGTCTGATTTGGATCTATACTGTTTTCCTGTGTCCTTTTTGATTGGGGTGCTAGGCATAAATGGGTTAAAATCGCTAAATTGAGGGTCTAAAATAGATTGTACGGACATGCGGAGTGCTCCGAAATTTAAATATTAGTTCATTAAATTCGGAAGTGTCCACACATAATACCCCAAATATGGCATGGTTACAATTATTTTACAATTACTACTGTGTCGATGTCGTTGATGGGATACACAAACACTTGATTTTATAATTTGCTCAGTAATCGGTGCTTTGGTGCTGATGATGATACTTCGGTAGTCGGACCAATACTGTTGTACTTGTATGGGTACTCGGCCCTGTACAATGGTATTTGTATGGGTACTTGGCTCAGTACTCTGGTACTTGTATTGATACTCAGCCCAGTACTGTGGTACTATTAGGGGTACTCGGCCCAGTACTGCGGTTTTTGTATGGGTACTCGGCCAAGTACTGTGGTACTTGAATGAGTACTCGGCCCAGTGTTACTGTAATTCTATGGGTACTCTGCCCAGTACTGTGGTACTTGTACGGGTACTCAGCCCAGTACTGCGATACTTGTATGGGTACTTAGCCCAGTACAGTGGTACTTGAATGGTCACTCCGCTCCGTACTGCGGTACTTATATGGGATCTTCGTCCCAGTACTGTGGTACTTGTATGAGTACTGATCCCAGTGCTGCAGTACATGTATGGATACTCAGCCCAGTACTGCGGTACTTGTATAGGTGTCCAGTACTGCGGTACTTTTCGGGTACAGTCCAGTACTGCAGTACTTGTACAGGTTCTCTGCCCAGTACTGTGGTACGTGTATGGGTACTCAGCCCAGTTCTGTCGTATTTGTATGGGTACTCAGCCCGGTACTGCAGTACTCGTATATGTACTCAGCCCAGTACTTGTATGGGTACTCAGCCCTGTATTGCGGTACTCCTATGAGTACTCGGTTCAATACAGCGGTACTTTTTATGGTACTCTGTCCAGTACCGCGGTGCTTGTAAGGGTACTCGGCCCAGTACTGCGGTACAGGTACTCGGCCTAGTGCTTTGGTTGTTGTACGGGTACCCGGCCCAGTACTGTGGTATTGTATAGGTACTCGACACAGTACTGTGGTACTCCTATGGGTACTCGGTCCAGTACTGCGGTACTTGTACGGGTATTCAGCCTAGCACTGCGGTACTTGTATGAAGAAATATTACCATGGCGTTTATAAAATATTCAAAATGTTCTTAACCCATTTTACGTCTAGTGGAGTCTTCTACCACACATTTCGGACCAATCAATTTCCAATATCAAGGTGTCTGGTTAGTTTTTATTATCACATATACTATATTTATTGTAAGGCCTGTATTTAATGCAAACAGTGTAGATCCTGATCAGACGACGCATTCTTTGGCATTTGATATGGGTCTGCACGGTTTGCCAATTACCCTTTTGGGAGTTTCCTGACTAAAATGGGTTAACCAAGCATAATTTGGAAAATATTATGTCTATAAATAAGCAATAAACTAAAGAATATTAAAAATTGTATTAACTAATCTCTATCGTTTACGCGTCTTATTCCAGGATGAGTACATTCCAGGAATAATTTATTTCGTAATGGGAGGACTGTGTTTAGTAGGTGCTTGTGCATTAGTTTGGATACCAGAAACAAAAGAAGAGAATCTTAGCGATAGACTCGACGAAACGATGAACCATAGAAAGGACTAGACATGAGTGAAATGAATGATTTTAAATAAGATTTAAAAGCATCAAGAAGAATTACTCTGGCACATTAACGAGACTGAATATACTTTGGAGCAAATCATTATGAAAACATACCTATTCAAATACATTGGAAATTTCACCACCAAAAAACTGAAAGTTTTCAGATAAAAATTCTGATATTTTTCATATTTCTGCTCAAAACATAGATTGTTGGTACTTGTCAGAACCGCCTTGAGACATCAATCATTTTCTAGTTTTAGTCAAGAATATTCTAACTGTTCTCTGATATACCAAAAATAGCTCAATCCAGAATATTCCTTCTGGAAAGATCTAAAAGGAATATATACAACTTGTTATTGTAAACTTGATTTTCCAGAAAATTCTAGAGACTTGCAGTAAATATGAAAATAATGATATTTAAAGGAATTAAACATCTTATATATAACACAATAATAAAAGCAACTATGACAATTTCTATATAACACCCCTTTGACTATGTAATAGACCCATCCAAAGTTTATAATAGGTGAGTTCACTGAAAAATTCAGGCATAAATTGGTTAAATGAACATTACGAAAACACACCTATTCAAATATATAGAAAAATTTCACCTCCAAAAACTGAAAATTTTCAGATAAAAATCTCTGATATTTTTCTTGTGTCTGCTCAAAACATAAATTGTTGGTACTCGTTAGAACCGCCTCGGCGAGGCGGTTCTAACGAGTACCCACAATCTATGTTTTTGAACAGAAATAAAAAAAATAATGTATACCGCTCTAAACCCCAGTTTTACTATATAAAAGTGGGGTTTAAGGGGGTCAAAATTATATAGGCATGTTTTCGTGATGTATGACGATTTCTATATAACACCCCTTTGACTATGTAATAGACCCATCCAAAGTTTATAATAGGTGAGTTCAGTGAAATATTCAGGCATAAATGGGTTAAATGAAGTTACCAGGAAATGCCACAAACATGAAGCAGAGCTTTCCAGAGACACTGACAGATGAAGGGATGAGAAACAAATAATACAACAAACCAGTAAAGTTGCAGTAAAAGACATAAGAGAAACGAAGAACTGCAGCAGTGTAATCGCCTCAGAATGGTCGGTCTAAAATATAATAGGCGCGCTGAAACCAGTTTTACTCGCGTTATGTCTCACCTTTATATACTGAGCAACTCAAAACCTTTATTTATACGGGAAGACAAAACCAGGTCACAATGCTAACATTTCAATAAAAAAAATAAGCCATATGGAAACAGAATAACCATCACGAAAACATGCCTATATAATTTTGACCCCCTTAAACCCCACTTTTATAAAGTAAAACTGGAGTTATCAGGGGTAAACATTATTTTTCTTATTTTTGCTCAAAAACATAGATTGTGGGTACTCGTTAGAACCGCCTCGCCGAGGCGGTTCTAACGAGTACTCACAATCTATGTTTTGAGCAGAAATATGAAATATATCAGTCTTTTTTTTTATCTGAAAAACAAACATCAGTTTTTGGTGGTAAAATTTTCAGTATATTTGAATAGGCATGTTTTCGTAATGAAGCAAATGCCTAGGAGGAGCTCCAATCACCGAATAGTTCCTATCAATGAAACCAAGAGGAAAAGTAAAAAAGCTATGAAGGATAGTACATACGTAACAAAATCAGAAAAAAAATGAAGCAATACCTTCTCTCTTCCCCATCAAGGTGATCATATTGTCAGACATGACCACGAAACACACCAGCAAGACAATAAATAGGATCAATTATGAAAGTTGCCAGCCACAAAGCCCCACAAAGAAGGAATCAAAATATAAATGTAGTTTCATAAGAAAGCACACAATCACGAAGACCAGCCTTTCCAAAGCACCGACAGAAATAAAACATCATTACGAAAACACGCCTATTCAAATATATTGAAAATTTCACCACCAAAAACTGAAAATCTTCGGATAAAAAAAAATCTGATATTTTTTTGTTTTATTTCTGCTCAAAAACATAGATTGTGGGTACTCGTTAGAACTGCCTCGGTGAGGCGGTTCTAACGAGTACACACAATCTATGTTTTTGAGCAGAAATAAGAAAAAAATAATATATACCCCTGTAAACCCCAGTTTTACTGTATAAAAGTGGGGTATAAGAGGGTCAACATTATACAGGCATGTTATCGTGATGAGGAGAGATGAGGAACAAACAATGACAGGGCACAACGGCACAGTTACAATAACCAACATACAAAACAAAAAAATCTGCAAGAGAGGACCGCCTTGAATTAGTCACCAGGAGCTTAAACTAGGTTTAACAGTGAAACCTCAATGCTCGGACACCGATGGCTCGTTTACAATGGCTAATTGGAACTCGTTTTTGAATCCCTAGCAAACTCTCTTGAAAGCCCAAGAAAGCATATACCTATGGATATTTTAAGGAAATTATCTTATTTTATCATAAAGTATATGCTGTGTGTACTTATAAGAATCGCCTCGAGGCCAAGGCGGTTCTAATGAATACACTAAACATACCATTATTATATAGAAGATCGAAAAGACATCCCTAAATTATATCCATTTGCCTCCTGGCCTGGCGTTGTGATTAACCCTCAATGGTTCAAACTACCCAATTCTAGAACAAATTAACATGGTCCCAAAGATTTTCGAGTACTTGAGATTTGACTGTATAAACTTCAATGTGTTAGATGACTTATTTAATATTGATAATGATTATTTTGATAGAATGGTAGATACCGTACTTACCGTAAGTGTTCGAACATTCAGGCCTGAGCAAACCGTGTAGACCCAGATAAGACTCCGCAAAACGCGGAGTCTTATCATGGTCTAAATTGTTTGCAAGTAATCTAGCAATTTAAATACACAACAGCAGGTTGTCCATTGTACTAGTTCATTTTTACAATAAGTATGGTAAGGAGTTAAAGTGTCCGAATACTTAGGGTAAATACGGTAAACTGTAGCCAAAAGAACGTCAGCTAAACAAAGCTATTGCCTCCGATACTGTAGCCTGCCTATGGATTTAAATTTATCAATATCAAATGAATCCATCACTACAAAAAATGCAAGCGGAAATTATACGTGTCATTTAGAGCAGTTTATATGTGCTGGTCTTTTGGAATTATTGAGTTTGTTTCATTTTTATCTGAAAATAGAAAAGCTCCCAATCCGGGGCTAGGACACACGAGTATTAGATTATATTACATAACTGTTTATGAACAGATTCGTGTTTGCTATTTTCGTTTATTTGGGTTTTTCTAGGCTCTAAAAATCCCATTGTTCAGAATTTATTTATAGTCTAAATGAAATGACTATGAAAGAAACACACACAAACACGCGCGCGCGCGCGCAAGCTATTTAGCTTGTCTATGTTTTCTGGCCTCGAATAGACAGTGTCGGACAACAATGCTTCATCCTGACCATTATATAATTTCCAAAATTCCTCGAGTGGACCCTGTGGTAACAAAGAACAAAAAACATTTACAACACTAGAGTGAACCATAAACTTGAATTACTATATATTTCACAATATCTACCAAACTGAGCGGAGTATTGCCAAATGTGCTTTTTGATTTTTATAGTTATGTACAGCTTTTCCGGACATACACTATCCATATTTTGTGTCTATAAAGTAGGATTATCCAGCCTACCTCATTACATGTGGTAATAACAGACCCAGTATTAAAATTTATACTTTCAATAGATTTACTTTCTCATCGCCTTTTGCTGTAAAAAAGAGTAATTTACGGCCATTTACCAAATCATGTCAAAAAGCATGAAAAATAGGGGTTTATTTCTGGCGTTTCTATGACGTGATATCATGTGCTTGTTCGGATTAATGCATGTACAGCATGTTTGCATTCAGGCCGGTTTTGCTGAAGGAAAATTCTAATGACCAGACCAAAAGTATTGTACCGTAAAGCAAAGGCTTAGGTCACAAAAAATGAAAATAAAAGGTCATAAAAATTGAGGTCAGTGATAAAATTATTTAAACGATATAAAGGTTATTTATAAGTCTAATTAAGAATGAATTAGTGTGTGTGTGTGTGTGTGTGTGTGTGTGTGTGTGTGTGTGTGTGTGTGTGTGTGTGTGTGTGTGTTCTACATTCAAGGTTTTTAGCTATTTCGTGAGTTTTATTATTCTCCAATAACAGCCGATTTTTTTCTAGACTTCTATTGGTGAAATGTTTAGTTATAAGTAATATTCCTCGGTAGTCCTCCAGTTTAAGGTCATTAGATATGTACGGTCGTTTAATTGGCAAATATGCTGAGGCTGTTTCGCCCGTGGGAGTGATTCTTTCCCTTGTGTCTCTTGTACTTTTTAAGTCTTTGTTCTTTCACGACACATAATAATTTAATACTTCGCACGTGCGACTGTGAATACTTGCGGCGTGGCGTCGCATAAATAACAACATTTTTATTTTCTGATAAATCAGTTAGCACATTTCAACTGCGTGAGTGTCTGAGGATGTTTCAATGTATACAATTGTGGTGACGTACGTGTTTTAAGGTAGGTAAATTGAAGCTACAAGTGTCACTTTATAAAATGATACACAAATAGGTTCCTTATGGGCTTCTGTAAAAATCAACAGCTCTTCCGTAAACCACCCAGGAAGTGCTTGCTGGTTATCTTGATAGGGGAATGCCCGCAGGTCAACATAGTGCCGATGTTTGAACAAAAGAAAAAAATATAATCTATGAGATAAGGCGTATTTCAAGTTGCTAATTTTTTTTTTAAAACGTGTGTGAAATCATATTTAGGTTGATTTCATCCATTAGTACTCCCGTTGTACATGATGCACTACTATAAATATTTTACTACTCAGTTAACACCTCCAAAATTTGTCTAACATTACGAAAACACGCCTATTCAAATATATAGAAAATTTTACCTCCAAAAACTAAACATTTTCAACAAAAAAACCCTGATATTTTATATATTTCTGTTCAAAACATAGATTGTGGGTACTCGTTAGAACCGCATCGGCGAGGCGGTTCTAACGAGTACCCACAATCTATGTATTTGAGCAGAAATAAGAAAATAATATATACCCCTGTAAACCCCATTTTTACTATATAAAAGTGGGGTTTAAGGGGGTCAAAATTATATAGGCATGTTTTCGTAATGAAAAGCTGTAACCCGGTACTACCCAGCGAGCTCATGACGTTTATACAAGCTCGCATTAATGTCGATGCAACGTCATGACGCATCAATGTTAATACGACGTTGTACAAAAGTCAAGTGCTCGCTGGGTAGATTGCCTGAGGAAACATTTCACGCCAACGAATCACGAACAGTACTAGTTATTCAGAAGCTTCTATTCACCTTGAACTCTTTACCATCATTAGTGTGATATTTTCATTTGGTACGTGTTTGGGATTTTGCTGTGGTCATATTTGTTTCCACTCTATCAACATTCAGCACGAAAACACGCCTATATAATTTTGACCCCCTTAAACCCCACTTTTCTATAGTAAAACTGGAGTTTACAGCGGTAATCATTATTTTTCTTATTTTGCTAAAACATGTTATATTAATTCGGAACACGAAAAGAGGGACATTATCGTTTTCCTATTTCTGGTTCTGGCATGCGCAGTCGACTTTTTGGACTACAGACATGCGTTTTCTGCCTGAAACATCGTCAAGGTTTCTTCTACATGTCTGCGAACAGCAAAGACTCTGCCCAGACTGCACTTATGCACAGGCTCACCTGAGCCTTTGCTGGTCGGCTATAAGTACCCTTTTCGCATGAGCTGGCTCATTTATGCATATTCATAGCCGAGATTTTAAACAGCATCGTTTATTTAAGTGGCTACGTTGATAAGGTCATCAAATGTTGGGCCAGAGAGCGTTATCGGACATTGCCACGATGACAAATTGCTCTTACATTTAGTACAGTCGACTCTCGTTATCGCGAATTCCAAGTGACTCTCTAAAATACTTCGAGATATCCGTACTTCGACATATCAGATTAGCAGAATTGAGGAAAAAATAAATCGAACAACCACATTTAACATATGTATATGTAATTGGACTCTTGAAATTAGAGATATATTGAAAACATTGTGGAAATGAGGAGAAAATTTCTCCTCTTTTCCACAATATTTTGTTACCAGTTATTAGATTTTCGCTTGGAGATAAGCGGTTATTCGAGATAAGCGAGGTCGGGATAAGGAGAGTCAACTGTATAAGAGAAATTGAGAATAGAATAAACCACAAAGCAACAAAGAATAAGACTAACACCAAGACCATCGCCTTAGAACGGTCAGCAGAATAAACCGCAGGGGGGTGGGGGGTTAAAGCACTTTTACGGCCCAACAACTTCACCCTGGATCCCGATGCTACTCTTAATACAGAAATACATAAAAATTCGGTTCGCATAAAAGCTCCCAATTCAGTCAATGCATCAACGCGAAAACAAAAAAAAAAGCAAATTAATCACTATGATAAACAAAGATGAGTACTCATGGCAATTCTGCTGTGTGCCAGAGTAAATAAAAACCAATAGTTGAACCACGGCGGACCAAGCCAAAGACATATCGTCAAGCCCCAACACACTGGTTAAAGTTTTTACGAAGAGACCGTCATTGAGTCTGAGGCCCGAACCGCCGTCGGCAATTAAACCACCACCGAGGCAAAGCCTATCCAATGACTTTTCGAGGCCACCATATTGGATGCAAAAGTAGATACTGTCTTCTGCCTTCTCCGATCGCATGTACAGTAAGCATTCTTTATACCGACACTCGATACAACGATCGAAATTGTTATAATATTAATTGACTGGCATTAAACCTCCGGAACTTACGCAAGGGGACTTATTTAATACAGTCGACTCTCGTTATCTCGACTTCGCTTATCTCGTATAACGGCTTATCTCGAAGTGAAAATCGGGTCCCTGTTCTAACATGGAAATCTAAGAACAGGTAACAAAATATTGTGGAAAAGAGGAGAAATTGCTCCTAAGGAGCAATTTCTCCTCTCTTCCACAATATTTTCAATATATCTCTAACTTCAGGAGTCAAATCACATATTCATTTGTAAAATGTGGCTGTTCGATTTAGTTTTCCTCAATTCTGCAAATCTGATATGTCGAGGTACGGATATCTCGAATATTTCAGAGAGGCCGACTTCGAGATAACGAGAGTCGATTGTACTTCAAGAAACATACGTTTTGGGTTTTTTTACTTTAACCACAATATGTTTGAATATTTGAATTTAATACTTCAAGAAACATATGTTTTGAATATTTATATACTCGTAATACTTCAGGAAACATATATTTTGGGTATTTATATTTTACACATGAAGAAGCATATTTTTTGGACATTTGTATTTAATACTTCAAGAAACATATATTTTGCATATTTGTTAGAATCGCCTGATGCGATTCAAACAAATATCCAAAACGCATGTTCTATGAGAAAATAGGAATAAAACACGGTTTCTCTTGCATATCATTCTGCTCATTAAAGATTCTTTACACTAGCAAATTCATAATAACGGCAACTTATTTGGGAACAAAAACTGCCGCTGCAACAAAGATTCTCTATATTAACTAAAGTTTTCATCACGAAAACATGCCTATATAATTTTAACCCCCTTAAACCGCACTTTTATATTGTAAAACTGGGGTTTTAAGGGATATACATTATTTTTCTTATTTCTGCTCAAAAAATATATTGTGGTAACTCGTTAGAACCGCCTCGTCGATGCGGTTCTAACGAGTACCCACAATCTATGTTTTGAGCAGAAATATGAAAAATAACAGAATTTTTATCTGAAAATTTTCATTTTTTAATGGTAAAACTCAGTATATTTGAATAGGCGTGTTTTCGTAATGTATTTTTGTTATTTTGTGTGTTCTTTATTTCAAAAGGCAATCTTTTAGATTTTTATTTTACTCCACTGCAGTTTGTGTTAAATATCGTGAGGCGGCCGTAAAACGTCTCCCCGTACTTCACCATTGCGCAGATTATATTTTTATTTCCTTTGGGATCATTGAGCCCATTCTTGGTACTTTGAAACTCTAATACTGCTTTAGAAGATTCGCAGTCACACAATGTACATTTTTGCATATTAAGAGACTTGATAAAACCGAGTCTCCGATTTTCGTTCGTTTGTGTGTTCTTTATTTCCAAAGGCATTTTTTTAGAATTTTTAATTCAATATATTGTAGACCATTATAAACAAACGCACTTTTCCACCACTATGTCGGTACAGGAGACAATTAGGAGCCCTGATGATGTAATCCATCAGCTTGGAGGTTGCGGGCGCTTTCAAATACGGATGGCTTTGATGGTGCATGTAATGAAGACGATAGTTTGCTGGAGCTCAACTGCAATGATTTTTGTCGCAGCTATTCCAGCCTGGAAGTGTATAGACGACCAGGGATATAATTCAATAAATGGAACCAACGCCACTTTAGAGAAATCCTGTAAAACGAGAAACGGAACACCATGTACAAACTTTGAGTTTTCATCAGAAATGCGGACAATGGTTAGCGAGGTATACATATAAATGTACATTCATTTCGAATAGATAGAAAAGCTATGATGTGTTTATTTGGACATCTGTATCTATAATAAGAACGTTCATTTCTTAAATTATCTCGTGCTCCAATGCGAATTTTCAATACTGGGCTTACTCGGAAATAAACTATATCAGTGTATTTATTCTAAGTATGATTTGGACCTGCATTTTTTGTCACTCGCCCAGCAGTATTTAGACATGCCAACTGGTAATATATGTTTTACATTTATTTTGCCCGTTCCGTATCTTGCCTTCATGGCCTGATGCGTTTTTAAACCTAAAATCAGCATTATCAACATTTCACTCTAATGGTAACGGATACACTATCAGGGACGACATTACGAAAACACGCCTATTCAAATATATTGAAAATTTCACCACCAAAAACTGAAAGTTTTCAGATAAAAAATTCCGATATTTTTCATATTTCTCCTCAAAACATAGATTGTGGGTACTCGTTAGAACCGCCTCGCCGAGGCGGTTCTAACGGGTACCCACAATCTATGTTTTAAACAGAAATAAGAAAATAATGTATACCCCTATAAACCCCAGTTTTACTATATAAAAGTGGGGTTTAAGGGGGTCAGAATTATATAGGTATGTTTTCGTGATGGACAACTCTCAACATTATTTCGATTCCCTCCTGAAAAGGGGTCTACTTTAAAAGGAATATATATATTTTCTTATAGAGTAGAATTTTAGAGAGTCACTTGGAATTTTCAGAAAGGAAATGTTGTGGAGAAACTCGAAGATCAAATCATAAAACTTGTTTCCCGTGTAAAAAACCCGGAAAATCTATCAATTGTATAATGTTTCCTTACTTGTCCTAGAATGTGAAGAAGTGAAGCTGACAGCACAAAAGTATATGTAGAAAATAGGAAATGAATGGATAATAGTAAAGCAGCTCATCAAACAGCTTTTTGTGTAGGCCTGTGCAGTGTGTGTAGGCCTATTTAGGATACATAAAGTAATTTACGCTACTGTCAAGAAACAAAGAGACTTGTTTTAAATTGGCTTGGTACATTTAAGGGATTTTCCGCCTTCTTTAACATTGCAAATCATGTCACCTGAACAAGGGTCTTCTTTAAAGGGAAAGAATTTGCTCTCATTGTGAGCAAATCCTTTCCTTTTAGAATAAACCCCGGCAGAAAAAATAGAGTTTCTTCCCTATAAGTACTTTAATTCCCCTTTTCATTACAAAAACACGCTTATTAAAATATATAGACAGTTTCACCTCCAAAAACTGAAAAATGTCAGATGAAAACTCTGATATATTTCTGCTCAAAACATAGATTGTGGGTACTCGTTAAAACCGCCTCGCCGTAGCGGTTCTAACGAGTACCCACAATCTATGTATTTGAGCAAAAAATAAGAAAAATAATGTATACGCCTGTAAACCCCAGTTTTGCTATATAAAAGTGGGGTTTAAGGGGGGTGGGGTTCAAAATTATACAGGCATGTTTTCGTGATGTATAAAGTAGGTGTTTTATTAATTCTTACAGTTGGAAAAGTTTGCGACCAATCACAGACTCTTGCCACTATAATGACTAAAACAAGTGGAATGTCAGCTGTTCGGAAATATTACTGCGGTTATCTAGTTGACTTTTCGAATTTTTTTTACATTTCAACCTATGCCATTTCGGAATAGGTGTCCTAAGAGGAATCACTCCGCTCATTGAAAGCAAATGCTTTCCATGCCATACCTGAATAGGTATCTACTCTAAGAGGAAATGCTACACCCATTGGGAGCAAATGCTTTCCATGCCATACCTGAATAGGTGTCTACTCTATTAGGAAAGACTACACCCATTGGAAGCAATTGCCTTCCATGCCATACCTGAATAGGTGTCTTCTCTAAGAGGAAAGACTTCACCCACTGGAAGCAAATGCTTTCCATGCCATACCTGAATAGGTGTCTACACTAATAGGAAAGACGACAACCATTGGAAGCAATTGCCTTCCATGCCATACCTGAATAGGTGTCTTCTCTAAGAGGAAAGACTACACCCACTGGGAGCAAATGCTTTCCATGCCATACCTGAATAGGTGTCTACACTAAGAGGAAAGGCTACAACCATTGGAAGCAATTGCCTTCCATGCCATACCTGAATAGGTGTCTTCTCTAAGAGGAAAGGCTACATCCATTGGGAGCAAATGCTTTCCATGCCATACCTGAATAGGTGTCTACTCTAAAAGGAAAGACTTCACCCATTGGAAGCAATTGCTTTCCATGCCATACCTGAATAGGTGTCTACTCTAAAAGGAAAGACTTCACCAATTGGAAGCAATTGCCTTCCATGCCATACCTGAATAGGTGTCTTCTCTAAGAGGAAAGACTTCACCCACTGGAAGCAAATGCTTTCCATGCCATACCTGAATAGGTGTCTACACTAATAGGAAAGACGACAACCATTGGAAGCAATTGCCTTCCATGCCATACCTGAATAGGTGTCTTCTCTAAGAGGAAAGACTACACCCACTGGGAGCAAATGCTTTCCATGCCATACCTGAATAGGTGTCTACACTAAGAGGAAAGGCTACAACCATTGGAAGCAATTGCCTTCCATGCCATACCTGAATAGGTGTCTTCTCTAAGAGGAAAGGCTACATCCATTGGGAGCAAATGCTTTCCATGCCATACCTGAATAGGTGTCTACTCTAAAAGGAAAGACTTCACCCATTGGAAGCAATTGCTTTCCATGCCATACCTGAATAGGTGTCTACTCTAAAAGGAAAGACTTCACCAATTGGAAGCAATTGCCTTCCATGCCATACCTGAATAGGTGTCTACACTAAGAAGAAAGGCTACATCCATTGGGAGCAAATGCTTTCCATGCCATACCTGAATAGGTGTCTACTCTAAGAGAAAAGACTACACCCACTGGGAGCAAATGTTTTCCATGCCATACCTGAAAAGGTGCCTACTCTATGAGGAAAGGCTACATCCATTGAGAGCAATTGCCTTCCATGCCATACCTGAATAGGTGTCTACTCTAAGAGGAAATGCTACATCCATTGGGAGCAAATGCTTTCCATGCCATACCTGAATAGGTGTCTACTCTAAGAGGAAAGACTACACCCGCTGGGAGCAAATGCTTTCCATGCCATACCTGAATAGGTGCCTACTCTATGAGGAAAGACTACACCCACTGGGAGCAAATGCTTTCAATGCCATACCTGAACAGGTGTCTACTCTAAGAGGAAAGACTACACCCACTGGGAGCAAATGCTTTCCATGCCATACCTGAATAGGTGTCTACTCTAAGAGGAAAGACTACACCCACACTGGGAGCAAATTCTTTCAATGCCATACCTAAATAGGTGTCTAGTGTAAAAGAAAAGACTACATCCATTGGGAGCAAATGCTTTCCATGCCATACCTGAATAGGTGTCTAGTCCAAGAGGAAAGACGACACCCACTGGGAGCAAATGCTTTCCATGCCATACCTGAATAGGTGTCTACTCTAAGAGGAAAGACTACACACACTGGGAGCAAATGCTTGCAATGCCATACCTGAATAGGTGTCTACTCTATGAGGAAAGACTACACCCACTGGGAGCAATTGCTTTCCATGCCATACCTGAATAGGTGTCTACTCTAAGAGGAAAGGCTACATCCATTGGGAGCAAATGCTTTCAATGCCATGCCTGAACAGGTGTCTAGTCTGAAAGAAAAGACTACATCCATTGGGAGCAAATGCTTTCCATGCCATACCTGAATAGGTGTCTACTCTAAGAGGAAAGACTACACCCACCGGGAGCAAATGCTTTCCATGCCATACCTGAATAGGTGTCTACTTTAAGAGGAAAGACTACACCCACTGGGAGCAAATGCTTTCCATGCCATACCTGAATAGGTGTCTACTCTAAGAGGAAAGAATACATCCATTGGGAGCAATTGCCTTCCATGCCATACCTGAATAGGTGTCTACTCTAAGAGAAAAGGCTACATCCATTGGGAGCAAATGCTTTCAATGCCATATCTGTATAGGTGTCTAGTCTAAAAGAAAAGACTACATCCACTGGGAGCAAATGCTTTCCATGCCATACCTGAATAGGTGTCTACTCTAAGAGGAAAGGCTACATCCATTGGGAGCAAATGCTTTCTATGCCATACCTGAATAGGTGCCTACTCTATGAGGAAAGACTACACCCACTGGGAGCTAATGCTTTTCATGCCATACCTGAATAGGTGCCTACTCTATGAGGAAAGACTACGCCCATTGGGAGCAAATGCTTTCCATGCCATACCTGAATAGGTGTCTACTCTAAGAGGAAAGACTACACCCATTGGAAGCAATTGCCTTCCATGCCATACCTGAATAGGTGTCTACTCTAAGAGGAAAGACTACACCCACTCACTGGGAGCAAAGGCTTTCCACGCCATACCTGAATAGGTGTAAGAGGAAAGACTACACCCAGTGGGAGCAAATGCTTTCCATGCCATACCTGAATAGGTGTCTACTCTAAGAGGAAAGACTACACCCAGTGGGAGTAAATGCTTTCCATGCCATACCTGAATAGGTGTCTACTCTAAGAGGAAAGACTACACCCACTGGGAGCAAATGCTTTCCACGCCATACCTGAATAGGTGTCTACTCTAAGAGGAAAGACTACGCCCATTGTTGGCAAAGGCTTTCCTTTTAAAGTAGACACCTTTTCAAAAGGGAGACGGTACCCCCATCAAGTGTATTCATCCACTAAATACTTTCCTTTTATTCATTCTTTCAGTAGGGATTAGTTTGCGACTAATCATGGATGACTATACAAAAGGGATTTCAGCTCTTAGGAAATATAACAGCGGGTCATCTAGCTGACCTTTTTGGCAGGAAAATCCTCTTTTTCCTATTTATCGCCATAATGACCGTTTCCAATCTCTTGACTCACTTCGGTCAAATGGGTCATGTTGACTTTCTCCCGGGTAATGGCATAGGCTGTTTTCTTACCACCCAGTACAACTTTCTATCTGAGTTTTGTCTCCGAGTTCGGTCCACATCGTTTATAGGCCTATCTGTCAATCTAGATTAAATACAGCAATGTTTGCGAACGTCAAGAACATAAAAGAACTGTTTTAACCGAATTTTCCGTCATTGTTTTCTCATTGCAAACCATACAACTTTTGAAAAAGGTGTCTGTAAGAACAAAATTGGATCAGTTGGGGGCAAATTCTTTCGTTTTAGAGTAGGCCTCTTTTCAAAGGGAGGCAGAGCATTTTGAGAGAGTTGCCGCCCCCTGTAAGTGTATTCATTATTTGTTTGTACGTTTTTTGTTGTTGTTTTTTGTTTTGTTTTTGTTGTTGTTGTTTTTTTTGTTGTTTTTTTTTTATTAATTATTTTATTTATTATTTCAGTGGGGGTTAATTTGTGACCAATCATGGATTCCTGCTACCATAATGACCATACAAGTGGGATGTCAACTCTTCGGGAATATTACTGCGGGTCATCTAGCTGATCTTTTCGGCAGGAAAATCCCCTTTTTCCTATCTATCGTCATAATGATTGTTTTCAATCTCTTGACCTACTTCTCTGTAAACTGGGTCATGTTGACGTTCTCCAGGGTGATGGTGGGTATAGGAACTGGGTGTTTTCTAACAATCCAGTATAACTACCTTTCTGAGTTCAGTCTGTCTCGATGGAGAGCTTGGATTATCGGATTTCCGTCCTGGCCGATCCAGGGCTGTGTTCTGGCACTCATTTTATGGTTATTGAAGGACTGGCGGAATGTTCATCTGGTTATATCTCTCGTCGGAATACCATTTCTAGCTGCGTGGTGGTAAGCACCGTCATAAACCCAAGTATTTGGACAGAGGCATGGACAAAAAATGAATACTCTAATCAGACGCCGCTCAACACGGCATCTGATCTGGGTCTACATTATTCGCAGCAGTTTGTGACAGATTAGCAGAAAAAAGCACTTTTACGGTCTGCCAACTTCATCCTGGGTAAATGGACCATAGTGTAGTGTATATGGATAATCGAGCGGATTCCGGGATTTTCATGTCTCCTAAGGAGATATTTGCGTGAAATTTCGAAGTCTATTTTCTGGGAAAAAGAAGAAAAAAATGTTTCAAAACGTCCGCTGAAATTTTACCCAGCATGTATTTCGAAACTTGTACGATGCTGACCGTAAAGATACCCATATAAGCGAAAGGCATGGATGTAAAGACCTACTTTGGTCTGTTCCGCTTATATCATTAAACAGTAGATTTAAACTTGAAAAGGCGTTCAAAAGATTAGTTGGGAAGCCGCAGCATGGGAAATGACGCTGCTGTGCGCCGTACGAGAAGTCTGATAAACCAGCACATGAACACAATTTATCAGTTTTTGTCGTTCATGCTGTGTATAAGCAAGGATCAAAATACCCAGCAGGTACACGACGTTTATACAATTTGCATTGACGTCGATTAACACAGATAATGTGACCTTGTATGTATAAAACGTTACATCGACGTCAATGCGATGTTGTATATACGCCATGGCGTAGTACTGAGTTAATGTGACGTTGTATAAAACGTTATTCTTGCACACCAGATAAGGAAATCCTGGATTTAACCTTGGGATAGAAATTCTAATCCTACCCAAGGTTATCCTATCCCGGGTAAGATAAAAATCTAGAAATATGCACTGGTTGTAATGGACGTGACGTACTCTATCGTTAAGTTTTACGTCACTAAACGTAATGACGTCATTAAACGCCACAGTAATGTCATCACAATAAGGCGGACATCAGCAATCAGTGACTGCCTGATTAAAAAAAATCTGTATTCAAAAATGAAAGATGTGCTAGAAAAAGAATCAATCATGGTGTGAGGGGTAGATAGAATGATCCGTCCCTCGCGATCAGAGTCTGACAGATAGTGATCCTCGGGACGGATTTTTTTTTATCTACCCCTCACTCCCATGATAGAGTCTTATATTACGTTTGCACCGACGTTAATGTGACGTTTTATAACTTGTATGACGTTGCATCGACATTAATGCGACGATCTATAAATGTCATTTGTCCACTGGGTATGCTCTGCTAAAACGGATATTGAGGAACAAAGAACATACGGAAGATATGAAAACTGCAGACCGGTGTTACCGTGTCTGTTCATGTGTGCACACATTCTATACCCGAACCGTCATCAGGTGGAGGACAGCGATACGCAGGCTCTTTTCAGTTTTCATTATGAAAACACGCCTATTCAGATATATTGAAATTTTCACCACTAAAAAATGAAAATTTTCAGATAAAAAAATCTGATACTTTTCATATTTCTGCTCAAAACATAGATTGTGAGTACTCGTTAGAACCGCCTCGACGAGGCGGTTCTAACGAGTACCCATAATCTATGTTTTTGAGCAGAAATAAAAAAAAATAATCTATACCCCTGTAAACCCCGGTTTTACTATATAAAAGTGGGGTTTAAGGGGGTCAAATTTATATAGGCATGTTTTCGAGATGTTGGGCGCACAGGTCATGCATTTTCTCACGTTATTGTTAAATGTTTTTAAGTTGGACCACTTCACATAAAGATGTATGCCATTACGGTTCAGTGAAACTAGACGTGAATAACTAACCAACTGTTTAACTAACGTGTTTATGCATAACTAGCCTAATAGATTTAAAAAAAAATGCATAAAACATTTTCAAACACTTGAATGCGCGAAAGGTAGACCGTTTTTACCCTGAATATTCGGGCATACGGGACTTGGCAAGCAGTATTGTCAAAGATCAGACGCCGCAGAACACAGCATCTGATGAAAGTCCAAACTGTTGCCATTCAACCACCACTTTTTTAGATACATCATCCAGTAGCTAAATGGACGTACAAATTTCAGGAGGTGTGGTTAGGACCAAGTGCTATCCGAATATTTAACCCTGAAACTGCCAATCACAACAATTGTCGTCTGCTCTGTCATCTGCTTGTGATTTTAAATGCCCCTTTTTGCGAACAATGTGGACCCAGGTCAGATTACTGATCAGGGTCCGCATTGTTTGCCTGTGTGCAAAAAGTATGTTTGAAAAATTTGCAAGAATATTCAGCAGACGACATAAGCAGACGACATTTTCAGATGCAGGGTTTCTTAAAATAAAAATTGAGACGTATTTAGGTTTGAGGTGCAACGTGAGAAAACGTACCTTCTGACATGTGCACTCAAAGAACTCTCAAATTAGCCTGCGCATCCGTGCAGTCTGATCAAAGTATTCGATGGTCGTAAAAAGAAATTTTGCATCCTTGGCTGTCCATAAACTCCCAGTGAAGATTCTGATCAGATTGCACGAATGCGCAGGTTGATCTAAATTATCGCTTGGCGCACATGTCGAGAGGTACATTTTCGGACGTAGTTGGCGTTTTCTTCTCTTGTCCACAGGTTTATGCCCGAAAGCTTTCGTTGGTATTATGCACATGACAGAATAGAGGATGCAGAACTAGTTATTAGGACAGTTTCAAATGTTAATCGCCGTCCAGTACCGGATATGACGTATATGATGCACCTTGTTCTTGAAAACCAGGACAACACTAAAAAGGACAAAAAATATTCGGCTCTGGACCTATTCAAGAGTAGATATCTTATAAGAATTACACTATTATTATCACTTAATTGGTAGGTGTATTTTATTTATTTAATATGTGCGCGTCATTACGAAAACACGCCTATTCAAATATATACAAAATTTCACCTCCAAAAACTCAAAATTTTCAGATAAAAAACTCTGATATTTTTCATACTTCTGCTCAAAACATAGATTGTCGATACTCGTTAGATCCGCCTCGGCGAGGCGGTTCTAACGAGTACCCACAATCTATGTTTTTGAACAGAAATAAGAAAAATAATGTATACCCCTGTAAACCCCAGTTTTACTATATAAAAGTGGGGTTTAAGGGGTCAAAATTATATAGGTATGTTTTCGTGATGGTTTGTTTCTCTCGCTTTCGTTTTTCTGTCTCCTTTGCTTTCAATTTCTTTCTTTCATTTTTTTCTATCTTTAAGCTTCCCTTGGTTATTACACAGGTTAATGTTTCAGGACAGAGAAGCCATTTGACAACTATAGACAGTTACCAGAACGGAATTATTTTACGCACAGTCGAGAAAAATCTTGTAAAAAATCTCCTGGTATAGCTTAAAAAAAATAGGAGCTACTCTTAAAGAAAAAAAAAATACTTCCATTTGCTACTGCTACTACTGCTGCTGCTGCTGCTGCTGCTGCTGCTGCTGCTGTGTGTGTGTGTGTGTGTGTGTGTGTGTGTGTGTGTGTGTGTGTGTGTGTGTGTGTGTGTGTGTGTGTGTGTGTGTGTGATATCGTACAAATACTCACTATTGTAGAATAATGGGCGTTGCCGCCACAATATCACACGCTATCGATGGTCACTATTGTACCAACATATTTTTATTTTATGTCTCATGAAATATGACCACAGCAACACACCAAACATGTTAAGCTCATACTAGTACTTCCATAAACTCTACTATATTCTCTCCCCTTTAGAACTTGAAAGAAAACTATGATTTAGGTGTTGATATAGTAGTTAACGGTATTGTATCAAAGACGTGCATCGAATACGTATTTAATTTGTTTACAAAATTACCATTTTGAAAGAGATATGATATCATAAGCTTTTTATTAAACATGTTAAGATATTTTTCTCTCGTGAATGAGGTGCAGGGTTTAATGATAGAAAATTCTAATGCTACAATAACGAACATTGATACAATGGCGCACAATAATTACTATAGTCCCTATTTAGTTTTATTTTTATGTTGTTGCTTTTTTTTTGTTTTGTTTTTTTTTGTCTCTCTCTCTCTCTCTCTCTCTCTCTCTCTCTCTTTTAAAATATGATCATAGGAACATACTGAACATTATCCAATTACATATTTATTGACTATTTTGGTATTGGATATGACGTGATATCCACCAGAGAATACCAATATTGACCGAGGCGATAGCAGAGGTCAATATTGATATTCAATGGTGGATATCAACGTCATATCCATTACTTCAGTAGTCAATAAGTGTTTTATTATATAGTTTGTCTTTTCTTTTGATAACTGTGGCAATAACGGTCAACGCTAGACCCCATTAATATTAAAAAAAAAACAAAAAAAAAAAACGCATAGACGTCTGAGTCACTACTGGCGAATCACTAAAAGTTGATATTCACTGAAAGGCGCGCGCAAGCCGGTGAACATCAGACATGCATGTCTTGGTACAATACCCTTCACTATTGTATCAACACCTAAATCATATTTTTTTTCTAAGTTCTAAAGGGAAGAGAAATAACGCGAATATATTCGAGTTGATGGTCAGTTTGTACAAGATCAATATGTTTGGCGTGTTGCTGTGATCATATTTAGGAACATATAAAAGAAAAATATATTGATACAATAGTAACCATCGATAGCGTGCGGTATTGTAGCAAAGTTCATTATTGTATTACACTGTACTTCTATACTGAGCATTCATTACGAAAACACGCCTATTCAAATATATAGAAAATTTCTCCTCCCAAAATTAAAAATTTTCAGATAAAAAAAAACTGTAATATTTTTCATATTTCGGCTCAAAACATATATTGTGGGTACTCGTTAGAACCGCCTCGGCGAGGCGGTTCTAAAGAGTACCCACAATCCATGTTTTGAGCAGAAATAAGAAAAAAAACTTATACCCCTGCCAACCCCAGTTTTACTATATAAAAGTGGGGTTTAAGGGGGTCAAAATTATATAGGTATGTTTTCGTGATGGGTACTATAACGCAGGTTGCATTTGTTGCACATACTAAATTGTTGCATATCAAGAGACTTAATAAAACCAAGTCCACGATTTTTATTCGTCTATGTGTGTTTTGTTTCCAAACGCAACCTTTTAGATTTTTATTGTATAAATTCCAGATACAAAGCAAGGAGATAAATTCTTTAGTCCAGCTGCTCCGAGGCAAATAACAGTTTACATATCAGAGAATAAATTTGTAGTTTGGGTTATGCAAAAACGTTTGTTAACCTTACCAGGAGTACTCTACTCTTACTCCGCAGCTGAACAGAAAAGATATTGATCGAACTTTGCATAGGCGTATCATATTTCCAGAGGAAATGCGCTGTTTTCAACTGAAAAGTGTTAATACATTTTCTTATATCTCCATGAGAACATATATTGTGGATACTAATTAGAAATGCATCATTGGCGCTTCTAATGAGTACCCAAAAAACGGACGGTTTTTGTGGAGAAATAAGAAAATATTCGATGGCAGCCACCTCTTATCTGGAGCTACGGCGTAGAAACCAAGGCTTTTGCCTTCCACCTTTTCTTGTATATTATCATCAACAGGGTTGCTCTTGGGCTGATTACTTACGGAATATCCTATGGAATAACAAGACTCTCCGGAAGTTTTTATTTGAACCTATTCCTGTTCAAACTAGTTCAAATCCCATCCAAAGGCATTGCAATCTGGCTTCAAAATAGGTATGTATGATCCACCAGGCTACAGTACGGATTATCATCAATCTGGTTCAGAATATGCATGTTAGATCAATCTAGCCTCAGAATAGAAATTATGATCCATCTGGTTTCAAAATAGGTATGCGTGATCAATCAGGCCTCGGAATAGTTAGGTAAGCGCCATCTGGCTTTAAAATATGTACATATGATCAACCTGACCGTTCTAAAGCGGTGGTCCTGATGTTGCTCTTACTCTGTATAGCTTTGTATTTGATTCTTAGAGGTGATTTATATAAGGTCTTGCCATGTGTTTTTTTCCTTGTGCTTTTCAACCTTTTAGCATTGCCAGCACTTCGCTTGGAGAAGAGAGAGCTGGTCTGTGTGCCTTTTCGTGTGTCTGTTTGTTTTGCGCGTAATGGTTTGTGGATGACGGCCTCTTTGTGAAGCTTTAGCAAGTGGGCTGGGGCTTGATAATGTCTTTGGCTTTAGAGTAGATTAAGAAGACGTATAATAACTGCTAAGATAAATAGATTAATCGTACGATTCAAACGGGTATTCATCAACTAACACACATTTTTTTATCATTTTACTTTATTATAAATCCAAAACCAATTACATGTATTAACAATGCATTTTCATCTAAGTTGTGGAAAAAGAAAATTATGCAAAATTTCCCTCTTGGAATTTCAACTCAAACAAATCCCTGGATGTATATGTTCACTGGCTAATCTTGTCCAAAATTTATGATTGATGCACTAGTTAATGCGTTTAAATTTATTACGAAAAAAATATAAGAAAATAGCGAAACATGATTATTTTATAGTACGTCTTCGAAACATTTCATGTTATGAAGTAAACAGTATCTCGTATATCATGTTTTGTACCCGTGAGAGTAACCCGTATGTAGAGCGATTACGTCACGCCAAATTTTCCAATAATCCCAATAAAAATATTAAAAGTCTGATCAGACTGCGCGAATGCACAATTTGACTCAAGCTTCGCAAGGAAAACATGTCTTGAGGTACATTTTCTCACGTTACGGATGATATGTGTATGTGCATGCATATCTATATGGCAATAATCCGGTTGTCACGTGATCACTCTTCCCCATACATTTGTTTCAGTTATTATGCCCCCGCCTATTCGAAGAATAGTGGAAGGGCATTAAGTGCTACCCCTGTCCGTCCCGTACATACGTATGCCCCTACGTACGTCCGTCCCAATTCGTGTCCGGGCCATAACTCCTAAACTGTATGGAATATATTTATGAAACTTTACAGGTGCATGCATGACCTTGAGACGATGTGTCATGAACAAGGAAGACAACCCTTGCTTGTTTGGTTTTTGAATTATCTGCCCTTGACTTAGTTCCATATGGTAAACCGTGTCCGGGCCATAATTCCTAAATGGAATATATTTATGACACTTTACAGTTGCATGCATGATATTAAGATAATGTGTCATGAACAAGGAAGAAAACTTTTGCTTGTTTGGTTTTTGAATTATCTGCCCTTGACTTAGTTCCATATGGTAAACCGTGTCCGGGCCATAATTCCTAAATGGAATATATTTATGAAACTTTACAGTTGCATGCATGATATTAAGATAATGTGTCATGAACAAGGAAGAAAACTTTTGCTTGTTTGGTTTTTGAATTATCTGTCCTTGACTTAGTTCCATATAGTAAACCGTGTCTAGGCCATAACTCCTCAACCGTATGGAATATATTTATGAAACTTTACAGATGCATACATGACATCAAGACGATGTGTCATGATCAAGGAAGACAACTCTTGCTTGTTTGGTTTTTGAATTATCTGCCCTTGACTTAGTTGCATATAGTAGACTGTGTCTAGGCCATAACTCCTTAACCGTATGGAATATATTTAGGAAACTTTACAGGTGCATGCATGGCATTGACACGATGTGTCATGAACAAGGAAGACAAATCTTGCTTGTTTAGGTTTTGAATTATCTGCCCTTGACTTAGTTCCATATGGTAAACCTTGTCCGGACCATAACTCCTTAACCGTATGGAATATATTTATGAAACTTTACAGGTGCATGCATGACATTGAGACAATGTGTCATGAATGAGGAAGACAACTCTTGCTTGTTTGTTTTTTAATTATCTGCCCTTGACTTAGTTCCATATAGTAAAACGTGTCCGGGCCATAACTCCTAACCGTATGGAATATATTTAGGAAACTTTACAGGTGCATGCATGACATTGAGACGATGTGTCATGAACAAGGAAGACAAATTTGCTTGTTCGGTTTTTGAATTATCTGCCCTTGACTTAGTTCGATATGGTAAATACTGTCCGGGTCATAACTCCTAAACCGTATGGAATATATTTATGAAACTTTACAGGTGCATGCATGACATTGAGATGATGTGTTTACAATAAGGAAGACAACTCTTGCTTGTTTGGTTTTTTTAATTATCTGCCCTTGACTTAGTTCCATATAGTAAACCGTGTCCGGGCCATAACTCCTAACCGTATGGAATATATTTATGAAACTATACAGGTGCATGCATGACATTGAGACGATGTGTCATGAACAAGGAAGACAACTCTTGCTTGTTTGGTTTTTGAATAGCCCTTGACTTAGTTCCATATGGTAAACAGTGTCCGGGTCATAACTCCTAAACCATATGGAATATATTTATGAAAATTTACAGATGCATGCATGACGTTGAGACGATGTGTAATGAGCATGGAAGACAACTCTTGCTTATTTGGTTTATAAATTATCTGCCCTTGACTAAGTTCCATATAGTAAACCGTGTGTAGGCCATATCAACCTCAATAATAACTTCATGCTGTACCTGTCACATTTACATATGTAAGCTTTTTCTGAATGGCATTTCGCGGGGGCATCCGTGTCCTATGAACACTTTTTCTGGTTATAGTACATTTCCTCAGATGTCTTGCTATAGACATTGAAAGGATGAACATGTTCTGTTCTGTTTTGTTGTTTTCTTCTTACAGGTTTGGTCGGCGCGCTACGTCTATTTTGGTATTTCTAGTTACAGGGACTGCGACGGTGATTGTTGGAATTGTGCAATACATAGGTAAAATTATCATATTAATCCTGTTCCTGCTGATCCCGGCTATACCATATCTTTGCAAACAGTGTAGCTCCAGATCAGTTGGCTTCAGAAGTTTGCTATTTAGTATGTAAATTTATAGCAACAATCCGGATCAAGCAACCTGATTGGCTAAAAATTAGAAGTGGGCGTGGCATCATAATTTATTTAACAGGACTAGTGTTAATCTTATATACATTCGGATCATTTTCTCCGCAACATAAGATAATGTACCTTCGGACATGTTCGCGCAGTCGGATCAGAATCATCAATGTGTGCATTTTGGATAGCCAAGATACAAAGTTTCTTCATGTGGGCAACGAAGACTTGTAAGGCGCACACGTCTGAAGATACGTTTGCTCAAACTTCGGCACATTATGTTGCATTTTCTCCGAAAAGGACAAATTTGCATGCATTGCGAGGAAGCAAAATCGTAAAGAATTGCAGGTTTTAGAAGAGTGACAGATAATTTCAAAAGTAATGATTCAGCCTGACTGAGTGTCCATTCATCTTGAAGACATAAAAATAAGACGTGTCTCAGCCATTAGTCTTATCACTGATAAGAGACTGGGCACAACAAAAACAGGTAAGAGAACAGTCTAGGGGTGGCGCAATTTCAAAACAAAAAAAGGTAAGAGAAAAGTCCAGGGAGTGCCACAATCACAAAAAGGTAAGAGGAAAGCCCAGGGAGTGCCACAACCACAAACCGCAGCCCTTCCCAGACCCCAAGAGGAAGAGGAAACCACTAAATCAAAACAAGCACAAATCGAACAAACATACGAAAAGCACCAAGATAAGCTCTCTCTTCCCCAGGCGAGGTAATCGCAATACTAAAAGGACTGAAAAACACAAGAACAAAATAACAAGGGGAAAGACATACAACAAATCGCCTCGTAGAATAAACCACAAAGCAACAAAGAGTAAGACTAACACCGGGTCCACCGACTTAGAACGGCCAATAGAGTAAACCACCGGGGGGGGGGGGGGGGGGGTTAAAGCACTTTACAGCTAGCTAACTTCACCCTGGGCCCCGATGCTACTCTTAATACAGAAACACATAGTAATTTGGTTCGCATAAAGGCTCCCAACTCAGTCAATGCATCAAAGCGAAAACATAAAATCACTATAATAAACAAAGACGAGTACTCATGGCTAATTCTACTGTATGATAGAGTAAATGAAAACCAATAGTTTAACCACGGCGGGCCAAGCCAAAGACATATCGTCAAGCCCCAACCCACTGGTTAAAGTTTTACGACGAGGCCGTCATTGAGTCTGAGGCCCGAACCACCGTCGTGCAATTAAAGAGTGAAGCATAGCCATCAACAATGATTGGGTTGACAATTAGGCATGCAGTCTGCCGCATAATATCCAGGCTATAGCCAATTCTTTTATAACGGTGAATAAGTTTTTTGAATTGCTCTGAAAAGTTAGATTAACCTACAATTTTTCTAAATCTGTACACTAAGTCACCGTAAAAATCGGGTTCCGATATACCTTGTTGCAGAAGTGTTTTCATACTAACGCTATATTTTTCTAACAAGGCACTGTGTCTGCGATAAAATTTCGAAACGCCTTACGAAGTTTAAAATAACGATAGCCCTGCTTAAGAAGTTTGGCAGTAAGGGCTTTATTACGGTAGTTAAAGTCATTAAGATTTGAAGAAGCTCTGGCGAATCAAATAACTCCTAAACCATATGGAATATATTTATGAAACTTTACAAACCGCAGCCCTTCACAGACACCAAGAGGAAGAGGAAAGGCAAGACACAAAACAAATTGCCTCGCAGAATAAACCACAAAGCAACGAAGACAATACCAACACCGGGACCACCGCCCCAGAACGGTCAGTAGAGTAAACCACCGGGGGTCCAAAGCACCCCCTCCCCCAGCCAGCCAGCCAACCCCACCCCGGTCCCCGACGCCACCCCAAGCACAGAAACACACAAAAAGTCGGTCCGCATAAAGGCTCTCAACTCAGTCAATACATCAAAGCGAAAATATAAAAATCAAACCAACCACCATTATAAATAGACGAGCACAAACGGCCAACAATACCGCATGCCAGAGCAAACGAAAACTAGCAGCCGAACCACGGCGGGCCAAGCGAAAGACACACCGCCGAGCCCCAACTCACTGATTAAAGTTTTACGAAGAGGCCGCCACCGAGTCCGAGTCCCGAACCGCCGCCGCGCAACCAAAGAGTGAAGCAACAGCCCTTCACATACACCAAGAGAAAGAGGAAACCGGCAAATCCAAACAAGCGCAAAGCGAAAAAACGTACGAAAAGCACTAAGATTAGCTTTCTCTTCCCCAAGATGTTCTAAGATGGCTGATTAGATCAATTCTAACTCTAAACTGTCTGTTGCAGATGGAAAAATAGAGATCAGAGCAAAACAGCTCTGTTGGTCAAGAAAGGTAAGAGAAAAGTCCAGGGAGTGCTACAATCACAAGCCGCAGCCCTTCCCGGACCCCAAGAGAAAGAGGAAACCGGCAAATCCAAACAAGCGCAAAGCGAAAAAACGTACGAAAAGCACTAAGATTAGCTCTCTTTTCCCCAAGCGAGGTTATCGCAATGCTAAAAGGACTGAAAATACAAGAACAAAATAACACAAGACTTAAAACAAATCGCCTCGTAGAATAAACCACAAAGCAACAAAGAGTAAGACCATCACCGGGACCACCGCCTTAGAACGGTCAGAAAAATAAACTACCAGGGGAGGGTTTGGTCGGGGAGGGGCGTTAAAGCACTTTTACAGCCGGCCAACTTAACCCTGGGTCCCGATGCTACTCTTAATACAGAAATACAAAGAAATTCAGTTCGCAAAAAGGCTCCCAACTCAGTCAATGCATAAAAGCGAAAACATAAAAATCAACTCAATCACTACAATAAACAAAGACGAGTACTCCATGGCTAATTCTACTCTGTGCAAGAATAAACGAAAATCAATAGTTCAACTACGGCGGGCCAAGCCAAAGACATAATGTCAGGCCCCAACCCACTGTTGAAAGTTTTACGAAGTGGCCGTCATTGAATCTGAGGCCCGAACCGCCGTCGTGCAATTAAAGAGTGAAGCACAGCCATCAACAATGATTGGGTTTATAACTAGGCATGCAGACATGCAGACTGTCGCATAATATCCAGGCTATAGCACTTCTTTTATAACGGTTAATTAGCTTTCTTAATTGTTCCGAAAAATTAGATTTTACATCATTTTTTTAATCTGTACACTAAGTCACCGTAAAATTCTGGTTCCGATATATCTTGTTGCAGGCGTTATATTTACAACAAAGGAATATGTCTCCGATAAAATTTCGAAAACGCCTTACGAAGTTTGAAATAAAGGTAGCCCTGCCTAAGACGTTTTGGCAGTAAGAGCTTTATTATGGCAGTTAAAGTCACTGAGATTTGAAGAAGCTCTGGCGAATCTAATAAGTTGAGATATGTATACCCCATATGAGGTACGCCGGGGGCCAGCGCCATCCAGAAAAGAGAAACTGCTACATCAAAATTAAAATCGTCCCTTTTATCATAAATTGTCGTGGAAATAGTACCATTAGATATACATAGATTCAAATCCAAACAAAGATGCCTCGGTATCGGAAGAATTGACATTATTTAATTGGAGTTCTGTAGGGTATATGCAGTCCATCATTTGGTCAAAGTAAATATTGTCAATATTTGATAAATCATCAAGGTATCTTGAAGTGGAATTGAAAGCCTCAATAACGTCAGCCTGCTTTTCCCGTGAGAGAGACTTTATGAAATCTCTTCCGTAACAAAAAAGATACAAATCTGAACAAGAGGAGCACAATGAGTTGTCATCGTAATACCAATAGTTAGCCTATAAAGTTTAGTTTCTAATCTAATAAAAATGTTATCCAAAATATAAACAAGGGCATCACAGACGTTTTGACATGACCATAATTCTTGTATACATCAGTGGTGAAAAAAGCACATTCTTCGTTGCAAGCCAAATATTGGGTATTCTCCGAGTAAACGTTTGGCTAATTAAATCAATAAGTTTATTTTTTTATTAGATGATGAGATAACATAGTATACAGGGAGGAAAAATCATATGTAGACAATTTAGAAGCTTAAAGTTTTAGATTCAAATTATTTGAGAACTTCATTGGAATTTTTAACTGACCAAAAATAGTAAATTCCGTCCCTTTCGCAAACAGTATCTAATCCAATGTTTTTGACAGCAGTAAGGCATGAAGTAAGCAGTTTGGACAAAATAGTAGTCGTACATGAACTAGAATTTGCAATGGAACGTATTTTATAAGGTCGTTTGTGAAGTTTCGGTAACCAATTTAACGTAGAAAGTCTGTCTTGGTTTTCTTTAATACCCACTGCAAACTTGACATTTTGTTAATATATAAGGCGGGTAGTAGCCTATTAGGGGGATTTTATTACTAGTTTATGAATCTGTTCTATAGTCAACGTCATATGAGCAGGGGTACAGCAATGGTCCCACTAAAATTATTACCGTCCATAAGGCCTCTTTGCAAGCTCCTGCTGTGTTCTCATAATTACTTCTTAACGACACGCCTTTGAGTTATCTTGCATAGCACCTAGGTAGGTCAATGAAATCATTAGTGCGTGGTTCCAATTTTGATCTCATTTATGTCTTTAAGAGGAATTGATGCACTTTTAGATAGTTTCATGTCTGTTTCTCGATTCACCGGAGTCCAAATAGTGGTTTTCGTTTGCTCCAGTATTCCAGTGGTGTTGATTGACAACCCAGGCATCTTCAAGTGTCTCAACGCGTTGTTGCTGTTGAGTCCTCGTCTTTGCTTTATTGTATGCGGTATCTGTGACTAATTTGTTGTCCGTAATGATTCATGGATGAGTTAGAATAGTTCCACATGGACCAAATAAGTATATGTTTTACAACTAGGGAAGATGAAGGCGAGGGTTTGAATCCCATAAAGCTAGCTTAAGCTCCACCACCCTAACCCTCACCCACTCCCCCGTTATTCATTACTGACCGTTCATATACTGTACTTTTATTGTGGTACTGTGTACAGTTTCATTTTTTAATGATTTTCTTTCAAAAATTTAAGATAAGTTAAATTTAGGTAACTGAGTTGCCACCTTTTTTGGAAAGAGTTGCCAACTTTGCTTGCCATCTGTTCCTTTTGTGTCTGCTTAATTGTATTTAACTGTCTTTTTCTTTTGTGTGAGGGCTCTATGTGGATCTGAATGGCATCAGTTCCTGATTTCACTTATTTATTTTGCTAGTCAAGCAGCTGTTAAAGTTGCCTTTGTTCCCTTCTGTAAATAAGTCTCCTCCAAACTTAGAATACATCCTTTATAGAAGGGGACTGGTCTACCTGAAACCAAACAGGAAGCCACAAAATGACCCCTCGTCTAAAGAGGCACAAGATCTTCTTAATGTAGCCTTTTACCTAAAAGTCCAACAGATACTGGACGTTATTGCTCAAATACATAATATAATACGCAGTTTTTACGTCATCTTCTATGCTATACATCGCGAGGATGAAATCACAAGAGCTGCTGCTTTGGGTTCTAGTTATCATATTTGATGTTGCAGTAGGCTTATACGAGTACATTGACATTTAATGATTCAAAATAACACAAAGGTCAATGTACATTCCTGCTTGCTAGAAAGCCGTTTAGATATTTCTACTCAGGAAAAGTGCACACTTTGTCCATCTATTTACCTCCGTTGGAAAGTGCAAAATCTCGTACTATAGAAGTAGTTGTGTTCATGGTACCAAAGCCATAAATCAATATCATAAATCCGTAAACGAATAACGAATCAGAATGTTCAGACCAATAGACATGGACCCCAGAATAAAGGGTGTAATCAGGCGTCTGCAGATAGTAAGCATTACTCGATAAGCATGCTTCGCCCACAATGCCCACAGGCCTGAACGAAGGAAATGTAGGAAGAAGCGTATGTCTGGGATTTTGGAAGCCTACTTGTGGCTCGTAATTGGCAAAAACATCAGAAACAATTCTAGAAACTACCATCTTATAGGGATTGACCACATCATGCTGTCTCCCATAGAACTTCTTGTGTTGCTACCAGTTTGGCTTTTTTTGATACCCCTTGCTCAACAACTTTGTAGTGAGCACTTTCCCGCTCTCCATCAAGTCCTGATAATTTGAACAGGCTCTGCATAACGGATTAACTGTGATACGTAAACGCCATGTGCTGGTGCAGTCGGGATGTTACTGCTCAGAAATGAAAGTTAACAATGGGAAAGTCATCCTGTTTGTCGTAAAGCCTAGTAGTAAGTTTTCCACTGTCACTGTAGAGATGACAATCCAAGTATGAGGAGGAGGCTGCAGTCTCCGTTGTTTCCTTTATTTCAAGTTCACGTGGATAGATGAATTCCAAATACTCTGCAAATTTTGTGTTTTTCAGAGACAGTACACCATCTATATATTCTGTAGATGAAATTGAATTGTTGTGCAAAAGTATTTCTTGCCTGCTTTGATGAGATTTTGTACAAACTCCGCCTCATACGAGTGTAAAAACAAGTCAGCAAGCAACGGTGCACAGTTCGTAATACCCATCGGTATACCGATAGTTTGCTGAAATATCCGTCCACCGAACTCCCAAAAAATATTTTCAATTAGATATTCTAACATCCCAGCACGTGTTGTTCCTTATTTGTCTCTACATTTCTAGCCGTGCTTTATCTAAGGTATTTGAGCACAGGGATTTCGTTGCGCGCTATCGACAGGAAACCAATCATATTTGCGAAAGTTTCGCCCCCTGGTAACTATGGACGCTAGATTAGCTTACAATATTGGCCGAAACATTCATATACATAATAAATTATATTATTTATTAAGACAAAAATGAACTATGAGCATATTGCAGTTCTTTGACTTTTTTTACCTGATGAGTTTCTCTACAGGTTACACCATTTAAACACATTCGTTTTACTTCTTGTTTCCATCGTGTATTTGTTGACGTTCGAAAACGAAAGTGTCGGTTAACATTCTTATTTGCTGCTTTATATCTGTCCTTATTAAAGTCCATCGCGGCACTTAAATTTCATACGTTTTGCAATTCTTTCATGAACACAGGCTTTAACTTTTTATATTAATACATCGTTTATACTTTGCACCGTCAGCTGATTCGCATAAGTTATCCGCCATTTTGAATATTCGTCATCGAACCTTGTAACTGCGTAACCGCGTGACGTAATGCTTAAGAGGTATTGTCAACTACCAAAGGGGAAGCCAGGTAATAAAAATAATAATGAAAACCAATAAAAAGAAATTATTTATGCAAAACTCGCTCAATGAGGGGTGTTAGAAAAGAAATAAATTATTCCGAACCGTTCGCCGCGCTCGCTCGTGCTCAAATGGGTACAACCCAAACTCAACTGTGCTTTATCTTAGGCATTTGAGCACGGTTTGGAATAATTTATTTCTTAATTCCAGCATCTTTATGGCATCTGTACCTGAGTATTTTGTAGTGCATCAGAGTGATCCCGAACGAAGTATGTGTCTTTTTAGCCAATGACAACATACTGGAAACGACGGTTACCATTCTTATGGAGGAAACAATGGTTGATAATTTCCTTTAATTTAGATTTCAATTTATCATGAGGAATAGTTGTGTAAGAGTAGAGAAAGAGATAAAAATGATGTAACGCTAGAATATGATTCCGAACTTGTGTAAAGCTCACCATAAAACAAACTAAAAAAAGAGAGAGAAAAAAAAGCAAAGAAACAAACAAACTAGAAAACAGAAATTTGACGTAATTCTTTTGAACTAATTTATATGTGAAATGTCATTTTCCCAGACACAGATAAAAGAGATGCTCTCACCAATGGCTTTGCAATGGTGGCCAACCTCGGTATTTCTACAGCCTGGGGGCCTGTGCAGACTATGACCGTAGAAACATACCCAACTGTAATAAGGTATGAATACTTAATAACGTTAACGAGTCTTCAAGTTCGTAATGTAATGTTAAAATAGGGTATGCAGGGGTATACTTTTGTGATACGTTGCTTTATTTAAAAAGTCTATTACTAGAGCTTTCCGGGTTATCCGTGAGCAGATACGTTTACGCTACAATTATGGGATACTGTTTAATATGACACTGTTGTGAAGGTAGTCTATAATTATTGTTCCTGGATGTTTTATGTGTGATAATAGTTTTGCTTATCATCAGTATACAGTCAAACTTATCTTAAAGACCACCTGTATTGAGCAATCTCCTGTCAAAAAAATCTAAAAAGGCCACTATTTAAGATTTCATTAAAAAAAAAGAAAAAGTGTAAATTTACCTGTATTAAGCAAGCACTTGGCTTTGGCAATCATTTTAGCTTTCCCCATAAGTACTTGTTTAACACATGTTGACTGTACATGTATTCTCGTCAGTAATTAGGATCTGCGCAATGCAAAAGAAAAAACGTGAAGAGGCGTATACGGACAGCCTGATAGCTGCAGATTTTGTATATGCTTGAGACACTAATTTCGGTTGATGAAGATTTGGTGTTAAACGTCCCTTTCTATATTATTTAAGTCATACATCACGAAAACATACCTATATAATTTTGACCCCCTTAAACCCCACTTTTATATAGTAAAACTGGGGTTCACAGGGGTATACATTATTTTTCCTATTTCAGGTAAAAGCATAGATTGTGGGTACTCGTTAGAACCGCCTCGCTGAGGCGGTTCTAACGAGTACCCACAATCTATGTTTTTGAGCAGGAATATGAAAAATATTTAAATTTTTCATCCGAAAATTTTCAGTTCTTGGAGGTGAAAATTTCTATTTATTTGAATAGGTGTGTTTTCGTAATGTCTTGACGATAAAAAGGTGATAACGAAAGGCGCTGTGCAATGAAGCGCCGTACAATCATAGGCTGTATTCTGCTTTAAACTGTATTCGAACCCGGTACCTCATATTCCCATCACGGAAACATGCCTATATAATTTTGACCCCCTCAAACCCCACTTTTATATAGTAAAACTGGGGTTTACAGGGGTATACATTATTTTCTTATTTCTGCTCTAAAACATAGATTGTGGGTGCTCGTTAGAACCGCCTCGTCGAGGCGGTTCTAACGAGTACCCACAATCTATGTTTTGAGCAGAAGTATGAAAAATATCAGAAGTTTTCATCTGAAAATTTTCAGTTTTTGGTGGTTAAATTTTCAGTATATTTGAATAGGCGTGTTTTCGTAATGCGAAGTCGCGAGCGCTAACTATTCGGCTATGCGGACGCTTCAGATAATGTACTTATTCGTCATATCTGCGATAGTTTAAGGAATTACATATTTCTTTTGATGTATAATGAATGTACGATAGAATCATCATGTAAATAATTTCATAATCTTGATGTAAGTCTGATTAGATAAGTAACTTCATATAGAAAATAGATAAACTAAGGACATCATTTGATATTATTAGAAGGTGAGGATGTGCATCCCGTATATTCAAGTTTATAATGATATATCAGGTCACTAATTTTCGAGGAAGAAATCGAAGCATTTTGCTTCTCACTTGGAAGCCACAAAGGAAGCTATTTTCTCCTGTAAGAAAGTGTTAGGAATCTGTTAAAGATAGTTGCATACTCATCATAGACTAAATGTACCTTTTAACTGCGATTTAAACTTGGTTTTGATGTCATAACTGAGCGAAATGAATCTTCGCGGCCTACCCGGACAGTGAGTTCACGTTTGATCTGTCTAATCATTGCCTACATACCTTTATGAAACCTAAGAAAATATATTCAATTCAATATTGTCATCGGTCGACTTGACTTATAAAGTCTAAACCACATAAATAAAAAACAAAACATAAACAAAAACATTGTTCTTTTTCGTACTGTAATGTCGTTGGACGTTTGTGGTCTTTGGTTCGGAATAGAATTTCCTTTCTCTGTAACATTAGAGAAGTCATAGAGCACACAACACAGAAAGAATAACAAAATACTTCTGTTACGATGTTTTCTACCACAAATGCAGTTTCTTTTTTAAATTAAACGCAAAGCGAAAAACGTCTTTTCAAATGATGTCGAAAACAGAGTAGCCTTGTAGCACCGGCGTACACGCCGCAGTTGGAGACACACTCAAACAGTTAACATTTTCCATTAATTTTAAAACTATTTTTACAAAACGTGGTACAAATAGAGTTTCATCAGGCGAATGATTAGATAGCCATACTTACATGTACCCTAAGTTTCCATACAGATAGACCCGAAGCTCGCGTCCTTCGATATCTGAACTCGGAACAATATTCCCCAATATCAGTGCAATAATCTTATGTTATTTCAAATCGCATTACCTTATAAAGTATTGTATAAGTTTATCAGCAAACGAAAAGCGGTAACATATCGAAAACATACCTATATAATTTTGACCCCTTCAAACCCCACTTTTATATAGTAAAACTGGGGTTTACAGGGGTATATATTATTTTTCTTATTTCTGCTCAAAACATAGATTGTGGGTACTCGTTAGAACCGCCTCCTCGAGGCGGTTCTAACGAGTACCAACAATCTACGTTTTTGAGCAGAAATATGACAAATATCAGAATTTTTTATCTGAAAATTTTTCATTTTTTGGTGATAAAATTTTTCAGTATATTTAAATAGGCATGTTTTCGTAATGATATAAAAACACTTTACAAAACTTTATGACTTTTTAAGTCTTTCGTACCATGCAACAGTGTTAGAAAATTAAACCCATGAAATTGAATGCGCTATGAATAGACCTTTTTAAATACTACGTCACACATTATTCATCATTCGGAACCTCCCGGTCTTTAACGCAGATTACGTTCAAGCCTCGTTCCTATATTTCTTCAGACAAATAAAGCAGTTTCAATCGTCAAAAGTTTCTTTTCAGAAGAGATTCTCATCATTTAAATGCCATAAACCCAAATATTGACATTTGAAATTATACTAGCTAGAAAACTGGTCACCATAAACAATATTACCATCACGAAAATATACCTATATAATTTTGACCCCCTTAAACCCCATTTTTATATAGTAAAACTGGGGTTTACAGGGATATACATTATTTTTCTTATTTCTGCTCAAAAACATAGATTGTGGTACTCGTTAGAACCGCCCCGGCGAGGCGGATCTAACGAGTACCCACAATCTATGTTTTGAGCAGAAATGTGAAAATAAATCCGAATTTTTATCTGAAAATTTTCATTTTTTGGTGATAAAATTTTCAGTATATATTTGAATGGGCATGTTTTCGTAATGGGTTACGCGGGTGCCTGCTAATATCGGAAATATATCATTGAAAAATTTGTATTTGTCTTCAGAAACGCAGTAAGGTTGCTTTTAAAGCTTTACATTTAAACATTAGATAAAATTTACTATTAAATATTAACCAAAAGGAATTTATTATCCAAGTATGGCTTGTATAAAATGGTATCAGTGGAACCCGAAATGCTTTTGCCATCCATAATTTTTGGTCACTTGGCATAACATTGTTATCACGTGGCCAGTAGCCCGGATGAAAATAACATTAAAAGGTCTATAAGCCAACTATGTAACAAGTGCAATGGTTCTGAGCCATTCGCTCTATACAGATTCTGCAATATAAGATTTTATTCTGACACATCTAAACGAAAAACCAAACAATAAATAAATAAACAAATAAAATAAAACAGAGCTCAGAGATTAGTAAAATCTGCTAAACTTCATTTAACTTATCTTTATGCTCAACTGCAAAGTCAAATCACTTGTTTTATGTTTTTCTATCGACGTTCTGCAAGAATCATATTTTGAGTTGAAGCCTGATGTCTGGTTATACATATATTTTTAAAGGGATTGTACACACTTTCAGATTAGACAAATCTTTCACAATAAATTGTACTTCAGTTCTGAAAATTGGTCTACTCTAGAAGTACAGAGTTTGTAGCCCTTGGGAGCAATGCGCTTCTTCTAGAGTAGACCTCCCAAAGCAAATAGGAAGCTGAATTTTTTCTGTCCTGTAACTTGGCAGGGAAATTAACTGGTATACCCAATCACTCTATTTGATTTCTCTGAAAGTGACTTTTTTTTTAATTTTTATCTTTTTATTTATCTATTTATTTATTTCAGAAATATTGGATTTGGGTTTTGTAGCGTGCTTGCGCGAGTAGGAGCAGCAGTGGGACCACAGCTGGTTTTCTTGGTATATTTGACATTTAATGATTTATGTGAAGCGAAAAGCAGTGCAAATCCTTTACTGAAACTGCTCGCAGATGATGCTACTTGCCGATAACATTTCAGCAGTTTTGTGTTTAACGTGTATATATTCAGCAAACGACAAATTAATGATATTTGTCCCAGAAAACAGACTTCGATATTTCATGCAAATCGTCTCCAGATGAAACCGCTTGCATGTCATATCATATCTTATTTTCTGGAAGAAAAATTGGAAAATATTTTGTCATCTGCTAATTTTTACCCAGTGTTCTTTCTATTCGCTAATGTGCTATTCATGGTTACTGTAAATATTTTTTATTAAGGAAGATTGGTACCTGTTTAGGAGAGGCAACTGTAAGAAAATAGCTTATCCTTACTTCTTAAAATGGGTTTAAATACTTTTGTGGGAGGATTTTTTTCTTTTTTTGAGTAGCCTGCTTTTCAGCGGGGACTTGGTTTACAAGAAAGCGAACAAGCAATAAAAAAAATGGTGTTTCTCTTGCAAACAATGTCGGAAACTCTATACCGAGTCATCTAATCGCCATAACGTTTTCTTTGCCAAAGGCGATAATAATAGGCTTTTGCAAACAGCGTGCATCCAGATAAAACGGCTCATAATGAGCCGTCTCAGGATCTACGCTTTTTCAACGTTACATGGTGACTAGTTTCCAATCGATAGTTTATTTTCATAAAAAATCAAAACAGACGACAAATGTAGTCTGAAATTTGGCGCCGAAAGAGTTAAATGCAATCGCATAATTGGCAGTACATAAGTCAAGGCTTTGTTACAATTTTGACATGCGCTGTACGAGTCGTATCTTAACTTGTCAAATGGTGTCAAAAGTTCAAAGCTGATATATTTAAGAGGTCTGGGTACATTTGGCAGGTTTTCCGCCATTTTCTAAAATAAGCTGACGTGATATATTGATTGTTTTCCTTTATACCAAATCCTTTCTCAACAGGGGTCAATTCATAAGGGAAGAATTTACTCTTCTTGAGGTCTTACAAACGGAAAAGGGTCTACTATAAAAGGAAAGAATTTGCTCCCATGGGAAGCAAATTCTTTCCTTTTAAAGTATACCTTTTTGGCAAAGTTTTCTCCCTAAAAGCACATCCATTAACATTAATTGGCATGTCGCTTATGTCCCTTGGCTTCAAGCAACTTCATTTTTTAGGATTATTCTCCGCTGGTAGACATTTAACATTTTGAGACATGCAGTGAGAGGTGTTTCTTTTTCAGTCGCCGAATGTTTGTTTTAGCGACTAATCGGTTTGTGATTCAAATTCAAGACCATACCAAACCGTCATTGGTTTCTAGAGCAAACGGCGTAAAACAAGGAAGTCACCAATATCTTTCCAGATGATGGAGCTAATTTTCAATCTGTCCGCCACTAAACCTGTACTCGCTCCTTACCCTATATCTAACCATTAGTTACCCTTTACCTAACCAGAGTTGTCCACCTAAACCTAACTATGACCCAACAAAAACCTTAATTGTAACTGAAATCTACACGTAAACTTATCTTAATTTCAGCTATTTGTGAGCGTTCTACAGAGGAATGACTTCGGGTGATGAGGGTGATGTTGTCTCTACGTTACCCTTCAAAGTACACACACACACACACACACACACACACACACACACACACACACACACAATTGTCTTACTAAATGCCGTTCCAAGGCGGTTCTTATTTTGAGTTCCTTATTTTTCGTTTCGTCGGTAATTGTCGGTGGTTTGTGCTTAGTTTCAGAGTTTACGTCTACTTTATTGCCTTGGAAAGGCTAGACGTTTTATTTTGATTTTGGATACCATTTCTATGTTATCTCTCCACACGCATGCTAAATCTGGCTCCAAAAGGCAACTAGTAAAGCTTAAGAAAGAGAAAACATCAGCTATTTTGAGAAAGGTGTAACGGGAATGTACACACATCCAATAAATAATTCTGATATGGAAATATTTGTCTTCCTTTTCATCTGTGACTACCTTTTAAGAAAAGAACCCAGGAACAATTTCTTTCCTGTAAGAGAAACCCCCATTTGTGAATGTTCAAAAACTATGGAGACAAATTCATGTCTGGAAAAGTTGTCTCCCTTTGCAATTGGACGGTAAAAATGTTTATGTATATCCCTTCACCTTAATCTTTGCCACTCTATGGGTTAATTTGGCAGACAAACCACAGAAAACAGGTTTGGCATTTCGTGCAAATTGTCCACATAGTAGACAATTTGCAAGAAATGTAAAAAAAAACGCGTTTTCTTGGATTAATAATAAGAAAAAAAAACATTTGTGTATGTCATTTGCTGAAAATTTTACCAAGCATGCAAAGCATTAAGTACGATGTTTCTTTTCAGGGTGTGTATGTTCCAGGACTCTTATATTTCTTCTGTGGAGTTTTGGCTTTGCTCTGTGTCTTGGGATTATTCTGGCTTCCGGAAACAAAGGACGCAAATCTTAGTGACAAACTCAACCAAACTATACACGTCGAAAACTTGAAAAACGGAACTAAGTAGGACACGTAATTGATGCTTTCCTAGTGTAGTCTGTAAGAACAAAGTTGATACGCTATAGTGGATTCAAAGCATGTTTAGCTGCTTGCTTATTATACAGAGTTATTTAACTCTTTCACTGCCACAGGCGATCATAATAGGCTTTTGCAAACGGCATAGGTCCCGATGAGACGGCTCATATGAGACGTCTCATCTGGATCTATGCTGTTTGACATTCAGTCTTTCAACTTTACGTATAAACTTTTTTTCAAGCGATAGTTAGTTAAAACAAAGAAAAGCAGACGACAAATGTCATCTGAAATTTGGCACCAAAAGAGTTAACGCTCGGCGTGCTGGGTATAATTATCGGTAAACGACATTTTGAAATGTTTCTCTTATTTTTCCTAGAAAATAGGCTTTGCTATTTCATGCAAATTCTCTTCTAATTTTCATGAACTGTCTAATTCTATTTCTGGGACAACTAAGAAAAATATTATGTTTTCTGCTAAATTTGCCCAGAGAGTGATTATTCTATCAGTAAAGAGGATTGTGTGCTGACCTAGCCACTATAGACTCTCAGTCGGATATGCAATGCCAAACACCTTTAAAATGCTGTTATTTAAGCTTTATCTTGTTAGATACAATTTAAGCAGATTTTTAAATATTGTTTGTTTGTTTGTTTTTTTTTTGTTTGTTTTTTTGTTTTTTTTTCTTGGGAAATAACTTATTACACTTCAATTGAATCAAGGCGACGGTTTGCATGAAATGTCAAAATATAAAAATATGGTGATATTTATTGGCAAAATAAGAATAACATTCGTAAAATAATCATTGCCACACAAGGGTTAAACTATAAAATATTAAAGTAAATGAAATAATCATAAAATTGGAAATGTTTTTTAAAAATGAAAGCCACGTTCAGAAACCACAGATTTGGAAAGTAAAAGAAAGGAATGTGAGATATGTAGAACGCAAAGCGCAGTGCCCAGCCTACCAAGGTCATGAAGATATTGGATCAACGTCATGTTTATTGATACGTACCTGCGTTAAAAAAGAAGCTTAACCCTTCTAATGCTGAATAATTAAGATACCACGCCCACTTCTAATTTTCGGCCAATCAGATAACTTAATCCGGGGTTTTTTGACAGAAATTCACATATTTAACGACAGTCAGTGCAGAGCCAGATCAGTTGGCTTCCAAAGCCAACTGATCTGGATCTACACTGTTTGCTAAAACAGGGCATGTCGTGTTCAGCAAGAGAAGGGTTAAAGGATTTTCCATTTAAGTTCAAGCTTTCCATACTGTTTGTCTTCGATAACGTTAGGAAATTTGAATTCTGTCATGTTTAATCTGTTGTAATAGCGTAGATTTACATCATAAAATATTGTAAGTATATTTACTGTTATTGTGATTATTAGTGTTTTCGACAGAGAAAACTACTTTCAACCCTGTTGTTGTTTCGCCTCATCGTTTCAGGGCAGTTCCTCTGTTGCAGTTTTTGGACGGCTTTCTTTTTTTTTTCTTTTTCTTTTTTTTTAAATCCGTCCTTTAAAATAGCGATGTCCGGGCGGGCGGGCATCGGGCGTCGTCCAAGGGGTTAACCTTTTCGTTAACCTTTTTTCAAAGTTGTATGTTACCTTTATTATTCAGCCGATTGCTTTCATATTTGCTAGGGATAAAGAGGACAACCAGTAGGTGTGTCATGTGCAAGAAAGACAACTCTAGCTTCCGTTTTTGAGTTACCTCCCATAGTTGTCAAATCTTGTGTGGCTTATCTGACGACATGAAAGCCGTAACAAAGGAATGAAGCATAGCTGAAAAAATATTCCGTCTTTCCTGGGAATCAAACCCGGGCCTCCCGGTTAAAAATCCAATGCTCTTACCACTGAGCCAAAGAGTCGACTCCCTGACGCAGTTGTCAGAGATTGAATATATACTTAGAAGCTATGCGTAATCTGCTTAGGCAGATAATCGAAGGTAGGAGTGCTCGGTCGTAACACTCCCCCTTTTCAAGGAAGTCATCATTTGTGATGACGTGAAGCCATTTTCGGCGTATAAAGTCCTATCCCGGACGAGCCTCAATCTTACGACATGAAATTCGTAACAAAGGAATGAAGCATAGCTGAAAAAATTTCCACGCCTTTCGCGGGAATCGAACCCGGTCCTCCCGGTTAAAAATCCAATGCTCTTACCACTGAGCCAAAGAGTCGACTCCCTGACGCAGTTGTCAGAGATTGAATATATACTTAGAAGCTATGCGTAATCTGCTTAGGCAGATAATCGAAGGTAGGAGTGCTCGGTCGTAACACTTATAACTCTAAAACCCTTTAAGGTATTTTCATGATACTTCACCATTAGGTAGAGGACATTGAGTAGGCTTGTTGCGTACAAGAAAAACAACTCTTACTGGCTGCGTTCTTGAGTTATCTCCCATAGTTATAAAATCTTGTGCAGGCCGTAACTCAATAATCCTTTGAGATATTTTCATGATACTTGATCAAGTTGTAGAGGACATTAAACAGGTATGTCATATACAAGAACAACAATTCTAGCTGATTCCGTTTTGGAAGTTACCTCCCATAGTTGTTAAAATTTGTACGGCCCATAACTCTAAAACCCTACAAGTTATTTTCATGATACTTCACCAATAGGTAGAGGGCATTGAGTAGGGAAGTCGCGTACAAGATTGACAACTCTAACTGGCTGTGTTCTGGAGTTATCTCCCATAGTTATGAAATCTTGTGCAGGCCATAACTCAATATCCCTTTGAGATATTATCATGATATTTGATCAGGTTGTAGAGGACATTGAGTAGGTATGTCATATAACAAGAACAAAAACTCTGACTCAGTTCTAGAGGTATCTCCCATAGTTGTTAAATCTTGTGCAGGCTATAACTCTTCAACCTTTTGAGATATTTTTATGATACTTCATCAAGTTGTAAAGGACATTGAGTAGGCATCTCATGTACACTGACTCCATTATTGAGTTAACTCCCATAGTTGTTAAATTTGCTGACGGTCATTACTTCTCTACCAGTTGACATTTTTTGTTGATAATTAATAGGGATGCTTAGAACATAAAGATGGAGAGTTGCATCTAAAAATTGTAACTATGGGTTACTCATTACTCCATTTGTTTTCAATTATCTCCCCTGGTTGTAAAATCTTATGCAGGTCATAACTCTTTAACCAGTAGAGACATTTTAATGATAGTTAATAGAGATGCTAAGAACATAAACTAGGTGTGTCACAATATGTAAGGACAACTCTGACCTACGGATTGTTGGAGTTATCTCCCTTACTTACACTGCGGATGCAAATTTATCAGGAATGCATGCAGCAGACTTTATTTTTCTCATTATTTTTGGATTCTTTGTTGAAAATCACATACTAGCGAACACAAAATTGAGTTTCTCTGACTAACGGTTGAAGACTTACAGGCCTTGCAGGCAAAGGGCCTTATATTCCTCATTATTTTTTTATTCTGTGTTGAAAATCACTTACTTACGAACACAAAATCTAGTTTCTACGACTTACAGTTTGAGAGTTATAATCTTTGCAAGTAACAGGCCTTATTTTTCTCATTATTTTCGGATTTTTTGTTGAAAATCACTTACTAGCAAACAAAAAATCCACTTTACATGACTTATGGTTTGAGAGTTATAATCATTGCAGGCAACAGGCCTTATTTTTCTCATTAGTTTCAGTTTCTTTGTTGAAAAACTCAAAATCCAGTTCCCACAACTTATGGTTGATTCACAGTTGTGGAATTATCACCCACTGCAGGGTTAAACAAGTGTATTCCTTGATAAAATTACATCTCTGATGCCCTAGATTGAAAATTTTGCGGTGCGGTCGGGGAATTTGCTATCTCTTCTGATGGCTATTTTTTGGTTTAAACATATTTTATTATCCAAATATTACATAACACTATACATTGTAGCACATAAGAAATAGGATCAGAACGAAAGTATAACTACTTATTTAGTTCTTCTCCTTAACAATTACAGTTGTACAAATAGTGACGGAAAAATGTTAAACAATATAGATCTCAATTTGTGGATGTGAATTAAGGATGCAGATTTGAAAGAAGAAAAAAAAAACAAAAAAAACACACACAAAAAAAAAAAACACAAACAAATATATATATATAAAAAAAAAAAAAAATATATATATATATATATATATATATATATATATATATATATATATATATATATATATATATATATATATATATATATATATATATATAAAGAGCAATGATAAGATAACGAAAGCAATAAAAAAAAAATAATAATTATATATATATATATATACTGGAAATGACAGTAAGGTCAGAATATCAATTAAAGAGCCATAACTGTTAACTGGTTCATACTAATGCCACTTCTAAGGCTGATAAAATCAGTCGTAGAAGTCGCTTTAATATATCGCAAGATCTTAAGGGATTTTAATAAAATCAATTGGGGGGATAAGGGCAGCGCTTCCCTGGTAAGTATCCCACAGAATCTACTAACGTTTCAATAGAGAGTTGCATGTACAGAACGTTGTATTTAAATGGCTTCAACAGTTAAAAGCGTTTTGTGTCGCTTATATACTTTTGGACTTTTTCAAATATAAGAACATTTGTTGTGTATGGTAAAGAGGCATCTCCATATAGTAGAAGATTAAGCGATATTGTTTGATACTCTGATACAGCGTTAAAGAGTTCGTTTCTCTGTGCGGTGTACAAGGGACAACAAAGTAGATAATGGTGCGAATTTTCTACCTGTCCACAGTGGCAAAATGGAGATTCTGTTATATTTTTGGAGTAGAGATCGCTGTTTAAGCTGCTACATTTTGTTCGGAGACGTGTATGCAAGATCTGTGTTTTCCTATTGCCTGTATAGAAATATTTTGGAATAGACGTTCTGTTGCGGTTTAAATAATTCTTGAAAGAAGTAACCGAACTGGAACGTTTTGCTTCATCGGACAAGTCGTTCCATTTTCTTACCACAGATGGTTAAAAAGACTGAAAATATAGATTAGTTCTAGCGTGAATAGATTGTAGGTTATCTGCATTTCGGAGGCTGTATTGGGATAGATTGTTTATTGACTGTGGTACTAAAGAAGAAAGATAAGACGGAGTTAAGTCATTATACATTTTGTAGAACATGACGAGTTTATAATTTTCCCGTCTCTTTTCTAGTGTAACCCAGCCAGTTTCTTGGTACAGGGCATTAAGAGATACAAGTTTGGTTGTTCCAGTGGCAATTCGATTTGGATTTTCTCAATTTCTTGTTTTTCAAATTGTGTGCAGTTGTCCCATACTATATCCCCGTATTCAAAAAAGGGCCTTATAAAAGTTGTAAATATTATTTCTAGAGAACTCCTGTCCAACTTAAACTTGAGTTTTCGCATAATATTAATCCTGTTCCATGCTTTTTTAGTTATGTAATCAATATGTTGGTGCCAAGTGCAGTCGTTGGACAGAATCAAGCCTAGTGTTTATGAGATGACACTTCAGCTATTTGTACTTCTTGCATAAACAGGGGTGGGTGAACAGGCTTGTTTAGTTTTCGAGATATCAGCATTGATTCGGTTTTGATCGGATTGAAGTCAACTAACCAGTTGTTTGCCCAGATAGAAATTTTTGAAAGGTCTGAGTTAAGGCAAACAGCAGATGTAATAGGATTTTCAACAATAATGTAGAGGCTAGTATCGTCAGCGAACAGGCGAATGTTGGAGCCAATTTCAGCGACTATGTCATTAATGTAGATTAAGAAAAGTATTGGCCCGAGTATGGAGCCTTGCGGCACTCCAGCAAGAATATACGTCCAATCTGACGCGACACCAGGAAGTATAACGCGTTGTTTTCTTTCAGCTAAATAATTTGTAAACCATTTGAGAAGTTCTCCCTGAATACCTGCTGCCTTAAGTTTGTGTAAAAGCCCTGCGTGCCATACACGATCAAATGCTTTCCTGATGTCGCAGAAGACAACTCTAACTTCTTTGCCCATGTCTAAGGCTTGACAGAATGTATTGTACAAGAAAGTGAGTTGGTTTACAGTGGAGTCTCCTTGTATGAACCCGGACTGTAAAGATGATAGAACGTTATTATCTCGAAGATGATTGTATAAGTGCTTGAATATAAGCCTTTCAAATACTTTGTCTTCAGAGGTTAGCAAAGAAATGGGTCTGTAATTACTTACTAATGAGGGATCATCTTTTTTATGAATAGGGCATATGTTTGCTTCTTTCCATTGTCTAGGTACTTCACCTTGACTGAGGGATCGGTTAAAGAGGACACATAGCGGAAAAGCTAGTTCTTTTGACAGTTCTTTAAGAATGCGATTGCTTAATCCGTTTGGACCAGATGCTTTTCCAATCGGTAGTGATTTTAGGACAGATTCAACTTCTAAGGGGGTGAGGATGATAGAATTTAAGGTAGATTCGATATTATATGGAGGTAAAGCTGGAAGTTCAGCGTTACTATCATCTAACAGTGTTTGTTCCTTAAAATAATTATTAAGTAGATTAGCCTTGTCTTGCTCATCAGTATATATACGTCCATTGCTATCCAGAGGTGGGATGGACGAGGTGGCAGTGGGAGATATCACAGTTTTTAGAGTGGACCACCAGTCTGTAGAAGTAAGGGAATCAGACTTCAACTTCTTAGCGATATTTTCATCACATGTTCTTTTCGATTCTTTTATCAACGAGACTACTTTGTTTCTGAGTTTCCCGAATTTATCCTAATGGTACTGCAAATCAGTTTGTTTAGCTTTTCTATAAGCCCTTTTGCGTTTTCTAATATATCGTTTGATAAATGTAGTTAACCAGGGTGGATCGGAAGGTCTAACTTTTATGTTTTTATTTGGGATGCATAATTTTGATATGGATAGTATGTAATCAGTGACATTCTTTGCATGTGTGTTTATGTCATTATCTTCTAGGGATACCCGGTCAGTAGATGCAGCTTTATTGCGTAATAGGTTATAATCTCCTTGATCGTACTTCCATATATGCCGGGTAAAGGATTTTGACTTGGGTTTAGAGAAATTGTATATACCGAAAATTGGACAATGGTACCGATGCTCTTGATCCAGAAATGGATCCGCAACACCACGGACTATTAAGTGGGAATTATTGCTTACGAGGAGAATATCCAGTAGGGAAGAGGAAGTTTCAGTAAAGTGAGTAGGTTCGTTTATAGCTTGGAATAATGCAAATTGAGTGCAGAAACTATGTATCTTCCGCGATGATTGCGGATGTAGCATGTTGAAGTTGAAGTCACTCGTTATAATTATGTCATTTATGCCTGAGTCAACAGCTAGGTGTAAAGAGTCTTCTATCAGGGAGTAACAAGCAAGATCGGAATTGGGTGGTCTGTAAAATAAGCCAAAAAGCGTGCGTTTATGATTATTTGAAAGTTCAATCCATATACATTCGATACCTCTAGGTTCTAAATCTTGCCTGCGTCTATAATGTAAACCCTCCTTTACATATATTATGACACCACCGTGACTGTCTCCAACTCGGTCCTTGCGTTCAGGGCTGTTAAAAGACTGTAGATGAATATCACTTGTAGAAAAGGACGAGTTCAACCAGGTCTCAGTAAAAGCCAATATGTCAAAATGGAATAACTCTGCGTGCAACACATCTAGTTTTGAAGCCAGACTTTGGACATTGTAGTGAACAAAAGACAGATGATGACTTATATTCAATGAATTTATAAATGTAGAAGAGATGCCAGAAATTGAACTAGTGGTAACTGATGATATGGACGACGATGGGCCTGGGTTCGGATGAATATCGCCAGCAGATAGTAATAATACAGACAGCCATGCTATCAACATTACAGTAAAAGAACATATATATACATACAACATAAATTTTGCGTTTGCTTCGTGATTCTTTCCTTTTGTTAAATTTTTACAATAGTTATGATTAATAATACTGTTAGCTATATATTCGTTTTGTTTCAGCTGAAGAATGAATGAGTAAGACAAAATCGTCTGCATCGTGATACTAAAAACATAAGAAAATGAAGTAGAATTGAGAACTTGTACATGCAACAGTATGTTGGCATATCAGCTACTGATACTTGTTTCACATCATAAACTATGTAATTGTTGAAAGGAGAAATAGAAACAAATCAGCAACTGGTGTGCCAACTCGCATACAAGTGATAAAATAATGAATCGGCGGGAATGACCAAGGAGCGCTACCCCCAAATACCCATAAGTGCATAGAAGGAATTCGTAAAAACATATAAAAGATGAAGAAAACAAAAATAGACATGATAACAAAGAATGGAGGGTTTACAAATAACTTAACAGTTTATCGTGCTGTGGGTTTTCCAATCAGTTAGCAGCCGCAATCCCAACAGTTCCTAAGTGTTATACCATGAATATAGTTTTATCAAAATTTGAGTGTCTAATACACATATATACAATGACTAAGTTCAAAACATGTCGAAGATGCCAAATTTATAATACAGATAAGATAGTTATGCAAATAATAGAACACTGACAAAGCAGCAAATGATAAATAATTTAGTAAAAAACGCTATATTTTTGATGAAAAATATATACTTTACTAATGCCATCAATCCATTTATAACGTGCCATTAAAGGCACAGTGGCAAGCATTGCAGACCCTGATCAGACTCCGTATGCCACGGCATTTGATCAGGGTCTTCACTTTTTGCATCATATTACTGAACTTCTGACGTTTCACAGGCAACAAACAAGAAATACAATAAGACGGTCAGTCAAACTACGACCGGAAACAGGCCGGGTCAAATAGATGCACCATTGATCCACTTATTGTAGGTACTATACATATTAAGATATGCAAATAATTTAGTAATTCACACTTTATATTTGCTGAAGAATATATACTTTTCTAATGCCATTAATCCATTTATGCTTACGTCCAAATAAGGCACAATGGCATGTAGTGCAGTCCCGGATCAGACTCCGTATAACACGACGCTATTTTTTCAAGTTAACTCCCCCGAAAGAATTTCTAAGCAAAATTCTTGTGCACTTCATAACTTCTAAATGGTTTGAAATATTTTCATAATATTTGGTAGAGGCATAGATAAGTACCAGTAGGCATGCCCTGTATAAGAGAGACAACGCTGACTTTCTTTGTTAGGTACCTGAAGCCGAAAGCTTGTGCGGCCAAAATTGAATATTGGACGGACTTTTCATAAATCTGTCCTTTAAAATAGCGATGTCATGGCCGGCAGGCATTGGGTCTTCCGAGGTTTACCTTTTCATTGACCTTTTGAAAAACACGTCCATAATGCCGCTAGGCATTTTTCTCTTTCTCTCTCTTTTTTTTTTTTTTTTTTTTTTTTTTTTTTTCTGTCGGTTATTACACTGTGCCGTTGTGGCTTGTTGTTGCTTGTTATACCCCCGACATACAAAGTATGTGGGGGTATATAGTTTTCGCTTTTCCGTTCGTCCGTTCGTTCGTACGTACGTACGTTCGTTCGTTCGTTCGTCTTTCCGTCACAGGGTCAAAGTTTTTGCGTCAAAGTTTATAAGACCTCATATTTTGAAGACCCTTTAATGGATTTCATTCATAGTTGGCATTATGGTAGATATAGGTCTAAAGATTTTATCAGCATCATCCTACCCCGGGGGTGACCTTGGGGTCAAGGTCACAGAATTTTCATAAAAATTTTCATAAAAAAGTCAAAGTGTTTTGTGTTTAAGTTTAAGTTTATATAGCTATATCATCAAGACCCTTGAGGAATTTCATTTATATTTGACATGTTGATAGATATGGGCCTAGAGTCTTACTCCGCATGATCCCCACCCAGGGTGTGACCGAGGTCTAGGTCACGAACTTTCACAAACTTTCATACTTTATTTTTGCCTTAGGGTCAAAGATTTACGTTAAAGTTTATAAGACCTCATATTTTGAAGACCCTTTGATTGTTGCATAGTCGTCCGCTAAGCCTAGGATCCGGCCATTGTGTGTCCACTCTTAAAAACAGCAACAAGAGGCTTTTCTGATTAAATATGCCATTTTATTTTCACTACAACAAGCTACAACTCTCGGACTAAACCAACTCTACTGCAGACTACTTAATACTTAACTTCAGAGTAAAACAACTCCCGCTCCACGCATTGCGCACAGCTTATATACTCTTGCTCACATGACCATTACATCATGGCTCTGAAAATAGAGCTAGGACCTCCCCTCCCGGACCTGTACGGAATATTACTGGTATACTTGACATCTTACGTCTGCCAAGTCCTACCCCTTAACCCTTATTAACCCTTATCAATATTCATTTATGACGTCAATGAACATCTGGGTTGCTGATCTGATTCAGAAGATGTATGTTTTACGCTTGTCACTTTTTATGTGTTTTTACCAAAAATATAAGATTTACTTCTTACTTAACAAGCTGTAAGACCTTAGAGCAGATTAAAGTTGAAACCTGATATTTTTCCTATCTTTTATAAAGTATTGTAGAATTAGTTAAACCAAATGAAACGTACAGGTAATAGGAGAAATATGCCCTTATATTCTTTATTAAATATAACATGAACATGCCTTACGGCCCATAAACACATGCGTAATGGTCATTACGTAACATTCGTCCCCACACAAGAAATATACTACCTGTGGTAGAATATTTCTAAGTGGACACAATGATAATCGTTATCATTGAACTTAATAGGAAAACATGCAATTAATATTCACTAATTACAAAATGTATGCTTTAGAAATTACCTTATTAATTAAAATTTTAATCAAAACTTATTACCTTAATCATCCTCTCATACCCTTTCTTTCCTATGAGAAGGTTTTTCACATAAAACACAAAAGAAACATTTTGAATGAAAAAAATATATATACTCGCACTTTAGCTGTCACTGCACTATATATATATTTACATTTAGCTGTCAGTGCACTATTTACATTTGCTATATAACATATTTAATCTTGTTCTTTGTCCTGTCCCGACAATTCCGACGGACCTACCGCAGGGGTGGCTGGTTCCCTCTCATCTTCCACCCCCGGTCCGTATTCTGTTGATCCTGATGGACCTACCGCAGGAGTGGCTGGTTCCCCTTGATCATCTGCCACTCCCGGTCCATTTTCCCGTTCACGTCGTGCCGCAGCCGCCCTTCCGAAGGCTTCTTCACAAGCCTGAAGGAATGTTCTAGCCCCGATCGAAAGTAGAGGCTGGGTTTCGACTTGCCTTTGATTTTCTCCCGTCTCGTCGTCCTTCGGCTCCTCTATGTCTGACAGTATCCTTATGTCACTGTCAGAATCAGAGTCCAGTTCAAGTGAGAGGTTGTCAACGTCGACCTGTGATCTAGGTCTTCTGTACATGTGTTCTGTGTAAATTATCCTAGCTAGTATGGTTTCTGGGTTCGATATATCAATGTTTAGTTCACTTTTCTGCTCCTCAGTGATACTTTCCAATAAGTCCCTGACTCTAATAAACTTTTCCGAGCTAAGAACAAACTTTACTCCCAAATCGTTTTCTGTGGGTACTGCCATTTTTTTTCACTGTTTTGATTTTTACGTGCTGTATGTTTGAGTTCTGAAATGTGTGTGACTTAAAGTTTGAGCGTAAGTCAATTTTTTCTAGTTCCCACAGATGTTCTGTAGTTCTCATTATTTTAATCTGTATTCCCGAATATAAACGTACTAATTTTCTACTTGGATACCGTTAATAAGCTGGACTTGATTAATGCCTATCTTTTTCCGATAGATAAAATTTCATACTATTTTACTTTTATAGCCGACTAAATCGTTGCTTTAGATATACGATATTCACAACACCTGCATTCTATATACATTTCTAAATAATTGAACTTTAAGTAAGGATAATTGTCTTTTTAGCCACAACTTGGCGAAAATATACCAACTGTTTCTACACTAGTTATTTTAACAATAACATAGTTTGTCCGTATGTACACTTGTTTATGACGACGACGAATGTTTATTTCCGGCAAGAGGAAGGTTTGGATACAGTCTTTGTAACATCCCTTCGTCTTCATGCGGCGACGTGTCTTTATTACCCGGTGCGGAAGAACTATCGCTTCCGAGAAACATGACTGTTTCTTCCCGTCCCTGGTAGGACACCTTGGTTTGACCATTTAGTTCGTCTGGATTCGCATTTGTTTCATTACCACTGAGAATGGCTAGCCTTCTGCAGCAAGTTAAAATATGTACCCTTTTCTTTTTACCTTTATAAAACCTACAGTACATATATATAATACACCCAATCAATACTGATACCCCTATATTGATAATTATATATGCCCATGTTGGCCACGACGTACTGCTGACGTCAACCTTAATACTTATTTACACAATATGAAGCCATTTTTAATTAAAACATTTCCGCTATAGCGCTGAACAGGGTCCTAAATTTAAACTTCATTTCCCGGTCTCTTTTTGACCTTTTTACTTTAGCTAAACGCTTGGTTCCGACAGACGTCTCTGCCGATAATGCCTTAACCTGATCAACTAACATTGAGTCTGATAATTCATAATCTATTGTACCCATAGATTCTGTATCACTAGTATCACTTGGCGAGTTACTTTCACTCGACATAGGTGCCTTTTCTTCGGCTTCGCGACATTCTCGCGCTTTCAACCGTTTCGCAAGTTCCATCAACGGAATGTCTTCTTCATCATCTGAATCTTCCCTCTCGCGACGGTATTTGGCTGCAAGTTTCATTTGAGGGTTTACCGATTCAGATTCTGAAGAATCTGAGGAACTTTTATCTGTATCAGGCGGAGGTACGACATATGCGGCTTTACGAATTGTCCTACCCTCGGATGTTTTAGGTATTTCCCAATCGTCTACCTTAGCTAACTTTAAATGTCTCGCATGAACTTTAACCGTCCTACCGTCCAACTGATTCCTTATTACATATGTAACTGGAGATTTGCACTCAATGACCCTATAAAATGGTTCCCATTTAATATCTAGTTTACCAGTACGAGCATGTTTCCTATAAAATACAGGATCCCCTACCTTAAACTGTATGTCCTTACAATTTTTATTTGCATACTTTGCTTGCCGACGTTTCTGTTTCTTTAACCTACCGAGAACTAACATAAAGGCCTTATGTTGCTCTTGTAATGAGATCTGATGGAGATCTTCACCTTGATATTTAAGTCTAGGTTTTAACAAATTGTCAATGGGAAGCACGACATCGCGATTATATAAAAGGTAATATGGCGAATAATCGGTCGCTTCACTGACATTGAACCTAATGGCTGCTAACACTTGGTTCAAGTGTAAGTCCCAAGTGTCTTGACCATCAATCAGTTTCTCGGCTAAGACGTCATGCAAAGTACGATGGAGGCGTTCCACGCGGCTATTTGATTGAGGACTATAATAACTTGTGCGTACATGGTGAATGTTCAAAACTTCTAATGTTTCCTTAACAACCTTATTGCAATTTTCAGTACCATTATCTGTGACCAATTCAAGTGGACAACCAAAACGAGGAAACATCTCATTTATTATCAAGTGTGCAATAGTTTCTGCCGTTTTATCTGGCACTGCAAATGCTTCTGGCCAACCACTATACCAGTCAACAAAAGCAATTATGTACCTGTTCCCTGACAAACTTTTTGGATACGGTCCCGACAAATCAAGACTTAATTTTGCAAATGCGTACGGTGGTATATCCGTTTCTTGGATAGGAGGTTTTACTTTTTGAGCAGACCTTGTTTGGCAAATGGTACAAGCCGAAACATAGTCATACAATTCTTTAAATAAATTTGGCCAATAATATTTTTGACGAATAGCATCGTACGTCTTTTGAACACCCATGTGACCATTGTCATCATGGTATTGTTTTACTACCAACTGTCTTAGTTGCTCAGGGATATACAAACGTAACGTTGGATTATCATCAGGGTCAGACAAGAAATACACAATGTCATTTTCAATGAGATATCTGCGCTTAATTGCTTTGGATGGATCACCATGTGCCAAGACTGTTTTAAGCTCTAGAATTTCACTGTCTTTTGATTGTTCTTGTACCATATCAAGACCAGGTAACTCACATTCTGGAACTCCTAATGGTTCTTTTTCAGGAACCTGACAACTTGCAAATTCTTTTGGGTCCATTTCATTGGAATTTATCATTCCTACTTCAAAAGTATTATCATTTATGTCCAATTCAAAGGGTTCTAAAATTGGGTCAGTGCACTCACCATTTGGTTTTCTGCTAAGCAAATCAGCACAGGTATTTTCAGTACCTGCTATATATTCAATCTTGCAGTTATAACCGGACATACCCAGCGCCCACAGCTGGATCTTTTTATTCTGTATTGGAGACTCTAACAAATACTTAAGGGGCTTATGATCAGTTTTGATAACAAACCTAGAATTGTGGAGATAATAATCTAGCTTCTGTAATGAATAATGGATCGCAAATGCTTCTTTCTCTATTGTAGACCATTTACATTGTGTCCTGCTTAACTTATGGGAGAGATAATAGATTGGTTTCTCATTTTTAACATTTGGCAAAATGCCATCTTCATCGTCGCACTGTTGAGTCAAGCACGCACCGATACACGAGTTACTTGCGTCTGTATATAAAGTGTACGGCTTATTCGGATCTGGGTATGACAGCAAAGGTACAACTGTCAAACTTGCTTTTAAGTATTCGAATGCTTTCTGGCATTCCTCAGACCATTTGAATCTTGCATGTTTACGTGTCAAGGCAATGACTGGTTCCGCAATTTCTGAGAAATTGGGAATGAACCGGCGATAGTACGAGGTCATACTTATGAATGATCGAACTTCTCTTACACATGTAGGTGCAGGTAACGACTTTATTGCTTCAACTTTCAGAGGATCTGGCTTTATGCCTCTGTCATTAATTAAAAATCCCAGATAATTTGTCTCTAGTTTCAAAAATGAACATTTCTTAAGTTTTAACTTTAACCCATGTTCTCGCAACCTGTCAAACACTTCCTGCAAATGATGCATATGATCTTCCAAAGTTTCACTGTAAATCAATATGTCATCCAAGTATGCTGTAGCAAAGTGGCTCAACCCATGAAGTACAATTGACATGAGTTCTTGAAACACAGCTGGAGCTGATGTCAACCCGAAAGGCATAACATTAAATTCAAATAAACCTCTATGACAAGCGAAAGCAGTTTTCTCTTTATCTTTTTCGTCCATGAGCACTTGCCAATACCCACTTTTCAAATCAAGTGAAGTAAAGTACTTTGCTTTTCCTAAAAGTGCCAAAATATCATCAATCAAAGGAAGAGGATAAGAATTAGGTTTAGTAATTTGATTCAACTTCCTAAAATCAACACAAAATCTTTTTGACCCATCTTTCTTATCTACTATTACTACTGGAAAACTCCACGGAGATTTTGACCTACGAATGACATTTGCATCGAGCATTTCGTCAACAGCCTTATCTATTACTTGTCTATTTTGAATGGGTGTCCTATACGGCCTCAACTTAATTGGTTGTTGTGTTCCTGTTTCTATTTTTATTTTCACTGTGTCTGTGTGCCCTAATTCTGAATCTTTTGTAGCGAAAAGGTCCCTATGCCTTTTCAGAAAATTAACAACAATTGCCTTGTGCTCACCCGGCACATCTACATCCGAATTCCAATCAATATGTGTATTTGACTTTGCATTTTTCATTACCGTATTTATGCTTCGAATATTTCCCTTACCTATTGCCTCAACCTTTGCAACAACACAACCTCTAGACAACTGCAGAGTTCGATTCGTATTGTTTACCACCATTATTGGTATTGCTCTCCCCTTACTTAACCTAGCAACAGAATTTGAAACCATGAGTCCAGGTTCTGAACTTATATATCCAACATTAACAGCTGAAACTGAATACAAATGAGAAGTAGGTAAATCATAACTATCCTTGACCTTCCCTACACAAACAGAAGCAGTTTGCGGTTTGAGTACAGTATTTGATTTTAACCTAACCAGTGATGCTATATGAATATCTTCTTCGAGAGGAACCTTACTGTTGCCAACTTGTAGAAAACCTAAGTCGAAATACAATCTAACGCCATTTTGAACAAGCCAGTCTCTACCTAAAATCACATTTCTATTTATAGACGGCGACACGTAAAACCCGTGTTCAATTTCGGTATTCCCGATTTTTATAACTAAGTTAACATAACCGTCAATTTTTAATGCTCCGCCGCTGACTGACTGCAGTCTTGCAGTTTTATTTACAAGCGCTGGCTTATTTTTCAGTAACCTGTATACGCGTCTATGTATAAGTGATACCTCGGCTCCAGAATCTACAAGTGACCTAAATTTATTTTTTCCTACTTGAATTAAACATGAGTTTGGACTTCCTGTAAACGCTATATAGAAAGTTGGAATTTTATTTCTAAATTTACTCCTCCCACCGGCTTCTTTATGAGAGGAGCGCCCTAGTTTCCCTGATTACTTTGATTTCTGTTTTGTCCTGAATTTTGCTTACCCCTCTCTAAATCTGCCTTGCGTTTTCTACACTCATGCTTTAAGTGTCCCTTTTTATCACAGTACCAGCAACTCATATCCTTTTTCCGGTCATTATAAGTTTTAGGTACAGCCTGATTTTCTACTGCGTTAACACGCGGTTTGACCCTACAGTCCTTTGACCTATGACCTTTTCTGTTGCACTTGAAGCAACGCAATCCAGGTCTGTAGTAATCGACTTCCATGCGATCATCGTCAGTGACTGGATAATGCTCACGACGTGTTCGCAAATTAAACCTCTTGTGTAAGTTTTGTTCGTTAATTGCACATGTCACAGCAGCCTCCAAAGTTGCAGGATTCTCCCGTAACACCTTAAGTTTTAATTGATCCTCAGCCAACCCATCGACGAAAATGTCAATTAACTGTCTTTGAATGGGTGCCCCTTGTTGGCCCACAAAAGCATCTTCCGCTAAGACTAACAACCTTTCAGCATAGACCTGCACGGTCTCGCTATGCTTTTGTTTTTCTTTCCTTAACAACATGAAAGCATGTTGCGCGTCGGTCACTTCTGAAAATCTGACCGCTAGCTCAGCTTTCATTTGAGCCCATGTGGCCTGCTGGTTTGCGTGCTGATATCGTCTGATGAAATCACTGGCTGGACCCCGGCTAGCTTGATATGCCACACGTTTAATTCCATCATCCCCCAGGTTCGTTAGTACAGCATATTTCTCTATGGACTTAACCCAGTCCTTGAACTTAGAAGCTTCCCCCTCGAATGGCGTCACAATTTGATTAACACCCTGGGCCCCCAACGCAGTTGAGAGTTTGCCCATCTGTGTAGCCAAAGTTTGAAAAGCTTGTGCTATACCAGCTTCTGCCATTCTCAATGATAAACAAAGACAAAATACAAATCAAGACTTACCCAGTCAAGAATGTCCCTGTCCTTTCACACGAAACTTGAGAATGTCTTCTCCGAAAGTCGTTCAAGAACACGAAAGTTAATTAACTAAGTAATTAGTTAAGTCCATCCTGGTCACGGCACCATACAAAAATTAGGGGTGTTGCATAGTCGTCCGCTAAGCCTAGGATCCGGCCATTGTGTGTCCACTCTTAAAAACAGCAACAAGAGGCTTTTCTGATTAAATATGTCATTTTATTTTCACTACAACAAGCTACAACTCTCGGACTAAACCAACTCTACTGCAGACTACTTAATACTTAACTTCAGAGTAAAACAACTCCCGCTCCACGCATTGCGCACAGCTTATATACTCTTGCTCACATGACCATTACATCATGGCTCTGAAAATAGAGCTAGGACCTCCCCTCCCGGACCTGTACGGAATATTACTGGTATACTTGACATCTTACGTCTGCCAAGTCCTACCCCTTAACCCTTATTAACCCTTATCAATATTCATTTATGACGTCAATGAACATCTGGGTTGCTGATCTGATTCAGAAGATGTATGTTTTACGCTTGTCACTTTTTATGTGTTTTTACCAAAAATATAAGATTTACTTCTTACTTAACAAGCTGTAAGACCTTAGAGCAGATTAAAGTTGAAACCTGATATTTTTCCTATCTTTTATAAAGTATTGTAGAATTAAAGTTAAACCAAATGAAACGTACAGGTAATAGGAGAAATAGGCCCTTATATTCTTTATTAAATATAACATGAACATGCCTTACGGCCCATAAACACATGCGTAATGGTCATTACGTAACATGATGGATTTCATTCATATTTAGCATGATGGTCGATACAGGTCTAAAGTTTTTATCAGCATCATCCCCACCCCGGGGGTGACCTTTGGGTCAAGGTCACGGGCTTAGAATTTTCATAAAAAAGTATAAGTTTTTTGTGTTTAAGTTTATTTAGATATATCTTCAAGATCCTTGAGAAATTTCATTTATATTTTACATGTTGGTAGATATTGGCCTAGAGTCTTACTCAGCATGATCCCCACCCAGGGTGTGACCTAGGTCAAGGTCACGAACTTAGAATTTTCATATAAAAGTAAAAATTTTTGCATTTAAGTTTATATAGCCATATCATTAAGACATTTTGTTAAATTTTCATTATCCCCTAACTGAAAGGTTGAGCGGATATAGTTATCAGCAAGGAATCTGACCGTCTGTCCGTCCATCCGTTGAATCATTATTCATTCATACTTTGTTTTTGTCTTAGGGTCAAAGTTTTTACATTAAAGTTTATAAGTTTATAAGACCTTATATTATGAAGACCCTTTGATAGATTTCATTCATATTTGGCCTGATGGTAGATATAGAGCTTAAGTTTTTATCAGCACCAACCCTATCCCGGTGGATAACCTTGGGGTCAAGGTCACAGAATTTTCATAAATAAGTCAAAATTTTTGTGTTTATGTTTATATAGCTATACCATCAAGACCCTTTGAGGAATTTCATTTATATTTTACATGTTGGTAGATAGAGGTCTAGAGTTTTACTCAGCATCATCCCCATCCCGGGGTATGACCTTGAGGTCAAGGTCACAGACTTAGAAATTTCAGATAAAAGTAAAAAAAAAATGCATCTAAGTTTAAATACCATCAAGACCTTTTGTTGAATTTCATTATCCTCCTATCGAGAGGTTTAGGAGATATAGCTATCAGCATGGAATCCATCCATCCATCCATCTGTCTGTCCATAAACGCGTTATTGTGCACCCCATAACTCCTAACTACCCTTTGAGTTATTTTCAGGAAACTGTCAGGTTGTAGAGGGCATTTGGTAGGGTGTCAAGTACAAGAAAGACAACTCTGATTTGGTCCATGAGTTATCTCCCATGTCTGCAGAATTGTAAAAATTGTGTGCGAACCATAACTTTAAAACACGTTAAGATTTTTTCATAATACTTCACCAGTATGAAGAGGACATTGAGTAGGCATATCACATTCAAGAATGACACTCTAACTGTCTTCATTCTGCAGTTTTCTCCCTTGGTTATTTAAATCTTGTGCGGGCAATAACTCTTAAAATTCTTTAAGATATTTTTGTGATCCTTTACTGATATGCAGAGGACATTGAGTAGGCATGTCACCTTGAAATTTACATTAAAATTTATATAGCTATATTATGAAGACCCTTTCGTTGTTTTCATTAATATTAAACATGATGGTATATATGTCTTAAGTTTTTCTTGGCACCATCCCCAAGCTGGGGCATGGCTTTTAAGTCAAGGTCACAGACTTTTCATACAAATGTCATTTTTGCTTATATTATAAAGACTGGTTGAATTCACTGGCATACAAATGCCATCTCCAGAGTCAAAGCTACATACTTTGTGCTCTTTAAAAATTGGCGGTAGCGCTGGTCGGGGGTATACGTGCCCGACTGGGCACTTTGTCTAGTTCCTAATATACTGTGCTTCTTAATTTCCTTAATTTCCGATTTCTTAATACACTACGTAGTACGCAGATTCTTGACTGGTACAGGCTGATTTGAGTCTTTATTGGTCCAACAGATCTCATTGTAGGTTTTGTCATGTAGGCTGGCTCATTAATATGTTACTATTAATCCTTTTAACATCATACATAATTATGCTAGATATTTTATTGAGAAAATGAGGCTTGACAATTCATGTAAATTGCCAGCTAGCTGATAATTCATATAAATATTTCAACCCAAAGGGTACGCAACGTTGAGACAACATCACTACAACGTCATGACGCGACGTTGTATAAAACGCCATGTGTCGGCTGGGAAGCTTATTTTCTCAGAGAAAGGACAACAATAATAAACCTTTCAGAATGTAAAAAGCTGCCCTTGAGTCCGGCGCTTGAAATAATTGTTGAAATCTATCTCTCGTTACCGAGTTGATATTACGAGGGATCTTAATTATTACCTCGGACGTTTAACTAATCCTGGAACATATTGATCATTATCTGGAAACCCAAAAGAAACACCGAGCACCAGCAGAGTACATGACCACAGAATTGTACACAGCATCAACACACAAATAAAAGCATCGAGACAGACACTAAGAAATTACTAAATTGTATTGCTTTGGTAATTCCGCTTGGGCATGACAGTCAGTTCTAGTTTTTGCCAGGTTTATTCATCTTAATTTATCTGAGTTCATCCTTTCTTTTGATTCAGATTATTCCAACTAGCGCTCTACGTGTCAGTCTACAACATCAGTGTATGTTTTGGGAGATTTCTCGCGACATCCATATCAGTATATTAAAGAATGTTACATTATAAATGTAGAAATTCTAACTGTATTAAGTTAGTTCTTTCCCATTATTTACCAAAGCACAAATTGTTCGTGTGTCGTAAAACTTGCTGAACATCTAATTTTGTTAACATGATAAAAGCAACTCTCCGAAATCCAATACAAACCATCTCAACGCCTAAAAGACCGTACATTAAATCTCCATATGTTTCGAAGGTTATAGTTTGTTAATTTTTCACAGGATGTGAGGATCTCACCCGGGACCCTCGGATTAACATTCCAATGAGCAACCGACCGAGTTACCCGGCCGCCACTGTCACACGGTAAAAAACATGTACAACCGTACCGAGGCCCTCGGATTACAGTTCCGACGCTCTACCCACCGAGGTATCCACCTTCCACTGTTATGTTTCCCCAGCTTAACTGAGATTTGTCCCGATTCTTTGAGTCTTCTCCAGGCCGGCTGAGGGACTCATTTTCATACTCTTCCTTGCAAGGAAACGTGGTCCTGGAGCCATACTGGCCTCCAGATGTCAAAGAATGACTAAAGGGTATAGCCGTACCGGGGCTCGAACCCGAAACCCTCGGATTACCGTTTCGATGCTCTACTGACTGAGCCATCCGACCGCTACTATGACATTGTCCCCTGCTCAATTGAGACTCGTCTCGACTCGAATCTCTAAGTCTTCCCGTGGCCGGCTCTTTCATTCAAACAGACGTGGTTCAAATGGAGTAGAATAGAAAAAAAGAAGAAAAAGATAATGGATATTGAAGATTTACAGAAATGGGTAATTCAAAGGGGTCTAACTAGCGACGAAGAAGAAGGAAAGATGGTGATTATAAAGAGAGAAGAGACTTAAACACATGCCGGATAAATAGTCAAATAGAAAAGATGAAATAAGGCGACTGGAGACCGAATGATTGCAGAGACGAACAAGACAAAGGGAGATAGCTAGAAACAGAAGAATGGATAATAATAGAGAGAGCAGTACATCAAAGGCAGGTCAGACAACTATTCTTTTTTCGAAATCGTTTGAAAAGACGTTTTCCCTATGCTGAATTGAAAATAAAACGAAAAGAAAATATCGTAAAATTCTTACCTAGCTTACATTTTGTACCTTTTGTTGATGTAGAATTTCTCCATGATTTTTTATATATATGTAATATATTACACGAATCTCAAGACTTTATTAAACAGATTTTTGCATGGAAACTGCCTCAGACAAACATGGCCACCGGGTTTTCCGTGGCGTAATTTTGGATCATACTAACTAGAACCTGTGGTTTTTCTACCAGCGTTGTTAGCATTACATTAGTATACCAGAATAAGAACATTTTTATAAAATTAACATAATATAGCAAGTAAAGTAATATTAGAAATAAACAAAAGCGGTAAATCCCCTTCAGGGAAATGTACTATTCCGGTGACGATGTCGCGGAGCAACGACGCCATCTTGAATGAGTGATGTAAATGCTGGAAATGCCTAACCTTAGGATCAAAATTAACAATAACTACTTGGTCAAGTAAAACCGGATATCTATATGCGTTTTTCACGGACGATAAAAGATTCCAAATATGTAAGGCTATATACTCGTACATAGTTTATTACATATGAATGCCTTAATAAAACGTGTTTTCAAACAATGTCGAAAAGGCAGTAGACCTAAACAGGGAAGAAGAAGAGAGAGAAGATGAATAGAGACTGAGAGTTACATAGACTATCAAAACAAGAGCAGTTAAATAGAAACGATGGAAAAAAGGATGATATTTGAGCGGGAAGAATATCAAAGATTGCTAGAACGACCTTAATAGAAAAGAAGAAATGGGAAAATGAAAGAAGATTGAAAAGTTACAGAGAAGAGCAGGACAAAAATGCGTTAATTAGAAACGAAGATAAAAGAACGATAAGAGAGAAAGAGCAGCATCAAAGTCAGGCCAAACAAATGGACCTAAATAGCAAAGAAGAAAAGAGGCGAATGGAGGTTGAAAATTAAAACAAATAGACAATACGAAATGATTTTACTAGACTTGAAGAAGGAGGGAAGATAGAATGAAATGAAAAATTGCGATAATTGCCCAGACGCGAACAAATGAAGATTATAGACGAGAGGAGGTGAACTGAATATGAAAGGTGAGTCTCTGGTAACTGTTGGTAATATTGTAATAATATACACTAACCAGATACTCCTTTTACATGAAATGAGCCTGTCCAAAGAGTTGATGTAAAAGAGAACGCTCGGCATAAGTTGGTTAAAATAAACTAAAAAAAGAAAGAAATTTAGCATTCAACTGGCTTGGCCAATAGTTTTACTTCTATGGCTGATGCTGATATATGTACTACTTTGATGTTGTAGAAGACCCGTATAATCTCTTACGCATGACAATACACAAATCAGTCTCAAATACGATATTATTTAACCACGTATGTGCATATCATATTATGACATAAAAGGCAGCTACATCTGTTACACGAAATTTGATATGTCACACATATACGAGTACAGTAACGGTATGTAGCTTTGTTTATACAGGTAAATTATTTTCATGCGTCTTGAACCATAGTATTTACCAACGACGTCTAACAAATTCTACGCTCGCTGTTGAACGTAAGTGATCAGATGCCGCATTTACCTTAAATATTCGGACACCTTAACAGCTTTCTATATTTGGTCTGAGTAGGTGAATGAGTCTGTTTTCTACTTGCTGATGTATTTAAAACCTTCTGGATGATAAACAAACCGTGTAGATTTTGTTGGCGCCGCATTTTGTGTCGTCTGATCTGGGTCGATACTGTTTGCTCAGTCCGTTATGTCCGACTTTTTAAGGTAAACACGGTAAATTCTACCAGACTTCGCAAAAAAGCAAATGAAAGCATTATCGTCTAGCTGGCATTTTGTGCGAAAAATTCCGAGGCATTTGAAATATAAATTGTCATGACAGTCAATGGTATGGAATGGTACTTTATACAAAGTAGCATGATATGAGAAATGGGAAGATCGCTATGAAAGTACGAGTATATGGTAGGCATTTGTATTTCGTGTGCAGAATAAGATCACTAATTGCATGTTGCAGCTCATGGGTTTGGGCGCAGTTGTTCAAAGCATCGTTAGCTTAACGAGCTCGTTAATGACAAACTCATACACTGTTGTAGCTAAAGTATTTTAGACACATTGATATTTTTGCTGCAAAAATGTGAGTAGGTTTTGCAATTCTGCTCACATTTTTTCAGCAAACATATCAATGTATTTACCATATTTCAAGACTGAAATTTTGACGTCACTTTAGCTAACAACTTTGTTAAGTTTTCAACAACTGGGCCCAGATGTGAACAATACCGTAAGCTGCTGTAATTACCTTAAACATCCGGACAACTTAACAGGACTTGATACACTTAGTAGATTTTCCGCCATTTGCTAAAAAGGAGACGAATTTTTTGCTTCCCTGTTTGCTTTGCTATTGGGCCTCCTTTGTCCAAAATGGCGGAACGTCTACCAAGTGTTTCTGGTCTCCTTAGAGTTTTGCAATATAGAAAACATGTCTTAGTTCCAAGAATTCAAATTCTTTCCTTTTAGAGAAGATCTTATATTCTGAAGAAAGGTGAATGCGATTTAGGCAGAGAGGCTTCCCTTGAAAGTTAGACATTTCCCTTTAGTATAGCTATTCGTAGTTCCGTGTTTCATCACTGTTCGCTCAAGCACAGACAAAACCATTACCGAAATGATAGACACAGAAAGCTCATTGCCGAAATGTATGCAATAACACGCTCATATGGGCCGCGGCACGCGTAAACCCGTCTTCGGGCATATGCGGACAGCAATGGCCCAGATCAGACTGAGCGTATCCGCAGTCTGATCAGGGCCTTCACTATCCGCTGCCAGAATTATTGGATACTATAGAGTGTATCACTGGGGAGCAAATGCCCGGATAAGACCTTGAGCGTGCGCAAAATGATATGAATCCACACATTTTGCGCATGCCCGAAGTCATCTTTCGCTTGACGCCGCCCAAATAATCTCATGCCCGAAATTTGATAGTAATCATAATTTAGTGCTTCAGAGGTAAGAGCATTTTTGACTTGTTGGTATGTTCTATCTGTCATAGATATTGTCTTTGTAGAGCATGTTTTGCTCTTTTTTTAATAGAAATCATTTCAGTTTCTTGTGATATGTCAGAAGAGGAATCAAGAAAAGGCCCAGATGAAGTCATCCATGAGCTTGGAGGCTGTGGTCGCTTTCAAATTCGAATGTCCGTACTAGTTCATCTGATGAAAACGTTGGTATGTTGGAGTTTGGTGTCTATGGTGTTTGTAACAGCATCTCCAGAGTGGTGGTGTGGAGATGGTGATAACAATATAACCGATGCAGTTAATAACACATTACACAAGTCATGCAAGACAGTAAATGGAACTCCGTGCTCAAACTATGAGTTTGCAACAGATATGCGAACAATAGTTGGTGAGGTGAGCAATTGGGCAAAAGTGAAAAAGTGCAAAATATGCGGATCCACACCATTCTGCGCATGCGGAAAGTCTCATCCGGGCATTTGCTCTCCATCGAACCATTCTGTAATATCATGTGATTCTGTTTGCGGACAACAAAGGCCCTGATCAGACTGCGCGGTCCATATAATGGCAATAGAGGGCTTGTCATATGCGGCAAGGAAGACCCCGATGAGCCTGCGCAAACGCATAGTCTGGTCAAGGCATTGCCTGCATAAATATACCGTATTTACCGTAAGTACTGAGACACCTTATCTTTTTACCATATTTGTCCTAAAATTTGAATTAGTCTATTCTTTTTTTTTTTTTTTTTTTTTTTTGCTGTATGTATGGCAGTATAGACGCTGGTCAGATGCCGTGTTCTGCTGCGTCTGATCTGGTTCTACACTGTTTGCAAAGATCTTTCTGTTTCAATACTTAGGGCTATTACGGGTATGCAGAATGCGTCGACGAAGAGAACAAATGTCCCGATCAGATTAAGCTCTCTCTCTCTCTTGACAGCACTTAATATTATATTGTGTCAAATATTATCATATTTTAAGTATATACACTCACCAATAATGCAAGTGTGCAAAACGAGGTACTGTAGCGAGTGGTTAGAAGCTTTGACTGCGGCACTGCTGTAACGTGCGGGCTCAAGCGTAGCTCAGATCATCGACTGAAGAACTTTCACCTTATATCTTTTGCAAGTCGTGATTTGAATGGGTACGAAAATATATGGATAACCAAGAAGAATAAAATTAATGATAACGTTTAATATATATTCTAATAGTTCCCCTGCAAGAGTAAACTGGATAACATGACTATAGCTGGTAATAAACATAAACGGACGGCACTTCAAGAAGCGGTGTAAAAAATATTGAAACGAATGGCTCCACGGGGAATAGAATAGTCAGCACTGCATTTCAACTCCTCACTATACTTAAATAGCATTTGAGCTTTACCGTTTCAATAACTGCCTGATCACGTGTCTAAAATATCGTGACGGAATGGCACACAGTGTAGAGCCTTAACCCTGGTCCTGTTAGTCCTGGATATACCCCGCCTTTACAAACAGTGTAGCTCCAGATCAGTTGGCTTCTTCAGAACCCAACTGATCTGGATCTGCACTATTTGTCATTCAGTATGTGAATTTGTACCAAAAACCTGGATCAAGTAATCTGATTTGGTTGACAGTTAGGAGTGGACCTGGCATCATAATTTATTGAGCATGACAATAATTAATAAACTACTAATTTAGGCGCAGCTGGATCTAGGTCTTCGCCATTCAGATATGTTTGTCCAGGTGAAATACAATAAAAAGTGCAAGATTCTCCAACACCTGGCGTATACTTTTATTTTTCGGACTGACAAGATACTCAAATAATATAGACCCATATCAGACTCCCAATAATGTGGCTGCTGATCAAGGTCTACAGTGTTTGTCATTCAATTAGACATTACCAAGTGCTCAAATGAACCTTATTTAGAATAAATATGGTAATAGGTTATTTTTTCCTACTGTTTAGATTATTACGGTACTTATAGCACAAAGAAGCCAGTATACAGTCTCAAGAGGATCTTTGTTGATAGCCTACACTGAGACTCGCATTCGGAGCAAACAACTTCCGTGCAATAGCACCTTGTATTAATACAAGGTGCTATGGCACGGAAGTTGTTTACTCCGAATGCGAGTGTCAGTTGTTCTTGTTTCTGCTTTCAGTTTGGTTTGGTTTGCGACAAGGCGTGGATTCCAGCCACTATTATTTCAATACAAGTTGGATTTATGCTATTTGGGAACTTTTTCGCTGGTCATTTAGCCGACACTGTTGGTAGAAAAATTCCTATTTTTATGTCACTTGTCATTTTGATCGTGTCCAATCTTGTCTCGTATTTCTCTGTCAGTTGGGCGATGTTTGCCGTATGCAGGGCGGCTATTGGGATCGGTAGCGGAACTTTCCTAACCGTCCAATACAACTACATGTCTGAGTTTAGCTTATCGCGCTGGCGTACATGGATAATTGGATTCCCGTCATGGCCACTACAGTCTTGTCTCCTAGCTTTGGTGATGTGGCTGCTCAAAGACTGGAAGAAACTACATCTGGTCATTTGTCTTATCGGTGTGCCGTTCCTAGCTACTTGGTGGTAAGTTGTAACTCTAACAAATAATACTCTGGGCCCACTTGTTCAAAACATTGTTAGCTTAACAAGCTCGTTAGTGGTCAAAGTGTTTACTGTTCTAATAAGTACAAAATCTAATTCACAAGTATTATTGCTGAAAAAGCTACTCACATTGTTTCAGCAAAATATTAGTTTATATGCCATATTAATGATCAAAGATTTAACGATATGTTAACTAACGACATCATTAGTTTTGAACAACTGAGCTCTGACACTGAACCCCCCGGTGGTTTGCTCTACCGACCGTTCTAAGGCGGTGGTCCCGGTGTTAGTCTTACGTTACCTCATCATCTTATAAAAAATAAACTTATTGATTTAATTAACCGAACGTTTATTCGGGAGAATACCCAATATTTGGCTTGCAACGAAGAATGTGCTTTTTTCACTTCTGATGTGTATAATAATCACAATTTATGGTCGTGTCAAAAAGTCTGTGATGCCCTTGTTTATCTATTGGATAACATTTTTATTAGATTTGGAACTAAACTTTATAGACAAACTATTGGTATTCCGATGGGAACTAATTGTGCTCCTCTTGTTGCAGATTTGTTTCTTTTTTGTTATGAGAGAGATTTCATGAAGTCTCTCTCACGTGAAAATCAGGCTGACATTATTGAGGCTTTCAATTCAACTTCAAGATACCTTGACGATTTATTAAATATTGACAATATTTACTTTGACCAAATGGTGGACCGGATATACCCTACAGAACTCCAATTAAATAGAGCAAATTCTTCCGATACCGAGGCACCTTTTTTGGATTTGAATCTATGTATATCTAATGGTACAGTTTCCACCAAAATGTATGATAAACGGGACGATTTTGATTTTGATATAGTCAATTTCCCTTTTCTGGATGGCGATGTCCCCCGGCGTACCTCATATGGGGTATACATATCTCAACTTATAAGATTCGCCAGAGCTTCTTCAAATCTTAATGACTTTAACTACCGTAATAAAGCCCTTACTGCCAAACTTCTTAGGCATGGCTATCGTTATTTTAAACTTCGTAAGGCGTTTTCGAAATTTTATCGCAGACACAGTGCCTTGTTAGAAAAATATAGCGTCAGTCTGAAAACACTTCTGCAACAAGGTATATCGGAACCCGAATTTTACGGTGACTTAGTGTTCAGATTTAGAAAAATTGTTGGTAAATCTAACTTTTCGGAGCAATTCAGAAAATTTATTAACCGTTATAAAAGAATTGGCTATAGCCTGGATATTATGCGGCAGACTGCATGTCTAGTTGTCAACCCAATCATTGTTGATGGCTATGCTTCACTCTTTAATTGCACGACGGTGGTTCGGGCCTCAGACTCAATGACAGCCTCTTCGTAAAACTTTAACCAATAGGTTGGGGCTTGACGATATGTCTTTGGCTTGGCCCGCCGTGGTTCAACTATTGGTTTTCATTTACTCTGGCATACAGTAGAATTAGCCATGAGTACTCGTCTTTGTTTATTATAGTGATTAATTTGATTTTTATGTTTTCGCTTTCATGTTTTGACTGAGTTGGGAGCCTTTATGCGAACCGAATTTTTATGTATTTCTGTATTAAGAGTAGCATCGGGACCCAGGGTGAAGTTAGCTAGCTGTAAAAGAAGTGCTTTAACCCCCCCCACCCCCCCCCCCCCCCGCTCCCGGTGTTAGTCTTACTCTTTGTTGCTTTGTGGTTTATTCTACGAGGCGATTTGTTGTATGTCTTTCCGTGTGTCATTTTGTTTTTGTGTTTTTCAGTCCTTTTAGTATTGCGATTACCTCGCTTGGGGAAGAGAGAGCTAATCTTAGTGCTTTTCGTACGTTTGTTCGGTTTGTGCTTGTTTAGATTTGTCGGTTTCCTCTTCCTCTTGGGGTCTGGGAATGGCTGAGGTTTGTGATTGTGGCACTCTCTGGACTTTTCTCTTACCTTTTTTACTCCTTGTTGCTTTGTGGTTTATTCTACGAGGCGATTTGTTGTATGTCTTTCCGTGTGTCATTTTGTTCGTGTGTTTTTCAGTCCTTTTAGTATTGCGATTACCTCGCTTGGGGAAGAGAGAGCTAATCTTAGTGCTTTTCGTACGTTTGTTCGATTTGTGCTTGTTTAGATTTGTCGGTTTCCTCTTCCTCTTTGGGTCTGGGAAGGGCTGCGGTTTGTGATTGTGGCACTCCCTGGACTTTTCTCTTACTTTTTTACCTTCCATCACGAAAACACGCCTATATAATTTTGACCCCCTTAAACCCCACTTTTATATAGTAAAACTGGGGTTTACAGGGGTATACATTATTTTTCTTATTTCTGCTCAAAACATAGATTGTGGGTACTTGTTAGAACCGCCTCGGTGAGGCGGTTCTAACGAGTACCCACAATCTATGTTTTGAGCAGAAATATGAAAAAAAAAATAAAAAAAAAAAATATCTGAAAATTTTCAGTTTTTGGTGGTAAAATTTTCAATATATTTGAATAGGCATGTTCTCGTAATGCTTTTCAAAGGGAGACCACCCCAGAATAAAGTTTGGTTTCATTTCATGGTTTATGAATCCCTATTTTGTCGTAAAAGTCTAAATACCGGCACAAATTTTGTTTATGTTTACTTAGAAATATGGGTATACTAAAGTTTAATATATAATGTAACAGGTAAAAAAGAACAACAATGTAATTCTCTAAGGTATGTTTTTATTAAGCTTTATGAATTTTCTTGATCAAGCATTCTGCAAATACTAGACATATTGGGATCTCCACGAGATTTAGTTTCTACATTATTATTTAAAAAAAAAATACCAAAACTTAAATTAGTTAACAGATCTTATCCAGAAGCTTATTTTAGTATGCGTCTGATATGAATATGTTTGAACTTTTTAAGTATGGACCGCTGAGCATTTTGATAGTGTTCTTAATTGACCATCATCTATCAATGATGACGCTATCAAGAGACTACCACAGGTGGAATGTAATCCGCAGCTTGACGAGTTCCCAACCGTCGCTGCAACAGTGAAAGCAATAAAATTTCTGTCATCTGGCAAGGCTCCAGGATCGGATGCAATACCTGCTGAGATCTACAAAGCAGGAGGAACTCCAGTTGCAAAGAAGATGACAGAGTTATTTCACATCATGTGGAGAAAAGAAGCCATCCCTCAAGAATTCAAGGATGCGTCAGTTATCCACCTATTCAAATGGAAAGGGAATCCTCAGTTGTGTGATAATCATCGTGGCATCTCTTTATTGTCAATTGCTGGGAAGGTCCTTGCAAGAATTTTACTGAACCGACTGTATGAACACCTTGAACAGGTAGTGCTTCTACCAGAAAGCCAGTGTGGATTCAAAAAGGACAGAGGGACAATTGACATGATCTTCACAGCAAGACAGCTTCAAGATAAATGCCAGGAACAGAACATAGACCTCTACATGACCTTTGTTGACCTTACCAAAGCGTTTGATAGTGAAGGTCTTTGGAAAATTATGGCCAAGGTTTGGCTGTCCGACCAAGTTCATAGCAATGGTGAGGCAGTTCCGTGATGGTATTCTTGCACGGGTCCAAAATGATAGTGAGTTTTCAGATCCTAATCATGTGAAAAACTGTGTCAAGCAAGGTTGTGTACTAGCCCCAACTCTGTTCAGCATGATGTTCTCTGCCATGCTTACAGCTGCTTTCCAGGATGGTGACAATGGTATACCTATTAAGTATCGCTTTGCAGGAAAGTTTTTCAACCTAAGAAGGTTGCAAGCCAAATCCAAGGTGCAGACAGAGGTGCCTGACGAGTTCCTCTTTGCTGATGACATGGCAAAGGGTGCTCCAACAGAAGAGAAGATGCAAAAAGGTGTAGATCAAGTATGTAACTCATGCGACAACTATGACCTCACAATCAGCATAAAAAAGGACTGAGGTGGTTTAACAACCAGCACCTGGCAAGCCTTACAAGGAGCCCACCATTAAGTGAAAGGTCAAAGATTGCAAGTGGTAGACAAGTTCACCTACCTTGGAAGCACATTGTCAAGAGTCGTGCACAATGATGATGAAGTCAATGTCAGGATTGCCAAAGCTAGTGCAGCATTTGGTTGACTACGTGGTAGTGTTTGGGATCGAAGTGGAATCAGGTTTGACACAAAGCTGAAAGTCTACAAAGCTGTGGTGCTGCCAACAATATTGTATGTATGTGAAACGTGGACAGTTTACCAAAAGCACGCCAAAAGACTGAACCACTCCCGTACAAGCTACCTTATTAAACTTTTAAAGTTCAAGTGGCAAGACAGGATTCCAAACATAGAAGTCCTGAAAAGGGCAGGGATGCAGAGTGTACATTCTCTTCTGAAACTTGTACTGTTAAGATGGACAGGCCATGTTACCAGGATGCCTGAGGAACGTCTGCCAAAAAAAAATCCTCTATGGAGAACTAGAAATGGGCAAACGCTTCTATGGTGGTTAGAAGAAGCGATACAGACATCCTGAAAGCCTCCCTCAATGATTTCACCATACCAACAGAGTCATGGGAACAAATTGCACAGGACCGAGTAAAGTGGCGAGGCCTCATCAGAAGAGGTGCTAGTGAATATGAGGCAAAAAGAATCAGCGAAGCCGAGCAGAAAGACGGAGATAAGATATCACCAACAGAGCTGTCTTGCTCTGACGTCTGTTGTTCTATCTGCAACAGACAGTTTAGAGCTAGAATTGGTCTAATGTAGCATTTCTCGCATGTGATTAAGATTGGTCTTTGTCAGTAATGACAAATGAACTGTTTGGACCACAGGTCATAGTCAAACTTACCAAAGATGGTCTGCAGGTCATATTCAAACTTATCAAACTGCGCTCTGCGCTAATCGGACACTTCTCCATACATAAAAATCCAAAGCTATATTAAGAGACCCGCGCGAGTCGCGCGCCGACCAATGAAGGGTATGAAACGGGCAATACTTTCAGTTCAGAAAGATTTCTCTTTCGTGTGTCTCTATTCTGTAATAAACTGATATTTTTTTTAAATATGCTTTCAGATTCCCCGTGAAACCTAATACCGGATTTAAAAATATTGTCATTTGCCTAACGATACAGCGTGCGTTTCAGCAGGAAAGTAGATTTTATTTTGCGTTTTCCATTTTTATACCATGCAGTACATACTGTAATTGAAAACTTCATCAAAAAGTTGTTTGACAGTATTCAATGATATTTGCTTACTACATTAAAAGGGAAATAATAAACTTTCAGGAGAGATAACCCTGTCAAAATTTGTTTGCTTCCTTATAAAAATGGATCTACTTTTAGACTTTCCTGCCCTTGCGAGCAAACATTTTACTTCAAAAGTAGACACATTTTTCCAAATGATTCGACGTTATATTTTAATCGTCTCCTGAAACAAGGCAGCACCTTATTAGTATGTGTGTAAAAGCGGAACCAAACAAGGTGATTTTTGTTAAATTTCAGAAACAAAATGGAATAAGCATCACCACAAATCCCGTTAGTTGCACTTCTACGTATTGTGTTTCCTAGATAGTCCTTTATGAATTTCTTAATGGGTTGAAAAAAAAAGCTTGCCAGCATTACGAAAACATGCCTATTCAAATATACTGAAAATTTTAGCACCAAACAATGAAAACTGTCAGATAAAAAAAAAGTCTAATATTTTAATATTTCTGCTCAAACCATAGATTCTGGGTAATATAAGACTTTCCTGCCCTTGTCAAAACAGAGATTGTGGGTACTTCAAGACTTTCCTGCCATCTGCCCCTTGTAAACTCCAGTTTTACTATATAAACATGGGGTTTAAGCGGGTCAAAATTATATAGGCATGTTTTCGTGATGGGCTTTAGATCTGGGTCTGCACTGTTGTAAGTTACCCGTTTAGGGGTCTCCAGTCTTCAATGGATTAATTTTTTTATAAACAGAAACACGCCTGAAAGACATTCCTTTATTTAACAGGATCACACCTGATTGACATAGCTTTATTTAACAGGATCATGCCAGAAAGTTTTCGTTGGTATTACGCACATGACAGAGTAGATGAAGCCGAAAATGTCATCATAACCGTTTCAAAAGTTAATCGTCATCCTACACCGGATATGACGTACATGAAGCACATCGCCACCGACAATCTACATGACCGCAAAAGAGACAGGAAATACACAGTCATTGACCTCTTCAGACGCCTATCATTAATGAAAGTGACCTTTTTATTGTCCCTTAACTGGTAGGTATATTGCCTGAAGTAGAAGTCTTTGTTTTTTAATGCATTCAGCGTCTGAAATAACACCGAAAACTGGTCATACGCTATATGCGAACGGAGAAGGGCCGAATCAGCCTACACATCTACTCAGTCTGAACATGACATTCATTATTTGTTGATATATTTGGTCTACAGTTGATGATTATTATTGCATAAAAAGCAATGCCGCACGTTATTAACAATCGTGCATTAACCGGCGAAAATCCGTGTATTAACAAGACAATTCACGCGCTGTTAATGCACGGCTACGCAACTTTCAATATGCCTGTACCGGGGCCACAGAAATGCTGCCGTCACGAGATATGCTCTGCCCGGCCCTAGAACGAGCATAGTCCGTGGAAATTTCATTCGCACGACATAGGTGAAAAGGCGAAACAAAATAGTGCAAGATATAACGCGAAATGGTGCAAATGTTTTCAGTTTTTATGCAATAATAGCGATCGAACATGATTTGTCAATGTATGAACAATCGCCAGGTCCCTTGGGAGGTGTTGAAAACCGCGGCCTTCAGTCTGATCTGGGTCCACACTGTTTGCAGAAAATGACTTTTAAAATCGCAAGCAGATGACAAAGCAGGCTACAACTGTTGTGATTTGCTGTTTAAGGGTTAATTTATAACGCAAAAGGAGGCTGTATGAGCTTTTTTACAAACTAACCTTATTTCCGTTTTCAAATAAGCTTTTATTTTTTCTTTCAAATACAGTACATACGGAAGCGAATTGTCTCCCTAGGAAATGTCAAAGTTTATTTTCAGGAAAAAAAATCAGAAAGATATTCAAAATGTCGTCTGCTGACTTTTTTGTCCAGCCAAGAAGTTGTTTGTTTACGTGTTTATTAATAGTTGCAAAAGTCAAGGATCATTGCAAATATTTATCTGTGTATAACTTGTATTCTCGACAGGGTTGCGCTTGGATTGATAGCTTATGGTATCAATTTTGGAATACAAAAACTGGCAGGAAACATTTATTTGAATGTGTTCCTGTTTTCAGCTGTCCAAATTCCTTCCAAGTTTATTGCTCTTTGGCTCCAGAATAGGTAAGAATAAATTCAATAAATTTAAAAATTAATATATTTTTATCAAATTAGAAATTCAACTAGTTTCTTAGAAACTACTAAGTCGGTGGACAAATAGTGTCAACGAGTGGTGTCCTACTGCGTCAACTTCTACTACTTCTCTTATTATTATTAGTAGTAGTAGTACTAATAATAGTAGTAGTATTGCTGTTGTTATTGTTGCACGCATGCATTCACAGAAAATATACAAAATTCGTGGAATCATAAACTTAGTTAAACAAAAACATATACCCTAAAATATTGAAAATAGCTTTCGGCTTCTTTTTATTTTCAGAAAGTGTACTGTTTTGTTATTTTATTATTATTTTTTTTCTTTTTAGTCTGTTAAGGATGAATGCCAGAATCCTCACCATAAGCCTTTAAAACATACTTTAACGCGTGACAAACTTACATACTCGTATATATCTATTTACTTCAAAGTGCTGTGCCAAGAGGTGTACTTGTAACTGCTCCAGTAATACTGTTCCATCAGATAGGTACCTGCATTTGTAAGGAATTGTTACCCTGTTGTTGAAAATGAAAATGTTTTTCTTTCAATGATAAACATAATATTAAAAGTTTTATTTTAGTGGTAATAAGGGCTGTGTTGATACGTATTTATGTATGTGATAAAGTACAGAAAGATAACTCCACCCCCACCCCTACCCCCCCCACCCCCCACCCCCCCCCACACACACACCCTAACCCACATACCCCACTCCCCCGTGCTTCATCATATTTTTTATCATTATTATTATTATTATTATTATTATTATTATTGTTTACCCTGACATCAATAAGCCCGTGCTGGTATCATGTAAAACCAAGTTCGGCTGAAGCCGGTACTAGGAGGGAGTATGCAGCCATGTGTACTGCATTGCTGTAATATGAAAAGATTCAGTGAAACCGAGAGAACGATTTTCATTCTTTCATGTGATCATTGTTTGCCAGGCAACCTATAGATTTTATTTGCTCAGTCTTCAGGGCCCAGTTGTTCAAAGCTAACGATGTCGTTAGTTAACGATTCGTTAAAATTTACATCGAGTGATACGCAAATATGCTGAAATTTTTTGCTGAAAAAATGTGAGTAGCTTTTGCATTGCAAAAGCTACTCACATTTTTTCAGCAAAATATATCAGAATATTGTGTATTGAATCCGCTAGAACAGTTAACGAAATGACCCTTAACGAGCTCGTTAAGCTAACGACGCTTTGAACAACCGGGCCCAGATTGGCACTAAGCAACAGTTTTGTGATAATTTGTGTTTTATCGTCTACGCTACGCGGACCGAATACATGATTATAATTTTGAACAACATCAGAATTATGCATCGAGTAGAACTACTTTGTCCCTCAGTAAATGTGTCTGCTGACAGCTCCAAGATAGTTGGTTTTTGTTCATATATCCGTTACTGTTCGTCACGAAAACATACCAATATAATTTTGACCCCCTTAAACCCCAGTTTTATATAAAAACAACTGGGGTTTACAGGGTATAAATTATTTTTCTTATTTTTGCTCAAAACCATAGATTGTGGGTACTCGTTAGGACCGCCTCGGCGATGCGGTTCTAACAAATACGCACAAGCTATCTTTTGAGCCGAAATATGAAAAATATCAGAATTTTTATCTAAAACCTTTCAGTTTTTGGTGGTGAAATTATCAATATATTTGAATAGGCGTGGTTTCGTAATGAACTGTGCCGCTGTGTCTTGTTATTGTTTTTTCCTCGTCTCTTCTGCTCTCTGTACCTCGGTAAAACTGTGCATTTCCTGGGTACCTTCATTTATTTTTTTATTTTATTTGTTTCTGGGCTCAGTTGCTCAAAGCATTGTAAGCTTAAAAAGCTCGTTAGTGGTCAAAATGTCAACTGTTCTAAGTACAATATCTAATTTACAGGTATTTTTGCTGAAAAAAAATGTGAATAGCTTTTATTTGCTATATTTAATGATGAAAGTTATAACGATACGTTAAGTAACGGCATCGTTAGTTTTGAACAGCTGGACGCTGATAAACAAATAAACTCGGTTTATGATGAGCTGCAAAACTACTGAAAACGTCTCTTTGCCGATGTTTACTTATTTTATTTTAACAACATATCTAATACCAAAAGAACATTAAAAAGTCAAACGTTAGATATATTCTGAAAATGCTCGATTAAAACATGACAAGAAAATATAGGGCGTCATGCATTTTGTGTCCTAAATATTTACATTTGCAGTGTAGTTACACAATAGTCCTAGTTTAACTATAGGGACAAAATGTTGTTCTTTTTCAAATAATACACTGACTCACGCGACGTCACATGATCATAAGTGATGTCAAAATAAACAATGGTTCTCTTCAATATGATTGGACGATGGCGACGTTACGACATCAACGACGCTGTTCCACTAGAAATAGGAAACTGCGTGCAATTGCTTCTTGTTTTAACTGTACTCCTCGAACCAGATTTTCGTCAAATAATGGATGGAAAATAATATGAATAAAGTAATAAAAGCAATTTATTCAACACTCATTGAAAAATGAACACCATTGGCAAAGCAAAAACGAGAAAAGTAAGTGGGCCCCGAAGCAATAAATGTGAACTTTGCACACGACCCAGTGTTTTTCATACTGCAATGATTGTTAAAGAAATTACCTTCATTTTGTAAATATTCAGCGGCAATGACGTATTTTACAGATTTGGTCGTCGATTCACATCTATATTAGTGTTCATTTTTACTGGAAGTGCAGCTTTGGTGGTGGGCATCGTACAGTATGTAGGTAAGTTGAACATATATATGTATATGCTGTTTTAACTTGCATTGAGGGCCACATGGTAGAAAAGTTGTTAAGCTAAATGTGTTTACCCTCAGTAAATAATGTATATAAATGAGTAAATAAATTAAATAAATAAATAAATAAATAAATAAAGTTGACAGTAAGTATACAAATTTGATATGTTGCATCTTATTTTAACCAGTTATGTGTAGCTTACTGAAAAAAGGAACATCAGCAAACAATTAAGACTCAGACGCAGCGTCTAATCAGGGTCTGGACTGTTTGCATTAAATACAGGATTTTCTTGTAAAAAATAGCGCGGCTTTTGATCAGGATCTGCACTGTTTCCATTAAACACAGGATTTTATTTAAAAATAATCAAAAATGATAAAATAAAATAAACCAGACACCCGTAAAACTGAACATAGGGATTATAAAATCATTAAAATAAATGGCACAATAAAAAAGCCGATAGAAATATAAACAAATTTAAATTAGGTTTAAAGAAACAAACTCGTGGAAAATCACAAATAATGTATAAGGCCGACATACCCCGGTTTCTATACACAGTCGATTCTCGAATTCCAAGGGACTCTCTGAAATATTTCAAGATATCCGTACCTTGACATATCAGGTTTGCAGAATTGGGGGAAAAATAAATCGAACAACCACATTTCACAAATGCATATGTAATTTGACTTCTGAAGTTAGAGATACATTGAAAATATTGAGGAAAAGAGGAGAAAATGCCCCTCAGGAGCATTTTCTCCTCTTTTCCACAATATTTTTCGTTTACCTGTTGTTAGATTTTCATGTTTAAAAAGGGACCAGATTTTCACTTCGAGATGACAGCTTATTCGAGATAAGCGAGGTCGAAATAATGAAAGTCGACAGTGTTATTTGGGAATATAGGGTCTTATTTCATAGACTTATTAGCGTGATGCTTCGAAAATGCTTTGCGAAGTTTACGATAACGACAATAAAATCTATAAAGCATGCCACCGGAAACAAGAACACATAAAAAAACTAAACTCGAGCTCTCGGTATGACTGAGACTCTTCGTATGTCAGCATTGTAGTTTGCAGGGCTACATACGCCTGCTAGTACCAGCTTAAGTGGAATTCGATTTCCCAAGAAACCAGAATGATTCCAAGGTAAATAACATCACGAAGACATGACTATATAATTTTGACCCGCTTAAACCCCACTTTTATAGAGTAAAATTGGGGTTTACAGGGGTATACATTATTTTTCGTATTTCTGCTCAAAAGCATAGATTGTGGGTACTCGTTAGAACCGCCTCGTCGAGGCGTTTCTAACGAGTACTCACAATCTATGTTTTGAGCAGAAATAAGAAAATATCAGAATTTTTATCTGAAAATTTTCATTTTTTAGTGGTAAAAGTTTAAGTATATTTGGATAGGCATGTTTTCGTAATGAAAATAAAAACTTCACTATGGTGAAGCACAGTGAGCTTAAATCACCGATACAGTATACATGCATTTAAAAATAGTCATCACTTCTTAAATATTTCTACAGATACGGACAAAAGAGACGCCCTTACGAATGGTTTTGCAATGGTGGCCAACCTTGGTATAGCTACAGCCTGGGGACCTGTACAGACAATGACTGTTGAAACATTTCCAACAGTAGTAAGGTGATTAATCATTGTATACCGCTTAGTACAGGCACAAAATAATAGCCTGATAACATTTTGGGCATAAAAATATATATATGTAAGGATCACAGAAAAGAGATTGTAACTGCCAGGTACCTGATTTTCCACTGGATGACATTTGTCAGATTTTCGCAGTTAAAGACGTTTTCTGACTTAAAGCAGTATTTCACCTCAAATATATTATTATTATTATTATTATTATTATTATTATTATTATTATTATTAATTGCTAATGTATAGTTATCGATCAAGTTAATCCCACCTTACAAAGATTTCAGTTCACTTCAATAAGAAATTCATCACAAAAACATACCTATCTAATTTTGACCCTCTTAAACCCCTTTTTTATATAGTAAAAAAAGGGTAAGAGAAAAGTCCAGGGAGCGCCACAATCACAAACCGTAGCCCTTCCCAGACCCCAAAAGGAAGAGGAAACCGACAAATCCAAACAAGTACAAATCGAACAAACGTACAAAAAGCACCAAGATTAGCTCTCTCTCCCCCAAGCGAGGTAATTGCAATACTAAAAGGACTTAAAAACACAAGAACAAAATGACACACGAAAGACATACAACAAAACTGGAGTTTACGGGGGTTTACATTATTTTTCTTATTTCTGCTCAAAAACATAGCTTGTGGGTACTCGTTACAGGCGGTTCTTACGAGTTCCAACAATCCATGTTTTTGAGCAGAAACAAGAAAAATAATGTCTACTCGTGTAAACCCCAATTTTATTATATGAAAGTGGGGTTTCAGGGTGTCAAAAATATATAGATATATTTTCGTGATGGATGATAAAAACTTTACTCTGTGTTTGAAAAACATTGGTTCGGGTCATTTTGAGCAATGACATAGCTTTAAACTCTTTCTAAGTCAAATATAGCTACTGGCAGAATCTACTAGTTTTTGGCAGATTCTATTAGTTATCTAGAAATACTTGACATTGCATGCGATGTTTTTTGGCAAATAAGAAGTATCGAGATTTTGTCGTCTGCTAAGTTTCTCATTAGCATACTTAGGACAAAGAATGTTATTAGTTTTCATGCTGTTAATTCTAAAATAAGAAAACTATGTACATTGTGAAGGAAGGTTTTATGTGGTTAGTGTTAAGTGCCGTATGGCGGCCGTATAACGTCTCCCCATATTTCATGATAGTGCAGATTATACTTTTATTTCCTTTGAGACCATGGAATCCATTCTGGTTATTTTGAAAATCGAATACTGCTCAAGGCGATGCTGGGGATGGGCGCGTGGATGTGGTGGGGGATGCTGACTCACAAACTACATATCTGCATATGAAGCGACTTATAATAAAAAAATCTGAGTCTCCGATCTTCGTTCTTTTGTGTGTTCTTTGTTTCCAAAGGCAACCTTCTAGATTTTTTACATAGTAATATTTCCCTGTTAAAATATTTGATTGTCAACGCCACTTTAGACCTTGATAATGTGCAGAAACTGGTAGAGTTCCATAATCCAGTGATGAAGGAACACTTTTATATTTTACATGTTTCTGTTTCCTTTTAACCTACTAAATTCTTAGTTGTATAATATATTATCTGCCATGATACGTATGTACTCTTTGTATGTGAAAGAAGAATGCAAGCCATATTTTGTGCTTTAATCCTTATATTAGAATGTATCTATGAATCCTGAGGTCATACAGTATGCTTGAAAACAAGGCCTAAATATTGTTTGGTAACGGCATTACGTCAGTATTTGATCGCAAAAACAACTAAGCTAGCACAAATGTCGATCTAATGATAATAGTACTCACCCAATACGTTTAAAAATTTGTATTTATTTATTTATTTCAGGAACATCGGCTTTGGCTTTTGCAGTGTAACAGCTCGAGTAGGAGCAGCAATTGGTCCTCAACTGGTTTTTCTGGTTGGTATATTTCTCGCCGTATGGCTAATCCATACAATAAATAGAGGATATTTATTCTTTTGCTGTGAATACCATAAATATTGTCATCGAGTGAAATGAAAACATCAGTATTTTCACGAGTGCGAAGTACGAGTGAAAATTTGAATGTTTTCATTACACGAGATGAAAATTTTTATAGTATTCACTGAAAAAGAGTAAATTTTCTTTTTATTTTATTGTTCACACGTCAATGCGCGTTTCTGATGTCATAAATAACGTCACCAAACAAAACATGAACGTCCTGGCGTCGACACTCAGTGCTTAACATGTGAACCGCTGGAGAGACAAAAAAACAAAAAAGTTTCGGCGAATCAAAATAATTTTGATACCAAAATGTTCCTTACATTCTATCTAAGGAAATGCATACCAACACTTGATAGTTTAGTTCAGAAACAAAGAAGTTAGAGGTGTTCAAAAATCTGAAGTGGAGGTAACATCCACTTCTGAAACAGTGAAGAAAACCGAAGTCGTCCAAAGCGAAGAGTGAAAATATAAATCGTATCATTCACTATAGTGAAATGATACTATATCAATTCACTAGTGATTGATACCAGTTTTATTTTCATCAGATATACACTGATTTCACCGCTGATAATAAAATAAATGATTATTAGATACAATGGATCAGTACACCCGGATGAGCCTGAACCCCTTCATGTTGAGACGAAGTATTACGCTGTTTTCATAATGTATTTTCCTTGAAGATTCTAAGAGAATGAAACGTTGAACCTAATAGAACAGCATCATTAAATAGGCTGGTCTAACCCGGTGGACATAGATCGCACATGCAAAAACGTTTTACTAATTATCGAAACTGTAAACATCCATAAATTTCCGCTTTGAAAAATCATATCGAGATGTAGTTTCCTAAAAAAGATAACATATACAGCAGCAGATGCAAACCAGAAGTGCAATCCTAAAGACCTCAGTAAAATAAATAAGATTTATGTTCCAAATTCCATACCACCCAACCAAATCAGATGCAAGAAATATGTATGTGAATATGATTAATAAAGTATGGCAGCTTTCATGAATAAAAATAATAAATAATGATAAAAATAAAAATGAGCTCTCTAGCATTGCACTAACGTTTGCTTCTCCTTATCCAAAGAAATAAGCTGGACTGCACATTCTCTGTGTATTGGCCGCATGATTGACAGTGTGCCTTCACCAATCAGTGCCAGTCCAGACACCTGTTGTTTTGACTACAGTGATCTCTCAATACACCAAATACACAGCTGCCCCTCAGCAATCCAGACAACACCACATGTAATATCTTATAATATTTGAACTCAGTCATTTATTGGAATAAAACTGTTCAACCTGTCTATAATGAAGCAGTATTACAGAATAAAAGTTTTGCTTAATCTACAATTACAAAATTGTCATTTATGACCGATAGACGGCTTTCAAAACACGTCGTTCTGCGGTAAATAAGTGACCTGCCAAGCTCATGCAATTTTACCCAAAGTTTTCGAACAGAGGTATGAGCAAACCGTGCAGACCATGATCAGACACCACAGAACGCGACGTCTGATCAGGGTATACAATGATTGCTATTCACCCATTAGTTTTACCATATCAATAGCTAGTGAAATGGACAGTGTCAAGTTTATGACAAGTATCGTAAGGCTTTAAGGTGAGCGAATGTATGCTAAAGTTGGTTTGTCGTTAAGTGCTTGTATGGAGGCCGTTATCCGTCTCCCCACACAGTGAACCCTCGTTACAACGACGTCGCCAGTAAAATAAATTTGCTGTTGTACAGAATACTTTATGAGCAGATTAATATGTAAGAAAGGTATTTTGTTCTCATTTCCTCATAGAGCATATGTTTTGGATATTTGCTAGAATCGCCTCATAGAATGGTATGTAAGAAAGACCTTGTTTTATTTTTATTTTCCTCAGATTACAACTGTTTTGGATATTTGTTAGAATCGCCTTAATGAGGCGATTCTAACAAATATCCAAAACATATTTTGCTAGAAGTTTTGATGCAATATTGTTGCATAATTTCTCATTAACTGTCACCTCTTGAGCGAAGGTTTCCTGACAATCAAATTGTCATTATAACGATTTTTGTCATTGTATCGAGAGTCTGTATAAAGAGAGTTGACTGTATTTCCAACGGATCCCTTTTTCGACCATTTTGTAGTCTAACGTTAGGTTTTCGCTCCGACCAGATCACCATTGAGACCTCAACTTTGTTTCATCGTAGTTTGAGATTGTGTTTTACTTTGATGTTTCATTGATGAAGCAGAGGCCCTAGATAAGCTAACACATGCATGCACAGACAACCCTTTTTATACTGACACTCGATACAACGACAAAATTCATTATAATGACAAATTGACTGTCACAAAAATATTCGCTTAAGAAGCAACACAGTCATAAATTATACAAGAATAATGTATCTAATACTTTAAGAAACATGTTTTGATATTTATTAGAATCGCCTCATTGAGGCAGTTCTAACAAATATCCAAAGCGTATGCTTTATAAGGAAATGAGAACAAAACAAAACCTTTCTTACATATCAGTCTGCTCATTAAGTATTCTGTACAACAGCAAATTCATTTTACTGGCAACGTCTTTTGGAAAAAAAAACGCTGTCGTTGTAAAGAGAGTTCACTGTATTTGTAAAATTGTGCTTCTTCAAAATAAAGGGAGAGGTTTTGCTCTAGTAAAACTACTTTAGGATCTTTTCAATTATTTTCTGCTACCCATTCAAAGGCAGTTCCTATATTGCAGTTCCCCTTTGTTAATATGTCAGTAATTGCAACTGAGTCTTTATGTCCTGTAGGTAGGTGGGGGTAGGAGTTCCTCTTCTGTTCTTGTTTCGGTGCCTCGGGAAGGCTGTGCTTGCTTTGTAATTGTGGCCTTTCCTCGGTAACTACTTTTGAGCCAGAGCATAACATTTCCTACAAGATTGCAAGTTCGTCAAGCAAAGACTCAGATCAGAGTCTTGGCAAGGTATTCTGTAGGTAGTCAAGATTCCAAGGCGTCTTCAGGTGGGCAGCGAATACTCTGCTCAGCACTCGTGGAATCTTAGCTGGGCTCACATTCAATATTGTAGCATAGTTCCCACGTGGAAGCAAATTCTTTTCATTTTTTCTATCCTAAAAACATAGATTGTGGGTACTCGTTAGAACCGCCTCGTCGAGGCGGTTCTAGCAAGTACCCACAATCTATGTTTTGAGCAGAAATATGAAAATATCAGAGTTTTTATCTGACATTTTTTTAAGTTTTGAGAGGTGAAATTTTCTATATCTTTTAATAGGCGTGTTTTCGTAATGAAAAAGGAAATTATAGTAATTACAGAGAGAAAACTCTCTCATATTGGTTCTGCCGGGGTCTATTCTAAAAGGAAAGGATGTGCTCACAATAAAAGCAAAGTCTTTCTCTTTAAAGAAGACCCCTGTTCAGAAGTGACATGGTTTGCAATGATAATGAAGGCGGAAAGAATAAACCTATTTTGAGACGGGAGGAATACATTTTACCACAGTTGCCTCATCCTCTTATAGTGTATCCATTCCCCCTAAACCAGATGAGAAAATTAGTGTATAACCCTTGTCATGCTAAATTAATTTCTAGTTATCAGTCAATTAGATTACTTCATTCAGAATTATTCAAATATTGAATTACAAACAGTGCAGATCCAGATCAGTTAGCTTTTTTAAGAAGCCAACTGAACTGAATCTACACTGTTTGCACATGCAGGGTATATATAGGTTCAGCAGGACAAGGGATAATATAACAGTATTGTTAAAATGACTCTGCTATGAGCATTTCACACAGATACGCGTAATATGGTCTTTGTGTTTCTTGTTTAAATTTTTGTTGAACCATTTCTAGTCTGCCCCCCCCCCCACCCCCCCCCCCCCAAAAAAAAAAACAAAAAAAAAAAAAACTTGACACTTCCCTGTTTTCAGTTTGTGGATGGGTCCATTGCTGTCGAGGGTCATTCCTTTCAGAATCTGTTATTTTTGTTTCTCTTTCAGGATATTTATGTTACTGGGATATTGTATTTCATTTCTGCTGGAATATCCTTTATATGTGTCTGTGGATTATTTTGTCTACCGGAAACTAAAGACTCCAACCTTACTGACAAGATAAATCAAATCATAATTACCGAAGAAACAAGCAAGAAAACTACTACATGATAGATCAAATCCTGAGAGTGCTGATTGAGTTGGTTACCTGAAATTCTATAGGCCTCTAGAACTGATTGGGATGTACGCTAGAATTAAAAAGCCACACATAAACAGTACACAAATTTATTTGTAAAATGTAATCTGAGAGCAGAAAGCCAGATATATGCCCCAAGGGCAAAATAGTCTTAGACACTTTTATAGTGTCCCGGGCTGAAATGGAGATATCGGGTACCGGAAAAGATTTCTGTCTTTTTTTATACTGACACAATTACATTACGAAAACAAGCCTATTCAAAGATATTGAAAATTTTACCATCAAAAAAAATGAAAATTTTCAGATAAAAATTCTGATATTTTTTATATTTCTGCTCAAAACATAGATTGTGGTACTCGTTAGAACCGCCTCGGCGAGGCGGATCTAACGAGTACCCCCAATCTATGTTTTTGAGCAGAAATTAGAAAATAATGTATACCCCTGTAAACCCCAGTTTTACTATATAAAAGTGGGGTTCAAGGGGGTCAACATTATATAGGCATGTTCTCGTGATGAGGGATAGATTTTATTCATATCAGTACTGTCAAATGTATTCAATATTTCTTATGTTTCATGTTGTAAGTGTGTCAATGCAACCGTTTTCGGTACTGAATATCACATTTTTGGTGTTAACATCTTATTTCAGTGTCAAAAGTCGGATGCAAATTGCAATCACATATTTATAAAGTCCCTGTTTCGGCACTCGATAGCTCCTTTTCGGTCCTTTTTGGTTAAAAAAGTCCTTTTCGGTGTTTAAAAGGACCGCCTCTCGGGCTACTCTTTTTACCCAACAGTGTGGATTTGGCGCGTTTTACTGGAGAATTCTTATTTGTCCGCCAATATTGTAAATATTATTAAAATCTTATTTCTTCAAAAGTAAGTTTTCTTTGTTTTTGTTCATTTATTCGTAAGGCTAATATGTTTGAATGCAGAATTTAGCGTTATCAGCGTTAGCAGGGAACTATTTGTTAGGTACTTATTAGGCTGATAGTAACAGGAAAACGGATTGTCGAAATGTAGTACGTTAGATCTGGTGGCGGTTTGGCAAACGCCCCCAAAAAGGACTATTTGTTAGGTAGTAATTAGGTTGAAAGTAACAAGAAAACGTACTGTGGAAATGTGGTATGTTAAATCTGGTGGCGGTTTGGCAATTCGTTATGGGAAAGTCTCAGTAAGGCATCTCCCCATCACGTATATTTAACAGAATCACTGCGCCTTTTAGATTAAAATTATATATATTGGTAGGACACGTTTTCCAGGGAGGTAACTGTCTAAACTGATATTGTCCCCTTCAGAAAAGGGGTCTACTCTAAACGGAAAAAATTTGCTCATCCGCCTTTTCAGAAGAGCAATTAAACCAGGTTGACAGTTGGCTCTACTGAATTTGTGTCAACTTCCAATTAAGAACTACAGCGATGTGCGAAGGTATATTTATTGTTGTTATCTGTTACTGATACCTCTTTTGTTACTTAGAAATTTGAAATAGAGAAATGTAACCACCATACTTCCGTTCTATACCTGTCCTTAAGCCTTGTCTTGCTGAATAACTTTAGGTGCCATACCCACTTCTAATTTTTAGCCAGATCAGATTACTTGATCCGGATTATTGCTATAACTTAACATACTTAATGGCAAACAGTGCAGATCCAGACCAGTTGGCTTCTTCAGAAGCCAACTGATCTGGATCTACACTGTTTACAAAGGCAGGGTATATCCGGGTTCAGCAGGACAAAGGTTAAAATGACTGTGCTTATAAGTTTAGCTGGTATATGGCTCCAGTAAGGATATGGATGGGAAAGGTCACATTCCCTAGGGAAAGGAGATTATTACGTCTTCCTCTTGACAAAATAAGTACTGTTGATATACATAACTACAAACTGAAGAGAAAACATAAAACACTTTGGTAACTGCCATTATGAAGACACTTTGATTCCTGATAAGTTGCTTACTGAGGAATGTAACCTTAGCAATTACAAAAAAGTATTTGATTTCGAGTAAATTACGGGCTGTTGTAATAGTATTTAAAACAGAAAACACTCAACACAAATTACTGTAGTTTCCTATACGAAAGACATATTGATCCTTCAAGATCCCTTCCTAGAGAATATCACCCACCCTAACCCATTCATTGTTTGATTCTGGGTACCCCACTAACCAGTATGCATAATGATTCATGGAAACAAAATTTAATGTCTTCCTCATTCTATGGAAATAAAATGCTATGTCTCCAGAATAAAACTAAACGTAGAAAACATTACAATACGTTCAGTGCTTTTGCCATAAGGAAGATATTCCAAAATTCCAGCTTTTGCCATTCGGAAGATATTTTGACCCATATGGGCCCCTTACTGGGAAATATGGCCCACATCATCCTTTTCTTGTTAGTGTCAAGGTACATATAAACCATATCAGTTCCAGAAAGTGGTTCCAGAAAATAGGAGGTTCAGGGTCTTGACATACATATTCAGACCACACGTCAACGTGTCCTGAATACTAGTTGAGTATAATCAACTATGTATAAAGAGGAATTTGACATACAGATTCAGACCCCGCATGGGACCCTGAGTAAGATTTTTAATGCTAACTACCCCAGTTCCTGTTTTAAGTAAGCATGCCTTCCTGTATAAATTATCATTTCAATGAAATAAGATACTAAATGTTCCAAACTATATTAAATATTTAGAAAAAAATGTGCTTAAGCTGCTATATTTCTCGCTTCGAAAGGAATTTTGCAAGAAATACACAATAAGTATTAATGTTAATGGTTATTCATGAATATGCGAATGAGCTAATTTACATATATGAATTATACATAAAATTTTAAAAGTAATTTATTATAAGCATTTCTTTTTTTATTAATTTTGTTAACCTATGTTTACCACAGACTGAGATATAAGTATGGTTTGAAAAATATATGTATAATTGATATTAATTAATATTCATAAATAAGCAAAATTTGCATATCGAATGTTAGATAAAAGGGTTAATGTATAAGCTTTAATGTGGTACCAACTTTATCATTTAATGTTGAACGCAGGCTGAGATGTGAGCAGTCTACTTTTTTTTGTTGTTGTTATTGTTGTTTTGTTTGTTTGTTGTGTTTTGTATCTGTCTCCTATGACAGCTATGACCTCACAATCAGCATCAAAAAGACCGAGATGGTTTATCAACCAGCACCTGGCAAGCCTTACAAGGAGCCCACCATTAAGTGAAAGGTCAAAGATTGCAAGTAGAAGACAAGTTCACCTACCTTGGAAGCACATTGTCAAGAGTCGTGCACATTGATGATAAAGTCAATGCCGGGATTGCCAAAGCTAGTGCAGCAATTGGCCGACTACGTGGTAGTGTTTGGGATCGAAGTGGAATCAGGCTTGACACAAACAACACTATTGTATGCATGCGGAACGTGGACAATTTACCAACGGCACCCCAAAAGACTGAACCACTTCCGTACAAGCTGCCTTAGAAAACTTTTAAAGATTAAGTGGCGAGACTGAATTCCAGACACAGAAGTCCTGAAAAGGCCAGGGATGCAGAATGTACATACTCTTCCGAAACTGGCACAGTTAAGATGGGCAAGTCATGTTATCAGGATGCCTGAGAAACGTTTGCCAAAGAAAATCCTCTGTGGAGAACTAGAAATGGGCAAACGCTCCCATGGTGGTCAGAAGAGGCGATACAAAGACACCCTCAAAGCGTCATTCAAGGATTTCAACATTCCAACAGAGTCGTGGGAACAAATTGCACAGAACCGAGCAAAGTGGCGAGGTCTCATCAGAAGAGGTGCTAGTGAATATGAGGCAAAAAGAATCAGCGAAGCCGAGCAGAAACGTGCACAGCGCAAAGCCAGAGCTAAGGCTTTGGCCCGCCGTGGTTCAACTATTGGTTTTCATTTACTCTGGCATACAATAGAATTAGCCATGAGTACTCGTCTTTGTTTATTATAGTGATTAATTTGATTTTTATGTTTTCGCTTTGATGCATTGGCTGAGTTGGGAGCCTTTATGCGAACCGAATTTTTATGTATTTCTGTATTAAGAGTAGCATCGGGACCCAGGGTGAAGTTAGCTAGCTGTAAAAGTGCTTTAAACACCACCACCCCCCCCCCCCCCACCCCCCGGTGGTTTGCTCTACCGACCGTTCTAAGGCGGTGGTCCCGGTGTTAGTATTACTCTTTGTTGCTTTGTGGTTTATTCTGCGAGGCGATTTGTTGTATGTCTTTCCGTGTGTCATTTTGTTCTTGTGTTTTTCAGTCCTTTTAGTATTTCGATTACCTCCCTTGGGGAAGAGAGAGCTAATCTTAATGCGTTTCGTAAGTTTGTTCGGTTTGTGCTTGTTTAGATTTGTCGGTTTCCTATTCCTCTTGGGGGCTGGGAAGGGCTACGGTTTGTGATTGTGGCACTCCCTGGACTTTTCTCTTACCTTTCTTGACCAACAGAGCTGTCTTGCTCTGATCTCTATTGTTCCATCTGCAACAGACAGTTTAGAGCTAGAATTGATCTAATCAGCCATCTTAGAACACACAAATAGTAGCATTTCTCGCATGTGATTAAGACTGGTCATTGTCAGTAATGACAAACTATTATGTTGTTGTTGTTTTTTTGCATACTTTCATTCAGGAAAATATGTATAATTAATATTGAATATAAAATAAAAGGATAATGTTTTGGCTTTTATTTGATACCAAATTTATTATTCTGTGTAGACTACAGCTGAAAAATTATTTTTATTCACTATGTATATCACTATACCATTCATTTGTTTTGACGGCCATCTTTAAATTGCCGGTAGCCATCTTGAAAATGGAAAATAAAATAAATCAATGGCTGACGAGAAAATCTTGACAAGTATGGTCTGACGAACAAATCTTGAAAATGTCATGCTTGTATCCGGAAGTACATGATTTTCGACACAACCCACTACATTAGCGTAGAACCATAAAATATTAAGCGGAAAAACGAAACAAGACATTAGGTAACCAATTTATGCCGAGTGGACTCTTCTACCTTAACTCTTTGGACCGGTCTATTTCCAATAGAAGGGATGTCTGGTTAATTTTATTACAACCATGTTATATAGAAATTTCTGTATCAAATGCAATCAGTTTAGACCCTGATCAAACGCCTCGTTATGCGGCGTCTGATCTGGCTCTACACTTTTTGCGAACGCCCCTTTAAGGGTAGCTTGGCATAAATTGGTTAAGTTTAGTAAAAGCAGCAATGTAGGGGATACAACTCTATCAAATTGTTCTTGCTCTCTGAAACCTACCAGTTATATCTAATGTGACGCCAGGACATACATTTCTACATTTACAGAGACGAAGCAAGTAAATCAAGTAAACTCTCGAATAACTACTTCAGTGTTTCATTAACTCATGCCTATCGCCCCAGAAAAGGGACACTGACCATTAGTATAGACCAGACGCCACAGAACGCGGCGTCTGATCAGAGTCTACACTGTGTTCATTAAATACATGAATTACTATCAGACATGACAATAATGAAAACTAACCAGACATCCCTTCTATTGAAAATGTACTGGTCCAAAGAGTTAAGGTGGTAGAGTCCATTCGCATTAATTGGTTACGTAGGACTCGATACACTTGGTAGAGATGCATTACTATCTTTTCAAGGGAAACACCTTTTGTGACTTCTTGATTTCTTTCCTGCAAGTTTATCCAGTTTCCTTGTATGCAGTTCGTGACACATGGTTTTCACATAAAAGAAATATCCCAGTAAGCATTCTACATAAATCTATAGCGGGCCATTATCGGCCCGTCAGGGTAGCTGACGGGCCGATAACGGCCCGCTGTAGATTTATGTAGAATGCTAGCTAGAATGCTACTGACAGTGCAGCATAAACCATAGTTAAACTTCACAATACTCAAAGAACAAAATGTATGCCTTAGAATAAAAAAGATCGTGGTTACATTGGAGGTCAAAAACACTTCAGCTTATATGCTCCCTCTCTCTCTCTCTCTCTCTCTCTCTCTCTCTCTCTGTATGTATGTGATGATCGCGAGCGCGCGTACGTGCGTGTGTGTGTATTCATATTAATATCAGAGGTAAATTACAAAATGATAAAACAGTGAAATAGCAAAAGCAATCTATTTTGCTGGTTCCAGATTTTGTTCCGGGATTGGGTACTTATCGCATTCACTGCTTCCGAAGTGAAATACATTCATCTGACCGCACTGTGCCTTGTGGTTGACTGAGGTTGTTGCAGGCCCATCATAGCAGGCGCCCTGGGATACATCCTCCTCCAATTTATCTGTACTATATCCATCAGTAACAAAACCTTTGACATCAAACCAACCGCTGTCAGTTAATGTACAGTCAATAAAGAAGTCTACTACCCAATAGTCGTCACCAAACCTGTGAAACGTAGAGAAACCTAGATTATTAACATTTGATTATGACAAACAGATGAGCGCCACTCATGCACTCGCGGACAACGCAGGCCCTGAACAACATGTCAACAGACTAACAATGTCCAGTTCAGACTGCACGGATGCGCGCACTCATCTGAACCTGTTCGCTGTTCACACATGACATAAAGGTCTGTTCCCCACGTGGCGCATCAAATGGAAAACTTGAGGTGTCTGTTAGACATTCATTATCATCTGATGCGCAACGTGGGAAAAGGGCCCTTATGATCAAACTGTACAAGTGCAAATTGCGTACGGGCCCTTTTCGTTCTTTGCGCGTCATTTAGTATCATTGCAAGCCTTGATTTGTATGTTTGTTCTGTGTTGATCCATGGATGAGCGAGTTGGGACACCCTACATCGAGCAGTAAAAGTTTGAACTATATCAGGAAATTGGCCGAGATAAAGTAAGCATTATTGTGACCGAAATGTCTTAAGAATATGTCTGGAGTTGTATTTAAAAGTACAAACGTATCAAAATGTATCACTTATTTGGGTCGCATCAAGCGAAAACGTGCCTTTGAGCATGCGCAAATGTGCAGATTCACATCATCATACGCATGCGCAAATTATCATCCGGGCCTTTGCTCTCCGTGCATATATTCTGTCGTATCCATTGATTCTGATAGCAGAGAGCAAAGGCTCCTTATCAGACTGCGCATGGCGCAGCCCGTTTCATGTCCTACAGTATCTAAGCAATGACTGGTATAACCATAACTAAATGCGCCTCTACGTTAGAAAATATACCTTCGGATATGTGCGCCCCGCGAAGATTCAGATCAGTCTGCGCATTCGCGCAGTCTGATCAGAAAGAATCATCACTAGGCGCATTCTGGTGAATCAAGGATGCAAAGTTTCTTCATACGAACAAAGATGAATGATCAGACTGCGTGGACTGGGAGCACATGCCAGAAGGTACGTTTTCTCACGTTGCTGCTTTAAGGGTGATTAAATAAGTTTTACCTGCATCGGATTAGCACAGCTATGCATGTGAATGCCTGGACTCACTATCCAAATATTGTACATTTGTAGGTATTCAATTCCTAAAGTTAAAATTATCTTACATGTTAAGTTCGGAGTAACCTTGCTCGTCTGCGATTGTTGTCCATACAGTTGGGGTTCCTTGAGCTTCTTGTCCTATGTAGGTCCCTTGTGTAGATTCAGCGCCATACCAATCAAGGTACATATCATTTGCACTCCAAGCATTCACTTTATGGTAGTAGTTTCCTTCTCCGAAAGGTTTATGGATAATTGGAATGGAACAACTGCTTGTCTCAGCATCAGCTGCTTCTTTGCAACCTTGTTAAAAGAAAACCAACAATAAGAACAGAATAGAACAGAACAGAAATTTATTCGACTTATTTAAACCTTTTAGCCCGATAGACGGAAACTGATACTGTGCACAGTATAGATCCAGATGAGATGTAACGAGACGTAACGAACTACTCTGTAATGAGAGAGCAAATTCTTAGTTTATAGAGAAAACATATTTTTAGAAGGAGACGTTGTGAAGGAAAGTGAACAGGAAATCACAAAGCTGTCTCCCTTGAAAACATGTCGGAAAGTCTTCCAAATGTATCCAATCCCACTAAGAATAAATCCCATTTTATGGCGCAAAAACTAAAGGACATAGTTATCTCCCGGGGATTATAGCGTATTCGTATATTTGAATGGCGATTATTTCAAGGTTGGCCAAGTCATGTAATGAATCATCACATCTGTAGTGTGTTATAACTGCTTAGAAATATAAACTCTGTAGACCAATAGAATATTTTCCTTCGTTCCTTATATTGATATACAGTCGACTCTCGTTATCTCGAACTCGCTTATCTCGAATTACCGCTTATCTCGAAGTGAAAATATGGTCCCTGTTTAAACATGAAAATCTAGCAACAGGTAACAAAATATTGTGGAAAAGAGGAGAAATTGCTCATTAGGAGCAATTTCTCCTCTAAGGAGCAATTTCTCCTCTTTTCCACAATATTTTCAATATATCTCTAACTTCAGGAGTCAAATTACGTATACATTTGTGAAATGTGGTTGTTTGATTTATTTTTCCTCAGTTCTGCAAACCTAATATGTCGGATATCTCGAAGTATATCAAAGAGACCCTTGGAATTCGAGATAACGAGAGTCGACTGTAGTAGACATGTTGTCCAGCAAAAGTTACAATAAATGCTCTACCACTGACACCAAGAGGAAGCGTAATGAGTTACAAACCAGCGAAAAGCAAAACAACCAGCACCCTCTTCACCACGAAAACATACCTGTACAATTTTGATCCCCTTCATCCCCACTTTTATATAGTAAAATTGGGGTTTACAGAGGTATACATTATTTTTCTTATTTCTGCTCAAAAACATAGTCTGTTTGTATTCGTTAGAACAATACATACAGACTGTAACATTTTCGTACTTTTTGAGTACCCTCGTATTGCGAAGGTACATGTACTTTCTTTGAAATCGTAAATGGCTTCCCAGTAAGCATTCTTTATAAATCTATGGCGGACCGTTATCTGTCCGTCAGCTTAGCTGACGAGCCGATAACGGTCCTCTATAGATTTATAAAGAATGTTAGCTGGGCTTTTACAGTCTCGAATTCTGGCATCGAAAATGCGAGTTTCATCTGTCTGCTGTCTGTTGTTTTACCTATAAAACTTTTGGATTTAAAATTGTCAGATAACTATTCAGCATCGGTTTGCAATGTTTTATCATAATGTACAATTAGTATCAGCTATCAAAAATGTTAATTCTCCTACCAGGATTTTCCTCTTGGTTCAGTCCACCCCTAATGAAAAGTTGTTCCATTTCCGAAGAGGGAGTATAATGCATCATAATGATTGTTCTTTCAAATCCCTGTGGTAGTGTGTGACCGGAACCACCAGACTCCTCCCAAGGATCACCTAAATCATAAAAAAGATTCATTAAAGTGTGGCTTGGGGAAAACAAACCCAGCTAGTATTCTACTTAAATCTATATTGGGCCGTTATCGGCCTGGCAGGAATTCCGTAGAATGCTATATTGGACCGTTATTTGACCGGCAGGAATCTTGTAGAATGCTTGACAGAAACCATTCTAATTGAAACTAAATTGGACCGTTATCAGCACAACAGGAATCGTGTCGGGGCGGATAATGGTCAAAATATATTTAACTTTTAATACTCTCTGGGCTAATTCAGCAGACGACAAATTAGTGAGGTTTTTCTTATTAGCTCACTGGTGAGCTTACAGTATGACTAGCCTCTGGTCGTCTGTTGTCTGTAGTCTGTCGTCTGTCAATATTTTCAAACCTCTTCTCCTCTGAAACCACTGGGTCGAGTATAGTCAAATTTCATGTGGAGAATCCATGGGATGAGGGAACGAAAGTTTGTTCGCGGGGTCCAGGTCACATGACCAAGATGGCCGCCATGCCCATAAAAGTTAAAAACTCTTCAAAATTCATCTTCTCCGGAATCGGTAAGCTGATTATCATGAAACTTGGTATGTATCATTGAGGATTCAAGCTTATCTTAATTTGTTCAAATGATGACACTTGGATGACTTGATCTATTTTAGGCCAAGGTCAAATTTGTTCGCATACATTTTTGTATAGGAAAAAGTCAAAACCTTGTATTTTTCAGAAACTATTGCAGCCTGTGGTCTGAAAATTGATATATGTAGTGAGCTAAATAAGTAAATAAAACTATATGAGTATTCAAGGTCAAGGTCATTCCTTGACCTTGGCCCAAACTCATTCAGTTATGAAAATTAAAATTTGTTGTTGTTTTTATCTCAAAACTACCGGGCCATTTGTAATCATATTTCATATGAAAATTTTAAGGATCAAAAAAAAAAAATAAATTATTTTTTATGAGTTTGGTCACAAAACAATATGGCCGCCATGCCATATAAGGTGAAAACTCTTTAAAATCTTCTTCTCCCGAACCTGTAGACCGATTGTCATGAAACTTGGTATGTAGCATTGGGGACTCGAGCCAATCATAGTTTATTCAAATGATGACACTTGGATGACCTCGACCTATTTTAGGTCAAGGTCAAATCTACTCGCATAGACTTTTTTATGGAAAAAGTCAAAACCTTGTATTTTTCAGAAACTATTGCAGTCTGTAGTCTAAAACTTGGTAGATGCAGTAAGCTAAATGAGTAAACGAAACTAAATGAGTATTCAAGGTCAAGGTCATCCCTTGACCTTGTCCCAAGGTCATTCATATATGAAAATTAAAATTTGTTTTCTCTTACAAACTACTGGGCTATTTTTACCAAATTTCATATGATTTTTTTCTTAGGAACAAGAAAATGAAAATTAATAAGAGTTTGCTCACATCACCAATATGGCCTCCATGTCCATGTTAGGTTAAAACCGTTTAAAAATCTTCTTCTCAGGATTCAGTAGGCTGATTATCATGCAACTTGGTATGTAGTATTGGAGACTCAAGCCAATCATAGTTTATTCAAATAATGATCCCTGGATGACCTTGAACTACGTTAGGCCAAGGTCAACTTTGGTCCTATAGGCTTTTAGGCTTTTGTGTGGGAAGAAAGTAAACATTGTGTATTTTTCAGAAACTATTCCAGACTGTGATCTGAAAAATTGTAGATGTAGATGCAGGTAGCTAAATAAGTAAAAGAAACGACATGAGTATTCAAGGTCCTTGACCTTTGCCCAAGGTTGTTCGGATATGAAAATTAAAACTTGTTTTTCTCAGAAACCACTTGGCTATTTGTAACCAAATTTCATAGGAAAGCTTTTAGGAACAAGAAAATGAAAATTAATAAATATGAATTTGGTCACATGACAACTATAGCTGCCATGCCCGTATATGATGAAATCATTTTAAAAACCTTCTTCTCTAGTACCAATGGATTGATTGCCTTGAAATTTGGTATGTAGTATTGGGGTCACGGGGCCCATTGTAGTTTGTTCAAATGATGACTGACTTGACCTTGACCCAATTTACATCAAGGTCAAATTTGGTTGCATATGCTTTTGTACGGGAAAAAGTGGAAATTGTTAAATTTTTGGAAACTATTGTTACCTGTGAACTTTAATTTTGTATTTTCAATCAACTAAATGGGTAAATGAAGCTACAGGAGAATCAAAGGTCAAGATCACCACTTGACCTTCGACCTTAGCACAGAATTTAGCAATAATAACAAATAAACCCTTGGTACAGACCCCTGGGTTCATGATCCTAAGCAGGGGCATCAAGCTCCATAACATGAGCCTGGCTTCCAATAAGCATATTCACGGACCATGGGACAGGCTTCTAAAATGACCTTCAAATCCATTTTAAAAAAAAAGCACTCAGCACTCAGGCGGTTCAGGACAACTGGTCTTTTTTTTCTTTTTTTTTCTTCTTCTTCTTCCTATCTTAAATATACATTTCACCTTAATTGCACTTTCGTGCCAGGATCACGTGTAAAGTATCCATCGGATAGGGATTGGCCATGTCCACATATCTTGTTCTAAATTATGTTTAAAACATGTGTGAAATAGATCTTGTTTTAGGCTTGTCCATATTACAATACAAACAGACAAATTGAAAGCGAGTTCTAAGTAAGGTCACGAATAAATAATAAGATCTGTGAATATCATTTGAATTATACAGATGAAAGATTAGTCCACACAGGATAAGCAGATTAGTTGAAGAGTCTTCAAACACATGTGAACGTAACTAATAAATTCTACTGTGTGTTTGCTGCAACAAATCATTGATGCATTAAAACAAGGCAATTGTTTACACCAGCACGTGCCGGCCTCGGTGGCTCAGTTGGATGCGCGTCCAACTGGAGACCAGGAGGTCGCGCAGGCCGTCGCGGGTTCGACCCCACCGGGGTCTGCAACATTCTTTCATTGAGATTGACCATGAAATATTTTCTACGGTCATTCTCTCCCTTCCGCTGATTCAAGAAGGGCAGTTGTCAGTTTCTAGCGAAAGAATGTGCACAAAATATATATGACCCATTGGGTTGACTTGGCCGTAAAACCTCAATACAAACAAATACACCAGCGCGTCCGATTTCTTGATTAGGTGGCTGTTAACTCTTGTCATGCTGAATAAATTAAGATGTCACGCCCACTTCTAATTTCCAGCCAATCGAATTTCTTGATCAAGGTTTTTGATAGAAATTCGCACATTCAATGACAAACAGTGCAGAAGCCAACTGATTTAGATCAACACTGTTTGCTAAGACAAGGTATGTCGTGTTTCGCAAGAGAAGGGTAAACCCTTAGAGCGCCAAGTAAAATTTGTAGCAGAAGAAATTCTATTTTTTTTTTTTCTGAGAAAACAAATATTGCGGCAATTTCATGTGAATCATCTGCCAACCAGATGATTCACATGAAATGTCAAGATTGGCTTTTTTTCTGAAAAATAAAAATAAAATTGTCGTCTGCTGTTGTTGTGATTGGCGCTTTAAGGTTAATGGACCGTGGTGGAGATTGAAGATATACGCCTTTGCAACAGTTCACCGGAGGTGTTTGCTTTTTGCACGTAATTTGATGACTTGCTTTTGGTTTGTTTATAATCTTCACTTTGTTTATGGATCACCTGAATACCATAATTTGCTGTCTAACGTGTAAAAGGTAAATTCAAGATGATGCATGAGCATGCTACTGGTAGGGATGGGATGTATGTTCATTATGCGAGAATAGCAGATAGGAGTGAGACACAAGTGTTAGCGAGATCCTCTAATTGTCTCTTATTGTACTCTATGTAAAACCCGTGGAGAAATTTTCAGGAACCAGTCTGTCTTTCTTTGGTTAATATTTATTCATTTATTTATTGACAGTAAATATAGCTGAAAGTTATGAAAAGATTTAAGGCATGATACGGTTTCAAACATCAAAATCGGTTGACGGTCGGCTTTTCAGATACGCAAATACTCGTACTTTAGTTTAAACTGTATTTATTTGACTTTATAGTAGACATATACAATACATGCATTAGACATATATGTCACAGGATTTGACGGTAAGCACAAGTGCTTATTTGAGTCATCTCCTGGGAATAAACAGCATATGTTGCATCATCTATGAATGGAAGGCAGTGTAACACATTTAATGAATATGAAAAAGAACAAAAAGAAAGAAAGAAAGAAATTTCATATGTATTTACATGAAGTAACAATCGAACTCATTAGTAAATTCAGCGGATACACAGGTAGATTTAGTGTTTGTTATGAAACACAAAGCATATTGTTCAGTTCAAATGCTACAGCTGTAAAAATTTCTAGCGGCAACATGAACATATTTTGGCTGATTCCTAGTTCCCCAAACATAGTCATTTATAGGGACTACAAAAATCTTCCGGATTTCACTATATACTCTTGCACTTTAAGAAACAACTGTTCGTTTTCCTGAAATGTTAGATTTTGGCTGCCATAGAGAAAATCTTTAACCGTATAATTTAAAAGAGAATCCGAGAATTATCTTCTTCGAAAATGAGCGAGCCTAGGACATGCAAAGAAAAAGTGATATGCACTTTCAAATCCTCCGCACGCACACGTGGGACTTGGAACGATATTTTTACGATAAAGGTCGGCATTTAAGGAGCTACATCCAAGTCTCAGACGTGCTTGGAGAATTTGGCCTGTACGTGTACCAGTGTTATAATACAAAGGAGGTTTTTTTAGATCCTTGTTTAAACGTGATTTGAATGCAGCCACTGATGGCGCATCCTTGACCTCGGCGGGAAGATCGTTCCATGCACGGATCGTTGCCGGGAAAAAGGAATTTAGAAACAAATTGGTATTAGCGCGGAAGTTCTGGAAATGATTTGAATTTCTTAGATTGTAAGAGGTCGTGTCTTGCACTAGTGGTAGAAGGAGATCGTTAAGATATACAGGAGTTAGCCCATGAAGGATTTTGAAGAGAATTATGAGTCTGTGCTTTTTTCTCCTGTTTTGGAGAGTCTCCCATCCAAGGTCTGTGAGTAGTTTGCTCACGCTACACAGTTTAGTAGCACCGGTTATTATTCGAGCGGCCTCGATATGGATTACGTCGAGTTGCCTTTTGGTCTCTGTGGGACAATTGTCCCACACCGAATCACAATATTCTAGCAGAGGCAGCACATACGCCATATACATTTTTTCAAGTGATTTTCTACTAACTCTGAACTTAAGAGCTCGAAGGAGGTTTAATCTTGTCCAAGCCTTTACGGAGATGTTTTTAATGTGATCTGACCAGTTGCAGGAACTAGAAAGCGTAAGTCCTAGGTGCTTGTGACTATTCGTCTCTTGAAGCATTGTTCCGTTCATAAAAAAGGGAGGATGAGCCGGTGAGATAATTCTCCTCGAGATGATCATAGAAAGTGTTTTGTTAGCATTAAAATTGACTAACCAATCTTCTGCCCACTGAGAAATAGTTTGCAAATCGGCATTTAAACACCGAGCCGCTGCATTTGGACACTCGACAATGATATAAAGACCAGTATCGTCTGCAAACAACCGATTAGAACAACCTATATGTTTTACTAGGTCATTTATATAGAGAAGAAAAAGAAGGAGTCCAAGAATTGATCCTTGGGGAACACCTGCTAAAACTGGAGTCCAATCAGAAGCTTGGCCATTAAGTACAACACGCTGTCGCCGTCCGGAGAGATAACTGGCAAACCACTTAAGAACGTTATCTGAACAACCTATTCCGGACATTTTATGCAGGAGACCCTTGTGCCAGACTCTGTCAAAAGCCTTACTTATATCACAAAAGACGGCGCGAACTTCTTTACCTTTATCAACGGCTTCACAGAATGTGTGGTAAATATATAACAATTGATATGTTGTGGTCGCCTTGGACAAAGCCCGACTGGAGAGGAGTTAAGAGCTGATGAGAAGTGACATAGTTATACAAATGTTTATGTACACAACGTTTACATGTACACAACGTTTACAAATACTCGTACTTTTCCGTTCTACTATCGGCGATCGATATCGGTTATCTCCATACAGCGTAATAATATTATATCATTTTCAGTTATGAGATATATATATATATATATATATATATATATATATATATATATATATATATATATATATATATATATATATATATATATATATATATATATATATATATATATATATATATATATATTGAAGTTTGTTGTAAACATTATTATGTTCAATCCGAATATATTTATTTTCACGGGCCTTTTTTAGCGTAGTTGCAGGGGCTGAAATTTTGGTATGACTTCTAAGGCAAGCCCAGGCCAAATTTGATATCAGACAGGAAAAACAGGGCGCTCTCCCTTAAATGTGGAAATAGCCAGAGTGTCACGCATGGCTTCATGTTTGCATATGTGCATGAGAAAATAAACATTCACTTTCTGTCTTAAGCGTTTTGTGTTTTTTTTTGTTTTTTTTTTTTTGTTTGTTTTTTGGTTGTTTTTTTTTTTTTTTTTTTTTTTATGATTTTAACCTGAAAATACAAGGTTTCGTATATTTAGAATTTGTTAAGTATCAACTTGGCCTCCATAGAAACGTGCAAGTTTTCGCGAAATGCAATGTATGCCTACCTCCTGTACATTGGTTTAAATACAGACATGTCAAGGCTTCCTTCCTGCATCGAAATAAATCGTATATCTTTCCGATTCTAGGGTAAGCAAAAATTTGTACTGAAACCCATACTATTTAGGGTCAAGTTTTCTGGGCCATCTTGAATATCTACCAAGAGTATCAGTCCCCAGAATTTTAGATTACCTTTGCAGCACCAGCAGTTGCCGCAGTTTGGGTATGTAGCTTGACTAAAGCCTGCAGTAAATAGTCTACCGGGTTCCAGCTCGCATATAGCTCGTTCTCCGTATCCCTGTGGTCTCAGCATGTTTTCATCATAGCTGTAAGTGTAGCAGCTGAATCCTGGGCTGACAACTGTGAATAAAACGAGCCTCAACGTCAGAAGAACGAACCTTCGAATAAGTGCACCCAGAGAAGATCCAGATCAGACTGCGCATTCGCGCAGTCTGATCTGAATCTTCACTGGGCGCTTTTTGGATAACCAAGAATGTAAAGTTTCTACATGCGAACAACGAAGGCTGATCAAACTGCGGTGATGCGAGGCTGATTTGACTCTTCGTAGAGCCCACATGTCAGAAAGAACGTTTTCTCACTTTGCGGCTCAGATATTTCAATGCAGAATCAATTCTGTATGCCAATTAACCCTTGTCATGCTGAATAAATTAAGATGCACGCCCATTTCGAATTTTTAGCCAATCATATTACTTGATCCAGATTGTTGTTATAAATTCACATACTTAATGGCAAACAGTGTAGATCCAGATCAGTTGGCTTCTTCAGAAGCCAACTGATCTGGATTTACACTGTTTGCTAAGACAGGGCATGTCGTGTTCAGCAGAGAGGGGTTAAAATAAATCTCAATGGCCACAACCTCCTTATTCTTGTGTTCGTTTTCGAACAGTAAACCTTCCCATATATTTTTTCTGGGCCCAGTTAATCAAAGCATCGTTAGCTGAATGAACTCGTTAATGACAAACTCGTTAACTGTTGTAGCTGAGGTATTTTCAAATATGTAAAAATGTGAGTAGTTTGTAGCTACTCACATTTTTTCAGCAAATCAGTCAATGTATGCCAAATTTCAAGAGAGAAGTTTTAACATTACGTTAGCTAACAACTTCGTTAAGTTTTGAACAACTGGGCCCGGACACCGACTCTCATAAAGCTACAGATATTACAACTTAAGGGAAACGGATACACATGGTAGACTTCCTACGACTTTTACAAGGGAGACAACTTTTATGACTTCCTGTTTGCTTTCCAGTAAGCCAATACCTTTCTCAAAAGGTACTACTCTTGGAGATAAGAATTTGCCCTTCTTGGGAGTAAATCTTTTTCTTATAGAGCAGACTCCTTTTCAGAAGGGGTATAAAAACATTTTGACAGATTTGTCTCCCTTGAACATGTATTCATTTCCCTAAAACTGAAATATTGATTTTTTTTACAATAAACAAAGCCGCAACAGGACCCTTATTGCAGAATATGCGTTATGCGTTCACAAAGGTATTGGGTACTGTAGAAATACATTTTATGAAAATAAAAGTTCTAACAAACCTGCAGGCGGAATGCAAATGATGATCGGTCTTTACTTGGCCCACATCAGGCATATGGTATTACATTGCAGATCACTTTACTATGAAAATATCAAACCCCTTCTGAGTGGTGTCTACTCAAAAAAGGGAATTCGCTCCTTTGGGGAGCAGATTCTCGCCTTTTAGCATACCCAGTCAGCATTCTACGTAAATCTATATCGGGCCGTCATCGGCCCGTCAGTGTAGCTGACGGGCCGATGACGGCCCGATGTAGATTTACGTAGAATGCTAGCTGGGATAGATCTATTTTCAGAAGGGCGAAAATATTTTTATAGAGTTGTCTTCTTTGAGAATGCCTTCATTCCACTTAAGGCCGCGGTACAGTTAATTAACTGAACCGTGAAATGAAACAAGGTATCTTCAGGACAAATGGAAATTTTAAGGATTCAAATCATGCAACCAATGTAATCTTTAGGGGTTGCCCTTGGAAACACCGAACACATCAGAGAAGAAAATCGGAGTCTCGGTTTCATTCACAGTCTTCATATAGCATAATAGTATACATGTACGTGAAGATACCCAGGAAATGTCACAGTCACGAAGCACTGTCCGATGAACCAAAAGAAGTCATATAATCTGATAAGGCCTTTGATGTGTACCGACATATTTGATATTATCACATTTACTTTACTATATTTAGCATGATAATGTTTTTTTTTTGGGGGGTGTTGTTGTTGTTTTTTTGTTTGTTTTTTTGCTTGTTTTTTGTTGTTGTTGTTTTTTTTTTTGTTTTTTTTTTTTGTTGTTGTTGTTGTTGTTGTTGTTGTTGTTTTTTTTGTTATTATGTATAACATGATAATTGTGAAAATGTGTTTCCAATACTTCGCTTATAATATCGGTAGGTGCAGAAAATCTGGCTGATAACCAATAACAATGTATATTGTATTTTCGGAAATCGGTTATCAGCTAATAACTGAACAAAATATATTTTGAATGGACAGAGGTTATCAGCCCGTTCGTAACGTTATGGTTGCGTTGGCAACAACATAACAATCACAAATGATAAGGGTCGCGCAATGCGAAAACCTGTCTTCGGGCAAATGCGGACAGTGAAGACCCTGATCAGCCTGCGCATCCGCGCAGTCTGATCAGGGTCTCCACTACCCTCAAACAGAATCACTGGATACAACAAAACGTATAAATGACGAGCAAAGGTCAGAATGATACCTTGTGCACGCACACGATGGTCTGTATTTGCTCATTGTCGCAAGTCCGAAGGAACGTTTTCGCTTCACGTGGCCCATAGGATGTGACCTTTGAACGCATAAAATCCTATATACATAGCTGTTTGAAGCTATTCTTGAATGGACCAGAAGCCCTGTTCAAACAACAAAACCATGTTCAAATCATGAAATTCACGTGCTGTTTGAACATGGATTTTGAACTTCGTGCTTTTCGTACGTTTGTTCGATTTGTGCTTGTTTGGATTTGTCGGTTTCCTCTTCCTCTTGGTGTCTGGGAAGGGCTGCGGTTTGTGATTGTGGCACTCCCTGGACTTTTCTCTTACCCTTTTGTTTGATATCACAAGATGGGCCTTGTTTTGTTCACGTTACATTGAGCGACGTAACGTTATCGCCCTGAACGTAGCATTTTAGAATTTTATGATGAGGTCCGAGGGTCACTGCGCAACTGGCGTCATTGTAAACAACATTCTGAACTAGCCGCCATGCTGGTTTGCCGTCGCATTGAAGAGTTTATATGGAGCTTTGGGGCGTTTTCGTCACAATTTGCCGTTGGAATCGTAAGTTATGCAAAAACTACGATCATCCATGGTTATTTCATTGCAATAACATTTACCGGGTCCCTCGGAAGATATCTGAACACTCGACCTAACGGCCTTGTGTTCAAACAGCTTCCTCGGGACCCGGCAAATGTTAATGCATGAAAAACAATGGGTAGTCCCTATATTACGCTAGAATCATTATTTGTTTTAACATCACTGTTGGACGTCATAAAAAATAAGAGGCGGGTTTGAATATGTGACAAACAAGTTATAAAACGATGTTTTGTTTATCACCTTCTTTATCGACCATTATCCTGCTGAGACAAAAAACCTTCGGACAGAAAATGGGGTCTTGGTATCAGAGGATGATCAAACCACCATGTAATAATATCCAACTATTCAAAAGAGGCTGTAAGTGGCCAAGAAATGACCTGCTTAGACTGCGTTGACGCATCTGCATACGCTGTCCGTACATGCTCTAATGACACATTTTCATATAGCTGCCTGTGATTTTTAGAAATATCATTACCCGCTGTGCACTTCCCTGTCGATCCATCGAACTTTTGATTACTTGGGCATCGGCATTTTTGAGTTCCCCCTTGCTGATCGCAGTATGCATTGAAATCAGAACACTGAGAATTGAGCGTACAATCCATGTCTGAAAAAATAATGCGCACATATGAAAATAAGAATTTATCTGAAAACACTGATAACTGAGTGAAGTATATTTTCTGAAAAGGTAATATCATATATGGAAATAAGCATTGAACTCAAAACACTCTGAACCGAGCGAACCAACTTTTCTGAAAAGATATAAGTACATATTTGGGAATAGCACTCATCTCAAAACGCCGATAACTCAGCGATATATTTTTCGGAAAAGATAAGTTCATATACTGAAATAAGCATTGATCTAAAAAAAAAACTGATAACTGAGCGAAATGAATTTTCTGACAAGATAAGTTCATATATGGAAACAAGCACTGAACTCAGAACACTAACAATTGAGCGAACTAACGTTTCTAAAAAGATAAGTATATATATGGAAATAAGCATTTAACTCAGAACAATGATGACAGAGCCAACTAACACTTTTGAAAAACATGTACATATATTGAAATAAGCATTGAACTCAGAACACAGAGTATTGAGGGAACATTGCTTGTCTGAAAAGTCAGCACGGCGCTGAACTCAGAACAATGAGTATTGAGAGAACGTGGCTTTTCTGAAAACATAAACACACATATGATATCCAACGTAACAGTCTTTCTTTTGCGTGCAAAGAGACAAGTTGCAGATCACCCTGTCAGGGTAGCTGACGGGCCGATGATGGCCCGATGTAGATTTACGTAGAATGCTAGCTGGGTATCTACACTACGTATTTTTTAAACAACAGGGCCCAGTTGTTCAAAGCGTCGTTAGCTTAACGAGCTCGTTAGTTGTCAAAATGTTAACTGTTCTAGTAACTACAATATCTAATTCACAGGTATTTTTGCTGAAAAAATGTGGGTAGCTTTTGCAAATGCATTTTATGATCAAAGTTTTAACGATACGTTAACTAACGACATCGTTAGTTTTGAACAACTGGGCCCAGAACTCCTTGCCATAATTGTCCTAAAATAAAACAAAATCCAAATTAATACCTGGTGCTGTATCTAAACTATTGCTGAATCAGTGGCAAAAAGTGTAGACCATGATCGCCGCATTATGTAGCGTCTAATACTTAGAGTTGTACGGTAGTGTATGTGTCGCGTTATAATAAAACTGCTTTTACATGAAATGCAAATCCGCACACCAAACCAGTCTGTACACCTATGAGCATAGTTTTAATAGATTCTAAAAGGCATAACAGTTGAGGGCAATGAACACAATCACAAAACTGAAAACCGCTTCAGTGACAAGTTTTTAATCAGACTAGCTACTTTCGGTTAATTAGAATGCATCAGTGAATGCCAAATATTGTTTCTTTTAATCCCTGAATTGACTCAATGATCCCAAGGGACCAGGAAATTTAAACTACGTTATGTTGAAGTACGTGGAGATGTTTTACAGTCGCCATTATAGGGATCAAACATGGATTTTCATGCATTAATATTCGCCAGGTCCCGTGGGAGGTGTTGAAAACCGAGACCGAAAGCTGCGGTTTTCAACACCTACCAAGGGACCTGGCAAATGTTAATGCATTGCAAAACCATGTTCGATCGCTATTATAGCATAAGAACTGAAAACATTTGCAACATTTCGTGTTATTTCTTGCACTATTTTGTTTCGCCTTTTCACCGATGTCTCGCGAACGTAATTTCCACGGACTATGCTTCCTCTAGGGCCGGGCAGTACACATCTCGTAACGGCAGCAAATCTGTGGCCCCGGTACGATCATATTGAAAGTTCCTAAGCCGTGCATTAACAGCGCCTGAATTGCCTTGTTAATACACGGCTTTTCGCCGTAGATGCACGGCTGTTAATAACGTGCGACACTGCTTTTTACGCAATAAATGGCAATAACATAGCTATAGTGTAGTTTCAGATATTCAAATATTACGTGGACAAGGCATTAGTATTCAGCATGTGATGCAAGACAGGTGTTTCTGTGTTGTGGGCTAATGTCTTAGAGGACATATAAAGGCACCTGTGTTAAACAAGCACCTATGGGAAAGGAATCAGCGAATCGCTTAAGACAGGCGTTTGTTTTTTTATAGGTAAATTTCTACATCTTTGCCTTTTAAGGGCCTTTATATTACATTACGAAAACGCCAATTCAAATATATTGAAAATTTCACTACCAAAAACTGAAAGTTTTCAGGTAAAAATTCTGATAATTTTCATATTTCTGCTCAAAACATAGATTGTGGGTACTCGTTAGAACTGCCTCCTCCCCCCAGCGAGGCGGTTCTAACGAGTACCCACAATCTATGTTTTTGAGAAGCAATAAGAAAAATAATGTACCCCTGTAAACCCCGGTTTTATTATATAAAAGTGGGTTTAAGGGGGTCAAAAATATACAGGTATGTTTTCGTGATGAACAGTTGATTGCTTAATGCATGTGGCCTTTAAAGCAAGTTTGACTCTACAAACACGTCCAAGGTTAATAACTCTGACAGGAATAAATAGTATGCCTCCACATCGGGGCTACTGTTAAATAAAAGAACCTGCTTCTGCTTGGAGTGAAATCTTTCCTTTCAATGTACCCCCTCCCCCACCCCCCACCTTTTTAAACGGGTACAAGTACTGGGGACGCAACGTCTTGTCCACAAAGTTGACAGACCAATAACAAAGGTACGCTCACGGTAATTCACCTAATTGTTTCGTGTGAGTACAGCTGCTTTAAGCCCCACCTACAATCCTATGTCCACCCCCAACTCCCATACACAAGACTTTTGACCGTTGTAAGGTGGTCTTTTTGTTGCTGCTCATCTTTGTATGTGCGTCTTTGTTTTATTACGAAAATACGCCTATTCAAATATGTAGAAAATTTCACCTCAAAATAACTGATTTATTTTTTCAGATAAACCACTCTGATATTTTTCATATTTCTACTCAAAACAAAAAAAGTGTGGTTACTCGTAAGAACCGCCTCGACGAGGCGCTTCTAATGAGTACCCATAATCTATGTTTTTAAGCAGAAATAAAAAAAATAATGTTAGCCCCTGTAAACCCCAGTTTTACTATTTAAAAACATGGGTTTAAGGGGGAGGTCAAAATTATATAGGCATGTTTTCGTGTGTGGCATTCGTTTGTTTCATTACTCTCTCCTTCTTTTGGTGCATCGGGAAGGCTGTGCATATTGATTATGAGATTTCTTGGGTATCGTCACTTATATTTTAATATGCTTCACTGAATCATCACGAAAACATACCTATATAAATTTGACCCCCTTAAAACCCCCCTTTTATATAATAAATCTGGAGTTTACAGTGGTATACATTATTTTTCCTATTTCGGCTCAAAATCATAGATTGTGGGTACTCGTTAGAACTTCCTCGCCGGATGTTTTGAGCAGAAATATGAAAACTATCAGAAGTTTTATCTGAAAACTTTCAGTTTCTGATGATGAATTTTTCAATATATTTGAATATGCGTGTTTCATAATGGACAAACAGTGTAGATCCTGATGAAACTGCTTCTAGGAGCAGTTTGATCTGGGTTTACACTGTTTGTTCAAGCATTATTATTATAGGTAGATCAGGTATACATCAATGAATTTGACAGGGTTGACATCCCTGAAAGTGTGTTCTATCCCCTTAAAAACAAGACTAATCAAAAAACTAAAACTAAGTTAAACCAAATTCCCTTAAACAGAAAATGGACCTGTCCAAACAAGGACGTAGAAGCGCTGTGCATCACTGGGATTAATAAAACACAAAGTACCTGGAATAGCTGCCCTGGTCTCTTCACACACTCCCATGTTTTCTTCAAAGCCGTCCGCACACTGGCAAATGCTGTTTACTCCAGGTGTGCCATCTGGGTGAACGCATTTCAGATAACTACCACTGTTGCATTGATAGCCAGGGTCACAGGCGCCATGTAATATTAATCCATCTGATAAATATACATGCAAGATAAACTTTTATACAGTAGAATTATCCATGAGTACTCCATTTTGTTTATCATTGTGATTAATTTGATTTTTATGTTTTCGCTTTGATGCATTGACTGAGTTGGGAGCTTTAATGCGAACCGAATTTTTATGTATTTCTGTATTAAGATTAGCATCGGGACCCAGGGTGAAGTTAGCTTGCTGTAAAAGTGCTTGAACCCGCCCCAACACACACACACACACACACACACACACACACACACACACACACACACACACACACACACACACGCAAACACACACACACACACGGTGGTTTATTCTGACCGTTCTAAGGCGGTGGTCCCGGTGTTAGTCTCACTCTTTGTTGTTTTGTGGTTTATTCTACGAGGCGATTTGTTTTATGTCTTACCTTGTGTTATTTTGTTCTTGTGTTTTTCAGTCCTTTTAGCATTGCGATTACATCGCTTGGGGATGAGAGAGCTAATCTTAGTGCTTTTCGTACGTTTGTTCGATTTGCGCTTGTTTGGTTTTGAGTGTTTCCTCTCCCTCCTGGTGTCTGGGAAGGGCTGAGGTTTGGGAAGAGAGAGCTAATCTTAGTGCTTTTCGTACGTTTGATCGATTTGTGCGTGTTTGGATTTGTCGGTTTCCTCTTCCTCTTGGTGTCTGGGAAGGGCTGCGGTTTGTGATTGTGGCACTCCCTGGACTTTTCTCTTACCTTTCTTTTTGTGATTGTGGCACTCCCTGGACTTTTCTCTTACCTTTTTTAACACTTTGCTAGCTAGGTAAAAAATTCAGCAGGTAACATTTGGAAATAGTTTATTATTATTATTATTATTATTATTATTATTATTATTATTTTCTAGGAAAACAGGATTTGACAAGTACATGTATTTGACACTAAGATTGTGAATTCGTATCAACAACCTGGATCAAGCAATCTGATTGGCTGAAATTTAGTAGAAGGTGTGCCATTTTAATTTATTCTGCATGACAAGGGTTAAAAGTTAAGAAGCAAAGAATGCCTTTCACATATTATAATTGAATGTAATAATGTGATATTTACCACCAACTGGTGTTTCGTCTTCTGCACCTGAAATGAAAAACAATATGACAAGCAAAAGTACAAAAGAAGATGTTATGCCATATGCGAAAATTCCAGATCATCTTAGCAATCAGTACCAGTGCAGTATTTTCTTGACTTTCTCTTGTCATTCATGTATTTTACAATACTAATGTTCTGTAAATAGGAAGGCTGATTTGGAAGTCTCTGTCCCTATATGCCATTCAAGACCTTTTCGTATGGTTTAACCAATACGTATTTTTTTCGAATGTTTACAAACTACAAATATAAAGATAGATGTAGAAAGAATCCGATCGAAAGCTTACATGGATTCTGTGTGTCTTTTTCTGGGCCCAGTTGTTCAAAGCGTCGTTAGCTTAACGAGCTCGTTAAGGGTCATTTCGTTAACTGTTTTAGCGGATTCAATGTACAATATTCTGATATTTTTAGCTGAAAAAATGTGAGTAGCTTTTGCACTGCAAAAGCTACTCACATTTTTTCAGCAAAAAATTTCAGCATATTTGCGTATCACTTGATGTAAATTTTAACGAATCGTTAACTAACGACATCGTTAGCTTTGAACAACTGGGCCCTGATCATTTACCACTCTCTCTGATTCAGCAGGCGACAAATTGATGATACTTTTTCTTAATTTTCCCAGAAAACAGGATTTGATATTTCATGCAAATTGTCTCTATTGGAGACAATTTGCATGAAATGTCAAAACCTGTCTTCTGGGAAGGATAAGAAAAATATTTCAATATGTCATCTGATGAAAATTTTCAGCTAAATTGCTAATCGTTAAATTTAATCACAGCTCTTATGCTTTCGTTCTAATCCTATTGTTGTACTTTTGTATGTGTTGTATATGTAAACATCTCGGAAATAAATATGTTTAAACCAATCACAGAATATATAGTAAAAGTAAATGTTGATCATTTAACCCTTCTCTTGCTAAACATGTCATGCCCTGTCTTAGCAAACAGTGTAGATCCAGATCAGTTGGATTCTGAAGAAGCCAACTGGTCTGGATCTGCACCCTTTGTCATTAAATATGTAAATTTCTATCAAAACCCCGGATCAAGTAATCTGATTGGCTGGAAATTAGAAGCGGGCGTGGCATCTTAATTTATTCAGCATGAGAAGGGTTAAATAGGTAATAAATTGGTGTTTATACTAATGATAAATTGGTATTTTAAAGCGTAAGGTGATAGTAGAAACAGCTCTGGAGAGAGACAGAGAGATAGATAGACAGACAGAGATTAGCCTTTGCTGTTATGGTAGGAAGAGGGGGCTGATTGATTTGCTTTTCGCTGGATTTTAACGAGTGTGTGTTGTACGTCTTAATTGGTTTGCATTCCCTCTTGGTGTCATTGGCAGGCTATGTTCCGTGATTGTGGCTATCCGAATTTACAAAATATTTTTGGTAACTTAACCTTTACCACTCTCTGGGCAAATTCGGCAGACGACAAATTAATGATATTTTCTGACTGACATTTTTTTCCAGAAAACAGGATTTGACATTTAAAATGTCAAATCTTGTTTTCTGGGGAAATGAGAAACAAATTCAATATGTTTTCTGCTGAAAATTTTCAACAGAGTCCTAAGTGTTAAGAGAAATTGGTCCACTTTCATTCATACTTGTTTTCAATTTTTTTTTTTTTTTTTTTTTTTGCTATCTGTGGGAGAAAAAAAAGAACTGGTTTGCAGGAAAGAAACAAGAAGTCACACAAGTTGTATCCTCTGTAAAAATGGTGTCATCCAGCCCCCTTAAAGGACAATTTACCTGGGTCTGTTGTATCCGTGAGGCGTTTAGCTGCAATTAGAACAAGTAAGAACTAAATAATTTAAATACTCAATCGAATAATGAATTATCATGCACTTCGTGTTGTTTTTTACTTGAATTTGAATGGATTTTTCTTTAGAACAAAAGTGATCAGAAAAGATGTTGTAAAGAGGGATCCTGAAACGTTCCTTTGATGTTTTAAACATTACACACTTCTGCTTTATACTCATGGAGCTTTTAATAAAATTAGAAGAAAAAAAACGGCAGATTTTCTAAATCCGTGCTTGTCAACCACATGCACTTTTCAAACAAAGCACACTATAGATAATCATCATATAATGACTGCTACATCATTGACATTTATAAACATTCATCCAATCGTGGACATTATTTAATCAAAAGCATAGGATTGTGGACAAGCAGTTAATGTAGTTGTGTTTTTCTTTTTTCTTCAAGAAAATGTGTTTTATGATCCTTAGGAGTCATCTCGCTGCTACAAATACTTTGATATTCAAGTTTAGGTGAAGAAATAGCAAAACGCATACATAGTTTATCTCTAAATTTATTAAAGCACTGACAGCATTGGTGGGTCGATTTTATTTTTTTCTGAGTCATTACAAAAACACGCCTATTCAAATATATTGAAAATTTCACCACCAAAAACTGAAAGTTTTCAGATAAAAAATTCTGATATTTTTCATATTTCTGCTCAAAAACATAGATTGCGGGTACTCGTTAGAACCGCCTCGTCGAGGCGGTTCTAACGAGTACCACAATTTATGTTTTTGAGCAGAAATAAGAAAAATAATGTATACCCCTGTAAACCCCAGTTTTACTATATAAAAGTGGGGTTTAAGGGGGTCAAAATTATATAGATATGAATTCGTGATGGTTGGCGGATAAAATGGTTCTGGACGGGGACTTAACGATTGCTTCATTTAACCCTTAACTTCCTGTAATCTAAGCAAACTATGCAGACCCTGATCAGATGCATTGTTTTGTGGCGTCTGATCTAGGTCTGCACTATTTGCAAACGTCCCAAATAGTCCAGTCCAGGTTTGATGGGTAACCCTCACAAACACATATCTAGGCTTCTGACAAGCAATGCGGTGTAGACAGCCGGCACTGTTCAACTTAAAAGTCCATAGAATTTCAGAGAATCGTACGCGCTTTATCAGATTACAGTGAAAACTGTGATGATATTGACAGACGTCTGTCACTAGCGATTTTACGTATAAATCGCTGCTGACATACCTCTGTCATTAGCGATATTACGTATAAAACGCTGCTGACAGACGTCTGTCACTTGCGATTTTACATAAAAATCGCTAGTGACAGACGTCTTATAATATAATAAATGACTGTAACTAAAATACTGGTTATAGAAAAAAAATTGCTACATGTATGCTGTCCAGACATTTGGTAATATCAGAACAGAACAGAACTAAACTTTATTTGGCTAAGCTCATGCCATACATATGGCGTAAGAGTACAATGCATGCAACATAATTGAATAAAGGAACGAAAGAAACAAAAGAAAAGATAAAATTATATACAGGATTCAGGGTTCGAAATTAACAGTAGCAGGTAGTAAATTTGCTGCCTGAAAATTCAGTTTGCTACCTGGTCAAGCTGTTGGTAGCAAAAAGTTGCCACCTGGTAAAGTGCTCCGAACACTATCAACTTTAAGTGTTGTGAATGTCTTCAGTGCAAATTAGACAACACCTCATGTGACTCGTCTGCCAAGCAGACAAATCCCATGCAGTGTCAAGCCTCATTTTTGCTGAAATAAGAAAAATACTTTGAAAATGCTATCTGCTAAATATGCTTAGCGCTTGAAGGTTTAACCCATGACATGGGAGCAACATGTTTTGCTGCCATGTAGATGCATTTTGCTACCTAATTTCAGACCAGGTAGCAACTACTTGCTGCTTGCGAAAAAGTAAATTTCTAACATTGGGATTACAAAACTCAATTTGCATTTGTAAACTTTTGAAGAATGATGTTGATAAATTTAGATAATTGAGTAAGGTCTTTAACATTGTCAGTGCAGAGTAAATCTTTGAATTTGATGACATTTGGTCTTCTGTAGTATCAAACAAAGTAAGAATGGTAATTGACATTTGGTGATATCAATCTGCGTAAATACATTCTTCAAATGCGCATGCGCAGCCATTCAGTGAGGCTAGATGTCTGGTTCTGATCTAAACCATCATCATATACTGCATGTGTGTGGTGAGATTGTGCGGATGCACAGTCGCGGTCGAGTCTTTGCTGTTCGCATATGCGATAAGTACCATTATCACATGGTACGGTTCAAAAGATGAGCCGGTTAGTACGTTTCCTTACATTGCGACTCAAATTATAATGTTGTTAAAGCAGCACATCACGAAAACATACCTATATAATTTTGACACCCCCACCCCACCCCCGTAAACCCCATTTTTATATAGTAAAACTGGGATTACAGGGGTATACATTATTTTCTTATTTTTGCTTAAAAACCTAGATTGTGTGTACTTGTTAGAACGGCCTTGCCGAGGCGGTTCCAACGAGCACCCACAATCTAGGTTTTGAGCAGAAATATGAAAAATATCAGTGTTTTTGTTGTTTTTTTTTATCTGAAAATTTTCAGTTTTTGGTGGTGAAATTTTCTATAGATTTGAATAGAAGAGTTTTCGTAAAGAGCACAAAAGTCGAAGTAAATGCGCTGCCCATGGTAATACCTCAGTCTCACCCAACGTGCATACAACCTTGAAAACAAAGTGTGCCAGCTGGGTGAGTGTGATAATCAGGCACCCTTTTTATCCTAGCCAGATCACAGTGACTTGTAACAATGTCTATATGAATATATATTTCATGATTGCACTGAATAATGGACTATATATACAGTCGACTCTCGTTACCTCGACTTCGCTTATCTCACGTAACAGCTTATCTAGAAGTGAAAATCTGGTCCCTTTTTGAAAATGAAAATCTAACAAGACGTAACAAAACATTCAGCAGTCAAAACATATTCATTTGTGAAATGTGGTTGTTCGGCTGTTTTTTTCCTTAATTCTACAAATCCGATATGTCGAGGTATGGATCTCTCGAAGTATTTCACACAGTATCTTGGACTTCGAGATAACGAGACTGTAATAAAAGAGGTAAGTTCCTGCGGCAAGTCCCTGCGAGCCAGATAAGCATAAGCAAACAATCCAGGCCTAGTTGATCAGGATCTACATAGTCACATATCCAACAGTTTTGCTACATCAACATGTAGTAAAATGGATCTGTTCAACAGCAGGATGAAGAGCTATAGCGTCCAAATATTTACAGAACTTCGATGGCTCGAACCCCTTTGGGACCATGAAAATTTGTTCGAGACAGCGGTAGTTCGAGCCACGGACGGTTACTATTAGTACCATACCAGGAGGCATAATGGAGATAACTGTGGGATATCTTTTCAGTGTTCTATATTATAAACGTATGTTGTGTGCACTTATTAGAATCGCCTCATCGAGGCGATTCTAATGAGTGCACACAGCATACATTTGCAAGATAAAAGAAGAAAGTATCTCTAAATTATCCGTACATCGTATTTAGAGGAAACCCCTGCGGACTGAAGAACGTGTTCGACTCATCCATGGTAAACGAGCCATCGGGGTTCGAGCCATTGAAGTTCTACTGTATACGGTTAGTTAACACGTCTTTTAACAGGGATGCATACTTACCTATGTCACAATTTTCCCCTGTAAATCCAAAATAACAGCGACATTCGTAACCATCCGGCTTATTAATACACTCTCCTTTCACACAGCGCGCTAGTTTGCAGTTGTTTGACATATCTGCAAAAACGTATTAATACACTAGAGTTTCAAAAGTTTTAACAAAGTCTGTATTATTATTATTATTATTATTTATCAATATTATTATCATTATTATTATTATTATTTGTTGTTATTATTATTATTATTATTATTATTATTATTATTATTATTATTCATTACGAAAACACGCCTATTCAAATATATTGAAAATTCCACCACCAAAAACTGAAAGTTTTCAGATAAAAATTCTAATATGTTCATATTTCTGCTCAAAACATAGATTGCGGGAACTCGTTAGAATCGCCTCGCCGATTGTTTTTTAGCAGAAATAAGAAAAATCACGTATACTCCTGTAAACCCCAGTTTTACTATATAAAACTGTGGTTTAAGGGTATCAAAATTATACAGGTATGTTTTCGTGATGATGATTATTATTAAAACATGTTAAGATTTTGTTACCAGACTATACATTGCAACATAAGTAACTTAAATGGGCTGGATACTCTTGGTTAATGTTTTTCGCCATTTTCACAAGGGAGGCAACTTTTGTGACTTATTTTTCCTGTTAGCTTTCCTGCTTACCAAGGCCCTTCGTAAAATAGGTCTAGTCGGAAAGAAAAAAAAACATTTGCCCCCATTTCGAGTAGACCCCTTTTCAGAAGGGAGGGAACAATTTTGCAGAGTTGCCTCCCCTGAAAACGTATCAGTTCCCCTTTAGTTGATACTCTTTATTGTAAAATAGAGTATCGACGAACACGCAGCCTTCTTCCAACGTCGAATGAAAACACCTCTAGGTTAATAAGTTGTTATGAAATGTGTATTCTACAAGAGAATACCTGCTGATTTCGAAAATGTCAAATATTTGTTCCACAGCAAACAAGACTCACTATTGGAAAAAAAAAAGAAAAACAACATTTCCCAATATGCGGTTAGCTAGTAGTTAGACAGGACTTCATATTCGTAAAGGCCTGTCAAAATATGCAATATGGCAGCTTTGTATATACTCAAAAAGCTCTTAAACTTGAATGAATGCACCTGAAGATTTTTTTGTTGTTGTTGTTGTTGTTGTTTTGTTTTTGTTGTTTTTTGTTGTTGTTGTTTTGTTTTTGCTTTTTTTATTTTATTTTTGTAAAATGACACCAGATTTGCAGAAAGAAATTTGCCTCCCAAGTATTTCAGAAATTTCAAAAACACGTTTATAGTATAGGACTATCATTATAAGAAAAAAATAAGAAATTTCGGATTAGAGAGGTAAATATTTCCCTTCTGGGGATACACTTAAAGAGAACACAATTCTCCAATTGTTTCTTTCTTCCTTTTGAACAGTGGTGTTCTCTAAAAGGAAAGAATTTGCTCCCAACGGGAGCAAATTCTTTCCTTTTAGAGAAGACCCCTTTTCAGAAATGCGCTGATGTGCAAGAAAGCAATTCAGGGAGTCAAAAAAGCTGTATCCTTGGAAAAATACGTGGAATATCTACCAAGAATATCCAATCAGAACTAGATACGTTACCACAGAAATCTCTGACCCTGTCTCCGGCAAGGAGAGATTGCATCGTGTTCTTTTCTCCAATGTCTATGTCTGAAATGTCTGGGTGGAATTGTAGAGCTGGACACCGCTTTAGGCTGTGTAGAACTGACGTTGCTAAAGCTCGATAGTCTTCACTAAAAAGTAAAAAATGCTGTTGTTGTTGTGGATGGTAGTTTACACATTATTTTATTTGTATAAACTGAAATCATGTACAGAGTTTGACCCGTGGAAATCAAGACAAGAATACACAAAAAAGCTTCAGAAAAAAGTCTAATGACTTTTGTAGATCTGTATCCGGTATTTCAATATGACTAAAGATATCAAGAATGTGATTTGTTGGGTAAGCCTTAAAGTAATGTTATTAACAGAGAGTGTTGTTGTTGTTGCCGTCGTCGTCGTCGTCGTCGTCGTTGTTGTTCTTGCTGCTGATACTGATACTCCTGCTGCTTCTTGTTGTTGTCGTCGTTTTGTTGTCATTGTTGTTGTTGTTGTTTGTATATTGTTGTTGTTGTTGTTGTTTTTTCAGCCCTACCGTATTTGATCTAAATATTCGGAAAGACGTGTCTCCAAATATGTTTTGTGTGCGTGTGTGTGTGTGTGTGTGTGTGTGCGTGTGCATCTGAGTGTGTGTTCTCAATCTTAGCATTATATGGCAGTGATATACCAAAATGTCAAACATGAAGCATGATAAACTTCACTTTCTATGTTAAGTTAGGTAATTAATGTGATGAAACTTGTATTTGTATATAAGCCTATCATATTTGTTTATATGCATGTTTGTACATGTTTATGCTCAATGGGCTATTTAGCCTATTGCATTGGAATAAAATTCTTCTTCTTCTTCATGTCAAAGCAAATATTGTAAACCCGTGTCAAACTGCTTAACAAAACTTATGACTTGCTTCAAATAAAAAGGGCATTGTCAAACAAAGTAGACCCAGATCAGACGCCGCAAAGCGCGACATCTGCTTAGGGTCTAGAACGTTTGCATTAAGCACAGGACATCCATTCTTTATAAATCTACAGCGGGCCGTTATCGGCCCGTCAGCTACCCTGACGGACCGATAACGGCCCGCTATAGATTTTTAAAGAATGCTTACTGAGATGCTCCACCGAATAAACAATACCTTTTATGTTTTTGTTGTTATTATTAAGTTTTATGTCATAGATGCATTTTGTTTTGTTTCCCTTCTTTAAGTGTCAGTCATAGCGTTTTTGAGGAAGTCTTTAAAACTCGTCTTTTCAGACCATTTATCTCATACATTAAGGGCAATGTGCACACTTTTGAAGAGTCAGTTCTGTTGAAATCAGAAAAAGTCTCCTCTAAAAGAAAAGAATTTGCTCCCCTTTCCTTTTAGAGGCTGTCAGTAGCCACTTCGACTTCCAAATACTATTTTAGTATATTTGAGATCTGTAGCAGCAACTGTCATTAGTTCTTGTGTGGGAGCCATAATATGTCACCTCGTACTTCGTCACCTCGTAATTCGTCACCCCGTACTTCGATCTAGTGCTGATATGAGCCGCGCCGAGCAAAAATGTGCCTTCGAGGTATGCGCGAACAGCGAAGGCATGGAACAGACAGCGCAAATGCGTAGTCTTATCAAGGCCTCCTCTGTCCGCTGCCAAAATCAATGAATTCAATAGAATGTATAAATGGAGAGCAAAAGCCTAGATGAGATCTCGCACACCCGCAGGATTATGTGATTCCACACATTTTACAAATGTTCAAAGGCACTCTTATATTTAATTTTCTGCGCCTTTGGGACTGCTTAGTTTATACGTTCAAGCTGACAAGTGAATTCCGCTTAATATTATAATACAGCCTTGGGGTCTTGTCAGTTAATGCTCATATTTTTGTTTGTTTGGTCTTTGCAATCACGGACGTGGGAACGGCCGGAAATGTCGATAAGACGGGGCTGGGTTTTAGACCAGGCTTAGAAACTAGCTAGTCTGGCCCAGAACTTGACATTTTCCATTTTTGTGTATGTAAGATATTATTTCATGGCGAGAACACGCCTATTCAAATATATTGAAAATTTTACAACCAAAAACGGAAAAATTTCAGATAAAAAGTTCTGATAATTTTCATATTTCTGCTCAAAACATAGATTGGTGTACTCGTTAGAACTGCCTCGATGAGGCGGTTCTAATGAGTATCACAATCTATGTTTTGAGCAAAATAAGAAAAACAACGTTTATACATGTAGATCCCAGTTTTACTGTATAAAAGAGGGGTTTTGAGGGGGTCAAAATAATATAGGCGTATATTTGTGATGGTGTCCGATTTTTATATGTTTCCCTTTAACTGATTTTTCTCAAGTACTGTATCAAGCAAATTTACTAACCTGCAAAATCTGTTCTTTTCGGTAGGTGCTGGCATTTCACCCGACATTTCACTCGTGTCGTTCATCGGCGGTAGGTATTTAGTATAGGATTTAATCATTCTTTAACTGATTTTTCTCAAGTACTGTATCAAGCAAATTTACTAACCTGCAAAATCTGTTCTTTTCGGTAGGTGCTGGCATTTCACCCGACATTTCACTCGTGTCGTTCATCGGCGGTAGGTATTTAGTATAGGATTTAATCATTCTTATTTCCGGAGCATAATCCTCGACACAGGACAAAAATTCTGAAACATGTAGCAGGTCAAGAAATATTGAAATGTGGAGAAAACCTATAGTCATTGCGATAATTAGATGAAAATCTACAGAAATGTAGTACGATTATTATATTTTCTCTATTGCCTTTTTGACACCACTCGGATTTTTCTTTTTTAATTAGCGTTTTGAGTTTTATTAATATTTTGTTCTGATTAACCATATCTTATCAGAAACCATTAGTCATTCCTGTTTCTTAAATACAGCCGAAATTGGTTTGACCAAAGCAATTTCTAAAGTAAAATGATTTTTTACACTCTGTATCTAAGTCATAATTTTAATCATTTATGCCTAAGAACAATATAAAGAAAATTTCATAAAAATTGAACAAAGGATACTAGTTAAAAGCCTACTTCCAATTTACCTACCATTACAGTTTCTGCAGTATTTGCAAATTTACTCATTCTGTAGGAAGCGACAGGCAAAAAAGGACTTTCTGAAAGTTGTCGAAAACAGAGTAAATATTCGAATAGGTTTGCTTGAACAAACTGAGGACCCAGATCAGACGAGGTCTGTGCAGTCTGATCTATGTCTGTTTGCTCATTACTATCTGTCCCAAGAGCTAGGGAAAAAAGACATACACTTCCAAAATGGAGTTCTACTTTTGTCTATTTTCCATATAGATCTTTATACACAATAAATTAGCACAAATATCAATTCTGTAAAAGAGAATGTATACATTTTCTGGGTAGACAGGTTGGCTTCCCTTCTTGAAAAGGGTCTAGTCTTAAAGGAAACAATGGGCAAATTCTTTCCTTTTAGAGAAGAGGTCCTTTCAGAAGGGAGTTTTTGCTCAGCAAAGCGAATGGGAAGCCATAAAAATTATCTCCCTTGTACAAATGGTAGAAAATCTACCATCTGTACAAATCCTCTAACGTTTAGTATAATATTAAAATAGGCTTAGCCTAAATGCGAGCACAGCACAGATCTATATCTGCACTCTTCAAAAGTCCTTTACAGCATCATTAAAGAATGATTATCAGTATATAAAAATATTATGTATATCAATAATAAATAATAAAAAAAAAATCAGCAAAATATGTTCGTAACACTTATTGACACTCGTTTGGTCTCTTCATGACGCTTATTGGTGAGACCCATAATCAAGTCTGCCAACTTCCGGTGACAATTTCCGGGAAGAAGAAAAGGAAGAAAATTGGTCAGAGCGATTACTGCCGAAAGTATATATCGTTGTATGTTACTTTTCCTTGATCATATTCTCTACCGTAGAGCTCACTTCGTTCGTGACGCGCTTCGCGCGTCGTGAGCTGTGCTCGCTATAAACCAGCAAGGGAGATCATTTCTAAATTAAGACACATTTCTAAATTAAGACACATTTGACAAGGGATACATGTACCAGGGAAGAAAAGTCTTCCCTGCTGGAAATGTCTCCCGTTGAAAAGGGAGGCAAATCTTTCAACTTACAGTGCTCTCTCTTTAAGGTGTATCCTTTCACCTTTAACGATGCTAAATATATATTCCTATATGAACCGGGACACAGCATGTTCTACAAGACTGCATGTGCGTCCAGTGAAAACTTAGATCACTGTGCATCCAGGCAGACTGATCAGAGCCTTCGCTGTCCGTCTGAAGTCGCTTTGGGTCCTTGCTACCCACATAGCGTCCTGTGAAGACACTGATCAGACTGCGCGGATGCGCAGGCTGATCTGAGTTTTCGCTGAACGTATATGCAATCTTGTAGAAAATAATGTTTACCGGCTTAATTTTATTAGCTCACTTACCGCACATGCTCTCATTACGTTCAGATGCCATCTTCATTATGTTAAGGTAGAGTGTCTTCTTGTACACATGTTCCCCAACTTCTAAATTAGGTATATCTAGTAGCCCCACGGTCCCGCACGTTGGGAAACTGCTGACAACGCCCTCAAGTAGCTCCACATCACCATCCCCTCTGCCAGCGCTATAACATATCAGAATCACATAGTTGACAAATACAGTATTTGTTTTGAGGTGAATGGACACACTTGGTAAATTTCCCGTTACAACCAATCCTCTTTATACCGACTCTCCACACAACGACAAATTTCGTTATAATGAAAATTTGAATGTCACGAAACCTTAGCTCAAGAGGTGACAGTTAAAGAGAAATATGCAAGACTATTGCATGAAAACTGCAAGCAACATATGTTAACATATGTTTTGTATATTTGTTAGAATCACCTCACTGAGGCGATTCTAACAAATATCCAAAACATATGTTATATGAAAAAATAAGAACAAAACAAGGTCTTTCTTACATATTATTCTGTCAATTAAGGATTCTTTACAACAGCATTTCAGTGGCAATATCTTTGGGAACAACTGCTGTCGTTGCAATGAGGGTTCACTGTATTTTCGACAAGCCAGACAACTTTTGTGAATTTCTTATGTTTTTTGGGTTTTTTTTTCTGTATACTAATGCCTTTCTGAAAAGGAGCCTATTCCCCTCCCCCCCCCCCCCCACCCCCCACCCCCACCCCACCCCACGCCACCCCACTGCGGGGAGCAAATCGTTTCCCTTTTAGAGTAGATCCCTTTGCAGAATTTTCGATAGTGTTATCTGCCTTGAAAGTGTATCAGTTCGCATTAAATAATCGGACTGCTTACCTTACCTGTCCCACAAAGTTTCATATGAAACGGTTACGTTCCATATGACGTGGACGAGACTAGCTAGTTTCGGCCAATAAAAAAAAGATCCATGAGGGTCACTACCAGTGATCCTCCGGTGACCCTCATGCATCTTCTTTTTTTTTTTTTTTTTTTTTTTCTTTTTTTTTTTTTTTAAATCCCGCAATGGGATGAATATCAGTCTGGATTTAGAAAATCGTTTTCAACTGACACTTGTCTTATCCATTTGTTGGCTCATACAAAGATTAATAATTCTATAGTATTAGACACTGGGATGGTGGTTTATTGGATTTGCAGAAGGCATCTGACACAGTGGATCATGAAATTTTATGCAATAAGTTAAAAACTATGGGAGTTGGAAGTACTGATTGGTTTACGTCTTATCTACAAAATAGGAAACAACTTGTCACTGTTGGTAAACTCTGATCCGGCACCTGTTGCTTGTGGTGTTTCCCAGGGCAGTATTCTGTGACTTCTTTTGTTTCTATGTTATGTCAATGGTATGGTTACTAGCATTGATTCTGACTGCAAACTTCTCTTATATGCTGACGATAACACTAATTTATTTATACATAAAGATCCAGATGTTATTGCTGATAAACTTGGTAAGGTTTTCAAGTCTTGTTCAGCTTGTCTTGTAGACAACAAGTTGTCCTTACACCTTGGGAAGACTGAATCAATCTTGTTTGGCTCGAAAAGAAAACTAAGGATGGTAACAAATTTCCAGATTATCTGTAATGGGCAAACAACTGAATCAACTAAGCAGGTCAATTATCTTTGTTTAAACATAGATAGAAACCTCTCGGGTGAAACAATTGTGAACAAAATACTTAAAAAAGTAAATGCTAGACTTAAATTTCTGTTCAGACATAGTGACTGTCTGAGTAAGCAAAGTAGGAAAACATTGTCTTCAGCTTTAATACTATGCCACTTTGACTACTGCTGCACTGCATGGTATTCAGGTTTGAATAAAAGTTTTAAGAAAAATTACAAGTCGCCCAGAATAAGATTGTCAGATTTATAAATCAGTTAGGATAAAAATTTAGAGTCACAAATAAAATGCTATCCAAATTAAATCTACTTAATGTTGATACAAGGATCAAACAGATGAGACTGAACCATGTACACAAAATAGTAAACATAGTAAACAATAAAGCCCATCGTATATGAAAAAAACACCTTTCGAATGCCAGAGATGTTCATAAGTATCAGACCAGATCAAATGAACACAATTTTTACATCTCTCATTGACAGGGTCTAAAATGTCAAACCTTTTATTACTCTGCAATCAAGGACTGGAATGGCTTACAAGATAGTTTAAAAGAAATACAAATTAACAAAAAGTTGAAAGTTGAATTAAAAAAAATTCTTCATTTACAAAATTATAATACGTAGGAATCAAGATGAATATGTGTATTATTAGGGAAGAATTTCAATTTACTTGTTACATATGTCTAAAATTAAAGGGTTTGAGTTTTTTGAGACATTGCCCAACCTCATGTTGATATCCAGTGAGTGTGGACTGTCCGTACAGCTAGTATGTCGGCATGATTGTGTTGGGTTAAACGTCAGTTTTCATAGCCAATGATGGTGCATGATTTGTTGGAGGAGATATCACTTCTCTTAGCTATGTTGCTAGATGTGAGCTCTTCCACTTGTGAATCATGTACTGTTGTGGCATTTGTGTTATTTTAATATGCAATTATCTGTGATAAACTAAATTTGTGATAATTCTGACCGTGCTAAATCTCTCTTTTTTTTCTGTGCCAAAATATTGACTGTTTCCATCCCAAATGGACCCCATTGGAAATCAGTCTCTAGGCGTTCATGGGCTATCCATGGGTTATCAAGAACATATTTAAATTGAATTTTAAGATTTGATAAATTCATTATATTTTATCAGTAGCAAAATCGTGATATCAAATGTTTTATCCAAAATAATTTTGAACAAGTCTTGTTTCAAAATGAGTTTCTTGAACTGGTCTGGTTTCTAAAGTGAATAATGTTTTTTATGTTGTATTTATACACATATGTATCTTATAACCCAAATAAATCTTAATCTTAATCTCAATTATCGCAAAGGACCAGAAAATATAAAATATACATTATAGTGAAGTACTAGGAGACTAGGCACTACTCCAGCTGTAGTGAAGATAAATAGATTCTAAAAAAAGGAACGACCCTCGAGATTAATGAACACAGTCACAAAACCGAAAAAAGCTTTACTGGGCCAGAATGGCCAGTTTCGGCCAATTAGACCTCATCAGTGGCCGTCACATATAATAATGGTTTCCTGATTACACCCTTTATTCTGGGGTCCATGTCTGTTGGTCTGAATATTCTGATTCGTCATTCGTTTATGGATTTATGTTTGGATTACGGCTTAGGTACCATGACCGCAACTACTTCAATGATTGCAAGGGACCAGAAAGTATACACTACACTATAGTGACGTGCGGGGAAATGCTTTAAGGCCGCCACGCGGCACTAACACAAGTTGTAGTGAAGATAAATCTAAAAGGAATAACTCTAATGAGCGTTGTCACAAAGACTGTAACACAGAGTGAAAATGTAAAATATGTCCTACTGATAGAGGAAAATGATTTTTTCGGTAACACATCTCTGTCAACCCTTAAATTATAGCAGACAACTTTCTATTTTTTTTTTCTTTTTAATTATTTTTCATAAAATAAGATTGGGCATTTCATGTGAATCGACCATGATGCAGACGATTCACATGAAATGTCAAGCCTTATTTTCTATGAAAAATACACACACACAAAAATGAAAATTTTCTCCGCTGCAATTGTTATAAGCACATTTAGGGTTAAGCATAAGGCAGGTGTTTGATGAAATGCCGGATCTTCCTCGAAGTCAAGCAGGGCTTCTACAGGAAGGCCGTAGAAGTGATCTATATATCTGTTCCGTTACATTTCTCCCCATTGACATCCCTGCAGACATAAGGAAAGAGCCTGTGTAACGCTGCTACGAACACCCATTCTGCTACTGAGATCCGAAGACGATAATGGTGTCATCTCTCACGCACCGTTGCTATCAAATGTAGCATTTGCCGGGTCTTCCACGAGTCAAACATTGCAGTCAGACATCAATTAACTAACCGCAGTGTACGTTGCTTAACCCTTCTCTTGCTGAATACGACAGGCACTGACTTTATAGCAAACAGTGTAGATCCAGATCAGTTGGCCAACTGATCTGGATCTGCACTGTTTGTCATTAAATATGTGAATTTCTATCAAAAAACCCGAATCAAGTAATCTAATTGGCTAGAAATTAGAAGTGGGCGTGACATCTTAATTTATTCAGTATAACAAGGGTTAACTTCGTCATAAAAGCAATCTTTCAAAGCGAGGCTGGAGAAAAGATCTATATATACTTGATCCGTCGTAAATTTGAAGAGCACTAACCTGCATATCCTCGTTAGAAGGCCAAAGATGCTATCGCCGTCCATTTTCCGTGCATTCAACGTCTGGTACAGAGCGAATAGTCTCACAGAAAGGTCTATTGCACATGGATTGAATTCTAGTAAAGAAAACAGACATTTCGTACTATTTTAACTACGTTAAGAACATTAACACATAGCATGTTCGGTAAAATTTGATATTTTGAAATAGTTTTTTATTTATTATTTTCCGAGAAAAATTGGCTTTGCATTTCCAAAGCCAAAGCCTGTGAAAAGTTAGACAAATAACATCACATAATCGTCTGCTGAATGTGCTCAGATAGTGGCAGAGTTTAGTATTGTAACGTCTTATGCATGCCATCCGAATGGTTACTTACAACTTATCATCCTCCTTGACAAATTCTAGGGAAAAATAAGACAATCATTTCAAAATGTCGTCTGCTGAATGTAGGCAGCATGTAAAGCGTTAATATATGAGTCAATGTGTGCGCTCAGTCTGGCTTCGGCACTAATTAGCAAAATGTAAGGGGAATGATTACACGTTCAAAGGCGACAACCCTGCCAATAGCTCAAAAACTTTGTTTTGCCTCCTTCGTGCAAAGGAGTCAGCTCTAAAAGGAAAGAATTTACTCCCTTTGGAAATAAATTCTTTCCTTTTAGAGTAGATCTCTTTTCAGATGGGCGGAAAAACAATTTTGTCCCCAGAGTTGTCCCCCTAAAGTGTACTCATTCATACTACTGTAATTTAAATATCAGATGAACTCCTCTAAGCAAAAATTGGCCTTCGGGTAATAGGCTAACAGCGAAGGCCAAGATCAGACTGCGCATCCGCGCAGTCTGATCAGGGCCTTCACTGTTCGCTAATAGAATCATTGGATACTACAGAATGTATGAATGGAGAGCAAAGTATCACATGATACTTAGCACATGCGCAGGATGATCTGCGTATTTTGTGCATGCTCGAAGGCACTTTTTCTCTCCACGCAGCCCAGATAATACTGAACAAATATGGAGCTTACCCTTACAAGCCATCGGACTAGCAGACCCCGCTGAAATCGTAAGTTGATTTGGGCCACATAGCTGACAAGAAGAATTCCCAGCTCGGTCCTTATACTGTCCAAATCCACAAATTTCACAGCTACCGCTCTCAGCATTAAATCCATAACCAGGCGAGCATTCCGCTGAAATATTTGGAAAGATGGCTTACAACAAAATTTCACCGACTCAAACACCGATTGCTCGTAGCTAAGGAGAACACGGTTTTGAGTTCCTTCAAAATTCCTCCTAAGATATTTTCTTATCATGAAAACATATGTTGTTTATACGCGTAAAACCGCCACGCGATTCTGATGAGTCCACTCAGTATACCATAATTTTATATAAGATCAGAAAGACGATCCTAAAATAGTCCCATTGCCTTCTGACCTGGTGCTTACATAAAGCCTCAGTGGCTCGAACTATCCACGTCTAGAACAAATTTCCATGGCACCACAGATGTTCAAGCCGTTGAATTTCCACTATATATATATATATATATATATATATATATATATATATATATATATATATATATATATATATATATATATATATATATATATGGTCAGAAAACTGAACAATAACGTACAGCATTCAATGTATCATATTCTAGAAGAAGCCGAAAATTTAATGAAGAAATTAAATGAATTTCCTAATGACAGACCGCCGTTTATTGCAAATAACGAGAGAAGGAATCCCCACAGAAAAAAACATTAAGTTATGAGCCGAAACGTCAGGAAACGTACATTCGTATATATGCGCCCAACAAAGATTCCGATTAGCCTGCGCATCCGCACAGTCTGATCAGAATATTCCCTGGGCGCATTTTGGATAGCCAAAGGGGCAACGTTGCTTCTTGCGGAGAACGAAGACTGATCAGACTGCGCGAATGCGTAGGCTGATTTGAGTCTTCGTTGGGCGCACATGTCAGATGGTACGCTGTGTCACACTGCGGCTCGTATAATGAAGAAGTTCAGGAAGTGCAACAATCACAGATCACCATCTACTGCCAACAGCGAGAGAAAAAGCGAACGAACATGAACATACATACATACAGACATATCCCTGCTAGCATTCTTTATAAATCTATAGCGGCCCGCTATAGATTTATAAAGAATGCTTACAGGGATAAAGCTGAACGGCTAGCCGAGCTACCCATATCCCTCTTCCAAAAGTTAGGTGATCACAAATATAGACAGAACAAACACAAGAACAAGGACAGAAAATTGTTTTTCTGCGAAATTGCTCAGACCATTTTATCTTAAAAGCACCAAGCAGAATTTTTAGTAGACGATATTTTATTTTTTCAGTTTTCAGAGAAAAGTAGACATTTCAAATGAATCATCTGCGTGACAGACGTTTGACATGAAATGTCAGGCCTTATTTGGTCTGAAAAACAAATTAATCAAAATATCATCAGCTGTAGTTGCGATACGCACATGACTTATTTCTTGAAAAACTAAAAAGAAATATTTCAAAACATCGTCTGCTGAAGTTGTGTTTGGTGCTGTAAGGATTTTTGATAAAGTATATTTTTGTTGTTGTTGTTTGCACCATTAGCATGTAAAACCCCTTTTAGCTTCTAGTGAAGAAAAAAATCTGGAAGGAGAGGTCCAATGGAAGCAAAAATAAATTATCAAATGAACGAAGATAGCAGACTTGGTTTTATTGAGTCTGTTCATGACAATTAAAGTAATGTGCAACCCTCCTCATGCTTCCTACATTACGAAAACACGCCTATTCAAATATATAGAAAATAAATTTCACCTCCAAAATCTGAAAATTTTCAGTTAAAAACTCTGATATATTTCATATTTCTGCTCAAAACATAGACTGTGGGTAGTCGTTAGAACCGCCTCGACGAGGCGGTTCTAACGAGTACCCACAATCTATGTTTTAATGTATACCTCTGTAAACCCCAGTTTTACTATATAAAAGTGGGGTTTAAGGGGGTCAAAATTATATAGGCACGTTTTCGTAATGTAGCCCATGGTTGAGCGAACTCCTTTCAAATAAAGCCAAATGAGCTCAGAGATTCCAAAAGACCAAAACCTATAAACTACATCAAAGTACCGCTACACAGCACTTAAAACTAATTGTACAGTGGAATTAATTAAATTCTGCTAAAAGGGATCCTGTTGGCGCGAAGCACACATCAAAAGTTGGCAGACTCGATTTTACTGTGTCCGAAAACTGACAATAACATTGTTTTGTGAGTTAAGATTGTATATCGCAAATACGAAAAGACTGATTTAACATCCAAACTGTTCGAATAAAATGACAACTTTGTGACTCATACATCTAACAATATTTTAAACACATCACGAGGTAGTAGAATGAATTATTTCAAATTTTAGGACAAGTATGGTATGTAGATAAGGTGTCTCATTAGTTAGGGTAAATATGGTAATGTTCAAATTGTGCAAAGGCAAAAAATGACCGATAAAACAACTGAAAGAACTGCCAAAAGAAGAAAGTGCTCAAATTTAAAGCCAACTTGTTCTACTCAAAAAGTAATAATTTTGAAAAAATAAAACTTCTAATCATTAAATTCTATCTAAAAAATTCCTTCTAATCAATTCTGTACATTAGAAACAAACCATAAATCATAAAATTGTCCATTTGAACTAGCCATCATAATAATCTGGCCGAAATGTCCTACCCAATATTTTTGTCTGGACGACTTACTAGGCCGAATCGCCCTGGCCGAATCGTTCGCTGGCGGAGTCGTCCGTGTACCAGTTAATACGGCTTTGTAATGGCATGATGTCCACTCCACCCCCCCCCCCTCCCCCCCCGCCCCCCCCCCCCCCCCCAAACACACACACACACACACACACTTATTATCTGGACATTAGTTGTCCGCATGCGATACAATAGCCCTTTTCTTGCGTTCGGCAGCCTATACGTATACGTATTTTCATAAGATAATTTTGCTGACATGAGGAGCCACAGCGTACCAAAACGTACCTTCTGACAGCTGCGTTCAACGAAGGCTCAAATCAGCCTGCACATCCGGGTGTGCAGAATCTTCGCTGTCCTTTTGAAGAAACTGCAGCCTTGGCTATCCAAAATGCTCCCAGTGATGATTCTGATTAGACTGCGCGAATGCGCAGTCTGATCAGAATCATTACTGGCTTCACATGTCGAAGGTACGCTTTCTGATGATTCTGCTTTAATGTTTCTCCTGTAGGTCTAATAATTATGCCCCAAACTTCGAAAAAGCCGAGAGGGCATCTCAGAAGGGCATATTGCTTTGGACTTGTCCGTTCGTCCGTACTTCACGCTTTTCTAGTAAGCAATATAGCTAAGAAACCATTTGAGTTAGGCAAGCAGTTTGGAACCAGTGGGTAAATGGCCTGATTAAATTTGGTGAACTTTGAGTTACTTTTGTTAAAGTTATGCCACTTTTCAGCTTTAGCATTTTGTATCGACAACTGTATAGTAGGGGGCATAGTGTTTGACAAACACATCTCTAGTTACTGATTTACTGGTACTCTTATGAATATATTAAAAGTACATCAACAATTTCAAATACAGTTCGAACACTAATGAAAATCAAACAACATAATTGTATTTTTGAAATGGTTAAATAGATATTCAACAGTAACAACAAAGAAAACAATCATATACAATTCTTTTCATATCCAGTCAATTATTTTTTCTTCCAGTTCGCATGATGAGCTTATGGTTCAAGACGATTGACTCAGTAACGAAGACAAATAGGCCTCGCCAAGCGAAATGTGTTTTCGGGCATATGCGGACAGTGAAGGCCCAGATCAGGACCACCAGTGTCCGCTAACAAATCATTGGATACTACAGAATATATGAATGGAGAGTAAAGGCCCGAATGATACCTTGCGTATGAGCAGGGCGATCTGAATGCGCAGTTTGGACATGTTCGAAGGCACATTTTTGCTTGACAGGGCCCAGATAATAAATGGTAAGTTTATTTGGTGCTGGTCAACAAAGTATTTGGTGCTGGTCATCATATCATTTTCATAACTTGATACTTTAGCTGTTTTCAGTTTTGTAATTATGTTCATTGCTCGCAATGCTTTTATTGCTTTTAGAACTTATTTCTGAGCCTCTAAAGATAATAAATTATTATAATTATAATGACGATGTCATTAGGAGATCAAATGGCCTCACAAAAATAACAAAACCAACAAAAATCAATTATATATCATCATCAAAAGGGTAAACATTTAGAACATGATTTCTTAAACTCTAATAACGGACCTTGACATACAAAATCACGATTCAATAAAGCAAAGAAATGAAGGTTAGGTCGCCACATGGGAGGTGTCGTCCAGGTACATAAGGAAAACACAAGGCCAGACCAGGGCTGGTTTTGAGATAAAGCACGCTTTCAACCAAAACGTATTGGTAAAATTTCTCCAGAAAACATATTTTGTGGTTATCATTAGAAGCGCCTCGCTGTGGCGCTTCTAATGACTACACACAACATACATTTTCCTGGAGAAATAAGTGATCTTTTATTATCCATGAAAACATTTTGTGGATACTCATTAGACGCACCTCGGGAAGACGCAGTTAATGAGTGCCCACAATATGTTTTCGCGGAGAAATAAAAAAAACAATTATCTAGATATCTCGCTTATCTGGAGCCATGACTGAGCCAATGGATACTGTAGGAATATGAATTTCTAATGCAAAGATCTCGATCAGACAGTGCAGTTTCTCTGATGATCTCGCTTTGCTGTTTGTATAGGCTTTAAGACGGATGTCTATACTTGGTAGATTTTCATCGGTTTTTACAAGACAGCTTTGCGACTTACTATTTGCTTTCCTGAACATGCTCCATTCTAAATCTACGAAGAAGTTTACTCTTAACCCTTGTCCTGCTGAATAAATTGAGAAGCCACACCCATTTCTAATTTTCAGCCAATCAGATTGCTTGATCAAGATTATTGATATAGATTCACATACTTAATGGCAAACAGTGCAGATCCAGATCAGTTTCTTCAGAAGCCAACTGATCTGGATCTACACTGTTTGCAAAGGCAGGGTTTATGTGTTAAGGAACTTGTGTTTAGAGAAAGGATTTGCTCCTGAGGGAGCAAATTCTTTCCTTTTCGTGTAGACTTCTTTTTTTTTTTCTTTTTCGTCACCCCCTTCCCCAGCACTGAAAGTGTCTCCATTCCCCTTAAAGAACCTTTATTTTGTTCCACTGACGAAAGAGATCATTGGCCATTCCAATCAAACTGTGTTGGGAGAAGAGAGTGAGTTGCTGTTAAAAAGATAGCGGATAAGCGTGTCATGGTCCCGATTAGCGTGTGCACTTGTGTGATCTGGCCCCGAGGTTATAAAACTTTTTTTTTCATGCCCAACTCTGCTGAGCATGAAATTTGTCCTGATAATAAATATTTAAATGCTAACTATTGTTGGCATTTTCATATTTATTAGCAAAGACAATTTCACGCTCAGCTTAGATGAGCATGAAAAAAGTTTTACAACCGCAGGTCCTGTTCTGTCCTTCTTTCAAGTTGTTCTAACAAGTGCAATTTTTATCTTGCTAAATATAGCTGAGCATGAAAATGGCTCTGCTAATAAATGTTAAAATGCTAACTATTGTTTGCATTTTCATATTTATTAGCAAAGAAAAATTAATGCTTAGCTTAGAGGAGCATGAAAAAAACGTTTTACAACCGCGGGTCCAGATTTTTCCTTGTTTCAAGTTGTAGATCACGTTCCAGTTGGTAATTAAATGGCGCAGTAAAAGTCATGTCATCGCAAACCCCTCCCCCCATCCCCATCCCAAATTCATTCTTCAATAGCCTGGACAGACAATTAAGTGAAACCAGCGCAAATCTTTTCGTTAAAGATTGTTCCACAATTCATGTCATTCGAGTTGATAAATTACACGACCAATTGCCCGAGTAGCTCGCTTAGTACGACGTCTACCGTCGGATTGGAAGGTGTTTTATTCGATCACTAGTCAGGACATGGGCTACAGCTAAAATTAGTAAAAGCTTAACCCATTTATGCCTAGTCTCCCAAAGAAAGGGACATTGGCAATTAGTGTAGTCCCTGATCAGAGAGCAATTAGTGTAGACCCTGATCAGACGCCGCAGAACGCGGCGTCTGATCAGGGTCTACATTGTTTGCGATAAATACAGTCGACTCTCGTTATCTCGACTTCGCTTATCTCGAATAACCACTTATCTCGAAGTGAAAATCTGGTCCATGTTTTAACATGGAAATCTAACGACAGGTAACAAAATACCGTGGAAAATAGTAGAAATTTGCTCATATTCAATATATCACTTTCAGAAGTCAAATTACATATTCATTTCTTAAATGTGGTTGTTTGATTTATTTTCCCCAATGCTGCAAATCTGATATGTCGAGATACGGATATCTCGAAGTATTTCAGAGGGTCCCTTTGAGATAACGAGGGTCGACTACAGGAATTTCTATAAAACATGGTTTTAATGAAAAATAACCAGACATATCTTCTATTGGAGATCGACTTGTCCAAAGACTTGTGGCAGAAGAGTCCACTCGGAATAAATGGGTTAAAGGGAAAAAAAAGCTACAACTGGTCGCCTAGTGTCAGTATAATATTAATAGCGGTAGTATCCGTCAGTGTCTGGGGCGTGTTACTGCATTGAGGCGGCACAACAAAGGTGGTCAGTTCCAAGTCACATTCAAACACCGTCACAACATGACTTAACCCAATTTAGACTGAAAAGAATTCCAATACTATATATTGGAAGAGTCGAATTTCAATTTAAGCTATGTCAGGCTGTGTGATTTAGATATTCTTAGAGAAATTTAACTCACATAACAGAGGAGACCCTGATCAGACGCCACATTTGACCAGGGTGTGCACTGCTTGCCTATTACAATTTTAGGGGTCTCCAGACCAAACGGGTGAAAGATTGTTGACAGTGATTTTAAATTTCAACTGAATCAGACAAAAGTTACCTGACAATGTTCTTAAAAGTTTAATTTTGCCCTCTACCCTAGCTCTTTTGTCCGGAACAAACATTTAGGATGCCAACGCACATATCTTGAAGATATTGTCAAGTTTTAAGTGTGCACCCCTAGCGGTTTAAAAAGAGATAGCGTCAATTTAAAAAAAAAAAAAAAAAAAAAAAAACATGGACATACGTACAGAGGATTTCGGTCTTTAAAAAGCATAAAGGGATAGGTAATTCCAAACAAATATCTAGAAAGAAGCCACAACGTAAGAAAATCCATTTTCAGACATGTGGGCCCAACGAAGACTCGAATCAGCCTGCGCATCCGCGCAATCTAATTAGAGTCTTCTTTGTCCGACTGAAAAACCTTTGCATCCTTGACTATCCAAAATGCGTCCAGCGAAGATTCTGATCAGCCTGCGCTGATCTGAATCTTCGCTGGGCGCACATGTCCGAAGGTACATTATCTGACATTGAGGCTCAAACGGTCTTACGATAACACGACTCTGCTCCTTTCCTGGAGTTGTAATTGGTTGGACAAGGCATGCAAGGTATTCGACTACTGTTTACATCTTTAAACGTCCCTAGTGGACAAAGTTTACAACCCCCAGTATCCGGATCATACTGCTTCCCAGATGGACAAGGCTCTGAAAACATAAAAAAAGACATTTCGAATGATTTATTCAGTGAGTATGAAGTGACACAGATGCATAACTCCAGATAAGAGGGGTATCAAAATAGATGCTTTTTTTCTTATTTTGTTATGAAAATGAATGCTGTGGGTACTCATTAGAAGCGCCTCGCTGAAGCGTTTCTGATGGGTACCCACAACATGTGTTGTTGAAAAGTGCCACTGATGTCGCGTTCACTGATAAACATATGAGGCATTCACTATTGTGATACAGATGTCACTGTTTAGTGATACAGATGTCGCGTTCAAGTGGCAAACATGTCTCTGACCAATTTTAACATCTTGTATGACATGATTGTTTTATACGCCCATATCAGACTACATGCGCTGGACCCAGATATATACTGCAACTCTCTTCCACGCCTCTAGTCCTCTTTCGCTAGGGATTCCACGTTACTACACGAGGCGCAAGATGCTCCTCGTGAGAAGACCCGCTCTCGTGGGGAAGGGAAGCATCCTAATATCCTAATACCCTGGTGAACACTCTTGGTTTGCCTGTATCATGTGACAGCATGCGCGATTCTAGTGATAAGAGAACAAGATTCGTGGTTGATGTGACCTTTTCTTTGTCACCATACATGCACACGACAGACTGTGATAGCTACCGTACTGTGATTAAGGAAATTTCAACGTTGTTTAACAACCGTGTTTTATTCAGTTTTATAATCATAAGAACGGACTGAAATTTTATAGTCTAGCGAAATAGTTTTCTTAAATAACACCATTTTATGTGTATTGTCATTTTTGATTGAATTTTAGAGGTACGTGTATGCTGACCACATTTGTAAATTTTGTATATTCTGTATATAATGTATGTGTTTGTTTTACTTATCTAATTTTTACAGAGGGCCACATGGTAGAATGGCTTGACAGCTAAATGTGCTACCCTCTTGAAATATTGTATAAATAAAATAAAATAAAATAAAATAGAAGGATTCACTGTATAGTGACACAGATTTCGCGTTCAAGTGACAAACATATGAGAGGCATTCACTATGTAGTGATGTCGAGTTCAATTAATAACATATGAGGCATTCATCAGTTGATAACAAAGATATCGCGCGCGTTCAGCTGATAAACATACTGGAGGAATTCACTACGTAGTGACACATATGGCGCATTCAACTGATAAGTATATGAATGGCATTTACTATTCAGTGACACAACTATCGCCTTCAGTTGATAAGCATATGAAAGGAATTCACTATGTGGTGCCACAGATGTAGATATCGTGTTCAGTTGATAAAAATATGAGAGACATTCACTAAGTAGTGACACAACGGTTGTGTTCGCCTGATAAACATGCGAGAGGCATTAACACAGCTGTTATGTTCAACTTATAAACATATGAGGGACGTTTACTAAGTAGTGGCATAGATGTCACGTTGAGTTGATAAACATATGAGAGGCATACTTAGTAATGACACAGCTGTCGAGACAAACTGATAAACATATGACAGGCATTCACTATTAAGTGACACAGATGTCGTGTTCAACTAATAAACATATGACAGGCATTCACTATGTAGTGACACAGATGTCGTATCCAGTTGATAACTATGTAATAGGCATTCACTAGGTAGTGACATAGGTGTCTAATTCAAATGATAAGTGTGATACAGATGCCGCATACAGTTGATAAACATGTGAGAGGCATTCACTTTAATAGTGATACGGCTGTCAAGTCCAACTGATAAACATATGAGAGGCATTCACTATTAAGTGACACATATGTCGCGTTCTATGTAGTGACACGGATATCGTGTCCAACTGATAAACATACAGGGGAGAAGGGGTGGGGCGGGCATTCACCAGGTAGTGACACAGTTGTCTAGTTCAAATGATAAACATATGAGAGGCATTTATTATGTAGTGACACAGATATCTTGCCCAATTGATAAACATGTGCGAGGCATTCACTAGGTAGTGATAAAAATGTCTAGTTCAAATGATAAAAATGATGAGAGGCATTTACTACGTAGTAACACAGATGTCGTGTTGAATTGATAAACATATAAGAGGAATTCATTGACAAACATATCAGAGGAATTAACTGATAAAAATAGGAGAGGAATCCATTGATAAACATATGAGAGGAATTCACTGACAAACATATCAGAGGAATTCATTGACAAACATATCAGAGGAATTCATTGACAAACATATGAGAGAATTTCACTACGTATTGACATAGATGTCGTGTTCAGTTGATAAACATGTAAAAGGCAATCACTGTGTAGTGATGCAGATAGCGCTTTCAGTTAGTAAACATATGACATGTATTCATTTAGGCTGCAGCGGGTCACCTAGCTTATAAAGTTGTAAGGTTTTGAATAAAAGACTATAGAAGCAGCGGACTTACATATCCGTATGAATATTTCAAAATTGAAGTGTACTTGCATCAATCATCAGTCATGATGATGGTTTCATTACATTTATCAAACAGCGCATGTGCTGAACCAGCTCTGCGGCAGCGATGAGCCAGCGCAGTCTGACATTGTTGTTGCGGCGTTGTGACATAATTTTGTTAGATTATCAGGTGCTACATTGAGATTGAAACAATTATTACTGATTATTATATTTACCACAGTATTTCTAAATTTGCTGCTGACACCTGGCGTCACAGCGACGTTGCTTCGGCGTTGCCGTGACGACATGCCACGGTAGCGGTGATGCGTCGTTGTTGCGACGTTGTGTGTTGATGTGTTATGTTGTTTTTTTTTTTTTTTATTATTATTATTATCATTTGCCTTGGAGGAGGCTGTGGCGGGATAGAGAAATTGATCATTCCTTGATCGCCTCGCCGAAGCATTCGCACTGAATGCAGACTGGATATTTGCCGTCAGTGCGAAAGGCATCGGCGACTACGGGTAATTGTGCGCCACCCCACCAGCGTTATTTGCCTACTTCATGAGAAACTAGGTCATTTCAATGTTTTCAGCGAATATAAACGTGAACTTTTGCAACGGAAGATATTTATAAATAAATTAATAAACAATAATTATACAGAAAAATAATCCAATACGTATAGTACTATAGTGTGTAAAGATGTGGCCTAGTTTCATACTTTTCTCCGTGTTGCACGTGTTTAATAATCTGGTGACAGGTACTTTAAGGTGTGGCTTGGTTTCGTCATGGTGTATCGGAAATTTTATTGGATGGTTGTCACCGGGTCATTGCACTCATGCGACACAATTATTATTGTAAACAAGATACTGCGATAGTTGGTAGTCGCTAGTTCTAATGTTTAAAGTGTTTCTACACTATCTATCTATCTATCTATCTATCTTCTGCCTGCCTGTCTGTCTCCACGTTATCTATCTATCTATCTATCTATCTATCTGAAAATGTTATTTATCTGTCTGTCTATCTATCCAAATAGTTTTCAGGTTATCTATCTATCTATCTATCTATCTATCTATCTATCTATCTGTATATATGAAAATGTTTTCTATCTATCTATCTGTATGTATGTATATATGAAAATGTTATCTATCTATCTATCTATCTATCTATCTATCTATCTACTATCTATCTATCTATCTATCTATCTATCTACGGCTGTTACGCCAGCAATTCTGCTCCCCCAAGTTACAGTCAGTCGTAATTTGGGTCACTAAAATGAATTCCAATAGTTTTTTTTAATGTGTCCTGGTTCTTATTAGACAGTTTATGATAAATATTATTATGGAATTGCGGTAACCGTCTTAACTGCAACTTTGTATTTTACATTTCCTCTGATGTCATGCTTGACTTTGAGAGAATAAAGTACTTTGAACTTGAACTAAGCAATATCACAAGGTGCGTCTTTATCTGCAGATTGATTGGGTGTGAATTACTGATTAGGACAGTGGATTGGGATCCTTGTTATTCACATAAGATTTCAAAGATCTGGTTACTCTATGGTAAAACAGTAAAGATCGTAATCTAATTATTGATAAGTGCAAGATAAAGTGAAGAAATCACGAAAATACACAATGCAAATGGACAATATTCGTCTTCCATTGGATCAATATGGTAATAACTGTACATACTTCTACATTCCCCGGAAGCCTGAGCACCGTCGACGATAGTTGTTTTATTATCGTTACACTTCCTGCACTGGCTCCCTCCTTCTATACTTTTGAACGTACCCTCGGGACAGAGTTCACATCCTAGTCCATTAGGCTGAGAGCCCATGGGACAGTCCGCTACAAGTAAACATAACAATAGTAGAACAAGAAATGAGCCAGGACACTACAAATGTTATAGTTTCAATTACATAGGTTCTGTAGTTCCTGAGAAATAAACTCAATTTTTAACTTAATATGCGCTTATATAGATTCGCATATACAGTCTCTCAAAAACATGCATTACGAAAACATGCCTATTCAAATATACTGAAAACTTTACTACCAAAAAAATGAAAAATTTCAGATAAAAAAATCTGATATTTTTCATATTTCTGCTCAAAACATAGATTGTGGGTACTCGTTAGAACCACCTCGGCGAGGCGGTTCTAACGAGTACCCACAATCTGTGTTTTTGAGCAGAAATAAGAAAAAATATTGTATACCCTGTAAACCCCAGTTTGACTATATAAAAATGGGGTTTAAGGGGGTCAAAATTATATAGGCATGTTTTCGTGATGTATATGAAAAAATGGTAACTCTCTCTTCCAGTAAAGACAAATTTGTATCAAGTCTCATTAACCTGCTCCTTGTATTGCCGTAGACATGAAATAAACATGAAAATTTAATACAAAAAAAATATACGTCTTTCCAAAATAAGCTGAACACTTCTTACAGTAAAATTTCAATCAAATAGAGTTGTCAGATAGGCGTTTGTTTCAAAAGGCTGTACTTGTGTATAAAATCATAAATGGCTTGTCGCCAGATTACATTTCTGATATCATGCCGCCGTTTGTGTCGGAGAGAACGGCATACAGCCTGAGAAATGTAGCTGACATTTCTGTCTTAAGTAGGAGAACTGAAATTTATTCTAGATCATTTTTCCCTCTGCCGTTGACTACTGGAATAAGTTACCTATGTCAGTAAGAAGCACTGATTCTCTCAATGCTTTTCAACAATTACTTGAGAGATGTATATTTAGGAGTCCTGAAGTCCCAAACCATTTTGTTTTAGACCAACGCATAAGTTCTGTCTATCATTGTAGAACAAGAAATGATTGTGACAATCTAAATAAAGACTTATTTAATAATCATCTTAGACCAACGGCTGCATGTGAATGTGGCTTTGAGAGTGAGGATTCTGAACACTACTTTTTTTCTCCTGTAATTGGTCCACACAGCAACGGACTAGTCTATTCCAGGCCATCCGTAAACTTCAGCCTGATCCTCCTTAGTTTCATTTCCATTCTGGATACTAGATTTCTATAGAACTAATTTTCTGATCAATGCGCTTTTTCTTTCTCTCTTTCCTATCCATTCTATCCATTTTTTCTTTCTTTAGCTTCCCCATTTGTTCTTAGCTCTACTTGCGATCGCTCAATTGTTTGTTGATTATAAATTAATGTTGTTTATATGTAAGAAGTCGAATCTGTTTTGAAATTGCTTCCTACTGGCAAAGCCTCTGGTCCTGATGGCCTCAGCAATCGCCTGCTACGTGAACTATCTAATGAACTAGCACAGCCATACCAATGTCTTTTTAACCAGTCCATACGCATGGGCACTGTACCCTCCTCATATAAGGAAGCTAATGTCAGTCCAGTCCCAAAAAAGGGTGATTTATCTATTGTCTCTAATTACCGCCCTATATCGCTCTTAAATGCCGAGGACAAATTACTTGAAAGACTTATGTTTAAATACCTGTTTAACCATTTACGAGACAATAATTTACTTTCTTCTCTACAATCTGGTTTTATACCCGGAGATTCTACAGTAAATCAGCTTACATTTCTCTACAATACATTTTGTCAGGCACTTGACTCAGGTAAAGAGGTCAGGGCAGTATTCTGTGACATCAGCAAGGCTTTCGATAGAGTGTGGCATGCTGGACTTCTACTTAAGCTGAAAACTGCTGGTGTCGCAGGAAGCGTCCTGACTTGGTTTAAGAGTTATCTCTCTGACAGAAGACAGCGTGTCGTTCTTCCTGGTGTTAATTCGAACTGGACTTTTATCCGTGCAGGTGTGCCCCAAGGGTCAATATTGGGCCCTTTACTTTTCCTGCTTTATATAAACGATATTGTATCCGAAATTGGCTCGAATATTCGATTATTCGCCGACGATACTAGTCTGTTTATTGTCGTCGATAACCCTGTGACAGCTGCTGGCCAACTTAACATTGACCTTCAGAAAATATCGCAATGGGCAACAACCTGGCTTGTATCCTTTAACCCTTCTAAAACGGAAGCAATGCTGTTTTCTCGCAAATTAAACAGACCGCACCATCCACCCATTTTCATGCAAAATCACCAGATAACAGAAGTCGACTCACACAAACACTTAGGCCTGTACCTCTCAAACGACTGCACCTGGCACAAACATATCAACTACATAACTGAGAAAGCATGGACTAGAATAAATATCATGAGACGCTTAAAATTCAAGTTGGACCGTAAATCCTTGGAACAAATATACTTAGTTTTTATCAGACCTCTGCTTGAATACGGTGACATTATTTGGGACAATTGCTTGCAATCCGAAAAACAGGAACTTGAAAAAATTCAGATTGAAGCAGCTAGAATAGCAACAGGTGCAACCAAACTAGTCTCAATCGCTGCATTATATAGAGAAATAAGGTGGGATTCTCTAGACGAAAGACGTAGGAAACATAAACTGACTTTATTCTATAAGATGACAAACGCTCTCGCTCCGCTCTACTTATCCTCTCTTGTTCCACAAACTGTCAGCAATGCATCACGTTATAATCTGAGAAATTCTAATGATTTACAAACTGTTGAAGCTCGATCTAGTTTGTTTTATAACTCATTTTTACCCTCAGCTGTAAGAGCATGGAACAGTTTACCTTCTATCGCCAAGCAGTCAGACTCAACTAATTCTTTTAAGTACTTTCTTAACAAAGACAAAGATTCAACTCCAAAATACTATTACGCTGGAAACAGACAAGCTCAAATATTTCACGCCAGGCTGCGAACAAACTGTAGCTCTCTAAAATTAGATCTCTTCTTAAAGAATATGTCCGACTCTCCCTTATGTCTTTGTGGCAGTGTCGAGGATGCGCAACACTTCTTTTTTCATTGTGGAAATTACCAGCTTCATCGAACTGTACTTCTGGATGCTGTTTCCCATTACCAGAATCCTAGCCTAAATCTTCTACTATATGGTGATAAAGCTTTGTCACCAGAAATTAATACAACAATATTTGAAAAAGTACAAGCGTTTATTTTACAAACTAAACGGTTTCAACCTAATTGAGCTCAAAATGTACTTGTAGCGGTATAACCACACTAACTGGCTATTTAAGGCTATCCAAATTACCCCCTAAAGGCGCCACCCATCTTACATCTAACTACGAGGTTTATATACATATTTTTTTTTTCTTATTTCCTAAACTGATTTCATTTATTAAGTTATTTTTTTTTCTTTCTCGTTTTCAATTTATTTACTACATTTTAAATGCTTATTTTGTTTCATTTGTTGTAAAACATGTTATCGCCATAAAGTCGACAAGTTATTACATGCTTGGGAGATGAACTCTATAAGCACTTGTGCTTTCGTTCTAATCCCTCCTTTACTTGAGCTGTTTATATATGTATCACATGTATTATAATGAAATAAAATATGTTTAAACTATATGTAAACACGCGAACTCGGACTCTCCAGATACTGTATATTGTTTGATCCTTTACAATTTTTCTCCTGTCCTCTCTTTTTGTACTAGGGTCTGGACAGTCGGAATTCTAGTGTGTACATAATAAGATTTACTCATTGCCATATAAGTTCCCAGTCAGCATTCTACGTAAATCTATATCGGGCCGTCATCGGCCCGTCAGGGTAGCTGACGGGCCGATGACGGCCCGATGTAGATTTACGTAGAATGCTAGCTGGGTTGTATGTTACATTTTGTTTTGGGTAGGACCTTATCTAATGTAGTGAGAATTTTTTGGTCCAGTCCACTCGCTTGATGATTCTTTGGCAATAAAATATGATTAAACCAAAAAAAGTTAGTTACTGACATTTTTGTTTAATTGTTTAAACCTCCCTCGTTCGCTGATTCAAGAAGAGCATTTGTCAGGTACTTACGAAAATATGTGCATAAGTACTGGTTAACCGTCTAGAGGACAGAGCCTGCTCAGCAAAAAAAATGTGAGTAGATTGTCACTTGGCAGTAAAACTCCAACCAAAAGACCTTTCTTTCTATCATCACAGCCGTCGGTCGTATTCGACCATTGCCCGGAATGGTGGACAAATAACGAACAACAGGGATCACTAAGGGGCGACTTTGTCTCAGTAGCGAGATTTTTAACCCTGCACAGAGGATTCTCACCCTGCATAGGATTGTCCCTAATCTAAGGGTGGTCCACTGTATTAATATTATCCCTGCCACTGAATTATACTAATGGAGCATGTTAGGACTCTGAAGATTTCTCACCCCGACTTGGGACCGAACCAGGGACCTCTAGCACCAGAGGTCAGTACAGCAATCACTACGCTACCATGCGCCCACTTGTTCCAAACTAACGATGTCGTTAGTTAACGTATCGTTAAAACTTTATCATTAAATATAGCATATATGTTAATATTTTTGCTGAAAAAAATTTGAGTAGCTTTTGCATTTGCAAAAGCTACTCACATTTTTTTTTCAGCAAAAATACCTGTGAATTAGATATTGCACTTACTAGAACAGTTAACATTTTGATAACTAACGAGCTTGTTAAGCTAACGACGCTTTCAACAATTGGGACCTGTCCATTAAAGAATTGGCTACACGTTCAAAGGAAGCGATTCAATAGTTTGTTTTCTCCCTTGAGAGAAATGACAGAAAATCTATCTACCAAGTGTATTAAATCTCTTTAATCAGTTTTTAAACCATGGGAGATTAAAACTCACGGAAACATTCTTCTAACGATTTTGCGCCATTTCCCTTTGTTGTCATAGCCCCAGGGCAGGGTATACACGAGGTGTTTAAATTTGGTACGTCCATATAGAAGCCTACATCACATGTTTCACATTTCCTGGTCCCACCACGGCCTTCTACTTCCAGTCTTTGTCCCGGATTACATAGTTCTGAAATAACAATATAAATACAAAATCTAAAAGGTTGCCTTAGGAAACAAAGAACACACAAATGAATGAAAATCGGAGATTCGATTTTATTAAGTGTCTTCTTTTGTTTGTAAAATTACATACGCTCCTAGTACCGGCTTAAGCGGTATCCGATTTTCAAAGTAGCCAGAATGGCTCTATGATCCCAAAGGAAATAAAAATACAGTCCGCATTATGGTGAAGTACGGGGCGATGTTTTACGGCAGTCACGGGGCACTTAACACCAGATGTAGTGAAGTAAAATAAAAATCTAGAAGGTTGCCTTTGGATGCAAAGAACACACAAAAGAACGAAAATCGGAGACTCGGTTTTATTAAATCTCTTCATATACAGCGACATGTATGTAGTTTGCGATGCCGCATAGCACCCCTTCCCCACCCCAACGTCCACCCCGCCCCCTCTTCCCGATATTCAAAGTAACCAGAATGGTCTCGATGAAGCATCACTCTGCCGGAATAACAAAAAAAAATCATACATGGGCGTACCGCTCATTACACACATTACGCATAGAAGAATAATTCATTAAAAAGAGACCACCTAGCAAAAAATATATTCCTCTTTTGTTATAGGAGTTCCCAGCTAGCATTCTACCTAAATCTACATCGGGCCGTCATCGGCCCGTCAGCTACCCTGACGGGCCGATGACGGCCCGATATAGATTTACGTAGAATGCTGACTGGGTTGTTCTTAGAGGAAAGAAATTTCTGCCTCTTGGAGAAAATTCTTTCCTTTAAGAGTACCCGCATTTTGGAAGCGTTTAAAGCGCCTTTGACAAACATCAAAAAAAATAGAACGAACATGGCAAACAGATGGATAAACAAGTATTGACCTGATAAAACAGTCACACTCTAGTGTGCACACTAGGCATGTACGTGATATGCACCAAAAAAAAAAAATATCTACAATAAAGCGGCATCAACTGATATGAAATATTTTGCTTCTTCAGTATGACCATAGGGCTGAAAGGAAACAATTTAAATCTTGCAAAATAAGGACTACCCTGAAAAGAAAAAAATTGCTCTCTTTTGGAGCAAATTCTTTCCTTTAAGAGTAGATTTTTTTTTTTTTTTTTTTTTTTTGCTTGTTTTTCAGCTTTTTGTTGTTGTTTTTTTTTTTTTTTTTTTTTTTTTTTTTGTTTTTTTTTTGTTTTGTTTTGTTTTTGTTTTTTTTTTTGTTTCTTTATTGTTGTTGTTTTTTTTTTCAAGATTTTTTCCTTAAAAATCCGTTCTATGTGCGCCACTAAGTCACTCTACAAAAGGTTACAGTGCTACTCACTAGTGCAGTATAATGCGCCTTCTCCAGGAGTTCCTTCATCCGATGCACAGCGTGCACAACGTTTCCGTACAGCCTTCTTTTTGTAGTAGCCCTGCTGACATGGATAACACGTACCACCAAATTCGTACTCTCCGCCGCCACATTTCGGTACTATAAATGAACCGCAACGTGAGACAATGTACCTCCGTACATGTGCGTACAGTTATCACTTTCAAGGGGAGATAACTGCCAAAAGTGATTTGCCGTCCTCCTGAAAATGGGACTGCTCTAAAATGAAAGTATTTGCTCCTCTTGGGAGCAAATCATTTCCTTTTAGAGCTGACCTCTTTTCAAGAAAGATCTGCTGGTATTCAGAAAAGCAAAACAAGAAGTCAAAAGAATAACCTCCCTTGGCGGTACATCTGTGGAAAGAAAAGGACCCAATGCTTCTTCAGGCAGACAGCGAAAAAGATGATCTGCATTACGAAAACACGCCTATTCAAATATATTGAAAATTTTACCATTTTCAGATGAAAAATCCTGATATTTTTCATATTTCTGCTCAAAACATAGATTATGGTACTTGTTAGAACCGCCTCGATCAGGCGGTTCTAACAAGTTCCCACAATCTATGTTTTTGAGCAGAAATAAGAAAAATAATGTATACCCCTGTAAAATCCAGTTTTACTATATAAAAGTGGGGTTTAAGGGGGTCAAAATTATATAGGCATGTTTTCGTGATAGACTGCTCGGATGCGCAGGCCAATGTGAATCTTCGCTGGGGGCACATGTCCACTATCATCATATATTGTAGTTGTATTGCAATGTATTGCATTGTTCTGTGGTGCATTGCATAGTTTTGCATCTTAATAGAAAGAAATGTTAGACATCGGAAAAGCTGACAAAAATGCCAAATGCGCAAGTTTTTGCTTCGTCAAAATTACATTACTGTTTCATCTCATTTCAGCCACAACGAAAGAAATCGTACATTTGGAATTTGCTTCCAGCAAAGATTCAGATCAGCCTGCGCATTCGCGCAGTCGGATAAGAATCTTCACTGTGCGCATTTTGGATAGCCAAGGATGCAAAGTTTCTTCATGATGGCAACGAAGACTGATCAGACTGCGCCGATACGCAAGCTGATTTGAATTTTTATTGGACGCACATGTCCGAAGTGACGTTTTCTCACGTTGGGGCTCATTACTTTTGTTTTTAGGAACAATACATTTTTAACCCTAGTCCTGCTGACCCCGGATATACACTGCCTTTACAAACAATATAGATCCAGATCAGTTGGCTTCTGAAGAAGCCAACTGATCTGGATATGCACTGTTTGCCATTAAGTATGTGAATTTACATCAACAATCTTGATCAAGTAATCTAACTGGCTGACAATTAGAAGTGGGCGTGGCATCTTAATTTACTCAGCATGACAAGGGTTAATATGACTGAAAAATGATTTAGACAGTTTCATGAGGAGGCTGGCTGGCTGGTTTTTCGTTTCTACTGACTGTCATAGTTTGTTTACTCTGTCCCTTGTCATTAGTGGGCTGTGTTCTGTGAGTGTGACACTTCCTAGACAACTTCAGTACTCGTATTTTTCAAGTCAGCAGTCATAGAAGAGAAAATCAAATAGAGTTGACTCTCGTTATCTCGACCTCGCTTATCTCGAATAACCGCTTATCTCGAAGTGAAAATCTGGTCCCTCCTAAACATGAAAATCTGACAACAGGTAAAAAAATATTGTGGAAAAGAATCTCCTCTTTTCCACAATATTTTCAATTTATCTCTAACTTCAAGAGCCAAGTTACACACATATTTGTTAAATATGTTTGTTCGAGTTATTTTTTCCTCAATTCTGTAAATCTAATATGTCGAGGTACGGATATCTCGAAGTATTTTAGAGTCCCTTGGAATTCGAGATAACGAGAGTCGACTGTACAGGACTACGTGATAAAATCAACTAGGTACAAAGACTGCTCAATATTTTCTAAATCAGAACAGAAAATAAATCCAGGCTTAAATGTTAAAATTCAACCAGCTACCCTTCACGCGGACTGGACAATTGTCTTGTGTATACCATGTGCACGGCAGAACTAAAGGCGAGGGCTGTGGCCACGTAAAATCGATTTAAGCCCCCAGTAATATTTTACTGACCATTCCAAGGCGGTGCTTCTGATGAGGTTTAATATATCTGTCAGTGTATGCCTTTGCATGTATGTCTAGGTGAAATTTTTATTTTGGATAGCCGTTTGGCCATTTTTGGGGAAGAAACTGTCCTTTTGGCTTTCTGCTTGTAGTGTTTTGATTGTGGTGCCGTTACTTTAAGTGCGTTCTTCTTTCCCTTTGGTGTCTGGGAACGGAAGGTGTTAGGTAATTGTATCGATTCCTGATCATTGCCTTCCTTTCTATTGGATTTTTTATGACATTTTCACCAGCAATAATTAACATAACATGTGATTTAGCTGTTTTTGGCATATTTTAGATTAATTTTATTATCAATTTTAAATCTATAAAACGTAATATTATGAATGTTTTCAATCAGTATAATATAGTGTCCAATGATTCTGTTAGCGGAAAGTAAAGACCCTGACCATATTGCGTGGATGTGCAGGCTGATCTGGGCCTTCGCTGTCCGCATATGCCCGAAGAAACGTTTTCGCATAGCGTGGCCCATTAAAAATATGTATTAAAGTGATTATTCCTAATCAAAAGGTCCTAATCAAAAGGTGTATATACAGATCAGACGACGTTGAAAGAGGTATCTGATCAGAGTCTAAAATATTTTCTGTTCATACATATTACTTTGTTAACACATCAACAGTTAGTAAAATGAAATAGTTCGAGTTTAGAAGAAGTATGGTAAGGAATACTGGTGTCCGAGTATTTAGAATCAAAAAAAAATAAAAATAAAACAGAGTATCTTACTAGGAGGCAAGTCGGTCATTTTTTCTCTTGGCCATTCATTCACCAGGCGCTTTACTCTCTGGTAGTTGTCATCTATAAAGAAGAAATTATAACTTAAGTGGGACAGATACAACTTCAGGGGAAGCAACTATAAAAATTGTTTTGCTTCCCTTTTGAAAAGTGGTCTACCCTGAAAGGAAAGAATTTGTTCTTAAGGAGCAAATTCTTTCCTTTAAGAGTGGATCCCTTTTCCCATGGGAGCAAATTCATTCCTTTTACAGTAGACCCCGTTTCAGAAATAAATTGGTATTCAGAAAAGCAAACAAGAAGTCACAAAAGTTGCCTCCATTGCACAAAATAGATGGGAAATCTACCTAGTGTAATCCGTCCCCTCCCCGTGACTTCCTAGCGACAACCATTGGAAAGGGGCTTACCAGCGGACACACAATGTCGAAAGGAAATACTTTCCTTTTAGTGTAGACCCCCTTTTCAGAAGTGGATGTGTGTGTGGGGGTGGGGGTGGAGGCAAAACTATATTGACAGAGTTGTCTCCCCCTGAAAGTGTATCAATTCCCCTTAAATTGCACTGTTTTATTAATTACAATAAGCTGAAAAGTAAAATCACAACATTTAGCCTGATCTAAATACCCGCTATCGACATTCACTACCTCAAGGTTTTCCCTCGGGATTTTAAAACGAGGGTCACATGGACTCTCTTGTGTGAAGCTAAGGGGTCCTTTAATAAGATTCAGGGATTAGTTGTCTTACAGAGGTTAACCCTTAAAACGCTTATCACAACTAAAACAGATGAAACTTTGTAATATGTTTTGCCTTTTTCAGAGAAAATAAGGCTTCAAATTTCATGTGAATCGTTTAGACTATTCCTATAGCATTTCAAGTCTTATTTTCCAAGAAAAATGCAGTCAATTTTAGAATGCCGTCTGCTACAATTTGCGTAAGGGTTAACTCATAATTCTTTAGATCACTAATGGATTAAAATACAAAGCAATAGATAAAATAGATTTAATTTAAAACTGATTATACATGCATCACTCAAGACCCTTGTCCCTAACTTTTGAGGGTCTGTAACAAGGCTTTGTGGGTAAAAATGTCAAAATGCGAGTCAGGAAAAACCATGCTACCTACTCCCCTATTAACCTACCTACTCTATAATCTACCTATTTTGCAAAATTTACAGCCAGTTCTTCTTTCTATGAAATGTTCAAATATTATTAATGCTTTAGTAATGAATGTGCTTACAAGCGTTCCTTGAGGTAAAAATTATTTCTTTTAGAGAAGACCTTTTTTAGAAGGGGCTTAGTGCATGATAACACACAGGAAATCACAATTTTTTCTCCCTTGTACACAAAATGGCACATAATCTACCAATGTGTCGATATCCTTTAAATAAAAATGAAGGCATACTCACATCCAAGATAGTCAGCGTCTCCATCACGATGCACGTCGACTTCATCATCAACCTGCAAGTAAAATACATGTCATGCAGGGGCGGATCCAGGATTATTTCTAATGTGGGGGTCAAAATTTTCGAGGGCGTTTGAATTGATCCAATTACCCTGAGTATTTCCGACTGGAGACCAGGAGGTCGCGGGTTCAACCCCCGCCGAGGTCGGCAACATTCTTTCGTGGAGATTGATCATGAAATATTTTCTACGGTCATTCTCTGCCTTCCGCTGATTCAAGAAGGGCAGTTGTCAGTTTCTGGCGAAAGAATGTGCACAATACTGGTTAACGCTTAGAGGACTAAGCCTGCCCAGTAAACGTGTGGTTAGGTAAACTGACCGCGCTCGACATGACCCCATTGGGTTGACTGGGCCGTAAAACCTCAACACAAACAAACAAACCCTAAGTATAAGAACAGAAAGAGCAAACAATATAGCCCCAGATCAGAAGCAGAACGCGGCGTCTGACCCGGGTCTATACTGTTTGCCACATCAAGCAATTTTCAGACAACAGCCAGTAAAATGATCTTGCTGAAAAAATTAAAAGATGAAGAGTAAGGTGAGCGACTATTCATTAGGGTAAATACGATATCAAAAATTTATCAAATTCAAAATTTCTGAAAATGAAATTTTGAGTCAAACGGGGGTTCGACCGAACCCCGTCCCCTTTCTCGCCCCTCCCCCCCCCCCCCCCCACCCCCCCCCCACCCCCGTACACACACACACATACACACACACAAAGCGTCGTATAAAAATTTATTCACTATTTGTCCTGTTTCAAGACATTCAAGACATGTACCTGATGAACCCCGTTCATAAAAAGGTACCTCTGTTTATCTCATATTTGTGCCCGGTTGGATTCCGCAAGTATTATAACCCCGTTTTGATATCCCATAAGTTTATGATTTGGGCGCTTTTCCCAGTCAGCATTCTACGAAAATCTACATCGGGCCGTCATCGGCCCGTCAGGGTAGCTGACGGGCCGATGACGGCCCGATGTAGATTTACGTAGAATGCTAGCTGGGTTAGTAGTATTTGCCAGGAAATCAGTCTGTTTGTCTGTTATTCGGGCCTTACGTCACTTTCAGCAATCTTTCTGTCATATCGCAACGATATCTGGAAGTGTCCGGGAGCTCAATGCTCACTTTTAGAGTCCTGCCCCACTGAAACATTACTCCCTGGACATAATACATGATATTCCACTCAGTAATATTGTACCGATACTGGGCTGACCATTTCTGATTCCTTCCTCTATTTTCTTAATACTGAGCGCCAAAGCGAAAAAGCAGCCAGTACCATTTTTAAAGTATTTGTTAGGACTCATCCGAATTTCACACACACACGCACGCACAAAAAAAAACACGCACGCACACGCGCGCACACACGGGGTAGAAGAACAGTTAGGGTACCAGAATAGAAAAAACCAGAGCACACAGTCAGTTTGAAAACGCGTAATGTGATTTCCATCACGAAAACACGCCTATATACGTTTGCCCCCCTAAAACCCCACTTTTATATTGTAAAAAGGGTATGCATCATTTTTCTTATTTCTGCCTAAAAACATAGATTGTGGGTACTCGTTAGAACCGCCTCGCCGAGGCGGTTCTAATGAGTACCCACAATCTATGTTTTGAGCAGAAATATGAAAATATCAGAGTTTTTTTTATCGGAAAATTTTCAGTTTTTGGAGGTGAAATTTTCAATATATTTGGATAGGCTTGTTTTCGTAATGAAAAAAATAAAACGTGATTTCAAACTGTGTGTGTGCTCTGGCTTTTTCTATTCTCTGTTGCCGTTTATCAAATCTCACCCCACTGACTGGTGCGCTCCATACAGCATCAAACCACAGCAAGCTGAGGCCCAAAAACAATAATAACCGACAGTTTGACATTACTACTGTTCCCGGCTGTTTTCTTCTTTTTCTTTTTTAAACTTGACAGTCCGAATGTAAGACTTTGTCTACAATGGAAAGACATAAAAAATTATCACATAGTAGCCTAAATTCTCCACTTTCAGCATGAAATATCTCGCGATGTAGATGATCTACCTGAATGAAAATGTGACAAATCAGTTATACCATGGTTCTGCACATGTGCGTGCGATAATGCACTCGGTCACGCTCGTGCATTATCACATAGTACCTGCGCACGAACCATGGTATAACTAAGTTTTAACCAATGGATGCTCCATTATTTCTATGTAAATAAAACGTAAGTTAATTTTCAATAAGTCTTAGTTATACCATGGTTCATGCGCATGTGCGATGCGATCATACACGAGCGTGAGAGAGTGCATTATCGTACGTACATGCACAGAACCATGTTATAACTGACTTATCACATTTCCATGCATGTAGATCGCCTACATCGCGAGATATTTCATGCTGCTGAATGTTAAAAATTTAGGCGTCTATGTGATCATTTACAGTATACTCAAAACCTCGACAATAACCATGGTTTATCTCTAACTTACATTGATGCCGAGTGGACTCTTCTACCTCAACTCTTTGGACAGGTCAATTTCCAGCACAAGGGATGACTGGCTAGTTTCTGTTATAAGTTTCTGTATATAATGGACATTGTGTACACCCTGATCAGACGCTGTATTTTGTGGCGTGTGATCTGGGTCTACACGATTGCCAATGTCATAAACGGGTTAAGCCATTTTAGACTGACAGATTCCCCTATAGTGATATATTGGAAGAGTCGAATTTCAAGTTTATGTATGTCAGGCTATGTGATTTCGATATTCATATAGAGAAAATGGCTAAACGATTTGCAAACAGAGCAGACCCTTATCAGACGCCGCAAAAAAATGAAAATTTTCAGATAAAAAATTCTGATGTTTTTCATATTTCTGCACAAAACATAGATTGTGGGTACCCGTTAGAACCGCCTCGGCGAAGCGGTTCTAACGCGTACCCACAATCTATGTTTTTTTGAGCAGAAATAAGAAAAATAATGTATACGCCCGTAAACCCCAGTTTTACTATATAAAAGTGGGGTTTAAGGGGGTCAAAACTATATAGGCATTTTCGGCATGAGTTTTAACCACTCAGTGCTTTTTAATCGCTGATCGTCTAAGGCGGTGGTTCCGATATTGTTCGTCCCTTGTACTACTGATTGCGAGTTATGTTTGTTGCATCCTGCTTTTTGGTGCTTTGTCTTTTGTGTTCATATGCAGGAATTCTCGTACTACAGGTACTAATCCGCACCAATCGGTCCCTTCTGTGACGTCACAGCATGTCGCTAGTTCTCAGACAGGTACTAGTGTGGAAATGTATAGAATTATATAGGAGCCCATCATTTAACTAATAAAATCATTTATTTACAATAATACGAGATATTATTATAACCTCGCAATAGATGGGAAAATGTATCTGCTTCAATTTGATACCAAATTTGTTGAAATAAGATAAATTTTAAAATGGCCCAGATTGTAATGAATGCTACAAGGGTTTTTCCTTATTAAGTCTTTGTATTTTACAACAAAAATGAAAAATTGCCTTGATTCAATCGCCCAAAAGTCATATTTTTTAAAATTTCTCCGTTCATTATAACCTCTCATTCGATAGATCTATTTAATATCTATAGTTATGTGATAAAATATTGAATAAATTATTTTATTAAAAATGGCCCACAGGTTGCAGAATATAGCTATATTTTAAAAATGCGGAGAGAAAATGTGTAATGATTACACAGACGCAGGTCTTGTGTACACATGATACTAGCATGAATTGCAAAAGAGGTTGTAAGAATTGGAAAATAAAAAAGAATTGGTATCCATTGATAGTATTATAAAGATTATTTAGCTTCAAAAAGGAAAACAAAGATATATATTTATGATAATATAAACTTATTTATTTAATTTTTGTTTGTGTCGAATTATGTTTTTATTCGGCAATTTATTGAAGCTTTAATGAAAATTTGATATAATTACTTTTGACCATAGGAAAACTACAAACTGCTTAATTACTTGTTGTTTTTTTTTTTTTTTTTTTTTTTTTTTTTGTTGTTGTTTTTTTGTTTGTTTGTTTAATGATGAAAAAAAAATGCTTTGTCGGGATACAAGAAAAATACCTAAATGCGCGGCCACTCTTGCGATGTTTTCTTAATAACAATTACTGCCAATGAATGCCAATTATGTCCTTATCTTGACAAAAGAAAACAACGAAATCACTTTTTACATAATTGACATACATGCTTATGCGCAATTTTAATTGCACAAACAGAATCAAATCCAATATTTGATCTTTTTGCCTAAACTAGCACTTAAATTGACACGATTTGCTCACTTTAGATTCCTGTACACAAATAAGGACTAAATGAATGAGATTGAGTCTCTCTCTCTCAAACGTTCTCTAAATATATTTAAAACAAAATACATTAAAACAAAATGATAATTGATATTATTTTCAGAAATTTTGTTTCATAAAATGGTTATCTAGGAAATTAAAACATAATGATACTAATGATATTATTATTATTATTAGTAGTAGTAGTAGTATTTACTACTACTATTATTATTAGTATGTTGTACATCACAATTCCGAAGAATAAATATTATTAAGCTGGTCATATTCGAAATGTTTTATTTGTAAAATAGCCACATGGACAGTTTATACTATCGTACATGTGTATTTAGGGGTAAAATATTGGTAATTACCGAATAAACCCTATTAGACACATTAAATTACTATCATACTGAAATTTGATCAAGTCCGTTTGGCTACCTATTGACACAGCTTATACCTGCTATCTGAGTGGCAAACAGTGTAGACCTTTGTTAAGATACTCTGTGATGTAATGTCTGATCAGGGTCACTGCCTTTTCTTATGGTGTGTTTATCAGAATCCCGAGGTTAAATACTATAAACCACTTTCTCAGTCAGATTAAAAAAATTGTTCAGTACACACCCTTTCAAACATTACTCTAAAGACAATTGTTTCAAAAACAAACCTGGGATACCAGATGATTCGATCAAGTTCTACTCTTTACAACACTTGCCCTATCTTTTTAACAATGCCATTACAGAACCAGCTGATTTGTCTAAATATTGCTGGGTAAGTGTAAAATAGTGTAGACCCTGAACACACAATGCGTAATGTGACATTTGATGTGGGTCTACACCGTTGGCACAGACCTCTCTGTTTAAAAATCTAGGATAGTAGTAACAGTCATAATCCAAGGAAAACGACATTTTATCCATATTTGCTAATTACCCAACACAAAAATAACACGAGTCTCTCCAAATAAAAGCAGCAACCATTGTAGTTCCAGATCAGCATGTGCATATATTTTTCTTTGATAGATTGTGCAAGCTGTATTCAACATGCAGTATAGACTGATCAATGTATTTCAGCGGACACAGACTAATCGGGTCTACATTGATCGCATAATTCATAAGGCCCATTTTTTTTTTTTTTTTTTTTTTTTTTTTTGAAAAAGATTCAATCATAATTGTTTCTTATGTTACTTGAAGACATCTCAAAGTTCTTGAAACGATCAACAAAACATTTTACTTTCATTTGTATTAGCATTAAAAAAATTGTTCAAACATATATAAATACAAGTTAAATAACAGCACGTTGTTTATTTTCTGGTTCCATTTGTCTACCATTATTATTATTATCCCGTGGGAACTAGAAGCCTCAGGCCACTGGACAATGTAATAATAGCTTAATCTATACCTCATGCAATAAAAACAAAGTGGTCAAAATATCAAATGAACATCAACATTTGAAAAGGACCATTATAACTATGATCAAGGAATATGGGCAAACAAAGCACCATCTTTAACCCTGTAACTAAATAAACACTAATTACTGTAGAATATATTGATTAAGAGTTAAAATCCTGATCAGAGTGTGCAGATGCGCAGACTGATCTGGATCTTTAGTGTTTGCATAATACATAATTTCCCTTTTTTCATAATCTGACACAACTGTCCTTTATCTGAGACAGGTCACATGGTCCTGCAATTCTTGAGATGATAAGATAAAACTAGAAATAGCATATTCTACATTAATTTTTATGAAAGTTTTTTGACAATTTGTCTATTTTTTTTCCTTAAGTTTAAATGATTGTTAAACAACGTTCATGCATCAAGGGAAAAGTGATGATGATATTCTTATTTTTCCCAGAAAGTAGGCTTTGACATGTCATGCGAATTGTCTCCAACAGAGACTGTTTGTATGGACTGTCAAACTTTATTTTTTGTTGGTTTCTTTTTTTGTGGGGGTGGGGGAGGGGTAAAATTTTTAACCCTTAACCTTTTCCACTATCTGGGCTACGTCAACAGCAAAAAACTGGTGATATTTGTTGAATTTTCCCCAGAAAATAGGATTTGACATTTCATGCAAATTGTTTGCAATGGAGATGCTTTGCAAGAACCATTTCCTTTTTTTGGGGCGGGGGTGATATTTGATCCCTAAACGTTTATCACTTTCTGGGCTAATTCAGCATGCGATAAAGTGGTTATTGTCTTAGTTTATCCAAAAATAGGATTTGACACTTCATGCAAATAGTCCTCATTGGAGACAATTTTCATGAAATGTCAAATCCTGTTTTGAAAATAAAACATACAGAGGAAAATTGTTCAGGATAAGTATTTGGTGATTGTATTTTTTTCTCCATAAAAACATATGTTGTGGGTACTCATTAGATGAGCCTCACCAAGGTTCTTCAAATGAGTACTCATAACATGTTTTTGCTTCACCGAGGTGCATCAAATTAATACCTACAACATATGTTTTAATGGAGAACTGGAGAAAATTGTCCCATATTTATGTTGTCTGCAAAACTTTTACCCAAAGTGCTAACTGATAAGTACTATGCTAATTCGCGCCACCAATGGGTCCTAAGTTTATGAAATAGCTAATTGTCTTTATGCTGTGAACAAATAGCCCAAAGCTATTTATGTACCTCTCTTGAAAGAAATGTCCTGTATGTACACCTCTGTCCAGCTGATGGTCTGTGTGAGCTTTGCAGACTGGTTTCAAACTACTAAATTATCGAATTACCAATAATTTAAACCTCTAAATTTGCGTGTTTTTTTTTTGTTTTTTTTTTTCTAATCATGTATGTACCCTAATACTACTACTATGCTCAGGCACAGAATGGCCAGTAGGATTGTTTAGCATAAGCATCTGCACATACTGATCTTAACAATCAGATCTGTAACACACATTAAGCAAAGAGCATAACCTTGCTCAGAAAGCGCAATGGGGTCTTGGTCCACAAAGGGCACATACCTGAAGGTTGCTTAAAACACAGTAATATTTGATATTACTCATTTATGCTAAAAAAAGGGATATTGACAAATAGATAAGAATTTTAGACCCAGATCAGACGCCGCATATCATGGTGTCTGGTGAGCATTGATTAAACACACTTGATTGCATTCTGATTAATAGGTTTCTTTAATCTGTGGTGATAGTACTGTGTGAAATAGGTTACCTAGATCACCTTAAAGAGTAGGTAGCTTTAATTACTGTACTAACAAATGTCTTAGGATAACCTAACTTAATAACGGAGGTATGGAGACTGCCCTTTGAGGTTGAGAAGTGGATGACATAGGCCTTTCCCCTGTACTTATTATCCATATGCTTTTTTTTTCTTTCTTTCTTTCTTTCTTTCTATATTTCGTATTGTAACAACAATTGTCTTAGGATAACTTAATAACGGAGGTACGCAGACTGTCCTATGATGTTAAGAAGTGGATGACATAGGTCTTTCTCCCGTATTCATTATCCATAGGCTTCTTTCTTTCTTTCTTTCTTTAGTTTATGGTTATCATAAAGTAATTTTTTTTTTATTCATTCATTCATTTTTTTTTTCAAATTACTTATATTTAATTAAATTTTCCCATTTGTTTTCTCCAGGTGAAATGATCGTTTTTCTTTCAAAAATTGTACCAAACTATCATCAGTAATTAAATACAACCTTAATTAATCAACTCATTTGTTCTCTTAGATTAACTATTGTTCTTCATTTTAAAATCTTACTGAATTACCATTCATTAAATATAACACTTTTTTAATTTATTAATTGCTTTTGTTTTCTTAGGTTAAACTATTTAAATTCGTTTAAAAATCATATTGAATTATCTATAACTAAATACAACACTTTTTATTCAATTTGAAATAATGAAATAATAATAATAATAATAGTAATAATAATTTATTTTAATCAATTAATTAATATTTTGTTATTATCATTATTAATCAATTCTTAGGTTAAACAATTGACATTCTTTTGAAAATCATACTGAATAATCCGCTGACATTCATTCATTCATTCATTCTAACTCAGACCTATTCCAGTGTATATTGGGTCCAAGAGCAATGCATCCACACATGATTTAATCTGAATTGTAGTAGTACTGTAGGTGTGTGACACTGGGTTGATTACACACCAGCTACACAGGTAAGACGACGCTTACGGGCCTCCAGTCAAAGGGAATTAATCGAAACCGATCTAAATTGGAATATCGATAACCTGAGTGACAGTTCCTGTAGTACGATAATTCCTGGTAGTGTGTTCTCTCCTTTATAGCACTTAAGGAAGTGGGAGTCGATCATTTGGCGAGCCGTTAAGCAATATGTTCTGGCTGTAGATGGCCTTGTTCGTACGCTCCCTATGGACTAGCGTTTCATGACGTTGCATCGACGTTAATGCAATATTCTGTAAACGCAGTGTGCCCACTGGGCTATTACTTTCGGTATCGCAGGAAGATCATGAACCTCATTCCTATTTTTTTTTTTTTTTTTTTTTTTTTTTTTTTTTTTATTTACTGATATACCAAAAGCTCTTAGTATAAAGACAGAAACAATTGACTTTGCAACGAACAGACAGACAGACAGATAGGCGTATAGAGAGACAGACAGTCAGAGCGACAGATTAACAGATAGAAAAGACATCTCGGATTAGTTATGTAACAAAGGCAAGAAATAAAAATTGAAAACAAAACAAATGCAAAATTTTAACTAATTACATCGATCTATCATGGATATATTTTATCTAAAAAATATATTACTTTGAAGCAATATAGGATAGAGTATTGTATTATGGATTTAAATAATAAAAAGGAATAATAAAATTCCGAGGTACAATAATAATTCGTACAAATACTTGAAAGTGTAAACAAGTATTAAAATATACATTTTACAAATAATAAATAAAATAATTAAAAAACAATCTCTGACTTACAGCGTTCTTGCAAAAACGGTAATGATAGTTGGACCAAACCCTGATTTTTATACCCTTCTCAAATTAGGCCTTATTTATTTCATTAAAAAAGGTTGGGTTCTTTTCTAATTTTTGACAATATAATTAAGAAACTGGGAATGTCTCGGCCAGAAAAAAATGTCAATGGTGAATTTCGAAATAGGTAAAAAGTTGAAACTTTATCACACTGTTCTTTTGTTTGCAAGTAAAATGAGCCAGAGCTTGGAAAAATGGCTCTTACGACCAGTGCCCAGCGGGCACATAATATTTCTACAACGCCGTATTAACGTCGATGCAACGTCGTACATTTATACAACGTCGCATATAAATGTCATGTTAATACGAGGTCGTATTCACGTCGATGCAACGTCATGACGTTGTTGCATCGACGTGAGTGCGACGTTGAATAAATGTCGTGTGCCCGCTGGGGTGACGCTCCATTCTCGTGGTCTGATCAGGGCCTTCTTTATTCTTCGATATATTCAAGAGTCACATTATATGCGTGCCCAACGCGATGCGGATCAGATCTGGTCCTTTAATGCCCACATATGTGATATGGGTCCTTTTCTCGTGTTTCTAGTAAAATTTCTTTCAGGGCTTATAATTGAGCCTAACGAGCGTAACGAAGGTTCGGATCAGACTGTGCGGATGCGCAGTCTGATCAGGGTTTTCGCTGTCCGCAAACAGAATCATTGGATACCACAGAATGTTTCAATGGAGAGAAAATGTCCGGATTCGACTTTGTGCATGTGCAGGATGATGTGAGTTTGCACATTTTGCAAATGTTCGAAGACACTTTTTCGCTTGACGCGGCCTTGCCGATACCAATTTTCTAAGTTGTAACATTATACCAAATCAGCTTTTTTCTGACCTTCAGTTATTAACCAAATTATTATATCTATTTATTCCTTGTATATCAAGTGATGTGCAACATGCGAAAAATGCCTTTATGCCATATGCGAACAGCGTAGGTCCTGGTGACTGAGCATGCGCACCCGTGCAGTCTTATCTGGACATTTTCTGTGCATCATCATATACTATAGTGTCCATTTATTTTGTATGCGGACAACGCAGGCCCTGATCAGCCTGCGCAAATGCGCAGGCTGATCAGGGCCTGCGTTGTCCCCAAATTGCATAAGGGTCATTTTCGTGCGTTGACGATCAAGTGATTCATGCTCACGAAAAATGTCTTATCTAACGTAGTCTTACGCGCATTCCGATCAGGATATTCTGTTGCCTGCTCACTTAATCATTTACAGCAAAGCTTCGGCTCAGACTGCGAATTCGCTAGCTGATGGCGATCTTTATTGTTCGCGTAAGTCCTGTAGACATTTGTTCCCTTCTGCAAGGTCTTTCGTAATTGTTCAAAATGATAATCGTTTTTCATTGACGTCACTCACCAAAAAATGAGAATACAAGATTATTTGTAAAATTAAAATTATTGCCGCTTGAAATTAGACAATATGATGTACAGAGTGGGGAAAAAGACCCTTATGTCATATGCGAACAATTGATCTTAGCATTCCCTGTTCGCCGACATATACAACTTATATTTATTCTGTAAGCGGGCAACGTGAATGTGCAGGGTGTTCTGGGCCTGCGCTGTCCGCAGATTGCGTGAGGGGCCTTTTCGTGCGTTGCGCATCATAATAAATATTTCAAATAGCTTCATCTGGTTATCTAACCATACCAGCTTGCCAAAATTGGGTGAGTAGTTTACAAAAAGATATTTTCTTGTAAATGCTACAATGCGTTAAATTCTGCGGGATTTTCGCTTTGGCACTTGACTGTCATAGACGCGAAATTAATTAAAAGGGAGATTGTCTGTTTACAAACCATTCGATCATAATTAGCCGCTTCGTGGGAAAAGAGCCTTTATAGCATATGCGAACAGCAAAGGTTCAGGGACCTATGCTGCTCGCTGAGTAGGCCAAAGGAAAACCAGCTAAGGAACTAGACATGCAACCTCGATAGGGTGCCGGTATGCACACTGAAAGACTGATTCGACGTGATGTCCGAAGGGCCTTTTTCTCGCGATAAAGCTCATATATCGATATATATTATCCAAAGATTCCATCATGAAAACATGCCTATACAATTTTGACCCCATTAAACCCCACTTTTATATAGTAAAACTTGGGTTTACAGGGGTATACATCATTTTTCTTATTTCTGCTCAAAAACATAGATTGTGGGTACTCGTTAGAACCGCCTCGGCGAGGCGGCTCTAACGAGTACCCACAATCTGTGTTTTGAGCAGAAATATGAAAAATATCAGAATTTTCATCTCAAAACTTTCAGCTTTTGCTGTTGAAATTTTCAATATATTTGAATAGGCGTGTTTTCGAAATGCTGTTAGTTGGCTATGAAGACTCTGGTCAAACTGCGCAGATGCACCGTCTGACTCAGGCCTTTGCTGTCCACAGGTTCCGAATACACCTTTCCGCGTAGCATCTTAATGAAATTTCAAGACAGCCGATGATTATCAAAGATAATTAATAGAATTGCTTATTTTGTCATTTTGTTCAGTTTCGAAACTTTGCACTCAGGACGGACCTGTAATTCGGCCAATACGAAATCACTTGATTAATAACGTTATATTAGTATTAAACGTCCAAATGGCGGAATAAAACTTGTATGCGTTTCAAATGAACGCGAAATTGTGAAAAACGGTTTTAGTTTTAGGTATGTCAGGCTATGTGGTTTAGATAGTCCTAGAGAAAAATGTCTAAACTATTTGCAAACAGTGGAAACCATGATCAGACGCCGCATTCTGTGGCGGCTGATCTGGGTCTGCACACTGTTTGCTAATAACCCTTTTGGGGTATCCAGACTAATTTGGGTTAAAGCTCTGTCTCCAATCTTTCCTAGTGGAGTCAGTGTAAAACTGGCGCGCAAAAAAAAGCTGTCGACCAATGTCTAAGGAAATTAATTTGCGACATGCGCGAGCAAAATTCTTATTAAAATACAGGATTGAGATCTACAAAAAGCATCAGACTTTCCTCTGAATCTCTTTTCTATATCCTTGTCTTGTTTTCCAAGTCTCAATCTCTGTACATGTTTGTCAGTTTATACAAATAAAAACAATGTTAAACCAAATGCCATATAGAATTTGCTCTCTACCACTCAAATTGCTCTTAATCAGAGGAAGCATTTTGGGTAAGAATTACTTGTCAACTGATTCTGTTAACGGGCAGAAAAAGGTCCTTATTTGACTAAATGAACTCATGAGTATGCTCAGATGAGCTGAGCTGGGCCATCGATGTGTCACCACGCAATTTGTAACAACGTCGCAAACTGCGGCGTTATTACAAATAGCGCGGTGACATTGCTGTGCACAAAGTTTCTTTTTCCCCAAGGCGTGACGAACTTGTCATCAAACTCTGCTCACTGGTTGTCGTTATTTATGCACCAGTCATTTGTAGTCCCGGAACCGGGGAATAGCGGGGCTTTTAACTTTCCAGTTTTTAAAGCCCTGCTAAACGCTCTGCACTGCTGGGACATTCCTGCTGGAGGTTGACAATATTAATATAGAACAAATTACTTGGACCACTTGAATAAACTTTGTTCCCCTATCCCATGGTGGTTCCACATGAAATTTGCCTTCAACTGGCCAAGTGGTTTCAGAGAAGATATTTGAACACACACACACACACACACACACACACACACACACATACACACATCAGGGTGGTATTCTACCACATTACTGAGGTTCAAACTGCATCAACGATAGAAATTATCCATTTAACCTTTACCACTCTCTGAGCTACAGCAGATGATAAATTGGCAATATTTTTTTTTTATTTTTCCCAGAAAACAGGATTCGACATTGCTTGCAATTTGTTTCCATTGTGGACAATTTGCATGAAATATCAAAACGTGTTTTTCTGGGGGGGAAATATTTTGAAATGTCTGCTGTATACAGTCGACTCTCGTTATCTCGAATTCCAAGGGACTCACTGAAACATTTCGAGATATCCGTACTTCGACATATCAGAGTTGAGAGAGTGAGGAAAACAATAAATTGAACAACCCACTTAGCAAACCAATATGTAATTTGACTCCTGAAGTTAGAAATATATATATAAAATAATGTGGAAAAGAGGAGAAATTGCTCCTGAGGAGCAATTTCTCCTCTTTTCCACATTATTTTGTTACTTGTCATAGTTTCATGTTAAAACAGGGACCAGATTTTGACTTCGAGATATGTGGTAATTCGAAATAAGCGAGTTCGAGATAACGAGGTTCGACTGTATTTTACCCAGAGTGATAAGCGTTAAACAGAGTTTTTCAACTGACTCATGAACAGATGACAGATAAAGAATGATTACTATGGCTCATCCCAGTACAACTCAGGCGAGTTAAAAATGTCTAGCAACATCTTACCAAATGAAGTCAAGATGACAATAATCAAAGTTAAATACATGTATTACAACATATAATACAAAAGCAACAAATACATTTTATAAGTTTATTCTAAATAACAATAACAGTTTCATAATACATACCATACATGAGATCAAAGATACAATATTGTATTCAGCAAAATATATCTTATACCATATTCAACCTAATTACAGCACTCTGCAGGCAAGTTTTTCAAAATTCAAGGAAAACCTTTTAGTAAAATATCCATTTAATAGGCACACTTCAAAGAATGATCAGCCAAACACATCATGAGAAGATTATTTAACTCTTAAGGTGCAAAACACAACAATTGTCATCTGCTTTGTCTTCTGATGGTTACTTTTAAAGTCATTGTTGCAAACAGTATGGACCCAGATCAGACTGCTCCTCTAGGAGCAGTCTGATCTGGGTCCATACTGTTTGCATATATGTAAAAAGTATGTTTTAAAAGTTTGCAAGATGATGCAGCAGACAACATCAACAGATGACATTTTCAGATGTAGTTTTTCTTGGCATCTTAAGGGTTAATGCTGCTTGTGCAGTTGTTTTCCTTGAATTTCTTTATAAAAGCATATGTTGCTGGTACTCATTTGAATAGCTTAAACTTATGGAGGCAATTCAAATGAGTACCAACAACATGTGCTTTTACAAAGAAGATAAAAGTACATGGACTGTTATCTGAAGATTACGGAATTGCTTGACTGCGCTTATCTGGGTATGTGTGGTTGAATATGGTATTTTGTTTGTGTATTAGCAGTGACAGAAGTAGAATTCACAATATTTATACACAAATTACAGAACTGTTTCAAAGAAAAGCTTAAATACCAATGCTATAATCCCTTCATATGACCAAAATATAAAAAATGCCAGGACACTTTTAAAGAAGAAAGGAATCACTTTCCATAAATAACCATGCACTCATCCTGTCATGTCAGTGAAACTGTAGATGCCAGGACAGTTTTAAAGAAAAGCATGCCACCTTTATAAATAAGCACACACTATAGTACTGCCATTTCACAAATACTAAAAATCCTGAGAGATTTCAAAGGAAAGTAAGTACAAAACTTTTCCTAATTAGCCATGTGCCAATTTTGTCATGTGACTCAAACTGATTTTGCACCGACTTTCAAAATTAAGATGATCAATGGGTAACTGTACTTATATAATGCAAGTGTCACCAGGTTAAGTTTATTCGATCCTGTGACACAAGAATATGAGAGACAAGATTATTCTTGACATGTTGGCATGATGCAGCATCTGAAGTCCCTTCATTTTTTAGTGAGATTCACTATTTTGCTTTTGCTCCAAAAATGCAGATTTACATGTGGTGTCCCTACAAAAATAGAAGTATATTTCTTAATAAAATTTCAAAATAAAGACCTCATTATTTTTCTCCATAATCTTCCTAATTTTTATTCTGACAACTGAAGATATCTGCTTGGCTTGTATGAACAGTCCAAGGTTTGCCAAATATATATGAATTTACTCTCATTATGAAAACATCTTGTAACAGAAAGATGGCTCTAGTCAATACCCATTATATAGTAAAGTTTCAGGTTCCAGAATACATTGTTACCATCTTATACATAGGCATAGTGCTCATTAAGCACAATAAGCATGTACATAACATGTCTAAGAAGAATATTTTCTTATAAAGTAGCTTTAACATAAAATATTTTGGATAAAGTGGCATTAACATACAATATTTTGCTTCTTTACCAAAGGGGCTGCTCTTAAGGAGGGAAGAATTTGCTCCCTCTGGGAGCAAATTCTTTCCTTTAAGAATAGCCACTATTTTGAAAGCAATTCTAGGAAAAGTTTTCAAGATTTTCCCTGGAGGTGCTTAAACATAATTCCATTCTGGCTAGGCCACTGTTATATATTGAAAATTTAGCCTCTACATACAATGCAGCTTAACCCTTGTCATGCTGAATAAATTAAGATGCCTCGCCCACTTCTAATTTCTAGCCAATCAGATTACTTGATCTGGGTTTTGATAGAAATTCACATATTTAATGACTAACAGTACAGATCCAGATCAGTGGCTTCTTCAGAAGCCAACTGATCTGGATCTACACTGTTTGGTAAGACAGGGCATGTCGTGTTCAGCAAAAGAAGGGTTAAGGGTAAATAGATATATTTTCAGGGGAGGTAACTCTGTCAAAACTGTTTGCCTCCCTTCTGAAAAGTGGTTCAATTTAAAAGCCAAAAATTTGCTCAGAGCTAAACTTTTCCATTTAGAGAAGACACCCTTTCAGAAGGAGCATGGCGTGCAATAAAGCAAAGATCAAGTCAGGAAGTGGAAGGGCCAGAAAAGCAACTGACTGTATCCAGTCCCCTAAAGGTGAATATAGATTATAGGTCTATATAAGAGTGGGCAACAGGTACATACTTTTTCATATTTCTCCATGCTCCATGAAAACATATGTTGTGGGTACTCATTAGAAGTGCCTCACCGAGGCACTTCTAATGAGAACCCACAACTTATGTTTTCGTGGAGAAAAAAGAAATTATCAAAACTTTTGGACTGAAAAAAATATCAAGAGCTATGTAGATTCACTGCTAAGGAAAATCACTCTGACCAGAAAGTTACAGCAGCTGGGAGTGAATTCTTTCCCTTAAGAATAGGCTTTTCTGTGAGGGAATTCATATACAAGAGAAGAAAATAAATGAGCAATAAGACTTGTGTGATCAGCAAAGACTCAAATCAGCCTATATATCTACCCAGTATGGCAAGGGTCCTTGATTATCCCTCTTTGGATAACCCAGAGGATGTAGAAGGCACATGCAATCAGCGAAGAACCTGATCAGACTGCACAGATGCATGGGCTGATCTGTCCTCACTGATCCCACAAGTCTTACTGTAGGTTTTGTCATGTGCTGGCTAAAATTCTTTTCTGCTGGAATGGTCTTGTTTGAAACAGGAGGCAAAATCTTTCTGCTTAGAGTGCTCCCTCTCTTTGCTGTGTATTATTACAAATTAATTGACAAATCACATTTTCAAGAAGTAATGATGATGACTTCACTCATTTTACAACTTCTTCCTTCAGCAGATTTAAAGAGAAAATATTTGAACAGGGATGAGAGAAAATGTGCCTCCATTACGAAAACACACCTATTCAAATATATTGAAAATTTCACCACCAAAAACTGAGAGTTTTCAGATAAAAGTTCTGATATTTTTCATATTTCTGCACAAAAACATAGATTGTGGGTACTCATTAGGATTGCCTTGTTTTTGAGCAGAATAAGAAAAATAATGTATACCCTGTAAAACCCAGTTTTACTGTAAAAAAAGTGCGGTTTAATGGGGTCAAAATTATATAGGTATGTTTTCATGATGCATACCTTTGCAGACAATGAATACCTAGATCAGCCTACACAACTGTACAACTGTGCAGTCTGAGCTGGGCATTCAATATTCGTTTACAGAATCATTGAATATAGTAGAATGTATAAACTCTTGGCAAAGGCCCTGATCCAACTTTTGGTTGCTGGCTGATCTGTACCTTTACTGTGTGTACATACTCAAAAAAAATGTTTCTTATGGCATGGCTAATATATCTGCATCCAAATGTCTTTAGATTTGTTTAACCCTTGTCATGCTGAATAAATTTAGATGCCATGCCCAATTCTAATTGTCAGCCAATCAGATTTCTTGATCCAGATTGTTGATCTAAATTCACATACTTAATGACAAACAGTGCAGATCCAGATCAGTTGGCTTCTTAAGAAGCCAACTGATCTGGATCTACACTGTTTGCAAAGGCAGGGTATATTCAGGTTCAGCAGGACTACTGTTAATAATAAAGTATCCTTTCCACAGAGCTATTTTCATGATATAATAAGTAAAGTTTTGTAAAAACTAATGCTATCAAAGTATTACTCCTGATTATTATCATATCACTACTCTAGAAGCTACACTACACTATTCCTTCATACTACAATGAGTATTTACCCATAATCTGCTATATTAAGCATAAAGTGTTGGTCTGTTTAATTCAATATCAAGAATACAAATTAAACTTTGCATATTTAAAATCTATTTTTTGAAAAAAAGATAAATAAATATTCTTTTTAGGGAAAAATTTGGTCCTGGATAAATCATGAAAAAACTTGCTCTCTGACTTATTGATTGCATGAGATTTGTGTTAGGTAAGCCTGATACAAGGCAATGCAAGTAAAATCATAGATCTCTTTATTTACTATATACAGAGAAGTAGTTTCACAGGGTAGTAAAACTATTCTGAGCAAAAAGACATCATTAATATTCACTCCAAGTGCACACACTGAGGCTAATGATGATATATGTCAATATATCAATGTGTGCACTTACACAAAGCTGCACAATGAAAACCTCCTGCTATTGGTATTCCTTCACATAATGGGTCTGTATCAAGCAAAAATGGACCTTCAAGCATATAGAGACACTGAAAGCCCAGATCATCCTGTGCATCCAAAGTGTCAGATTTGGGCCTTTACTTACCCAGCAGGCATATGACGATTATAAAACATCACATTAACCTTGATGCAACATTAATGTTACATTATATAAACATCCTGTGCCCACTGGGCTCTGTTTACAAAATCAATCATCACGAAAACATACCTATATAATTTTGACCCTATTAAACCCCACTTTTATATAGTAAAAGTGGGGTTTACAGGGGTATACATTATTTTTCTTATTTCTGCTCAAAAACATAAATTGTGGGTACTTGTTAGAACCGCCTCATCGAGGCGGTTCTAACGAGTACCCGCAATCTATGTTTTGAGCAGAAATATGAAAAATATCAGAATTTTTTATCTGAAAATTTTCATTTTTTGGTGGTAAAATTTTCAGTATGTTTGAGTAGGTATGTTTTCGTAATGGAATACTGTAGAATATATCAGTGCAAAGCCCCATTCAGATGGATGCACTGAATGATCCAAATCTACCACTTACCTTTAGTAATCTCTAGGCAAATTCAACAGACAACAATTTGATAATACTTTTCTTATTGTCCCAGAAAATTGGGTTTTACATTTCATACAAATTGAAAATTTGCATGAAACTTCAAAACCCTATTTTCTGGGAAAAAGAAGGAGATACTTCAAAATGCCATCTGTTCAAATTTTCACCTAGCATGGTCCTACAATTGACCTTTAGCAATCTCTTGGCAAATTCAACAGACAACAATTTGATGATAATTTTCTTATTTTTCCCATACAACAGGGTTTAACATTTTATGCAATATTAAACTCTATTGTATGGGGAAAAAAAAGAAAATACTTCAAAACGCCATCTGTTCAAATTTTGGAATTTTGCGGCCCAGTTAACATTGTTCAGGTCATGTCAAGCCAGTTGCTAAGCATTAAACTGTTCACAGTTTAGCATCAAGCTTTGCATTTGCAGCCATCACTCTTCTCAGTCTGTTAACACTGTTTTCACTTGTGAGCCACTGGCCTCCATCTGCTATTATTGTGGTACCTGTTAACAACTGGGCGGCATCACTTACAACATATAATACTGTATTGGCAATGTCCTCTTTAGTTCCTACTCGTTGAATAGGGATACTTTTTTCATAATCTGTATTTTTAATAGTACGACCACCTGAAAACAAGAATATTACCTGATCAGTTATGTCACACATGGAGAGAATTTGACGGGCATATTCAGCAGACAACAAACTGATCAAGTTTTTTTTTCCAGAAAACAGGCTTTAACATTTCATGCAAATTGTCTCCTTTTTCTATTTTCTGGAAAAATAGGAAAAAAATTCAAAATGTTATCTGCTGAAAATTTTACCTAGTTCTACGCATTAGCCATATTTTCACAGCGAGTCTAAAAGAAAAGTTTATCTAATGTAGCAGGCTGTTCAAACTTTAAACTTAAAATACCTCTTGAAATCAATTTAAAATATTTTTCTTACTTTTCACTGAAAGCATTTTGATAGCAGTGAAATGTACAGCCATGTTTTTCAGGGAAAATGACACTTTTTATCTGCTAATCAACTCTAAAGCCATACATGCCAAGTTTTACTGAGATAAATATTCTCAGAATTTTGACTTTCTGGGCCCAGTTGTTCAAAGCGTCGTTAGCTTAACGAGCTCGTTAAGGGTCATTTCGTTAACTGTTTTAGCAGATTCAATATACAATATTCTGATATTTTTTGCTGAAAAAATGTGAGTAGCTTTTGCACTGCAAAAGCTACTCACATTTTTTCAGCAAAAAATTTCAGCATATTTGCGTATCACTCGATGTAAATTTTAACGAATCGTTAACTAACGACGTCGTTAGCTTTGAACAACTGGGCCCTGGAAAGTAAATTCTTTGGAATTTTCAAGTGCTCTTTTTTACTTGTTTTTCCACCATTAAACACGTTTCGATCTTAGAAGAGATTTTATAGTAGCCTCACATCACTCTATTAGGTCTTGTAACAATACATTAGCAACTCTATGTGGCATATATCAGGTATCCCACACACACTACCACCCCACCCCCATGCCCCACCACACACACATACATACACACACTCTCCCCTAAAATATAAAACTGGGGTGTGCAGAAGTATACCATTATGAAAACACGCCTATTTAAATATATTGATAATTTCACCACCAAAAAACCTGAAAGTTTTCATATAAAAAATTCTGATATTTTCCATATTTCTGCTCAAAACATAGAAAACAAAGAGGCGGTTCTAACGAGTACCCACAATCTATGTTTTTGAGCAGAAATAAGAAAAATAATGTATACCCCTGTAAACCCCAGTTTTACTGTATAAAAGTGGGGTTTAATGGGGTCAACATTATATAGGTATGTTTTCGTGATGATTATTAGCCAATATTTCATGATTTGACTGAAAAAAAAATTCAGGAATACCATCAGAGAGTCAAACAGTTGGATCCAGATCAGGCCCACATTTTGTCAGGCCTGATCTGGGTCCAGACTGTTTGCAAAGGTTATCAGCAGATGACAAAAGTCATCACTAGTGGGGAAAGTGTTAAACATGATGTAAGTGTGTCTGTTATTTCTGTTAGCATAGGGCATTGCATAAATCTGTTTTAGACAATCTGGGCCCAGTTGTTCAAAGCGTTGTTAGCTTAACGAGCTCGTTTAGGGTCATTTCGTTAACTATTTTAGCGGATTCAATATACAATATTCTGATATTTTTTGCTGAAAAAATGTGAGTAGCTTTTGCACTGCAAAAGCTACTCACATTTTTTCGGCAAAACATTTCAGCATATTGGCGTATCACTCGATTAAAATTTTAACGAATCGTTAACTAACGATGTCGTTAGCTTCGAACAACTGGGCCCTGGCTTACATTTTCTTCACACTATTTACTGAGCGAGAAGGCCATTTGTTAGAAGAGCCATTGCTATCAGATAACATAATTTAACCATTCAAATAACTCACAAAATGAAATCAACACTTATATATGCTTAAAGGGTGCTACATGTTAGCTAGCTGGACTACCTAGCAGACGTAAAAAAAAAAATATGGAAACAATAGTCTCACCCAATCTGTTGTATCCTTCTGTATCTTCAATAGGTCCAGGGGCCACACACATGAGCCTGATACCCCTCTCTCCCCATTCTACAGCCAGATGTTTGGTAATTGTTTCTGAAGCAAAATATTATATTAACTAAAGCAAGGAGGGATCAGTGCCACCGCTTAGACTGATGCAAAATTTCTAAGTTTATGACTTTGGCTTTAGTCAGCAGCAAAAGCAGCAGCTGGATTATGTCAACTAACTGATCCGTATCCATCAAGCAGCAATGGTAATCACGTGTCAATGATTTCAAGTAAAGATTAAGAAATATAAGCAAAGAATACCTTAACGCAACACTTTAAATTGAAAGCTCACAAAATTTCTAAATCTGTGACCTTGACCTTTGTTCAGCAGCAGCAGCAAGATATGTCAACTGATGTGTATGCATATATAGATAACTACCTTGAAGTGAAGACCAGTAGTAGTACCCAAATATCAACAATTTAAAGAGAAGACTTTCAGAAATATGAGCGGAGACAAAAAAAACTTAACACAAAACTTTAACAGATAGCTAAACATTTGGAAGGATGGAAAGACAGATAGATATACAGACAAATGGAGAGTATAACGGAATCTATAAACCCCCTCATACACTTCATAGGTCAGGGATATAAATAAAAGGGTTCTTAAACATGCATTCTGAGTTCCCCATTCTACAGCCAGATGTTCTGTAATTGTTTCTGAAGCAAATTATTATTTTAAATATACGTGTAGTATGTGATGAAATTATTCCCAGGCAGTTCCTCTATTACAGTTCTTCTTTGTTTGTACATTGGTTATTACAATGTCATTTTGTCTTGGCACTGTTTGCTCCTCATCTCTCCTTCTTCGGTGCCCTTGAAGGCTGCATGTGCTTCATATTGTGATCTATCCTGCATAATTTCAATAGCTCCTGACATGCTTTTATCAATCCAAAAGTGTTGATGTTTTCTTATTTCTCTACAAAAACAAATGTTGTGGGTACTCATTAGAAGTACCTTGGTGAGGCTCTTCTAATGAGTATCCACAACACATGTTTTCTTGGGAGAAATAAGAAAAATATTTACCTGATACCCACTCTTATTTAGACCTATGTTTTTAATTCTAAATTAGAACCCACTCTTCAGAACCCGGCCATGGGTGTGTTTAGGGTCTGAAAGTCTTTGTCTGGGCCATCATACCTGTCTGAAGCCCTGACATACTGACCTTTGTTTGTTTGTGTTGAGGTTTTACGGCCCAGTCAACCCAGTTGGGTCATGTCGAGCGCGGTCAGTTTACCTAACCACACGTTTACTGGGCAGGCTTAGTCCTCTAAGCGTTAACCAGTATTGTGCACATTCTTTCGCCAGAAACTGACAACTGCCCTTCTTGAATCAGCAGAAGTGAGAGAATGACCGTAGAAAATATTTCATGATCAATCTTCGCGAAAGAATGTTGCCGACCTCGGCGGGGGTTGAACCCGCGACCTCCTGGTCTCCAGCTGGACGGCGCATCCAACTGAGCCACCGAGGCCGGCTGACATGCTGACCTATGGCTGCCTTTGCTGCTCCAGCATGTGTCTGGAAGGCTTGACCTCTGACCTGCAGGGTAGCTGTGATACTGATCACCACTCCACCATGATCCTGTAACAAAAACACCAAATCAAAAAGAAAAGATCTCATGATATATGTGACACCTTCAGATATAAATCAGCCTGCGTCACAGCTCCTACTCAGAGGGGGTATCCAGATAATATTTTTCTATTTCTCAAATAAATCATATATTGTGAGTACTTATTAGAAGTGCCTCGGTGAGGCACTTCTAAGGAGTACCCACAACATATATTTTCATGCAGAAACAGAAAAATTCAGCACTTTATGGTTGGAAAAACACCTTATCTGAAATTGTGAAATAAGGCAAATATGATAAGGAATAGATTTCATGGAAAAATATTATGTGATTACTCCCTCTTATCTGAGGCTATGTTATATATTCAGACACATTAGACCCTGTCATGCTGAATAAATTAAGATGCCACACCCACTTCTGATTTTCAGCCAATCAGATTGCTTGATCCAGGTTATGGATACAAATTCACATATTTAGTGACAAACAGTGCAGATCCAGATCAGTTGGCTTCATCAGAAGCCAACTGATCTGGATCTACACTGTTTGCAAAGACAGCGTATATCTGGGTTCAGCTGGACAAGGGTTAACGCCTAAAATTTGAATAAGTCCATTTGACTACCTATTGATGTGTTTAAAAATTGCTGGATGAGTGGCAAACAGCGTAGACCTTGGTCAGACAGAGCATCCACTTAAGCCTGTCTGTCCAAATACTTAGGCATATACAGTATCTATTTGTATCATGGTAGATACTATATCATAATAAACAAACAACTTCCTTGAAACATAGCATGCTGGTCATGAATTTCAGCTGACAACATTTTGAATTTTTTTTTTTCTTATTTTCCCCAGTAATAGGCTTTGACATGTCATGCAAATTTGTATCCCTAGGAAAATAGGCTTTGACATTTCATGCAAATTATCTCCCTCAGAGGTAATTTGCATGAAATGTCAAAGTCTGTTTTCTGGGGAAAATAAGAAAAAACATCATCCATATGTCATTAAGGTTAACAAAATGTGAAAGTTAAACAAATCTTCACATCACGAAAACAGGCCTATATAATTTTGACCCCCTTAAACCCCACTTTTATATAGTAAAACTGCGGTTTACTGGGATATACATTATTTTTCTTATTTCTGCTCAAAAACATAGACTGTGGGTACTCATTAGAACTGCCTTGCCAAGGCAGTTCTAATGACTACCAACAATCTATGTTTTGAGCAGAAATGTGAAACATATCAGAATTTTTATCTGAAAAGTTTCCTTTTTTGGTTGTAAAATTTTCAATATATTTGAATAGGCATGTTTTCATAATGATATTGATCAAAGACAACTTTAGTGACATTAAACCTTCCCATGACGTCAATGTCTATCATTGTACGGAAGGCACTGAAAGACAATCCTGCAGTTGGACATTGAGGACAATTTGCATGAAATGTCAAAACCTATTGAATGGGAAAAATAAGAAAAAATATCATCCATTTGTCATCTGCTGAATTAGACAACAGAGTGATAAAGGTTAACAAAATGTGAAAGTTAAACAAACCTTCATATATTGATCAAAGACAACTTTAGTGACATTAAACGTTCCCATGGCGTCAATATCCATCACTGTACGGAAAGCATTGAATGACAATCCTGCAGCTGGACATAGGAAATTACCAGCAGCATCTGAAAATACAGAAAAACTTCCAAAACTTGAATACAGATGGCTAATTTACTGTTTACAAAAAAAGTTTAGCCTATTTTAGTCTGGAGACCCTAAAATAGTAATTGGCAAACAGTACAGATCCCGATCTGAGGCCACAGAATATGGCACCTGTCAGGGTCTCCACTATTTGCAAACGGTTTAGCCATTTCTTTCTAAGAATTTTTAAATCACATAGCCTGGCATACCTAAATTTGAAACTGGACTCTTCCAATATATGGTGTGAGGGAGTTTATTTAATTTAAAATGCGTTAAGAAATAAGCACAGACATTCACCAAGTTTCTTTAGTCATTCAGTATAAATAAGTAAACTTATACCACAGGTATGTTAAATAGTATGTTTATGCATATATATATACATGTATAGTAAAAAAGAAACTTCAATGACTCAAACACTGATGCATACATGCCATTAGCTGTTGACAGAAATCTGTGAGATTTTGCAATTTTTTAGGGGAGATTTGATGGAATTCTGTGAGATTTTTATGAAAATCACTTTCAAGCTTACATAAGTAAGTTGATAGCCATTATTTTAACGAATTAAGCTCGGCATAGCCATGCTTATGTTTGATTTATTTATAGTTATTCAAAAAATAGCTTATTAAATGGTAAGAAAATTCTGTGAGATTTGAAAATCTTATGGGAAATGGGGTCCAGAAGGGCCAAAATTCTGTGAGATTTTGTCTCACAGTGTGAGGTATGGCATGTATGCTGATGGCTGATTCAAACTCATTTTTGGATCCCTAGGAATTCATCATGATAACATGCCTATATAATTCTGACCCCCTTAAACCCCACTTTTATATAGTAAAACTGGGGTTTACAGGGGTCTACTCAAAAACATACATTGTGGTTACTCCTTAGAACTGCCTCATCAAGGCAGTTCTAATGAGTACCTTAAATCTATGTTTTGAGCAGAAATATGAAAAATATCAGAATTTTTTATCTGAAAATTTTCATTTTTTGGAGATAAAATTTTCAGTATATTTGAATAGGCATGTTTTTGTAATGTCTTCCAAAATCCTTCAGAAAACAAATATTTATGGACATTTTAGGAAAATTTTCTATTTTATCATGAATATATATGTTGTGTGTACTCATTAGAATTGCCCCATTGAGGTTATTCTAATGAGTACACTAAACATGTCATTATTTTATAGAAGATCGAGAAGACATCCCTAAACTATCCTCATCTGCCTCCTGACTGAGCACTAGAATTAACCTTCAATGGCTCAAACTACTTCAGTTGTCCAAACAATTCAAATGAGTACCCACTACACTGATATGCTTTTATACAGAAGTAAATACAAGTAAACAGGCTGAAATCTTTAAGAAATTGCTGACTTTGCACTTATAGGGTTATGTGTGGCCATTAGGTCAAATACAGTAAATCTAATATATGCAAGGACAGGCTAAAAATTACCTTACTGCAATATGCAAACTATAAACCCTTGACAACTGGGCATAGATATGCTCTGCCTTAGCAAACAGTGTAGATCCAGATCAGTTGACTTCTGAAGAAGCTTACTGATCTGGATCTGCACTGTTTGTCATTCAGTATGTGAATTTATATCAGCAATCTGGATTAAGTAATCTGATTGGCTGACAATTAGAAATGGGTGTGGCATCTTAATTTATTCAGCATGACAAGGGTTAATAACCACAGCTTCATACAGAATGGGAATACAGACAAATACTTATATCCCACCTCCAGCTTTCGAAAAAAAGAGTTGAGTGTATACAGTTAAATTTTGTGCGCCAAAATAAGAAAAACATCAATACTTTTTGGTTCATTATGAAAACACACCTATTCAAATATACTGAAAATTTGACCACAAAAAAAATGAAAATTTTCAGATAAAAAATTCTGTTGTTTTTTTTTTCTGCTCAAAATGTAGATTGTGGGTACTTGTTAAAACCGCTTTGGTAAGGTGGATCTAACGAGGACCTGCAATCTATGTTTTGAGCAGAAATAAGAAAAATAATGTATACCCCTATAAGCCCCAGTTTTACTATATAAAAGTGGGGTTTAAGGGGGTCAACATTATATAGGCATGTTTTCATGATGTGAAAAAAAGCACCTTATCTAGAGCTATGGAATCATTAGACACTGTAGAATGTACCAACATAGGGCAAAGGCCCTGATGTGACTCTGCAGATGTGCAGGATTATCCAAATCTACATGAAATCTTTTTGTTTTATGTGGCTCTAGTTAGACACAAAATATGTGGCATTGTTATAATTATACCAGGACATAGCATTTCATTCCTCTCATGTCAAATTAATAAAAACAAAAATATCACTGGTTTAGAGATGCAAAACAACTTACTGTTTACCAGTATATCAATTCTACCATATTTTTTCATCACAGCTTCCACTGCTTCTATAATCGATTTTGGCTGAAAAACAACAACAAAAGCACAAATAACTCAACCCTGGTCCTGCTGAACCCGGATATACCCTGCCTTTGCAAACAGTATAGATCCAGATCAGTTGGCTTCTGAAGAAGCCAACTGATCTGGATCTACACTGTTTGCCATTAAGTATGTGAATTTATAGCAATAATCCGGACCAAGTAATCTGATTGGCTGAAAATTAGAAGTGGGCATGGCATCTTAATTTATTCTGCAGAACAAGAGTTAAGTATACCAAGCCTACACCTACCATAGTTCCAGAAAGGAGAGGGTATGAAAAAAATGTTTTTTTTACTGGTTTCTCACTAGGACTTTTCCAGCTTTGAAATGGACACTCGTATGTTTGCAAGTAGGAATGTCAGTTGAAAATCAAGCATGAACTTGCAAACATTGTAGATGCTTGCAGTATGACTTGTATGCAAATGTGTCTGTCTTAGAAGGCTAAATCTTACATGAAAAATTTAAACATTAGCAGAAAATATTTTAACCCTTAAACTGCCAGTCACAACAATTGTCGTCTGCTTTGTCATTTGCATGATTTTAAAGGTCATTTTTGCAAACAGTGTGGACCCAGTTCAGACTGCTCCTCTAGGAGCAGTCTGATCAGGGTCCACACTGTTTGCCTGCATGCAAAAATTGGTTTGAAAAGTTTGCAAGAATATTCAGCAGACGACATAAACAGACGACATTTTCAGATGCAGATTTTCTTGGTATTTTAAGGGTTAAGGGAATGGATACACTTTCAGGTGGAGATAATTTTGTAAAAATTGCTTTGTCTCCTTTTTGGAAAAAGGTCTGTTCTGAACGGAAAGAATTTGCTCCTCTTGGAAGCAAATTCTTTCCTTTTAGAGTGTATTCTTTTCCTAAGGGGTTTGGTATGTGGGAAGGCAAACAGGATTTCACAATTTTCTCTTGTAAACTATTGCTGCAAATCTAAGGGTATCAAGTCACCTAATTAACCCTTGTCATGCTGAACCCAGATATAACCTGCCTTAACAAACAGTGTAGATCCAGATCAGCTGAATTCTGAAGAAGCCAACTGATCTGGATCTGCACTGTTTGCCATTAAGTATGTGAGTTTATAGCTACAATCTGGACCAAGTAATCTAATTGGCTGAAAATAAGAAGTGGGATCTTCATTTATTCAGCATGAAAAGGGTTAAAACTGCTAAAGCCTGATATGCCATGCAAATTTTGACATTTCACTCACATGTCTCTTAAGAAGAAACATTCACCTGAAAAGTAAAGCCCTATTTTCTCAGAAAATTAAGAAAACTACCATTCCTTTGTCACCTGCTGAACTCTGAGGCTTTTCAACACACAGAGATACCCTAAATATTGGCACACAATAATTCCTTGGCATATTTGTCTCAAAATTTCAACAAGTCCATTTCACTGCTGTCAGATGTGTGGCAAACAGTGTATACCCAAATCTGATGCCACAATATGTTGCACCCAATCAGGATCTAAATTTTTTGTTCAGACCTGCCTCTCTGAATGCTTAGGTTTAATATGATAAACAATAGATCTGTATAATGTAAATGCTTACATTTCTAACATCCATCTGTAAGGGCAGACATTGTCTCCCTGTAGCTGCCATTAGGGTACTCGCAGATTCCTGACATTTGTTCAGTCTACGACTGGCAATTGCCATATCACATCCATGCCTAAAAAATAAATGATTGTATGCATGTTAGGAAACAGATGAGGGTCTGAAAAGGTTAATTAATGATCATATTTTATATTGATTGTGGAAATTTGGTGCCAGAATGTGATTTTTGATTATTTTGTGCTTTTAAAGATTATGGCAATTAAAACTTAAAATCTGTACGCCATAATGATCACATGTTTTTCTTGACTGATTTATGAATCCTTTATTTTTCTTATAAAAGTGGGTATAATCAATTTCATTTATAACCCTTAAAGCGCCAATCACAATAACTGTCGTCTGCTTTGTCTTCTGCCGATTACTTTATATGTCATTGTTGCAAACAGTGTGGACCCAGACCATACTGCTCCTCTAGGAGCAGTCTGATCTGGGTCCACACTGTTTGCCTATATACAAAAAGTATGTTTGAAAAGTTTGCAAGAAGATGCAGCAGATGAAATAAACTGACGATATTTTCAGATGCAGGTTTTCTTGGCATTTTAAGGGTTAAATCCCTTCATCATCTTTTTTAACCCATCAGAAAAACATTCCTGACTGTTGTATTCAGAGCATGTCATTAAAAAATGCCTTTTACCTGCATTTATTTTCCACAGGATTCAGCAGGACTAGGTTTAAAAATAATAATAGTAATAATAATAATAATAGTAATAATAATAATTGCTTGCTTAAATTAAGATATTACCTTAAAAAAATTACACTGGTATTATAAATGTTGCCTTTTTATCAACATGACCTAAAACTATAGATAAGAGTATACCACTGTTAAGGTTTATACAAAAAATTATTCCATCCCCACTTGTCACAAACTGCCAAATATTTTGGAATTATGAAAACTTAAGCTTGGCTCTAAACTACCAGAATTTCAGACAATGAAGACAGATTTTTTCTCAGCATGCCTAGAAAGTTCTGACCATCATTCTGGTTGCCCAGCCAGGAAGAGTGGTGGCATTAGACAGAGGGAGTATTTGATGATAATTCAGGAATATATGTTTACTTATTTCTCCATAAAAATGTATTTTATTGGTACTTATTAGATGCACCTTATGGAGGTGCTAATATGCTTCTAATGAGTACAGGCATTATAAGTTTTTACACAGAACTGGAGAATATTATCCCATAATTATCTTCAAATACTTCTCTTCTACTCATTAGAAGCTAATGTGCTTCTAATGAGTACAGGCATTATGTTTTTACATAGAACTGAAGAATATTATCCCATAATATCTTCAAATACTTCTCTTCTACTCATTAGAAGCTAATGTGCTTCTAATGAGTACAGGCATTATGTTTTTACACAGAACTGGAGAATATTATCCCATATTATCTTCAAATACTTCTCTTCTACTCATTAGAAGCTAATGTGCTTCTAATGAGTACAGGCATTACGTTTTTACATAGAACTGGAGAATATTGTCCCATAATTATCTTCAAATACTCCTCTTTAACAAGTTCTCTTGTAGTGGCATTAATTAGCAGAAGAATGGAACCTGATTTCAACGGATTTAACCCTTGTTCTGCTGAACCCAGATATACCCTGCCTTTGCAAAGTGTTGATCAAGATCAGTTGGCTTCTGAGAAGCTAACTGATCTGGAGCTGCAATGTTTGTCAATTAGAATGTAAATTTGTATCAACAACCTGGATCAAGTAATCTGATTGGCTGAAAATTAGAAGTGGGCGTGGCATCGTAATTTATTCAGCATGACAAGGGTTAACAAACTTACCTCATCAGCACTTCTGCAATTGTAAAGCCAATTCCTGTTCCACCACCAGTAATCAGGGCAACCTTTCCTCTGAAAGAGTATCGTTTACCATAAATATTCTAAAAGGGCATAGCAAATAGTGTAGATCCAGATTTGGTCTGCAGAATGCAGTATCTGGTCAGGGTCTGCACTGTCTGCCATTTGTGTGATATGTGAAGGTCTAGATCAGCCTGCACACCTATGCAATCTGATAATGAAATACTAGTGTTAGTACAGCCTACTAAGGGCCATAACTATGTCAATTTTTCATGGAATTCCCTAAAAAACAAATCAGGTAATCTCCACATCATCCCCAATCAACATATAATATTTCAAGACCCTAGCTTAACTACTTTTCGAGACATCTTGCTGACAAGGTCAAAATGGGCAGAACCTCAAAGGGCCGTAACTTTATCAATATTTTCACAGAATTCTCTCAAAATATAATCAGGTAATTTACACATCATTCCCACTCACTATATCGAATTTCAAGAACCCAGCTTAAATACTTTTCTAGATATCTTGCTCACAAGATTTAATTCTAATTTTTTTCAAAAGGGCATAACTCTAAACTAACATGCTAGACAAGAAAAAAAAATATGGGTCAGCTAATTTTTCATTGGGAACCCAAATATAAAATTTCAAAACCCTAGCATGAAGGGTTCTTAAGATATGGCATGCAGAAAAAAGCTTGACGAATGGACAAACAGACAGATGGACAAATGAAGGCAAAATAATATGCCCCATCAATTTCATTCGAAACTGGAGGCATCATCAGGTCATCTACTCATCGCTACCAATCTATTCATCAAGTTTCAAGGCTCCAGCTTCAATAGTTTTTTAGATATTTTGCTGACAAGGGAAACAAGCCCAAATTTACAAAGGGCCATTACTTACGAAATATTTTTCAGAATTTACAAAAAAGTTAATCAGGTCACCTACTCATCATTACCAATCAATTAACCAAGTTTCAAGTCTCTAGCTCGTAACAGTTTTTGAGATATTTTGCTGACAAGATAAAAATGCCCAAAATAACAAAGGGCCATAACTCAATTAGTATTTTTCAAAATTTATTCAAAAGTTAATCAGGTTGACTACTCATCATTACAAATCCATTCATCATATTTCATGGCTGTAGCTCTAACAGTTTTTGAGATATTTTGCTGACAAGGTAAAAATGCCTAAATCACAAAGGGCCAGAACTCAAGAAGTATTTTTCAAAATTTCTTCAAAAGTTAATCAGGTTGTCTACTCATCACTACCAGTTTATTCATCAAGTTTCAAGATTCTAGCTCCAACGGTTTTTGAGATATTTTGAGATATTTTGCTGACAAGGTAAAAATGCCTCAAATTACAAAGGGCCATAACTCATGAAGTATTTTTCAGAATTTCTTCAAAAGTTAATCAGATCATCTACTCATTACTACAAATCCATTTACTAAGTTTCAAGGCTCTAGCTCTAACAGTTTTTGAGATATTTTGCTGACAAGGTAAAAATGCCCAAAATCACAAAGGGCCATAACTCAAGAAGTATTTTTAAAAATTTCTTCAAAAGTTAATCAGGTTGTGTACTCATCACTACCAGTCTATTCATTAAGTTTCAAGGCACTAGCTCCAACGGTTTTTGAGATATTTTGCTGACAAGGTAAAAATGCCCTTAATTACAAAGGGCCATAACTCATGAAGTATTTTTCAGAATTTCTTCAAAAGTTAATCAGGTCATCTACTCATCACTACAAATCCATTTCATTATTTACTAAGTTTCAAGGCTCTAGCTCTAACAGTTTTTGAGATATTTTGCTGACAAGGTAAAAATGCCCAAAATTACAAAGGGCCATAACTCAGGAAGTATTTTTCAAAATTTCTTCAAAAGTTTATCGGGTTGTCTACTCATCACTATCAGTCTATTCACCAAGTTTCAAGGCTCTAGCTTTAATAGTTTTTGAGATACTTTGCTGACAAGATTGCATCCATATTTTTTCAAAGGGCCATAACTCTGAAAAGGGGCAAAATCCTGATAAGAAAAAAACATGTGTCAGCTATTTTTTTCATGAGAAATCCTTATTTCAAAACAGTAGCATTCACGGTTCTAAAGTTATGCTATGAATCAAAAAGCGTGACGAACGGACGGACAGACGGAAGGACGGACGGACCGACAGATGGAAGGATGGACAGACGAACAACCCAGAAGCAATATGCCCCTCCAACAATTAGACAATGGTAGCCCAAGAGGTATGAAGCAACTGCAACCAACTTTGACAAAGCAGAGCTACTATGGCGGTACAAGCAACATTCACATCTATGGGCCTCCGGTCCCAAAAAGCTGTGGCCACCTACCTTCTCCTGGAGAATGCGCATGAGAGCAATCTTGTGCAAGACATCACCCGGGTTGACTATCTAGCCGGCAACCTGGGCCGCACGCACCTGCATCCCTTCCCCGGGATTCCGACGTTCGTCGACGACGTCTACGTCTACTGCTACCTGCGCCGTGAGGACTGCGTGGTCCAGGGCGGGCACCTCTCCTACACCGGAGAGGATGGCGCGGCGAAGAACATTATCACATGGATAGCTACTGCACGTGAGTATTGGAGAGGGCTGGGGCCACATACAAACGAACATCGTCCACACCAGGGCACTGGAAATTCTGAAATCTGAATCCGTCCAGCCGATGAAGATGACGTCATCAATGAGCCCATTTCCAAAAACAAAATATAATATCACCTGTCACGAAAACTAATAACAATTGGCAGTCCTATAACTCCTTTAAAATATACACCTCAACTCTGTTATATGACCGGTATAACAAGCATGATCAAAGCTGGTGTCATCAATAAATACAGTCAGGTATGTAAAAAGAAAGAAAGAAAAGAAAAAAAAAAAATGATTTTGTTGTTATTTCCACCTACGCAGGGTTTTCCTAGATAACTATTTATAAATAACTGATTCCTGTCTTGTGTAAGCGCGAAAACAGCGGGAAACAGGAGAAACGGAACAAAATGACTTTCTTGGACCTAATTAGGTCTAATAAGAAAAGGCACGACCACAGGCGGTGTTGCAGTTTTCAATGTTTCAAGATTTGACCATACTGCTTAAATTTTAAGCACTGACCAATCTTGTCTAGCGCAAGTGGTGCATTACTTGTTTTTACTGTGAAATCTACCTTGAATTATATTCGCGTGTTATGGCTGTCAACAAAAAATAAAAAAAAGGAAGCAAACAATAAGACCCAGATCAGATGCTGTTGTATGCCACATCTGATCAGGACGTACACGGTTTGGGAATTAATTTATCAAATCTGGGACTGACAAACGGTGTTGATCAAAACAAAAAAGAAGAGGAAGAAAACGGTGCGTTCAAGCGGTGCATTCTTTTGTCACTCTCAGTTAAAGGGACATTTGATCTTTTGGACACGCCAACTGCACCTGGTATTTTGCAGTCTCAGTGTATTCACACATGTCACACAAACCGATTAATTATCAGACTACCGTTACTGACGATTTGTGTTGATCGCTTGTTTTCACAAAGGACAGTGAAGTGTTGATTTTTGAACAATGTTTGGATAATAACATAATTAATTTGTACTGTGGTAGGTTGCCCTTATTCATCTGTCTCTCCAATATGCATGTCAAATGACCGTTTAGAGACTTTTAACTACCATAATATCTCATTTGAAAGGTGCGCAGACGTTGTCAGTTTGGGAAGACTTGACCGTTTGTGATTGTTTAGACATCATTGATTCATGAAAATTGGTTGGGTGGGGAAAAAATGGGGTTCAAGGCACAAACATGTTGGACCAAATTATAAGCGATTTGGGGTGTTTGAAACCGGTCCAGAATTATTATTTTCGGTCAAGACCGGCTATTTTCCGGTTTTCCGTAGCCCTGGTCCACACCCTCGTGGGCGGAGAGAACACCTTGGGCAGTGCCGGGAGACTGTCATCCGGATCGAGTTCGACCTCAAGAAAAAGGCACGGACGCAGTGTCTGGAGCTCTACCCTGGGACCCAACCGGCCGGCCTCTTCTCTTCGAGATTCCCATGGATGAGCTACAGGCCCCCCTGCCAGCCTTCAAAAGCCAACTGCCGGCCCATGGCTATGGCCTCTACTCCATCAACTACACACAAGACTTCTCCGGGGTCCTTGATCGAGAGGCACTCGCCGACCACCTCTGCGCATTCGAAGGATTCCGCAAGCAGGGTGACTTGGCCGCCATGATGTGCGAAGGCATGCCAATGATATTGTCGAACACGGACAGTGTTGGGGAGCATGTCTGCACCTGGGTCGGCTCGAGCGAAGCTGGCTACATGGTCCAAATGAAGCTCTACAACAAGGTCATTTCCAACTTCAAGGCGGGTGAGGTCCGCGAGCCGATTGGTGGGCACTTGGCCGACTATGTCGACTGCCCCAACCAGCATCTGCTTTGCACATTCTTGCTCCCCAAATGTACAGACCCGGAGGTGCACCCGCATCGAAGTCTCTCTATACTCCTGCCGCGGGTGGGACCTTTCGGCCGACACGGCCACAGAGGTGGTGGAGGAGGCTTTGGCTCTGGTCCCCAAGGGGCTGGCCAGAGGAAAAAGGCTTGTTTGTGGTCCAGCCGCCTGCCTAGCAATAGGAGAACCTGGCCGCCTGCCTCGATCAGTGCCTTGTTCTTGCTGACTGGCCACAAGGGTCGATATTCGTGGTCTGGTATGCGCACACGATGATGGGCAGGGTCTCGGGCGTCCAGGTTCGACCCACCAAGGTTAACGCAGACAACGAAGCAACTGGGGAGAGGGCCGTAGAATGGGCTGTGGCCGATTTCCAGTTCCGCGCATGCCCCATCTTCCAAGTCGACATTGTGGCAGTCGATGAGGAGGGCGTGGAGCTTGCCCCTCTCGGATGCTACATCAAGGACGCCGACGCAGGCATGGTCTTGGCTGCCAGCAAGCGGCCCACCCAGCTGCATCCGAATGGCCCAGACCCCAGGACCCTCTTGCCGCCTTCAGCCACTGTCTCCTGGGTCTGGAGAAAGGCCAAGTGCCAAGCATTGGGCATAGACCTCGGCCTTTCACCTCCACGAGGTGCCCGAAATCGCACAGGGCCGTGCAATCTCTACGCTCTCGACCAGGAACCGTGAAAAGCGTCTCCAAGATATCTGGGATGCGGTGAGCTTCTAGGAGTGGTGGGCGCCTGGGCTGGACTAGAGCAGAACAGCAACAACATGAGGAAGAGCAGCGAGGCTGAGTCAAAGAGATGGAACGCCTTGCCCAGCTAGTAGCCGCGAATAGGCAATACGCAGAAAAGTCGCAGCAGACACACGTCCAGGTCGAAGACGCCCTACACACCCAAACGACGGACAAGGTTCGGATCTGGCGTGTTCCAGAGGAATGGCACACAAATGGATGGTCCTTGGATATCGCCAGACAAAGCAGGCACCAGCAGAACAATGGCGCAAGAACCCTCATGGCCAATGCGGACAACTTCCCGGAGGTCGTGTGGGCAACAAAGGCTCTCTCGAGCATTCTCGATGGATGCGCCAATGTCTTCGAGTCGGACGAGTCAGGCCCTGGATGAAAAAGATGAGGAGCACCAGGGCATAGCAGCCACGCAGCAGGAGGCTGTGCACTCTAGGAGCCCAAGGGCACCATGAAGGCCCTCGATCTGCCTCCCGGCGAATACCTCTGCCAGCGCTATGCCTTGACGACCTTCCGCGGCACGCCCCACGCCCTCCTTTTCCTTGTGCCCACCGGCAAGGACAAACAGCCCACGACAGACGAGGTAATGCCGACCTACGGCCACTTCCTTGAGAGAGAGGTTGAAGCGCAGGGCGGTATCGAGGCACTGCAAAAGGCACACACCCCACTTCTCTGCCACCCGGGTGCGGAGCGGACGATGCCGCAGAAGACAAAAGACCGCCTGGCCTCCATCGCAAGCACGTAGGCACATACTGTAGGCATGTCTACACCACTACAGTCCCGCCGGGGATGCAGAACAATATGCCCCCGTGATACCCCACGGTGTAGAGCTCTCCAAACCCCCACCCCAACCATATTTTGGCCGTTTCTGCACTACTACGATTTGCTTTGCGAGCAACAACACCTAGTTGGCCATGCGGAAGGGGGTCCTGGGTTTTGTGTTTTCTTCTGGCGCGGTAATGTGCCATTGCTTTGCTGGCTCTATGAGATGTTTTCCCATGTCGTGCCCTGTTGCTTGTTCCGGAGGAACGGAAGCAACCGGCGTGCATAGCTTCCAGGTAGTCCCGATGACTTTTCAAATGAATATCACAGCGAGGGAAATGGCTGTCCCTGTCCTGTCACTTCGCAACATTTCTGGAGATCCAGCCTGGCCTCTGTCTGCTCATGGTGGGCCTCCTCCAGCACGTCTGGGCATTGCGACACTGCGTTGCCTACCTCCTCCAGCTCGTCGAGAAAGGCGTCTTGGGTGTTGTCTTGCAACAATGCCAACTGGGCTAGCACCTCCGCTAGCAGTCTCGTAGATTGCTCTGCTTGGGACTTGAGCCCCTCCAGCCTTTTGGAGAAGTCTTTGACAATCGGGCGCGGGGCTTGTTGTTGTTGTTCCGGAGGAACTGCGGAAGCAACAGCACTGTCTCCGTTGGGCAAAAGGTTTTGTGCGGGCGGAGCCAAAAGATGGGTGGCAGGCTTGCGCCATATCTTGTAGAGCCTCATGGACGTGATGTCAAAGCTCTTTTTTGCTTCAGCTGCCGACAGCTGGCCCCAGAGGGCTTGGATTTCATGGATTTGCCCCTGGACAGTTCTTGTTTGGGAGGCATGGTCATTTCCCAACACAGAGACTTTGTCACATACATCCCCATCTCTCTAGGTGGGAAATCCTGGGAAGTTGCTCTGCAAGTGCTCTGCAAAGAAGGGAAAGCACTTGTTTTGCTCTGCAAGTGCTGTGTGGCAAGGCTTGGCAGGGCTGGCACTTGCTGGCATTGCCATCGATTTGCCAGCAACGATAGCACCAAGCTGCGTTGGCACAGCTTGGCATTTCCATCGACTCACCAGCAACAAGATAGCATGGCATTTGGAGTGGTCTGTACCCTGGGTATATTGTTGTTGTTGCACAGCAACGGAAACACATGCAACAGCAACAAATGGAGCTGGTCCGCAACAGAGGCAGAGCGCCGCGCTTCCAGTTCGAGCTGTTTTGGGAGCAGCAAAAAGGCATACGATGGCAGGCCCGAAAAGCATGTCTGGTAGACGCTCATGGACCTAGAGTGCGCAGCTTTGGCTTCATCAGAAGTACTTGCGGCAACCATTCTGGGGCCGATCAGCCCAGAAACAGCCGAAAAATGGTTAGGGTGGGGGCTTGGAGAGCTCTACACCGTGGGGTATTGCGGGGGCATATTGTTCTGCATCCCCGGTGGGACTGTGGTGGTGTACACACTCCTATGGTATGTACCTATGCGCTTGCAAAGGAGGTCAGGTGGTCTTTTTTCGTCTGCTGCGTTGTCCGCTCCACACCCAGGTGGCAGAGAAGGCAGGTACATGCCTTTTGCAGCCCCTCGATACTGCCCAGAGCTTCTACCTCTCTCTCGAGAAAGTGGCCATAGGTCGGCATTTCCTCGTCTGTTGTGGGCTCTCCGTCCTCGCTGCTGGGCAAAAGGGAGAGGAAGGGGTGGGGCATGCCACAGAAGGCAGGGTTCATCCTAGAGCTTTCAGAGAGGGAGAAGTTTTGCGACATATTCAGGATTTCAGGGAGAAGTTTTGGTCCAAATTTTGGATTTCCCTATACATTTTCACTTCTCCCTCAGCTCAAGATAGGGAGAAGACAGTCAGCTCAGGGAGACTTTTTCTCCCAAATCGCCCACTAGGATGACCCCTGACGGAAGTTCGTCGAGGTGTAGCACCGGCAGAGGTATTCACCGGGAGGCAGGTCGAGGGCCTTCGTGGTGTCCTTGGAATTTGGGGCGTGTGGTGCATTGCTCGGCCTCCTGCTGTGCGGCTGCTATGCCCTGGTGCTCCTGCTCTTTTTCGACCAGGGCCTGGAGAATTGCCAGCCACTGGGAGTCCGGAGCGGCAACAACCCGGATCGTGTTCCAAGAGATCTTGCGTCCGTCGGCCGACTGGAATAGCCTGGCTGGGTCTATCTCGATCTCCAGCCCCGAGAGTTTGCCAGCGCAGGGAGGAAGCCAGAAGATTGTCCTCCCATATTTGTCCGTGTCTGACTCGAAGACATCAGCGCATCCACCAAGAATGCTCGAGAGAGCCTTCGTTGCCTAAACGACTTCCGGATGGTTGGCCGCATCAGCAGCGTCTCGCAAGACTACGCGAGGGTTCCTGCGCCATTGCTGGACGATCCATTTGTGTGTCGTTTCTCTGGAACATGCCAGATCCACGACCTTGTCCGTCGTTTGGGTGCACAGGGCATCTTCGACCTTGACGCACGTCTGCTGCGACTTTTCTGCGTATCGCCTATTTGCGGCCACCAGCTGGGCAAGGCGTTCCATCTCTTTGGCTCGGCGTCGCTGTTCTGCCTCTAATCGAGCCCAAGCGGTCGCCACCACTCCTCAGGGCTGGCCGCGTCCAAGATATCTTTGAGACACTTTTCGCAGTTCCTGGTCGAGGGCGTAGAGATTGCCCTGTGTGATTTCAGGCACCTCGTAGAGGTGGAAGGCTGAGGTCTCTATACCCACTGCTTTGCACTTGGCCATTCTCCAGACCCAGTAGACAGTGGCAGAAGGCAGCAAGAGGGTCCCAGGGTTGGGGCCATTCAGATGCAGCTGGGTGGGCCGCTTGCTGGTGTTGCAAGGAGTATCGTGGTATTGAAAAACAGGGGATACCATTTCTTTTGTGGTGATGCGGTTACAGAGGTGAACAGGTGTGCTGAAAAAGGAGGATTCTGAATTCCTCTGTTGTCCGTTGCGGGTTGTCTCGGTCGATTCCGAAAAAGATTTCCTCGTGGAAATCACTTCCGCCGAGATTAAATCCATTGCTACATCGAAATTCTTTGTTCACTCTTGTAACTTCCATTCCCCTCTTCTTCAGGTAAAGAAACCACATTCCACCCACGCAGACATCTGTAAAAATATATGAAGAATGTGTCCATGTACTCACAGGTCCCGGTGTATTATATTTTCCAAGCTATTTAAGTTTGAAATGCACAGCGAAAAGCGACATGTTCTGGAATTAGTTTTCGTGGTATTTGATGATAGTCAAAATGCATAGTCTTCCTGACTGGAACATCTTACAGTGTCCAGTTCTGCGTTTGTCATGAGCTGTCTGCCAATAAATGCAGGTCTTGAAATTGCATATATGAAGCTGTCTGATTATTACAATAATTTCAGTGTAAAGTAGCTGCATTTTAGTTGATGCAGTCACCAAACTGCCATTATTTCTCAAAATGTGCAGTCTGTCCAATTGTTTGGAGAAAGCTGTCTCAGTCAATGTTATAACAGCATCCCAGCTCAGTTTATCAAAAGTCCTTGTGTTTACTTGCTGTATGTTTTATTGATTTTATGATGAATGTGCTTCCCTGTGGGTAAGCTGAAGTGCAACCAATTCTGTTGGACACAACTTAAAAGTCTTGAATATAGGAGACCATGTTAAAATGTGATTGTTTATTTTGTACAGTTCATGTGGAAATATTGTTCCATTTTCTTGATTTCATGTGAAAGCCTAGTCAGAACCACTATGCTAGTCAATATTTGTTTTGTTAAAATCATTGCAATTATGTCATTGATATGCATTCACAAAGTGCTGGTGTCCTGCTTGGAAGTCCTGAGCCTGCCCAGGAACCATGCTAGTGGATACCGACTGACCGACATGACATTAGCTAATGGGTCACATAGACAAAACCTGTAAAACTGTTTCTGGCTGGTCTATTACCCATGTCCTAACTAGTCTAAGTGCCTGTCATGGAGGGAATACATGTTGAGAAAAATAGTAAACACTCACTGTGACTAAACTCCCGAAGCATCCAAATTAAGTGCAGACTGATGGTAAGAATCTGTACACTTACAGTATTGGCAACCATACAATGAGGAAGGTTGTGATGACTGGAAATCGGTGAGGAATCGTATCATTCATTATTGCCATGTATACTGTTACTTTAATTGTTGATTGAACAGTACCACCTGTTATGTTGGAACAGCATTCAGCTACTTGTAATGAGAAAATTGCTAACCTCATAGGACCATATGGCTTTTTGAGATTATCTGTTTTGTCATGCTGACTGCTGTCATAATCCTGATTGTGTTAAACCAGTTATTACCACACACACACACATACACACACACACACGATATTGTACACTCATGCATTCATGCCTTATGCATGATACATGTAGTGTACACACCTGCACACACACACACACACACACACACACACACACACAATATCGTATACTCGTGCACTCATACTTCAAATATGATACACACATCCATGATATTGTACACCCATGCACACATCTGTGATTGTACACACATGCACTCATACATGATACTATGTGTACATGCACATGATACCTCACACGCCTATGCATGATACCACACACACACACACACACACACAGACACAAGATATTGTACACTCATGCACTCATACCTTATGCATGATACATGTAGTGTACACACCTGCACACATACATACACACACACACAATATCGTATACTCATGCACTCATACTTCAAATATTGTACACACATGCACACATCTGTGATATTGTACACACATGCACTCATACATGATACTACGTGTACATGCACATGATACCTTATACACATATGCATGATGTATCTCACACCGGTTCATGTAGGTGTAGACTTGTCCTTGACAAGTGCCTATTGTTATATAGAAGTTCTTAGAACATGTAAGTTGCATGAACATATTATGGGTCTTACATGTAATGACTTCGACTTCCGCCGAGATTAAATCCATTGCTACATCGAAATTCTTTGTTCACTCTTGTAACTTCCATTCCCCTCTTCTTCAGATCCAACAAGGGCAACATTTTGGAGGTTCTACCAAGATAGAGAAGATGTCATTTTCTGACGAAGTTCTTCAGCTGATCGCTGACATAAGGGTCAAGTTGTACACAGCTCCAGAGGACGTGTTAAAAATTGTGACTGGCACTTGTGCGCCATTGTTTGACACTACAGGGGCTACACGGCCAAAGATGTTAGGCGTACTGGAAGAATACATAGCCAACGTGTTAAAGGAAGATAAGATGGAAGATATGTTGAAAGAACTGTTAGGAAAGTTGAGTGTAACAGTAAAGACAGAGAAAACAGATAAGGGAGTCAAGGAAATTTCAGTAGCAGAAACAACTAAGGGGGTCAAAGACACTCCAGAGAAGGTTTTAGGAACTTACTCCTTCAGAAAAGAGTTTAAGATAATAGGCCAAATAGGGGATGTGAAAACAGGACTCAGTTTCACAAGCTATCGTAGGCAAGTCGAAGATGGTGAACGGAATGGGTACAAAGAAACTGAAATCATTGAGGGTGTGATAAGGGCTATCCAGCCACAGAATAAACTCAGGTCATATTTAGAAGGAAGGCCCTCACTTGATCTTGCTGAGGTTAACTCGATAATCAGATCTTTCTATAAAGAGAGAACAGCAACTGAGTTATACCAACAGCTCAGTACCCTTACCCAAGAACCTAAAGAGACTGCGCAAGACTTCCTTTTCAGAGCCCTTGACCTCAGGCAGAGGGTTCTGTATGCATCCAAGGAAAAGGCATCTGGGATGACCTATGACAGTAAACTAGTACAGAATATGACACTACATGCTATTTCCACAGGACTTAAAGACGAGAATATCCGACACAGTTTCAATCCAATATTATCAAAACTAGGAGTAAGTGATGAGGAACTTATCTCTGAACTAAATTCGATAACTGCCAGAGAATGTGAAAGAAAGACAAAATTGGACAGAAAAGTAGGTCAGCTCAAAATAGATCAGCTGGCCCTGGGAAGTTACGAAACAACTTGTGTGGATGAAAGAGAGGATTCTATAGGAAACACAATTAAACAGTTACAGGCCGATGTCACATTCCTTAAAGAGCACGTGAATAAAGGGAGCAATACTGGTGCTAGCACTAGCAATAGTGAAAGGAAAGTCAAAACATTCAGGACTTCGAGAAGATGCCAATGGTGTGAGGAGAACCCTGAAACTGGCCTTTGTCAACATTGTTTTAAATGCGGTAGTACTGAACACTTTCAGAGGGGCTGTAAAAGTAAAAAATCAGAACCAGCAGGGAAACGACCAAAGGTTGCGTTAGAGGGACATAATGCAGCCTCTGGTTCAAAAGAAAGTGTCCCTTGTTGTGTTCAGTGCAAAACTAGTGAAATTTTAAGACAGTGTACTCGTTGCAAGACAACTTTGTACTGCTCAAATAATTGTCAGAAAAACCATTATGAACAACATAAAATCTTGTGCAAGACAATACATACTCTTGAACATCCCGTGAAAGTATACAAGTTAGATGAAATAAAGGGTACAGTTTTTGGGGTAAATGCAAAATCAAAGAAAAACCTAGTCAAAGTAACAGGTGATAAATGCACTCTTAATTGTGTCATTGAAAACAAAACAGTACAGGTATTGTGGGGTACAGGTGCCCAAGTCTCCATCCTAGGTAAAGGTTGGCTGCTTGAGCATTTTCCACACAAAGAGTTGAAACCTCCGAGTGATCTTTTTGATGGTCAGGTTGTCATTAAAGCTGCAGATGGTGAAACAATGGCCTTTGACGGATATGTAGAATTATGTATTGATACTGGGTCTGACAATATATTTGTTCCCTTTTTAGTGACACATTTGGTAGAAGTTGAGATACCAATATTAGGTTACAATGTTATTTCTCACATTAAACATCATTGCAAAGAGTCTGACAGGTTCAGTGCTTTCTTAAAGAGTGTGATGCCAGGTGATAAGAACCTGGCCGAATCTGTTGCCTCAGTGCTAGCAGAAGAAGAAGAATGTGTGGGGCAGGTAAAGGTTGGCAAACAAAATATTTTCATTCCTAGGGGTACCTCAAAGATGGTCAAAACTAAGGTACATACGAGGATATTGGGAACTCCTCAACCAGTCATTTTCAGCCCAGACATTGAACAGCAGTGGGATGATGGATTGGAGATTTCAGAGACTCTTCTTACGGTAAAACAGGGGTCCTGCAGTACTGTATCAGTTCCAGTGAAGAACAGTTCTAATAGGGACATTGTGCTGAAGAAGGGTACATATTTAGGCAGTCTGCAGCCAGTGCAAGCAGTCATCACATTGGCCACTGGTGTTGATAGTAAGTATGATGGTAGCAAGAATAGCACTGAGGAAACTGTTCATTTGGATAAATTGAAGTTGGAAAATGGTCAAACCAATGGTAAGTCAGAAGTAGAGGGAACATGGGACCCACCAGTTGAAATAGACTTTGAGGGGTTTTCAGAAGAGCAGGTAGTAAAAATCAGACAGCTACTCAGAGATGAATGTGATTCTTTCTCCTGTGACGAAAATGACATAGGCTGTGCCCCTGACCTGAAAATGAAAGTAAACCTTGAGAACAAAGATCCTGTGAAAAAAAACTTATTCTTCTATTCCCCCAACCTTGTATCGAGAAGTAAAGGTTTATATCTTTGACCTGGTTCAGAAGGGTTGGATTAAGAAATCTAACTCTGCATATTCGAGCCCCGTTGTCTGTGTCAGAAAAAAAGACGGGTCATTGAGATTATGCATAGATTATAGGGAACTAAACTCCAAGACCCAGAAAGAAAGACAGCCAATCCCCCGTATTCAGGATGCACTGAACACGTTAAGGGGCAAGAAATGGTTCATGTTGCTTGATCAAGGGAAAGCTTACCATCAAGGGTTTATGGACCCTGACAGTCAACATTTAACTGCTTTCATTACACCTTGGGGTTTATATGAATGGTTAAGAATCCCTTTCGGATTGACAGGGGCTCCAGGCTGCTTCCAGCAGTTCATGGAAACCTGTCTAAGCGACCTGAGAGACGACATCTGTTTACCTTATTTAGATGATTGTTTAGTATTTAGCGCCACCTTTGATCAACATATTGGGGATGTTAGAAGGGTCTTACGTCGGCTTAGGGAAAAGGGTATAAAACTTAAACCCAGTAAGTGTGACATGTTCAAGCGGGAGGTTCGTTACTTGGGACACAAAGTATCCAAAGACGGTTACTGTATGGACGACTCTGATAAAACTGCGGTGCTTGCCTTGAAGGGTAAAAGCCCTGGCACAGTTGGTGAGTTAAGACAACTGCTTGGTTTTATTGGGTATTATAGGAAATTTATACCTGATTTTTCTAGGCGTGCGGCACCGTTATATGCACTTTTGCAAGCCGATGAACCGGTGAAGACTGGCAAGCGAAAAAAACAGAACAAGAAAAAGAAAATAGGTCAGGCCCCTTCATCACAGCCAATTACATGGTCAGATGAGCACCAGTTTAGCCTGAATGAGTTGATAGACATGCTAACAGGTTCAGCTGTAATGGCATACCCTAATTTTGAAAACCCATTCATTTTGCACGTAGACGCCTCTCAAGAGGGCTTGGGTGCCATATTATATCAGACTCAGGAGGATGGCCGGAAAGCAGTTATCTGGTATGGTTCTCGCACATTAACCCCAGCCGAGCGCAATTACCATTTACACTCAGGAAAACTGGAATTCCTGGCCTTGAAATGGGCAATCACGGAAAAATTTAGGGACTATTTATATTATGCACCCTCTTTTTCCGTTTTCAGCGATAATAACCCCTTGACTTATATTCTGACGTCTGCTCGACTAGATGCTACCAGGCATAGATGGGTTTCAGAACTAGCAGATTTCAATTTTCAGATTTTCTATAAGCCAGGTCATCTGAACAAGGATGCAGATGGGCTCTCGCGTATGCCACTAGACACAGACCAGTATATGGAACAGTGTTCCAGTACTGTACAACTTGACGCAGTTAAAGCTGTAGTTGGTAGCTTAATGCATATGGAGGTAAATCCTTTGCCAGTTTGGGTACAGTCTTTTTCAGATGCAAATGGGAATTTGCTAATAGATGCCGAATCTCTAGGGAGTGCTGGTATTGAGATTTTTAGGAAAGAGGAATTGACACAGGCTCAAAGGGAAGATCCAACCATGGGGAAGGTTATACGTCTATTCCAGGTGGGAAAAAAACCATGCCATAAAGAAGTTAAAGACCCCTCCATGAAAGCTTGGTTGAAAGAGTGGTCAAAGCTAACAATTGGGGTGGACGGCCTTTTAAGGAGGAAGTATAGAGAACCCGGTAATACAGAACTTCTTCAGCTTGCTGTACCTGCCAAATATCGTCAGGTTATTTTTGAAGAGTTGCATGTTAAAATGGGACATTTAGGATATGAGAGGGTTTTGTCCCTGGTGAAAGACAGATTCTTTTGGCCTGGAATGGCTAAAGATATTCAACATTATGTATGTAATGTTTGCTTATGTTTGAAGGATAGGCGTCCAAACATTCCCAGGCGGGCCCCATTAGTACCTATTCAGACTTCCTTCCCATTTCAGCTTGTGTCCATTGACTATCTGCATTTGGAGAAATCATCAGGTGGGCATGAATACATATTAGTAGTGATGGACCACTTTACAAGGTTTGCTCAAGCCTATCCTACCAAAAATAAATCTGGAAAGACAGCTGCTGAACGAGTCTTTAATGATTTTGTTCTCAGATTTGGATTCCCAGAGAGACTGCACCACGATTAAGGACGAGAGTTTGAAAATGAGCTTTTTAAGCAGTTACAAAAATGTTGTGGGGTCATTCCCTCCAGGACAACGCCATATCATCCTGAGGGAAACGGCCAAGTCGAACGATTCAACCGGACACTGCTTGGAATGCTGCGTACTCTCCCTCAGTCTCATAGGTCTTCCTGGCATCAACACATAAACAAAATGACGCATGCTTATAATTGTACCCGCAATGATGCGACTGGGTTTTCACCTTTCCAGTTATTGTTTGGTAGGTCTCCACGTCTACCTGTAGATTTGGTTTTCGGATTGGAAGAAAAATCAGACCAAGTAAGCTATCAGCAGTATGTTAGAAAGTGGAACCAGGCCATGCAGGAAGCTTACAGGAAGGCTAAATCAAATATTGAAAAATCGGCAGCAAAGGGTAAGGCTCATCACGACAGGGGCTTTGGAAGTGCCGCACTGAAACCTGGGGACAGGGTTTTGGTAAGAAACCTATCAGAGAGGGGTGGACCAGGTAAGCTGCGCTCATTCTGGGAGGATCAGGTTCATGTTGTAGTAAGGAGGATCACGGATTCTCCGGTTTATCAGGTAAGAGCCGAAGGGAAGTCTGGTAAGGTCAGGACGCTGCACCGAAACCTGTTGTTGACCTGTGATTACCTTCCACTTGAAGTAGATCCCAATGCAGCGAAAGGACAGAAGCTCAGAAAACAAAAGGTAAAAAGGCAGAAAGTGCACTATCCAACTCCGGGACCGAGTAGTAGCAGTGATGAGGGGGAGTGAATCCGTAGGCCCTCAGAAGGAGCAGTTCCACGGCACTCTGGAAGCTCTGGAACAGCAGGAGAGGGATTGAGTTCACCATTTAACCCCAATACTGAGCCTTATATGCCAGGTTCTCCGGTTGTTGAAGCTGATGATGGAGAAACGGGGTCAATTGAGGATGAGGATAGTGTAAACATGCCAGAATCAGAAAGTTCAGAGGATGAAGTGTATGAAGAAATGGACAGTAGACCTAGACGGAATCGGCATCCACCTATGCGCCTTACCTATGATACAGTAGGTAGCCCAGTTCTGCAGCCACAACTAACTTCACCCGGAGTGGACAACTTGCAGTGGCAGGCTTAAGTACATGTGGCAAGTTTAGTACATCTTGAAATTTCTTGACCACTTGACTAAGGTATTGCGCATGAAGTCAGGCAGTTAGAGGTACTAATAATGGCAATACAAGGTAATGGTAAGAAATTTCTATTTTTTTTACAGAACATATTAGTAGTTGTCTAAACTAGTTAATGTTCCAGGATATGTGTCCTTGACACAGAGGAGAAGAGGTATGGCCAGCTTCTTTAACTCAGTCCAACTGCAGCATTTAATGGGGAGGGTGCTGTTAGTGCTCAAATGGAAAATTATGGGGGAGCATTAAACCCCACTAATGATGTAATGTTTAAAGTGTAAATCACTGAAGTTGTCAGACTTGCTATTGGAGAAATTGTTGCCAGAAACAGAAGTGCCGCAAGGTTTTCTTCAGAATCTGTATGAATATTATTTTGATTGTGAATATGATTATTAAAAGTTGACATTGTTTTTGTAAATGTCGGGACGACATTTCATTTTGTGGGGGAATGTGTAGCAAGGAGTATCGTGGTATTGAAAAACAGGGGATACCATTTCTTTTGTGGTGATGCGGTTACAGAGGTGAACAGGTGTGCTGAAAAAGGAGGATTCTGAATTCCTCTGTTGTCCGTTGCGGGTTGTCTCGGTCGATTCCGAAAAAGATTTCCGCGTGGAAATCACTTCCGCCGAGATTAAATCCATTGCTACATCGAAATTCTTTGTTCACTCTTGTAACTTCCATTCCCCTCTTCTTCAGGTAAAGAAACCACATTCCACCCACGCAGACAATTGTAAAATTTATATGGAGAATGTGTCCATGTACTCACAGGTCCCGGTGTATTATATTTTCCAAGCTATTTTAGTTTGAAATGCACAGCAAAAAGCGACATGTTCTGGAATTAGTTTTCGTGGTATTTGATGATAGTCAAAATGCATAGTCTTCCTGACTGGAACATCTTACAGTGTCCAGTTCTGCGTTTGTCATGAGCTGTCTGCCAATAAATGCAGGTCTTGAAATTGCATATATGAAGCTGTCTGATTATTACAATAATTTCAGTGTAAAGTAGCTGCATTTTAGTTGATGCAGTCACCAAACTGCCATTATTTCTCAAAATGTGCAGTCTGTCCAATTGTTTGGAGAAAGCTGTCTCAGTCAATGTTATAACAGCATCCCAGCTCAGTTTATCAAAAGTCCTTGTGTTTACTTGCTGTATGTTTTATTGATTTTATGATGAATGTGCTTCCCTGTGGGTAAGCTGAAGTGCAACCAATTCTGTTGGACACAACTTAAAAGTCTTGAATATAGGAGACCATGTTAAAATGTGATTGTTTATTTTGTACAGTTCATGTGGAAATATTGTTCCATTTTCTTGATTTCATGTGAAAGCCTAGTCAGAACCACTATGCTAGTCAATATTTGTTTTGTTAAAATCATTGCAATTATGTCATTGATATGCATTCACAAAGTGCTGGTGTCCTGCTTGGAAGTCCTGAGCCTGCCCAGGAACCATGCTAGTGGATACCGACTGACCGACATGACATTAGCTAATGGGTCACATAGACAAAACCTGTAAAACTGTTTCTGGCTGGTCTATTACCCATGTCCTAACTAGTCTAAGTGCCTGTCATGGAGGGAATACATGTTGAGAAAAATAGTAAACACTCACTGTGACTAAACTCCCGAAGCATCCAAATTAAGTGCAGACTGATGGTAAGAATCTGTACACTTACAGTATTGGCAACCATACAATGAGGAAGGTTGTGATGACTGGAAATCGGTGAGGAATCGTATCATTCATTATTGCCATGTATACTGTTACTTTAATTGTTGATTGAACAGTACCACCTGTTATGTTGGAACAGCATTCAGCTACTTGTAATGAGAAAATTGCTAACCTCATAGGACCATATGGCTTTTTGAGATTATCTGTTTTGTCATGCTGACTGCTGTCATAATCCTGATTGTGTTAAACCAGTTATTACCACACACACACACATACACACACACACACGATATTGTACACTCATGCATTCATGCCTTATGCATGATACATGTAGTGTACACACCTGCACACACACACACACACACACACACACACACACACACACACACACACAATATCGTATACTCGTGCACTCATACTTCAAATATGATACACACATCCATGATATTGTACACCCATGCACACATCTGTGATTGTACACACATGCACTCATACATGATACTATGTGTACATGCACATGATACCTCACACGCCTATGCATGATACCACACACACACACACACACACACACAGACACACGATATTGTACACTCATGCACTCATACCTTATGCATGATACATGTAGTGTACACACCTGCACACATACACACACACACACACAATATCGTATACTCATGCACTCATACTTCAAATATTGTACACACATGCACACATCTGTGATATTGTACACACATGCACTCATACATGATACTACGTGTACATGCACATGATACCTTATACACATATGCATGATGTATCTCACACCGGTTCATGTAGGTGTAGACTTGTCCTTGACAAGTGCCTATTGTTATATAGAAGTTCTTAGAACATGTAAGTTGCATGAACATATTATGGGTCTTACATGTAATGACTTCGACTTCCGCCGAGATTAAATCCATTGCTACATCGAAATTCTTTGTTCACTCTTGTAACTTCCATTCCCCTCTTCTTCAGATCCAACAAGGGCAACATTTTGGAGGTTCTACCAAGATAGAGAAGATGTCATTTTCTGACGAAGTTCTTCAGCTGATCGCTGACATAAGGGTCAAGTTGTACACAGCTCCAGAGGACGTGTTAAAAATTGTGACTGGCACTTGTGCGCCATTGTTTGACACTACAGGGGCTACACGGCCAAAGATGTTAGGCGTACTGGAAGAATACATAGCCAACGTGTTAAAGGAAGATAAGATGGAAGATATGTTGAAAGAACTGTTAGGAAAGTTGAGTGTAACAGTAAAGACAGAGAAAACAGATAAGGGAGTCAAGGAAATTTCAGTAGCAGTTGGAAACATCCTTGTTGTAGAGCTTTGTTCGGACCGTGTAGCCGGCTTTGCTTGTGCGGACCCAGGTGCAGACGTGCTCCCCAACTCTGTCGGTGTTCGCCAATATCGTTGGCATGCCTTCGCGCATCGTGGCGGCCAAGTGGCCCTGCTTGTGGAATCCTTCGAAAGCGCAGAGAAGGTGGACGAGCGCCTCCCAGTCAAGGACCTGGAGAAGTCTTGCATATAGTCGATGGAGTAGAGGCCATAGCCGTGGGCCAGCAGTTGGCATTCAAAGGCTGGCAGGGAGGCCTGTAGCTCGTCCATGGGACTCAGATACGTCCACCTTTGCCACAAAGAGGCCGGCCGGTTCGGTCCGGGGGTACAGCTCCAGCCTGTGCGTCCGTGTCTTTTTCTTGGTGTTGAACTTGACCTGGGCGACGGTCTCCCGGATGGCGCTGCCCTCAGTGTTCTCTCTGTCCGCGAGGGTGTGGAGGATGTTTGTTTGTGTGTGGCCACGGCCCTCCCAAATACTACCGCTCACAGCAGTAGCTATCCGCGCAAACAATGTTCTTCACAGCGCCATCCTCTCCGGTTGTGCAGGAGAGGTGCCCGCCCCGGACAACACAGTCCTCGCGGCGCAGATAGCCGTAGATGTCGTCGAAACATCGGAAGCCCAGGGAGGGGATGCAGGTGCCTGCAGTCCAGGTTGCCTGCTAGATAGTCGACCAGGGCGATGTCTGGCACAGGATTGCTCTCGTGCACGTTCTCCAGGAGAAGGTGGGTGGCCATGGCTTTTTCAGACCGGAGGCCCATAGATGCGAATGTTGCTTGTACCGCCATAATAGCTCTGCTTTGTCGTAGTTGGTTGCAGTTGCTCGATACCTTTTGGGCTACCATTGTCTAATTGGAAGTTTTTGGGCTACCCGAGAAGGTTGGGCTTGTATTTGCATCGCAAATTGTGGCACGCTGTGTATGTGACCCCATCAGTCTCCACTGTCTTGTGTACACGCACATTTACACACGTAGATTTTTTTGTCTACGCGAAGACGTCCCATCGGTCTCCATCTGCGTGCTGGTTTGTGCCCCCAAAAATGGTAGCCGAAACAGCGGTAGCCCTGAGGGAAAATATGCTATAATAATGTACGTGGCGGCCGTTTTGCTTGAGATCAAGAAGTGATCCAGACTCCCACTATGTGTACTACTATTCTTGTATGCAACACTTCATCTCATCCTGCTCTAGATTTCTACCAAGTACCATCGAAATATTCCGAATGGTATTCAAGTGACAGAGCAGACACGAAATCTTTTTCAAATAAAACAATGGGTGAAAACTCCAAAAGTAAGAAAGCCAGAGTTGTCAATCCTGTATGTGACATGTCATCTCATCCTGATCTACCAAGTATCATCAAAATATTCCAAAGGGTATTCAAGTTACAGAGCGGACAAGAAGTTATCCTTAGGCTGACGTGACAGGGCGATGTTGCTACTTAAATATTTGCCTCTTCTCACCTCTAATAAATTAAAGTTCAACAGCGAAAATTAGTTTTACAGTGAAAAGTGGGCAAAACGACTGGGGGCGAACGACTGGGGGTGTGGGGCAGGCGAAACAACTAGGAGGGAAACGACCAGGGAGGAAATATCTTGGGGCCGAAACGACTAGGGGAGGAAATGGTTTGGGGGCGAAACACACACACACACGCGCAATCTCGGAATTTTTTTTTTTTAAAATATAAACAAAGACGAGAGGACAAAATGAGAGATTAATACTTCAAGATATCATTTCTAAAAATGTATTTGTAAGAGGCGATGCATTTTTCTGGCGGTGTCTCTGGTGCCTTAGACATGTTGCTATCGCGGTCTCAGGTTCTGTAGTTCACAAATAAGGACGAGCCGTCTCCGAAGTCACATGACTGTCACATGACGAAAACCAACCCGAATCGTCTTAGAAGTTATTGATGTGTTCTGAAAGGGTCATACTAGTATGCGAAAGAACGAAACATATCACCAAGTGTGGTGGTGGTGGTGGAGTGGGGTTGGAGGTGGGGGAAGGCGGCTGTGCCGGCACTCACTATATAATCATGGGTAGGGGTATGCCGACGAAAGGGTCTTATTTTCAGAGTGACTAGAACGGGGTGTGTTTCATTGTAAAAAATCTGGGAAGGGATTCAAAAATACCTGTCTGGAAAGGGGTTCATGTCTGTCTGGAAAGAGGGTGGTAAACTACCTTAGCCTGGAACGGGGATATCATACATGGATTTTCGTTAATGATATGAAGCGCAATTGGTAAATGAAGTCTGGTCTACGTACATGTGCTTCATTCAATCACTCAATTCCATTTCTAATTTATAGCACCATATAAGACACCACTGATTATTATCTCGGACCTAAATACAATGTAGTGTATATTGGGTCCAAGTTATTATCAAAGAATACAATTGTATTGTAATTTTATTTGGTAGAAATTAAAACGTTGTATATGCCTTAGTTAAACTTTATATTGTATGATTCTCATTTTACTTAATAATGATAATATGCAAGTAAATCCTTGTTAAGTTAACTGACTTAACAAATGAGCATATCTATGTCTACAATGGGGTATATGTTCAGGGTTGGCACCACGTCTGCGCAGCTATATTAAATACATATAGGAAAATGCAGCCACTATAGAAATATAAGGTAATGCAGCTATTATAGAAAGAGGTATAAAATGCAGCAGCACATGCCTGAGGCATATGCATCCGATATAGAGTATATATGGATCACTGTTAAGAGATATTTTGTTCTTTCTTGTTAAAGCTAGATCTATATAAGGTTTATTCTGTTTCTGATAATTAGACAGAAGAGACTTTTTTTTATGACTGAGTTTATCATGTTAAACCGTTTCACAGAGAAAGACGCCTGAGCATTCGCTGTTCGCATATGCGCATGCAAAGTCATCTAATGGCGCTAGATGTCGGATTCTTTGTCTAATTAGCTTCGGCTAGTCCTATACTAATCGTGCGCGAATGGTGAAGGCTATGGCGAGACTGCGCGGATGCGGATGCGCAGTCGCGCCTGAGCCTTCGCTGTTCGCATATGCGCATGCAAAGACATCTAGTGGGGCTAGATATCGGAATCCTGGTCTAAATTAGCTTCGACTAGTTCTATACTATATGTGAGCTAACGATGAAAGTTTTGGCAAGACTGCGTGGAGGCGCAGTCTCGCCATAGCCTTTACTGTTCGCATATGCGCATTCAAAGTCATCTAGTGGGGGAAGATGTCGGAATGTTGGTCTAATTAGCTTTGACTAGCTCTATACTATATGTGAGCAAACAGTGAAGGCGCCTGAGTCTTCGCTGTCCGCATATGTGCATACAAAGTCATCTACAGGGGCTAGAAAGACGCCTGAGCATTCGCTGTTCGCATATGCGCATGCAAAGTCATCTAATGGGGCTAGATGTTGGATTCTTGGTCTTATTAGCTTCGGCTACTTCTATACTAATTGTGCGCGAATAGTGAAGGCTATGGCGAGACTGTGCGGATGCTCAGTCGCGCCTGAGCCTTCGCTGTTCGCATATGCGCATGCAAAGACATCTAGTGGGGCTAGATATCGGAATCTTGGTCTAAATTAGCATCGATTGGTTCTATACTATGTGTGAAAGAACGGTGAATACCCAATATTTGGTTTGCAACGAAGAATGTGCTTGTTTCACTTCTGATGTATACAATAATCACAATTTATGGTCTTGTCAAAAACTCTGTGATGCCCTTGTTTATCTTTTGGATAATATTTTTATTAGATTTGGAACTTAACTTTATAGGCAAATCATTGGTATTCCGATGGGAACTCACTGAGCTCCTCTTGTTGCAGATTTGTTTCTTTTTTGTTATGAGAGAGTTTTCATGAAGTCTCTCTCACGGGAAAATCAGGCTGACATTATTGAGGCTTTCAATTCAACTTCAAGATACCTTGATGATTTATTGAATATTGATAATATTTACTTTGACCAAATGTGGACTGCATATATCCTACAGAACTCCAATTAAACAGAACCAATTCTTCCGATACCGAAGCACCTTTTTTTTTGGATTTGAATCTATGTTTATCTAATGGTACAGTTTCCACCAAAATTTATGATAAACGGAACGATTTTGATTTTGATATAGTCAACTTCCCTTTTCCGGATGGCGATGTCCCCCGGCGTACCTCATATGGGGTATACATATCTCAACATAAGATTCACCAGAGCTTCTTCAAATCTTAATGACTTTAAGTACCGTAATAAAGCCCTTACTGCCAAACTTCTTAGGCAGGGCTATCGTTATTTTAAACTTCGTAAGGCGTTTTCGAAATTTTGTCGCAGACACAGTGCCTTGTTAGAAAAATATAGCGTCAGTCTGAAAACACTTCTGCAACAAGGTATATCGGAACCCGAATTTTACGGTGACTTAGTGTACAGATTAAGAAAAATTGTAGGTAAATCTAACTTTTCGGAGCAATTCAGAAAACTTATTAACCGTTATAAAAGAATTGGCTATAGCCTGGATATTATGCGGCAGACTCCATGCCTAGTTGTCAACCCAATCATTGTTGATGGCTATGCTTCACTCTTTAATTGCACGACGGCGGTTCGGGCCTCAGACTCAATGACAGCCTCTTCGTATAACTTTAACCAGTGGGTTGGGGCTTGACGATATGTCTTTGGCTTGGCCCGCCGTGGTTCAACTATTGGTTTTCATTTACTCTGGCATACAGTAGAATTAGCTATGAGTACTCGTCTTTGTTTATTATAGTGATTAATTTGATTTTTATGTTTTCGCTTTGATGCATTGACTGAGTTGGAAGCCTTTATGCGAACCGAATTTTTATGTATTTCTGTACTAAGAGTAGCATCGGGACCCAGGGTGAAGTTAGCTAGCTGTAAAAGTGCTTTAAACCCCCCGGTGGTTTGCTCTACCGACCGTTCTAAGGCGGTGGTCCCGGTGTTAGTCTTACTCTTTGTTGCTTTGTGATTTATTCTACGAGGCGATTTGTTGTATGTCTTTCCGTGTGTCATTTTGTTCTTGTGTTTTTCAGTCCTTTTAGTATTGCGATTACCTCGCTTGGGGAAGAGAGAGCTAATCTTAGTGCTTTTCGTACGTTTGTTGTTTGTGCTTGTTTAGATTTGTCGGTTTCCTCTTCCTCTTGGGATCTGGGAAAGGCTGCGGTTTGTGGCACTCCCTTGACTTTTCTCTTACCTTTTTTGTGATTGTGGCACTCCCTGGACTTTTCTCTTACGTTTTTTTTTTTTTTTTTTTTTTTTTTTTTTTTTTTTTTTTTTGGCCCGCTATGGTTCAACTATTGGTTTTCATTTACTATGGCATACAGTTAGCCATGAGTACTTGTCTTTGTTTATCATTGTGATTAATTTGATTATTTTATGTTTTCGCTTTGATGCATTGACTGAGTTTGGAACCTTTATGCGAACCGAATTTTTATGTATTTCTGTATTAAGAGTAGCATAGGGACTCAGGGTGAAGTTGGCTAACTGTAAAAGTGCTTTAAACCCCACGGTGGTTTATTCTACTTGCCGTTCTAAGGCAGACGTCTCGGTGTTAGTCTTATTTTTTTGTTGCTTTGTGGTTTATTCTACGAGGTGATTTGTTTTATGTCTTACCTTGTGTTATGTTGTTCTTGTGTTTCTCAGTCCTTTTAGCATTGCGATTACCTTGCAACAAGGTACATCGGAACCTGAATTGTACGTTGACTTAGTGTACAGATTTAGAAAAAATGTGGGAAAATCTAACTTTTCGGAGCAATTCAGAAAACTAATTAACCGTTATAAAAGAATTGGCTATAGCCTGGATATTATGCGGCAGACTGCATTCCTAGTTGTCAACCCAATCATTGTTGATGGCCATGCTTCACTGTTTAATTGCACGACGGCGGTTTGGGCCTCAGACTCAATCTTTAACTACAGGGTTGGGGCTTGACGATATGTCTTTGGCTTGGCTTGTCTTTGTTCTAAGACGGTGGTCCCGGTGTTAGTCTTACTCTTTGTTGCTTTGTGGTTTATTCTGCGAGGCGATTTGTTTTATGTCTTAGCTTGTGTTATTTTGGTTTTGTGTTTTTCAGTCCTTTTAGCATTGCGATTATCTCGCTTGGGGAAGAGAGAGCTAATCTTTGTGCTTTTCGTTCTTTTGTTCGAATTGCGCTCGTTTGGTTTTGTCGATTTCCTCTTCCTCTTGGTGTCTGGGAAGGGCTGCGGTTTGTGATTGTGGCACTCCCTGGACTTTTCTCTTACCTTTTTTTTTTGGCCCGCTATGGTTCAACTATTGGTTTTTATTTACTCTGGCATACAGTTAGCCATGAGTACTTGTCTTTGTTTATCATTGTGATTAATTTGATTTTTTATGTTTTCGCTTTGATGCATTGACTGAGTTTGGAACCTTTATGCGAACCGAATTTTTATGTATTTCTGTATTAAGAGTAGCATCGGGACTCAGGGTGAAGTTGGCTAACTGTAAAAGTGCTTTAAACCCCACGATGGTTTATTCTACTGGCCGTTCTAAGGCGATGGTCTCGGTGTTAGTCTTATTTTTTTGTTGCTTTGTGGTTTATTCTACGAGGCGATTTGTTTTATGTCTTACCTTGTGTTATGTTGTTCTTGTGTTTTTCAGTCCTTTTAGCATTGCGATTACCTCGCACAGTGCCTTGGTACAAAAATATAGCGTCAGTCTGAAAACACTTCCGCAACAAGGTATATCGGAACCTGAATTGTACGTTGACTTAGTGTACAGATTTAGAAAAAATGTGGGAAAATCTAACTTTTCGGAGCAATTCAGAAAACTAATTAACCGTTATAAAAGAATTGGCTATAGCCTAGATATTATGCGGCAGACTGCATTCCTAGTTGTCAACCCAATCATTGTTGATGGCCATGCTTCACTGTTTAATTGCACGACGGCGGTTTGGGCCTCAGACTCAATGACGTCCTCTTCGTAAAACTTTAACTAGTGGGTTGGGGCTTGACGATATGTCTTTGGCTTGGCTTGTCTTTGTTTTAAGACGGTGGTACCGGTGTTAGTCTTACTCTTTGTTGCTTTGTGGTTTATTCTGCGAGGCGATTTGTTTTTTGTCTTACCTTGTGTTATTTTTGTTTTGTGTTTTTCAGTCCTTTTAGCATTGCGATTATCTCGCTTGGGGAAGAGACAGAGCTAATCTTAGTGCTTTTCGTATTTTTTTTCGATTTGTGCTTGTTAGGTTTTGTCGATTTCCTCTTCCTCTTGGTGTCTGGGAAGGGCTGCGGTTTGTGATTGTGACACTCCCTGGACTTTTCTCTTACCTTTTTTTTTTTTTGGTCCGCTATGGTTCAACTATTGGTTTTCATTTACTATGGCATACAGTTAGCCATGAGAACTTGTCTTTGTTTATCATTGTGATTAATTTGATTTTTTATGTTTTCGCTTTGATGCATTGACTGAGTTTGGAAGCTTTATGCGAACCAAATTTTTATGTATTTCTGTATTAAGAGTAGCATCGGGACTCAGGGTGAAGTTGGCTAACTGTAAAAGTGCTTTAAACCCCACGGTGGTTTATTCTACTGGCCGTTCTAAGGCAGTGGTCCCGGTGTTAGTCTTATTTTTTGTTGCTTTGTGGTTTATTCTACGAGGCGATTTGTTTTATGTCTTACCTTGTGTTATGTTGTTCTTGTGTTTCTCAGTCCTTTTAGCATTGCGATTACCTCGCTTGGGGAAGAGAGGGCTAATCTTAGTGCTTTTCGTACATTTGTTCGATTAGCACTTGTTTGGTTTTGTCTGTTTCCTCTTCCTCTTGGTGTCTGGGAAGGGCTGCGGTTTGTGATTGTGGCACTCCCTGGACTTTTCTCTTACGTTTTTTTTTTTTTTTTTTTTTTGGCCCGCTATGGTTCAACTATTGGTTTTCATTTACTCTGGCATACAGTTAGCCATGAGTACTTGTCTTTGTTTATCATTGTGATTAATTTGATTTTTTATGTTTTCGCTTTGATGCATTGACTGAGTTGGAAGCCTTTATGCGAACCGAATTTTTATGTATTTCTGTACTAAGAGTAGCATCGGGACCCAGGGTGAAGTTAGCTAGCTGTAAAAGTGCTTTAAACCCCCCGGTGGTTTGCTCTACCGACCGTTCTAAGGCGGTGGTCCCGGTGTTAGTCTTACTCTTTGTTGCTTTGTGATTTATTCTACGAGGCGATTTGTTGTATGTCTTTCCGTGTGTCATTTTGTTCTTGTGTTTTTCAGTCCTTTTAGTATTGCGATTACCTCGCTTGGGGAAGAGAGAGCTAATCTTAGTGCTTTTCGTACGTTTTTTTGTTTGTGCTTGTTTAGATTTGTCGGTTTCCTCTTCCTCTTGGGATCTGGGAAAGGCTGCGGTTTGTGGCACTCCCTTGACTTTTCTCTTACCTTTTTTGTGATTGTGGCACTCCCTGGACTTTTCTCTTACGTTTTTTTTTTTTTTTTTTTTTTGGCCCGCTATGGTTCAACTATTGGTTTTCATTTACTATGGCATACAGTTAGCCATGAGTACTTGTCTTTGTTTATCATTGTGATTAATTTGATTTTTTTATGTTTTCGCTTTGATGCATTGACTGAGTTTGGAACCTTTATGCGAACCGAATTTTTATGTATTTCTGTATTAAGAGTAGCATCGGGACTCAGGGTGAAGTTGGCTAACTGTAAAAGTGCTTTAAACCCCACGGGGGTTTATTCTACTTGCCGTTCTAAGGCAGACGTCTCGGTGTTAGTCTTATTTTTTTGTTGCTTTGTGGTTTATTCTACGAGGTGATTTGTTTTATGTCTTACCTTGTGTTATTTTGTTCTTGTGTTTCTCAGTCCTTTTAGCATTGCGATTACCTTGCAACAAGGTACATCGGAACCTGAATTGTACGTTGACTTAGTGTACAGATTTAGAAAAAATGTGGGAAAATCTAACTTTTCGGAGCAATTCAGAAAACTAATTAACCGTTATAAAAGAATTGGCTATAGCCTGGATATTATGCGGCAGACTGCATTCCTAGTTGTCAACCCAATCATTGTTGATGGCCATGCTTCACTGTTTAATTGCACGACGACGGTTTGGGCCTCAGACTCAATCTTTAACTAGAGGGTTGGGGCTTGACGATATGTCTTTGGCTTGGCTTGTCTTTGTTCTAAGACGGTGGTCCCGGTGTTAGTCTTACTCTTTGTTGCTTTGTGGTTTATTCTGCGAGGCGATTCGTTTTATGTCTTAGCTTGTGTTATTTTGGTTTTGTGTTTTTCAGTCCTTTTAGCATTGCGATTATCTCGCTTTGGGAAGAGAGAGCTAATCTTTGTGCTTTTCGTACTTTTGTTCGAATTGCGCTCGTTTGGTTTTGTCGATTTCCTCTTCCTCTTGGTGTCTGGGAAGGGCTGCGGTTTGTGATTGTGGCACTCCCTGGACTTTTCTCTTACCTTTTTTTTTTGGCCCGCTATGGTTCAACTATTGGTTTTCATTTACTCTGGCATACAGTTAGCCATGAGTACTTGTCTTTGTTTATCATTGTGATTAATTTGACTTTTTATGTTTTCGCTTTGATGCATTGACTGAGTTTGGAACCTTTATGCGAACCGAATTTTTATGTATTTCTGTATTAAGAGTAGCATCGGGACTCAGGGTGAAGTTGGCTAACTGTAAAAGTGCTTTAAACCCCAAGATGGTTTAATTGTACTGGCCGTTCTAAGGCGATGGTCTCGGTGTTAGTCTTATTTTTTTGTTGCTTTGTGGTTTATTCTACGAGGCGATTTGTTTTATGTCTTACCTTGTGTTATGTTGTTCTTGTGTTTTTCAGTCCTTTTAGCATTGCGATTACCTCGCACAGTGCCTTGGTACAAAAATATAGCGTCAGTCTGAAAACACTTCCGCAACAAGGTATATCGGAACCTGAATTGTACGTTGACTTAGTGTACAGATTTAGAAAAAATGTGGGAAAATCTAACTTTTCGGAGCAATTCAGAAAACTAATTAACCGTTATAAAAGAATTGGCTATAGCCTAGATATTATGCGGCAGACTGCATTCCTAGTTGTCAACCCAATCATTGTTGATGGCCATGCTTCACTGTTTAATTGCACGACGGCGGTTTGGGCCTCAGACTCAATGACGTCCTCTTCGTAAAACTTTAACTAGTGGGTTGGGGCTTGACGATATGTCGTTGGCTTGGCTTGTCTTTGTTTTAAGACGGTGGTACCGGTGTTAGTCTTACTCTTTGTTGCTTTGTGGTTTATTCTGCGAGGCGGTTTGTTTTTTGTCTTACCTTGTGTTATTTTTGTTTTGTGTTTTTCAGTCCTTTTAGCATTGCGATTATCTCGCTTGGGGAAGAGACAGAGCTAATCTTAGTGCTTTTCGTATTTTTTTTCGATTTGTGCTCGTTAGGTTTAGTCGATTTCCTCTTCCTCTTGGTGTCTGGGAAGGGCTGCGGTTTGTGATTGTGACACTCCCTGGACTTTTCTCTTACCTTTTTTTTTTTTTTTGGTCCGCTATGGTTCAACTATTGGTTTTCATTTACTATGGCATACAGTTAGCCATGAGAACTTGTCTTCGTTTATCATTGTGATTAATTTGATTTTTTATGTTTTCGCTTTGATGCATTGACTGAGTTTGGAAGCTTTATGCGAACCAAATTTTTATGTATTTCTGTATTAAGAGTAGCATCGGGACTCAGGGTGAAGTTGGCTAACTGTAAAAGTGCTTTAAACACCACGGTGGTTTATTCTACTGGCCGTTCTAAGGCAGTGGTCACGGTGTTAGTCTTATTTTTTGTTGCTTTGTGGTTTATTCTACGAGGCGATTTGTTTTATGTCTTACCTTGTGTTATGTTGTTCTTGTGTTTCTCAGTCCTTTTAGTATTGCGATTACCTCGCTTGGGGAAGAGAGGGCTAATCTTAGTGCTTTTCGTACATTTGTTCGATTAGCACTTGTTTGGTTTTGTCTGTTTCCTCTTCCTCTTGGTGTCTGGGAAGGGCTGCGGTTTGTGATTGTGGCACTCCCTGGACTTTTCTCTTACGTTTTTTTTTTTTTTTTTGGCCCGCTATGGTTCAACCATTGGTTTTCATTTACTCTGGCATACAGTTAACCATGAGTACTTGTCTTTGTTTATCATTGTGATTAATTTGATTTTTTATGTTTTCGCTTTGATGCATTGACTGAGTTTGGAACCTTTATGCGAACCGAATTTTTATGTATTTCTGTATTAAGAGTAGCATCGGGACTCAGGGTGAAGTTGGCTAACTGTAAAAGTGCTTTAAACCCCACGGTGGTTTATTCTACTGGCCGTTCTAAGGCGATGGTCTCGGTGTTAGTCTTATTTTTTTTTTTTTTTTTTTTTTTTTTTTTGTTGCTTTGTGGTTTATTCTACGAGGTGATTTGTTTTATGTCTTACCTTATGTTGTTCTTGTGTTTTTCAGTCCTTTTAGCATTGCGATTACCTCGCACAGTGCCTTGGTACAAAAATATAGCGTCAGTCTGAAAACACTACCGCAACAAGGTATATCGGAACCTGAATTGTACGTTGACTTAGTGTACAGATTTAGAAAAAATGTGGGAAAATCTAACTTTTCGGAGCAATTCAGAAAACTAATTAACCGTTATAAAAGAATTGGCTATAGCCTGGATATTATGCGGCAGATTGCATTCCTAGTTGTCAACCCAATCATTGTTGATGGCCATGCTTCACTGTTTTATTGCACGACGGCGGTTTGGGCCACAGACTCAATGACGTCCTCTTCGTAAAACTTTAACTAGTGGGTTGGGGCTTGACGATATGTCTTTGGCTTGGCTTGTCTTTGTTTTAAGACGGTGGTACCGGTGTTAGTCTTACTCTTTGTTGCTTTGTGGTTTATTCTGCGAGGCGATTTGTTTTTTGTCTTACCTTGTGTTATTTCGGATTTGTGTTTTTCAGTCCTTTTAGCATTGCGATTATCTCGCTTGGGGAAGAGAGAGAGCTAATCAGTGCTTTTCGTATTTTTGTTCGATTTGTGCTCGTTTGGTTTTGTCGATTTCCTCTTCCTCTTGGTGTCTGGGAAGGGCTGCGGTTTGTGATTGTGACACTCCCTGGACTTTTCTCTTACCCTTTTTTTTTTGGTCCGCTATGGTTCAACCATTGGTTTTCATTTACTATGGCATACAGTTAGCCATGAGTACTTGTCTTTGTTTATCATTGTGATTAATTTGATTTTTTATGTTTTCGCTTTGATGCATTGACTGAGTTTGGAACCTTTATGCGAACCAAATTTTTATGTATTTCTGTATTAAGAGTAGCATCGGGACTCAGGGTGAAGTTGGCTAACTGTAAAAGTGCTTTAAACCCCACGGTGGTTTATTCTACTGGCCGTTCTAAGGCAGTGGTCACGGTGTTAGTCTTATTTTTTGTTGCTTTGTGGTTTATTCTACGAGGCGATTTGTTTTATGTCTTACCTTGTGTTATTTTGTTCTTGTGTGTCTCAGTCCTTTTAGCATTGCGATTACCTCGCTTGGGGAAGAGAGAGCTAATCTTAGTGCTTTTCGTACATTTGTTCGATTAGCGCTTGTTTGGTTTTGTCTGTTTCCTCTTCCTCTTGGTGTCTGGGAAGGGCTGCGGTTTGTGATTGTGGCACTCCCTGGACCTACCTCTTCCCCCTTTTTAGTGCATTAATTGACAGTTATTGGGCGGCCATACAAAGTTATATATACCTTTTTACCATCTCGCGAGCACAGTATCACGGATATACAGCTCCCGATCACAGACCTCACTAGTTATTCACCCCTCAAGGTCTCCAGTATCTGTTAGAATTGCAGTTGATCAAGAGTACGTCGTTCCATTTGTACAGTATACGTACAGTCCCAGAGGCACTACTCCAAACACAAACACCCTTGTCATCGCGGGGTTACCCTGCACACTTAAACATATTTACAAATCTACATTTAGTAGTGAGTATGAATCAACAGATCAGATCAGAAATTGTTGGGCCAATAATTTGCCGACACCTATAGCAAACCACAAATTTGACCAACAGTACAGAAGCTGGTAGACGTGGATGCGGAGGTTATTGTACTGCTGTGGAAGGAAGAGAAATCCCTTGTGGTCCCAGTCACTGAAGCTTAAGTCATTGCTGCATTAAAACGACTGAATAATAACAAAGCAGTTGACATTTCGGGGTCTCACAAGTGAAAAAAAAAAGGTAAGAGAAACGTCCAGGGAGTGCCACAATCACAAACCGCAGCCCTTCCCAGACACCAAGAAAACACTTCAAGTCAGCAAAGCATGAGGTCTCAGTGTTCCTTACATTTTCCTGAATTATCTTGTAGACTCCACGTCTATTTCAGTGTTACTGAAGGAGATTATTCTGACGCCAATTTTCAAACCAATTTTCAAGAAAGCTGACCCGAGAGTTCCAGGAAATCATAGGGAATTACAGTGACTCCAGTTTTGCTTAAGACACTTGAACACATTTTAAACAGTAGGCATAAAGTCGTTTTTCAAGAAACGCAGTTTAAATTACTGAAAGGGTTCACAGCTGGATGTTCCTCCCTGATAGCAGCTCTTATCCTGTCAGAGTGTATAGTCGAAGCTTCAAATACAAAGCACGATCTATTTTTTATAACCATCGACACATACCAGAAGTGCATTCGACGTAGTCGACCAGAGTTTTCAGTCCTTTTAGCATTGCGATTACCTCGCTTGGGGAAGAGAGAGCTAATCTTAGTGCCTTTCGTACGTTTGTTCGATTTGCGCTTATTTGGTTTTGTCTGTTGCCTCTTCCTCTTGGTGTCTGGGAAGGGCTGCGATTTGTGATTGTGGCACTCCCTGGACTTTTCTCTTATCCTTTTTCCTTTCTTAGGAAATTATGTCTAGATGGTATCCACGATAGTGACTGCCTCCTGTAGAAGGATCTCTACTCAGACCGCTCCTCAAGGATTGTGGGCTGGGGAATTGCCACATCCCATTAATAGTCAGACAGGGCGGGGTTCTCTGAACAGAACACAATAAACGATACAACAATCCTCTGTTACTCCAGCTTGAGGAAAGATCCTCTAGTTTCAAGATAGGCTCCAAAAGAATACCACACATTACATTTGCTTGGAGTAACTGATTCATTACTAGCCAAAAACAAGCAAGTAATGCAAGTAATGGTCTAGAATGTTGAGAATAATGCTGACCGAGAGAGATGCTGTATTCATCAAACCAAACTTCATATCTTGTGATATATCAAACGTAGGAACAAAGACCTAGATCGATATCTTCCTGTCCGGACAAAAGGTAGACATCTACGATTCAGCTGTACACCTCGGAATCTGAAGACATACATCAGGAGCAGTAGATGTACAGGGTAAGATAGCCCTACAGAGGAAAATTCCTATCCACTGATGGGTGCGGGTTCCATGCGGGTAATGGGTTAAAGGCTACCCAGAATGGTCATATATGGTCTACTTCTTATCCCCAGGCTTCCATATGGTTTAGAGGTACAATTAATGAAGATGATCTTGAAACTCTTGAAAGATTCGAAAGAAAATGCCTGAAACTACCTTAAGGTTTACCCGATAATACCTCCAGCTCTACTCGCTTGGCTCTCCTTGATATTTTAGCAATAGAATCCATCTTGTACAAAAAATCTCCTGAACATGTTTGTAACATGATAAGAAATGCAAATTCTATAGAATTTTAAACTGTAAAAAGACAGTTCGTCATGAGCGACCCTCAAGATAATATAATCAGTCATATTTAAGATAGAGTATTATCGATTACCATCCACTTTCAGCTCATCAGAACACGTTTAAAGCTGAATAAAGTACACTTGACCACAAAATACATGATGTGGTAGAAATTTCATGGAAGGCATTTATTGGGAGTAAACCTTCAACAAAATATATTCAATATTTTGAAGGTTGGTGGTTGTCATCATATAAGGTATACAGTCCGACACAATATTCATGATAGTAAACGGGCACAAATGAAGTGTAAAGTAAATAAGAGAGCTCAGGAACTGGTATAATCAGATCAACATCAAGCTCCCAACACCAAAGGGAAAGACAGACAAATACAATAAAGCAGCCACAAAATAAACAGATGACAAGCAGTGTTGACAATTCTTTCCCAAAAAGCTGGGAACTCTGTTTCCCAAACTTAACTGAATATATAATCGACCTACATAATTGTTAAAAGACAAACATTAGAAAGTGAAACACTACATGACAATTAACAAAAAATACAACAATGAAAGTACCACCTTGGAACGGTCAGTAATAAATTACTGGGGGCTAAAGCTAACTTCACGAGATCACAACCCTAGCCATCAGCCTCCCTGGTGGTTAAAACATAATTTGTTCGGTCCGTGTGAAGATCTTCTAAAGCTAACCAGAACATACATTCTTCAAGCTGATCATGCTGATATGGCTACTTTTAACCAGTATGCTACTCAGTATGCTGTGAACTCAACTTGTAAACTGTGTAAATCTGCTTCAGAGACTCGTCAGCACTTCATTGGAGTGCGCATCGTTCGACGCTGAAAGGAAAGCTTATAAAGAAAAGTTGACAACAAGCCACTTACTCCCTGCGGAGCGTATCCTTCATCTACGAGCTCCAAAATTTCTGACACTGTTAATTTTAGATGTTTCAGTAACCACTGATACAATTAGGCTAGCTTTGAAAACTTGGGGTTTCTGGAACTTAACACATGTGAATATATATTTAGAATACATATGAAACGCGTTGTAGCTCTCCGACGTATCACAGAAGTTCGGTTTTATTACAGAAAGTAATACATATATATATATATATATATATATATATATATATATATATATATATATATATATATATATATATATATATATATATATATATATATATTACGTGCATTCAATACATTGGTTGTATAGGAGGTCACGTATTTGCATCGTCAAGACATTGATTACACAAACAGACGGTTGACGTCAAGAGCGTAACAAATGACGTCAGTTTATGTTACGTTGGACGTTGACGGGAAGAACCAGATGTTGTCTGCTTCTTTAACGGGTAGATTTTGTATTTAGTCAGTTCTAATTAAAACCTAAAGCTGTACTACTCTAAAGGTATACAAGAAAAACATAGTATTTCTGTGAAGAGTGAAATATCCGTTCCTCGTGATAACTGTTTGGCAAACCTCGTGATGCCGAACCACTTTTCAGCTTACAGTCAATGTAATTGAGGCCTGTAGAAGTTCCTAAAAAGAAGGAAAAGAAAGGAAGAAAGAATTAGAGAAAGAAAAAATATATGCAGAGAGTGCTATCTGCGAGATCCAGTTATTTGTCTGAAAAGTTTTGTGGGCTTTTAATCGATTTAACTGACGAAAAGTGGTGCATGGAACCTTGTAAATGCAATATTTGTTCAGATTTAATTTTGTAAAAATAAATCATAAAAATTCTTTCTCGTTTTTATAGATTTTTCATGTCACTTTTTCAAGCAATGATATAATTCCTGACCTTCCAGTATCATGTCGCTTTTTCAAGCAATGAAATAGCTTCATGACGTTGGCTCGGTGGCTCAGTTGGCTGCGCTGTCCGCTGGAGACCAGGAGGTCGCGGGTTCAACCCCCGCCGATGTTGGCAACACTCTTTTTCCTGGAGATTGATCATGAAATATTTTCTACGGTCATTCTCTCCCTTCCGCTGATTCAAGAAGGGCAGTTGTCAGTTTCTGGCGAAAGAATGCGCACAATACTGGTTAACCGCTTAGAGGACTAAGCTTGCCCAGTAAACGTGCGGTTAGGTAAACTGACCGCGCTCGACATGACCCCATTGGGTTGACTGGGCCGTAAAATCTCAACACACACACACACACACACACACACACACACACACACACAAAAGCTTCATGGCGTTACGATATTTTCTTTTCTCTCTCTTCTTTTTTTCAAGCAATGGAATACTTTCTAGGCTTCGCAGCATTTTCATGTCGCATTTTTAAGCAATGGAATAATTCAGACACTTCCAGTATTTTCATGTCGGATTTTTAAATGCAAATGAAATAGTTTCATGACGTTATGATATTTTCTTGTCGCTTTTTTTTCAAGCAATGAAAGACTTTCTCGGCTTTACATCATGTCGCTTTTTCAAGCATGAAATAATTCACGACCATTTAATTCAAATTCATGGGAATTTATTTTAGCCAGTTAGACTTCCTTAGAATCAGAATGTTTACTGGTGATACGTCAAATGACGTTCATTCACCAGGACCTGTGATGGAAAGTTAATCCCTAGCTCTCACCAGAGAGGTAAACCTAGCCACACCACCCTTTGCTCTCCTTCAGCAGAGGTAATGATCGAATCTGGAAGGGCATTCCAATCTCTGATTGTTTAAGGGAAGAATGCCCTTGTAAATGTCAGTTCTTGTAGCGGGGGTCTGAAAAGTCAGTGAGTGATGATTTCTACTTCGACTAATTGGGGGGGTGGGGGGGGGATAAGATCATCTTCGGAAACTTGGAAATAGACAAAACTCAGGCTGAAATTTTAAATTATCTAAAACAAATATTTACTAGCATTCAAGTGTTTAAGACCGCTGAAAACATGCACATTTTAGCTATAGTCACTTCAAACTTGAAGACTTTTTAGCATTTTCATAGCTTAGGAAAGGTAATACACAATATTTACTTAAATTTAATAATTTTGAGCATCTTTCCTCACCTTCGAACATAAAAAATGGCTTCAATTTAGGGTTGCTAAAATCGTCAGTCGGTTCATTGGAATCCTTGTTGGTAAATTAAATGAAATCACGTGATAAGTGTTCCGGAAGTAAAATTTTCATGACTGGTCATGGGATTTGATATCAGGAGGGCTGAGATGAAGGCTAGACTGCTGACAGGTACATATATGTCGGTAACCATTTTGTAATCATTGCCCAATTTACAATTTCCGGTGATTCCAAATTGGGTCGCCTGATTTTGAAATTTAGCGTCATTTCCTGGTTATTTAAATCTTGTGCGGGCAATAACTCTAAAAATTCTTTAAGATATTTTTGTGATACTTTACCGATATGTAGAGGGCATTGAGTAGGCAGGTGACCTTAAAATTTTCATTAAAATTTATATAGCTATATTATGAAGACCCTTTTGTTGGTTTCATTAATATTAAGCATGATGGTATATATAGGTCTAAAGTTTTTCTCGGCACCATCCCCAAGCTGGGGCATGGCTTTTAAGTCAAGGTCACAGACTTTTCATACAAATGTCATTTTTGCTTATATTATAAAGACTGATTGATTTCACTAGTATATGGTGATAGTTATAGGGCTAAAGTTTTATTAAGCTCAATCCCTGCACCTGTGCCTGATCTTTGAGGTCAAGGGCTTCATATTATGTGTGATTGAAGTTTTTCAATGTTATCACATAAAGCATATAACTGCCATCACCAGAGTCAAAGCTACATACTTTGTGCTCTTTAAAAACTGGCGGTAGCGCTCGTCGGGGGTATACGTGCCCCACTGGGCACTTTGTCTAGTTAACACATATTGTCATCCCACTAACTAAATCTAATTATGATTGATCCTAGCTCTGTTGATGATACCTATATAATTTGGACCCCCTTAAACCACACTTTTATATAGTAAAACTGGGGTTTACAATGGTATACATTATTTTTATTATTAGCTCACCTGAGCAAAAGCTCAGGGTGAGCTATTGTCATCACCCTATGTCCGTCGTCCGTCGTTCGTCGTCAACAATTAGTATAAGTTACAGTTCAGGCATGTCTGCCTCACTATTTAGGGTTATGGGTTGAATTGTTCTACCCAATTTTCTGTACTGGTGGTCCACTCTAAATCCCAGTGGTGGTGGAAACCTATATATATATATATATATATATATATATATATATATATTCTGTTGTAGGAATGGAAAACATGGCAATCAGACAAAGCAGCTAGTGTAGAATAAGATCAGACTTAAGAACGCTGTTTTCGTTCCACTACATCGCTGGTTTCTTTCCCTAAGTATCTAACCCCATGTATTTTGTGGGTAGCACAAATCAGTCTGGCAATGCAACTAGTGTAGACTTAGATCAGACTTGATAATGTGTGTCTACTGGTTCAACACTTGAGGTGTATTCTAAAAGTCTGTCCCATATTCTGGACATCATTTATCTCAGAAATGAAACTGAAATTAGTTGATCCATACAAAAGCTGTGTAGACCAAGATCAGAATTCAGGAATTCAAGCTGCTGCTTTCCTATTGGTGTAATGATCCATTCACATGTAAATTGCATGGAAATGATGACAGTCTGTTAAAACAGACCGAGATAAGACTGTAGGAAGTTGATCTTGTTCTTCACTGTGTGATTGCCTGTTTTCCATCCTTATTATTAACATTTGTCAATTTTGTTAGGAGAATCAAACAGTCAGGCTAACCAATCATACTTAAGACAGAGCATCAAGTTTGTCTACACCATTGGTGTGTCTTTTCCCTATATATTATCCATATATTATCCATTAACTTGTGTGAAACACATGTCTGCCAGGCAAAGCAACCAGTGTAGACTCAGATCAAACTTCAGAATGTTGCTCTGATTGTACCCTGTTTATGAGGCTGTTTCTCTTAATATATTTCCTCATGTGTTTTACATAGATTGCCTTATATGTTAAGGAAAATTATCATCTTTTGCATAAATGGTGATACTGATGGGCAGCTGCTGGCAAATAAAAAGTAGTACTTCCTGCGTTAATTGTCCTTGATATTTAAGTAGTTCCTACGCTCTAGAGGAATTCTGAATGAAAACTACCTGGTGAATACAACATTGATTGTATGTATTTTATACACAAGACAATATTTTTTCATATGTACAACATATGGTATATCAGAATGAAACTTAGTGCACATAATTGATAAATGTTACATATTATCATCAACTTTTACTACACCAGAAATTGCAGTTATCTGCCCTTGATATATCAGAAAAACTAATTTTGTCTATTGTTTCGTGATTAATTATCTGACTGTTAACATCATATTTATACAGTACACCAGGGATTTACAATTCTTGGCAAAGGGCAGAACACTGGCTGTCTATTTTTTAGTCAGTACCCTAGGATTTTGACACACTTTTTCCACGAGTTGTTGGGATATGTTTATGAAACTTCAGAGAGAAATGAATGATTGCGCATTTCAGTTTTTTCAGTGATAACCATCCTGTCTCTTGTGTTATTGAGGTAGTTGCCCTTCAATATCTGAACATTTGTTGTTTTTTAGGAAACAAGTGCTGTTCAGTTTTTGAATGCCTAAGTTAATATCACAGAGTGTTACCAGCTATGCTACATAATGCTGGCTATCCTGTACCATACATGTTAGCTGGGATTTTGTTTAAGTCTTCTGAATTTCTATTAAATTTACGACAAAAAGTTTCCTGTGTTAAGACAAAAGGCATATTACGGTATATGTTTTCCATTACGACTCAAAATTCCAGTATATGGTACACCCCTTTGTAAAAGGTTACAAATTTGACTGACGATCCATTTTGTAATATTCAAGCAAACAGCCTCATTTAAAATATGAATCATTTTCTCTGAATTGTCAATCAAATGAATGGCGTAAAATTTCCTGTGAAAAGACATAAGGCAACATTACGGTATTTGCTGAGCTTCATTACTTAGTATTTCGGTATATGGTACTCTCCTTCGTGGACAATTATAAATGTGACTGACGTTCCATTTTGTATTATTCAAGCAAAAGATCAAATTAAAATATTTTATTTTTTTTTTTTTTTTTGTTTTTGTTTTTTTTTTTTTAAATGTCTATCAAATTTAGGATGTAAGTTCTCAAATAAGAAGACAAAAAGGTAACTTAAGGTTTTTGATGCGTATACTGAAACAGTATTTCGGTATATGGTACTCTCTTCCGGGGACAATTATAAATATGACTGACGATTCATTTTGTAATATTCAAGTAATGGGCCTTACTTAAAGTATGTATCAATTTTTCTGAATTGTCTGTCAAATTTATGACGTAAATTTCCCTGTGTGAAGACAAAAGGCACATTACAGTATTTGTTGCGAATTATGACTTAGTATTTCGGTATATGGTACTCTCCTTCGTAAACAATTATAAATTTGACTGACAATCATATTTTGTAATATTCAAGCAATAGTCCTTACCTAAATTATGTATCAATTTTTCGGAATTTTTTGTCCAGTTGATGACAAAAAATTTCCCGTGAGAAGACAAAAGCCACATTACGGTAGTTGTTCCGCATTATGAATCAATAATCCGGTATATGGTACACTTCTTAGTAAAAAGATTTAAATTTGACTGACTATCCATTTTGTAATATCCAAGCAAACAGCCTTATTTAAAATATATATCAAATTTTCGGAAATATCTATCAATTTTAGGACGTAAATTTTCCTGTGAGAAGACAAAATGCATAATTACAGTAATTGTTCCGCATGTAGACCTAGTATTTTGATATATGGTATCTCCGTCGTAAACAATTATAAATTTGACTGACGATCCATTTTGTAATGTTCAAGCAAGAGGCCTTACTTAAATTATGTATCAATTTTTCTGAATTTACTTTCAAATTCATGACATAAGCTTTCTTGTAAGAAGACAAAAGGTACATTACGGTATTTTTTTTTTTTTTTTTTTTTTTTTTTTTTTTTTGCATTATGACTCAATATCCGGTATGTGGTATACTCCTTTGTAAAAAATTATTAATTGGACTGACGATCCATTTTGTAATATTCCAGCCAAATGCCTAATTTAAAATATGTAGCATGTTTTCTGAATTGTCACTCAAATTTATGCCATAAAGTTTCCTATGTGAAGAATTACTTAGTATTTCGGTATATAGTACTGTCCTTCGTAAACAATTATGAATTTGACTGACGCTACAATTTCTAATAGTCAAGCAAAAGGCCAAATTGAATTAAGTATGATTTATTCTGAATGGTCTATCAAAGTTATGACAAATTTTCCAAGCCTTATTTAGACAAAAGGCAGATTACTGTATTTGTTGCGAATCACGACTTAGTATTTCTGTATATGGTATTCTACCTCGAAAACAATTATAAATTTGACGGATGATCGAATTTGTAATATTCAAGCAATAGGCCTTAATTAAATTATGTATCAACTTTTCTTAATTGTCTATCAATTTTATGACGTATATTTTCCTGTGAGAAGACAAAAGACACATTACGTTATTTGAATTGCAACATGACTCACTATTACGGTAAATGGTACATTCCTTTGTAAAAAGTTATAAATTTGACTGACGATCCATTTTGTAATATAATTAAGCAAAAGGCCTAATTTAAAATATGTAACAAAAATTTTAACTGGGCTAACGATCTAGTTTGTAATATTCAAGCAAAATGCCTAAATTAAAATATGTATCATGTTTTCTGAATTGTCACTCATATTTATGGCATAAAGTTTCCTATGTGAAGCCAAAAGGCAGCATTACGGTCTTTGCTGCGCTTCATTACTTAGTATTTCGGTATATAGTACTCTCCTTCGTAAACAATTATAAATTTGACTGACGCTCTATTTTGTTACGTTCAAGCAAAAGGCCTTATTAAAATCTGTCCGAGAAGTCTATCCAATTTATGACGTACATTTTCCAATAAGAAGACAGAAGGCAACTTACGGTATTTTTGCGCATCATGAATCAGTATGATATCTTATTTACCAATATAGATATCTAATATACTAAATAAGATATCTGATATATTAAACAAGATATCTTATTTGATATAATAAATGAGATATCTTCTTTAGTAAATAAGATATATCCCATATGAGATATCATATAGCATATCAGATATCTTATATAGCATACCAGATATCTTATATAGCATATTAGATATCAATATGTCAATCCAGTTATCTTATTTAGCATATTAGATATCTTAATTGACATATGATATCTATTTTATATAAGATATCTGATATAGTATATCAGATATCTTATATATTATATAAGATATCTGATATATTAAATCAGATATCTGATTTATTGAATAAATAGTAAAACGGCTTGCTGGCATACTATTAATGATGCATTATATCAGATATCTTATATAAGATATAAGATATCAAATATAGGATATAAGATATCTGAATTAGTATATCAGATATCTTATATCCTATAAAAGATACCTTGTATCCTATATAAGACATCTGATATATCATATTAGATATCATATTTAATTTCTCATATAAGATATCTTATTTACCATATAAGATATCTTATTTGGTAAATAAGATTTCAAATATATTAATATAGATATTTGATATACTAAATAAGATTTCTGATATACTAAATGAGATATCTTATTTAATTGAATACATGAGATATCTTCTTTAGTAAATCAGATATCTTATATCCTATATTAGATATCTGATATAGCATATCAAATATCTTAAATAGCATAAAAGATATCTTATATGCCAATTAAGATATCTTATATAGCATATCAGATATCTTGTATAGCATATAAGATATCTTAATTGACATATAAGATATCTTATTTATATAAGATATCTGATATAAAATATCAGATATCTTATATATTATATAAGATATCTGATATATTAAATCAGATATCTGATTTATAGAATAAATAGTAAAACAGCTTGCCATAGTATACGGTACTCCTTCGCAGACAATTATAACTTTGACTGACGAACCATTTTGTAATATTCAAGCAATAGGTAATTGCTTAATATAGTGTATCAATTTTTCTGAATTGTCTGTCAAATATAACACGTAAATTTGCCTGATAGAAGACAAAAGCTACATTTCGGTATTTTTTTTGCATTATGATTCAATATTCTTGTATATGTATTCTTTCTGAAAAATTTTAAATTTGACTGACGATCAATTTTGTAATATTCAAGCAAAAGCCCTAATTTAAATGATGTATCAATTGTTCTGAAATGTCTATCTAATTTGTGACATAAATTTTCCTGTGAGAAGGCACAAGGCAACATTAAGTATTTTGTCGCACATCATAACTTATATTTCGGTATATGGTACTCTCCTTCGTAAACAATTATAAAATTGACCGACGATCAATTTTGTAATATTCAAGCAATAGGCTTTACTTATATTATGTAGCAATTCTTTTGAATTTTCTATTAAATTTACGACAAAAAGTTTCCTGTGATAAGACAAAAGGCATATTACGGTATATGTTTTCCATTATGACTCAAAATTCCAGTATATGGTACACCCCTTTGTAAAAGGTTACAAATTTGACTGACGGTCTATTTTGTAATATTCAAGCAAACGGCCTCATTTAAAATATGTATCATTTTCTCTGAATTATCAATCAAATGTATGGCGTAAAATTCCCTGTGAAAAGACATAAGGCAACATTACGGTATTTGCTGAAATTCATTACTTAGTATTTCGGTATATGGTACTCTCCTTCGTGGACAATTATAAATGTGACTGACGCTCCATATTGTATTATTCAAGCAAAAGACCAAATTAAAATATTTATTTATTTATTTTTTTTTTTTTTTTTTGAAATGTCTTTCTAATTTAGGATGTAAGTTCTCAAATAAGAAGACAAAAAGGTACCTTACGGTTTTTGATGCGCATACTGCAACAGTATTTCGGTATATGGTACTCTCTTTCGAGGACAGTTATAAATATGACTGACGATTCATTTTGTAATATTCAAGTAATGGGCCTTACTAAGTATGTATCAATTTTTCTGAATTGTCTGTCAAATTTATGACGTAAATTTCCCTGTGTGAAGACAAAAGGCACATTACAGCAAAAGGCATAATTTAAAATATGTATCATTTTTTCTGAATTGTCAATCAATTTTATGGCGTAAAGATTCCTATGAGAAGACCAAAGGCAACATTACGGAATTTGCTGCGCTTTATTACTTAGTATTTCGGTATATAGTACTCTCCTTCGTAACGGAAAGTTCGTTTTAAATAATTCCAGATTTGAATGGTGATCTATTTTGAAACCTTCAAGCTCAAGTCCTTATCTGAAATGTCTATCCGATATCGGAGGCATATTGTGGTAAACTAAGACCAAAGGCAGCATTACGGAACTTGCTGCTCATCATATCCCAGTTTATACATAGAATAATTTCTTGATTATGAGTGGCGACTTTTTTTGGAATGGTTAAGCTCAAGTCATTACCTGAAATGTCTATAAATATTAGGCGCATAGTTTGGTATAAGTAGACAGAATGCAACTGTACGGTATTTGCTGTGCAACCATATTTTAGTTTATAACATGAATAATCTCCTTCTAGCAGCTAAAAATTTGAAATTTTCAAGCAATTGTTCTTATTTGAAACGTTTATCTAATATACATGTAGGACGCCACTGTTGGTTAAATATGACCAAAGACAATATGGTGGAACTTGCTGCTCAGCAAATCCTAGAATATAATATAAGCCTCTTTTCTTTAGAAATAATTCCAAATTTGAGTGGCGATCTATTTTGAAATCTCCAGGCTCAAGCCCTTATCTGAAATGTCTATCAAATATAGAACGCATAATTTGGTATAATAAGACCGAATGCAGCAGTACAACACTTGCTGCACAGCGGCATATCTTAGTTTATAATGTCAGAATAATTTTCTTGTAGCAACGTCCTTTTTAATTTTTATTTTACTCTGCAGGAGCTGGTGTTTGCTGCGTGGCGGCCGTAAAAAGTCTCCCCGTGCATCATCAAAGTGCAGGTTCTATTTTATTTCCTTTGGGATCATTGAGCCCATCCCTTTTTTTTTTTTTTTTTTTTTTTTTTTTTGTTTAAAACCAATACCAATTACGCCGGCGCTAGGAGGCGTATGCAGCCTCGCAAACTACAGTGTGCATATGAAATGACTCAATCAAACCGAGTCTCCGATTTTGTGTGTTCTTTGTTTCCAAAGGCTATCCTTTTGCCGCGTGGCGGCCGTAAAAAGTCTCCCCGTGCATTATCAAAGTGCAGGTTATATTTTATTTCCTTTGGGATCATTGAGCCCGTCGTGTTTTTTTTTTTTTTTTTTTTTTTTATTTTTTTTTTTTAATCGAATACCAATTAAGCCGGCGCTAGGAGGCGTACGCAGCCTCGAAAACTACAGTGTGCATATGAAGAGACTCAATCAAACCGAGTCTCCGATTTTATGAGTTCTTTGTTTCCAAAGGCTACCCTTTAATTTTTATTCCAAATCAGGCAATCTACTTTAAAATATTCAAGCAAACGTCTTTATTTGAAATGTCTATCAGATATTGGACGCAACTGTTGGTTAAATATTAACAGAGGCAACATTATGGAACTAGCTGCTAAGCAAATCTGAGAATATAATATTGGAGTACTTTAGTTTAGAGATAATTCCAAATTCGAGTGGCTATCAATTTTGAAATCTTCTAGCCTCAAGGCATTATCTGAAATGTCTATCCTATAAAGGAGGCAATTGTTGGTGTTAAAAGAACACAAGCAACATTACGGCAGTTTCTGCTCAGAATATAATAGTATATAACATAAGAGTAATTTCTTGAGTAAAAATTCCAAATTTGAGTGGCGACATTTTTTACAATCTTCGAGCTCAAGTTCCTACCGGAAATGTCTATCAAATATTGGACACATATTTTGGTATAATAAGACCGAGTTCAACAGTACGGCACTTGCCGCTTAGCATATCTTAGTTTATAAACTGGGCCTTCACTGCTCGTATATGTCTGACGACGCGTTTTAGCATATAACATGAGAATTACCTCTGTTGTAAAAAATCAAAAATTGACTGGCGTTACGATTTAAAATATTCGTTACGCTTTTAAATATTCAATCAATTGAACTGAACGAGATTCAAATAAACGACGCAAATTTCAATGTAATAGGACCAATGCAACACTAGAGATCTTAACCGGCGATCCATGAAATATTCAAGCAAAATAGCGTATCTGAACTGTCCATCGAATATAGGACGCAAACTTTAATTGGTATAATATAAGAATAAATGCAACATTACGGAGCTTGTCGCTCAGCTTATCTTACTTTATAACATAAGAATAATGTCCTTGATCGAATTCTAAATATGACAGGCGACTCATTTTGAAATATTCAAGCTAAGGTCCTGTCTGAGATGCGCATCAAATTTAGGGCACAATTTCGGGTGCAATAAGAAAAGGCAACAGTACCAAACTTGTCGCTCAGATTATCTTGACATTAAACGTAAGAATATTCTTCTTTGATCCAATTCCGAATTCGGCTGGCGATCTATTTGTAAATATTCAAGCAAACATCATTATCTAAAATGTTGCTCAGCATATCCTAGTATATAACAACTAATTTATTTAGAAGAAAATCGAAATTTGAATGTCTATCTTTCTTGGAATGTTCAAACGCATGCAATTACCTGAAAAGTATATCAAATATTGCACGCATGGATTGATATAACAAGACATAGTTTACGCACTTGCTGTGCAGCATATCTTAGTATATAACATAAGAATCTCCTCCTAACAACTTCAAATTTTGACAGGCGGTCTATTTTGTAATATTCCAGCAAAGATTCTATTTGCAACGTTTATCAAATACAGGACGCAGCTGTTGGTCAAAAATTATCAAAGACAATATTACTGAGCATGATGCTCAGTTAATCCTAGAATAGAATATAAGATTACTGTCTTTAGAAATAATTCCAAATTTGAGTGGCGATCCATTTTGAAATCTTCAAGCTCAAGTCCTTATCGGATATATATATCCAATATGAGACGCATATTTTGGTATAATATGACCGAATGCAACAATACGGCACTTCCTGTACAGCAAATCTTAGTGTACAACATAAAAAAAAATAATTTCCTAGCAGCAACTTCCACATTTTAACGGCGATCTATTTTTTAAATATTCAAGCAAACGTCTTTATTTGAGAGGTCTATCAGATATAGGACGCAAGTGTTGGTTGAATATGATCAAAGGCAACATTATGGAACTTGCTGATCCGCATATCCTAGTATATTATATCAGATTTCTTTCTTTAGAAATAATTACAAATTATTTTTGAAATATTCAAGCAAACGTCTTTATTTGAGATGTCTATCAGATATAGGACGCAAGTATTGGTTGAATATGACCAAAGGCAACATTATGGAACTTAATTGCTGATCCGAATATCCTAGTATATTATATCAGATTTCTTTCTTTCGAAATAATTCCAAATTAGTGTGGCGATCTATTTTGAAATCTTCTAGGCTCAAGTCATCTGAAATGTCTTTTCAATATAGGACGCAAATGTTGGGTTAATAAAACCACAGGCAACGTTTCAGAGTTTGTTGCTGAGCGTATCCTAGTATAAACAATTGAGTAATGTCCGGAATAAAAATTCCAAATTGGATTGGCGATCGTTTTGGCAATCTTCAAGCTCAAGTCCTTACCCGAAATGTCGGTCAAATATCTGACCCATATTTTGGTAGAGTAAGACCGAATTCATCAGTACGGCACTTGCTGTTCAACCAACTTAGTTTATAACAAAAGAATAATATCCAATATAAAAGATAATCTCTTTGATCAATTCCAAATATGACTGGCATCTCATTTTGAAGTATTCAAGCGAAAGTCCTTATCTGAGATGCGCATCAAATATAGGACGCATGTTTGGTTGTAATAAGACCAAAGGCAGCATTACCAAAGTTGTCGCTCAGCTATTCTTGACATTAAACATAAGAATAATCTTCTTTCATAAAATTCCGAATTTGACTGGTGATCTATTTGGAAATATTCAAGCAAACTCATTACCTGAAATGTCTATCAGATATATAACGCACATTTGGATAGATGAGTGCGAAAAGACAGAAAGGTGCGAACAAATAATGTAGATCCGGATCAAACTGCACCCCACACACAAACGAACTAGTTCATATTTTAGCATGATTAGAATGTGGAGTGTGTGAGTCCGATTATTTATCTATACAATACCATTCTGTTCTATTACGCGGTACAAAACTGTATGTAAAATATTAAAAATATTTTGTAAGTCATTAGTCATTACCAACGTATTGTTGTTATTGTTTTTGTTAAAATCGTTTAGACATAATCAAATTGGATCTACTATCAAAATTATTAAATTAAAAAAATATCACAGCTCAGCAGGGTATCTCAAATCGGGTCCGGTATACACTAAAGGACATTTATTTATTTATTTATTTATTTTGCTGTTGTTGTTTTTTTTTTTTTTTTGTTTTTTTTTGGGGGGGGGGTTGTTTTTTCTACGCCATGCAATTATTCTCTGATTCCAAGAATTTAGTATTACATGGCATTGAATAAACGAACTGGTATGGCTAGCTGCCGGTTGGCGCACCAGCCACTGCAGGTTTGTTTTGAATCGGCAAAACATGTAATTCAAATTCCTTTACAAAGCAGAATTAATGTAAAAATGTAAACAATCATAACCAACTCCTGTTTTTGAAGCAAACATCAATTTATCCTTGCGCTTTTACAGTCGCACCCGAAGATAAATTTTAAAATTTATCGATTGAATTTGACATTACAAATTGGATAGCGCTCGATCTTAAAATCGGAACGATTGCAAAACAGTTACCGACATATACACTACAGGCCACTAGGGCGATGTTTAATCAGTTTTGTGTAAACCCTCAGTGCCCCTTGTGTAAACAAGAACCTGAAAATAGGGTGCATTTTCTCGTCATTTGTCAGACGTTGAAGGATATTAGATCTCCCTATATTAAGAAAATAAGAGACTTATTTGGTTGTTCCAGAAATATCGACCACGTCTTGAGGAATCCAGAGTTGTGTACACAGCTTCTTCTAGACTCAAGTCATCCGAGTGTTGCTCTACATTTGGACATAACAGAAAGGCAGACGGAGATTTTAGAATTGCGCAGCCGTGAACTTATTTATGAGTTACATTTGAATCGTGCTAGGTTACTGAACACTGAATAGAGAGATATACCAGAGAGCATAGTGTTAAGTTAAGACCACAATTGAACTCTGACATTTATATAAGTTAACTGTACATTTTGTCTACTCCACGATAAGAGTGGAGGTGCCACGTAAAATAACCGTGGGAACACTACGAGAAAAGAAGAAGAATGGCTGCCTTGTTCAAATATTTGGCTTTTGGTAAATAAAAGTAAAAACAGTATGCATAGAAGCCTCACATACAGTTAGTTTTTGCTGAATCCAAAAGAACAATAAATAAAGTGACCCAAACCAACCAAAAAACGGTTTAAAATGATTAACAAATTCCTGTTTTAGATGGATTTTTGTAAATAAACTAGACTGGTCATGGGATTTGACAACCTTTAGCATTATTTGGCAGTGTGTTCATTTCTCCTGAAGCACACCTTATTTTTTCATTAGTCAAGATAGTCAGTCACTTTATTCCAGTAGACCATAATACCTAGCGCATAACGTGACATCTGGTTAAAACGAAAGTAGAAAAACCGATACAGATAGTAGCCCGGTTTCATGTATTTTCACGTCACTAACGGTAAACCGTTTCATCATAACTACTTACAGAGACAAATGCTGAAAATAATCCTGAAGTCATCTAAATTAATATGAAAAATAATGCGAGCACAGCACAGACCTATATCTGCACTTTTCAAAAGCCCTTCACAGCATCATTAAAAAATGAATATCGGTATATAAAAATATTATGTATCTCAATAATAAATAATAAAAATCAGCAAAATATGTTCGTGACACTTATTGACACTCGTTTGGTCACTTCGTGACGCTTATTAGTGAGACCCATAATCCTCCTACTTCCGGTGACTTCCGGGAAGAAAATTGGTCAGAGCTATTTCTGCTGAAAGTATATATCACTGTATGGTACTTTGCCTTGGTCATATTCCCTATCGTAGAGCTCACTTTGTTCGCGAAGCGCGGTGTGCTCGCTATTAACTGAGCTATTATTTTATGTTCAAATAATGCAGTTCCGTGGATTTGTTGTGTGAAAGCATTTGTGTAAACAAGCCAACCATATCGCCACCATTTTGAACCAAAAGTCATGTGACTTCACGTTAATTAAGATTTCAGCAGAAAATTATCATGTGATTGTCATGTGATCACTGCAATTTTTGGCCATTTTCAAAACAAAGTACTGATGCCTTAGATTTGACATTTTCATAAAAAAATATGTTAGTCTTAGCTGTAATAAGTCAATTTAATAGATATAGGTGTATGATGGTACCTTCGAAGTTTGGTGTACTTCAGTTTCATTTATAAAGTAAATCATGTTGCTCAACTGAAATTCAGTTCATTCTTCAGCATTCAAACAATTATAATGTTTCTGATACTTTCCCTAAAAGAAAACACTTATATGATGATTTAATAAACATCAGCAAGTATTAAAAGTAGGTCATGCCTATCAGATTCAACACAGCCAAAACATGTTCGAAATTTTAATTTATATTACTTTAATATGTAAAATGTTACCATGGCAGAAATTATCAGGGCCATCCAGCCTATTTGACTGTGTATTGAGACAGAGTTATCTCTGCAATCTTAATAAGAACTATTCTGGTAGTTAAAGAAACAACATCATAGAACTGAACTTGAACAGTTTTAACATGGTGGAAAAAATACAACAGTACTGAAATATTCTGAAAAAAGAAAGAAATTGTGTTAAACATAACATTTAGAATGTTTTATTAACAACAAAGTTTTTTTTCACATCTACCTATAAACTAATAACTGATACTTCAAAAACCTGCATTTTAATCAACAACCTTTTTTTTTGTTTTTCAAAAATATGTACCACACATATTTAGTATGTATATCACAGACTATACCAATAAATATACTGCCAATCATAAATAGGACTTAGTGGGCACTTTCTGTCCAACTCTGTTGGCATAGTTAGTGGCAACATGTAGTACTTCTTCTTTGGTGTACCCATAACCGGTGCTGGCCATGTACTTAATGTGTTCAGCTAAGCCCTGCTTTTCGCAATCAGACAGTAATGTTGGTGCCCCAAGTTTTGCATTCTCCTCGATAAGCCCTAGTGTACGATCTCTGAGGGTACTTTCGGGAACCTCAAATTGACGAGCCGCTCTATAGACAGCCGTTCCATTTTGTGTGGCTTGAAAGACAGCTGTCATTGATGCCATATCATACTGTCTGTATATAGGTCTCTTTGATTGGGCCTGAAAAATAATGGACCTACTTTGTATGTATACTTCAAATATGCCAAAATAAGTTTTTGTTGCAGTAAAATTGCTACTGGTATTGAGGTGAATCCTTAAATTATTTTTTTTTTACTTTTTTCACATTTTTAACTTAGACTTGGGTTTGAGTTTGTAGTGGGGACCTTGTGAGTGCAACTCCTCCTACATTTTTATATCGGTCCCTCTGAAACTTCACAAGTATTTTAATCATGGTCTGAAGATATGCATGTGGTTTTTACAGAATCTTGATGTAATTTTTTCAGATTTTTCACATTTTTAACTTAGGCTTTTTTTCGTGCTTCAATACTATGAAAGGGTATATGTAGTAGGTACTATCCACATGATTTTAAGCATAGTCTGAAAATATGCATATGCTTTTTACAGAATCTTGAAGTAACTTTTTTTTTTTACTTTTTTCACGTTTTTAACTTTTAACATAGATTTTTTTCATGCTTCAATACTATGAAAGTGCATATAGTAGTAGGTACTTTATGAGCACAACTCCTCCCACAGCTTTAAGCAAATGCTTCTGAAACTTTACAGGCATTTTGCTTGTGTGTGCTCTTGTAATCTTGAAATTATGTTTTTTGATTTTTTTTTGTATTTTTTCCACATTTTTAGCTTCAGTTTTTTTCCTGCTTCAATACTTAGGTAAGTGATACAGGACCAATGGTCCTCTGGTTAACTTACTCATTTTTAACAGCTCAAATAAAATAAGGCGGGGGACATAAATTCTCTATGGAATTTGCTTGTTCCTTATGATTCACTTTGATTAGCTATTCATTTCCAATGACCGCCTCTTTAAAGTTGATCAACATATTGAAGTATGCAAATTAGTAACTGTATTTACAAATTTCGTTTGTATTCATTTATTTATACGTGCTTTGTTCTTGGTCTCTTTGAATGTTTGCAAATTATAATGAGTTACATTTAATCTACAAGCGTATAGCAATCTCCATCCATGGATTCTTTAACATAAGATGTGATTGTATGAAAATAAAATAGTTTATTCATATACATGTGATAAGCTTTCGATGACCATGCTGGAGAATTGGTTTTCATTTCCTGGAGATTGTATTCTCCTTCCTGGAGACTATTTGACGACAAGTTTGACACATCATTTCAAAGTTTTTTTCGGTAAAAATTAGAAAAAGAAAATTCAAGCAATTTCATGCTTAAAATGAGCATACCCATATTTTATGCTGCTTTGTGATGTGTGTATATTAAGTCAGTTAAGTTTCTGCCTTATGGTGTCATCAATAAATATGTAAAAAGAAAGAAAGAAAAACAGACAATTTTGTTGTTATTCCACATCCATAATAAATTGACCAAAGGGTTTTCCTAAATAACTATTTATAGACAACTGGTTCTAGTTGATACAGCGGGAAACAGGAGAGATATGTCACTGGGTTGGATGGGGTCTACATTGGGGGCCCAGGCGTTTGGGGGTCACTGGTTCTTTATGATTCACTTTGATTAGCTATTCATTTCCAATGACCGCCTCTTTAAAGTTGATCAACATATTGAAGTATGCAAATTAGTAACTGTATTTACAAATTTCGTTTGTATTCATTTATTTATACGTGCTTTGTTCTTGGTCTCTTTGAATGTTTGCAAATTATAATGAGTTACATTTAATCTACAAGCGTATAGCAATCTCCATCCATGGATTCTTTAACATAAGATGTGATTGTATGAAAATAAAATAGTTTATTCATATACATGTGATAAGCTTTCGATGACCATGCTGGAGAATTGGTTTTCATTTCCTGGAGATTGTATTCTCCTTCCTGGAGACTATTTGACGACAAGTTTGACACATCATTTCAAAGTTTTTTTCGGTAAAAATTAGAAAAAGAAAATTCAAGCAATTTCATGCTTAAAATGAGCATACCCATATTTTATGCTGCTTTGTGATGTGTGTTTATTAAGTCAGTTAAGTTTCTGCCTTATGGTGTCATCAATAAATATGTAAAAAGAAAGAAAGAAAAACAGACAATTTTGTTGTTATTCCACATCCATAATAAATTGACCAAAGGGTTTTCCTAAATAACTATTTATAGACAACTGGTTCTAGTTGATACAGCGGGAAACAGGAGAGATATGTCACTGGGTTGGATGGGGTCTACATTGGGGGCCCAGGCGTTTGGGGGTCACTGGTGATTGCACTCACTCAGCAAAGTTTGGGGAATTGAGCTCAAGCTGTGTCGGTAGCACCCAAGACCCCTTGAGCCCTATATTGTATGAGGTTGCCCTGGTGACAGGTTTAAAGTTTGTAAGTATCAGACACCATTATCTGATAGGCACTAAATGTACAATAACAACTTCAAGGCAGGGTTTTGATTTCTCAATTTTGGATTTATTTAAAAGTTTCTGAAATGAATAAACGCGGTGGATGCAGACTATTTTTTTAATTTTCTGAGTCATAAATTGTCACTAAAACACTTTTCACTTCACTTTTCACTGAGTCCTACTTTGTCACAAATACTTTTCACTGGAATTCACTGAATTTTCCCTGAAGTCCCAAACACTGAAATCAGAAGTCCTGAATTGTCTTTTTGTTGTAACGCGAAGTTCTGGCACTTTATTTCATGTAATTGTCCTAAATTTATGTCACCAGCTCCTATATATGTTTCTAAAATTAAAGTTCATCAGTAGCACTTAAGTTTCAAGAATTAAATATAAATTTCTCAATTTTCACTTTTAACTCCTAAATTCCTGTTGTTTCTTAAATTCTATTAATTTATATTTCTGTCCTTATTTCAATTTTATGCATTTCTGGCTGAACACACAAATTTTTACAAAGATTAGTAAGTCTCTACATAGAACCAAAATTAATGTCAAACGGTCTATGCAGGGTGTACAGTGTAATATTTTCATGTGTACAGTTCGGTGGCTAGTGTAAACTTTCAGTTTCCTTCCAAGTTCAAATGTCCCAAAAGTTTCCCTTTTCTCCATTCAGCCAATAATTGGATCCGATAGAAACAGCCAACCAGTAGTCAGTTTCTGCAGGTCCAATCAAACTTTCTGTTACAAGAGCTGCTCAGAGGGGCCAAAGTGCTGTAAGCCAAACTGCTAAAATCACAAGCTATCAGAAGTTATCTCAAATATCAAAAGAGTTTCCTCTTTGTGAGTGACAACAATTTCCTAATTAAACAGTTTAATTTTCTATCAAACCAAGCTGCAAGCCAAAATTGACAGAGTTACCTAAGTTTATGGTTATGCTAATAGGTGCTAAGGGTTTCCAAGCCTTAAGCCAGCTAGTACTCTGATACAGGTGATAAACTTCCAAGTCCATAAAACTTTGTTCAATTAGCCTGTCTGAACACCCAAAAAACTGTGAAAAAAGACCTTTCAAACTTGATGAACAATACTTTTAGAAAGCCTAATTTCTGAATTATAATTGCTCAAAATACTACATTAAAAATCTTCATTTTCCCAAATTATGAAATTATGCTCTCTTTCCCATCCATCTCACTTTCTCACTATATGACCTAAAAAAATATCAAACACAATTTCCCTCCTTTCTGACTATTTGACATTAAAAAAAATATAAAAACCATTCTGACCTCTCACTCCAAAATGGCCTGCGTCATGGGCATTTACTGTGAAATCTACCTTGAATTATTCTCTTTTTCTGGCATGTTATGGCCTTAAAAAAAAAAAAAAAAAAAAAAAAAAAAACAGATCCAGATTAGATGCTGATGTTTGTGATGTCTGATCAGGATCTACACTGTTTTGGAATTATTTCATCAAATCTGGGACCAACAAACTGCAAACTGTGAACAAAAAAAAAAAAAAAACAAGGTGCGTTCCAGCAGTGCATTCTTTAATCACTCTCAGTTGGGATTAAAGAGACCATTGATCTTTTTGACATACCGACAGCACCTGGTGTTTTGCAGTCTCAGTGTACATGGTATTCTCACATGTTACACAAACCGATTAATTATCAGACTACCATCACTGATGATTCGTGTTAATTGCTTCAACTTGTTTACTGCGAAAAGGACAGTGAAGTATTGATTTTCTGACTGTTTGGATAATGACACAAATAATTTGTGCTGCTGTAAGTTTCCGTGACCCAAAAAAAGATACCAATTCCAGGTAAAATTAACAGGTACCTTTATTAATGCGTGAATCACTTTAACATCTCAGTGCATCTTATCAATGAATACCGTTAATTGCCAGCAGACTAACAGCACCAATAATTGCACCCTGCTATGAAGTTATGCATGTACAGTTAATCTCTTGACTGTTTGTTGTTTCAAGTCAGTACTGTAGATACCCTACATATGCACAAAAAATGGACGGCTCAGAATAAAATTATAGGAAAATTCAGCTTCCAGGAGTATTTGCATTCTTTCAGGGAACCTGGGAGATCAGCTCCATTTCCGGGAGCCTCCTGGATGATCAATCACATGTATGTATTCAAAAGGATTATTATTTATAATAGTTTAACATGTTACTGACGAGTAGCCTATACAAAAGAATTTCCACAGGTTCAAAAACTGCAGATTTTGTCAAAACACAACTCCTACGGCAAAGTAAGATTCGATAGTATGAGTTTCATTAATCATTTGATATTTACACAATTTTAAAAATGTTCGAACATATTTTAAATGATAATATATTGTTAAAAAGGCTGAAGTTCTCCATTTAAAATAAAGTATTTGTATCTTTTAAAAAATGAAAATCAAATAATATACTAGAAATTTCTGTTTGCGCAGCGACAGTTAATAATTTGCGTTGTGACCAAGACCAAACCCTTTGCCAAAATTAGAGGCTATAAAATCCTTTTGAGAGAATAAAGTTTCTATTTTTTGTTTATGAAACAGTCTACAAATATTATCCCTCAAAAATTGGCATAAAAATTTCTATTTTTTTGTTTACGAAATAATCTACAAATATTATCCTTCAAAAGTTGACACATGACTTTAACAATTAAAATGCAGAATAATCAGTATTAATAATGATTGATTTTCCACTATTGGTAATGGAAAATCTCATAATCAACCCCTTCTTCATCCTTTTTTGGCCTGATTTTTGCTTTCTGTGCAGTTTATAAAAATACTTCTTAGAGTTGAATGGCAAACACTGTAGACCCTGATCAGACTGCTCCTTCAGGGGCTACACTGTTTGCATATGAAATTTCGTCAGACACTTTAGTGTATGAAATTTTAGGACAATTACTGTAAATAAAATAAACATTCTAATGTTTGATTTTCAGCAAAAACAGGAACCGGTAGCCTGCAACCCTAAAACGGAGACTGAAAAATCCCATTTCTTTCTATATATACGGCGACACCCACATTTTCTGAGTATTATGGGCAGGTCTTCCAGGGTAGAAACCAGTACTAAGCAATGTGGATAAAGTATCTTGCTCAAGGACACAATGCTTGGTGCTCGTTAGGGTTGAACACGCTAACTCATGATCCTGAATCCGACGCTTCACCACTGCACCACAAAGCTCCATTTGGATAGGAATAAAAGTATGTGATGAACTCTGTTCATTGTGAGTTAATACATTTGTATCTAGAGCTATGACTTTTACTACATTTCAGTTGTGAGTCTGATGATGTACATGGCATCATATGGATTTGGCATGCATCATTGTAAGGAAGGGATTCCGGACAGGAAGATTGACACAGCTTACCTTACCATAGATAAGGATACAAATACTACCGTAATAGTGCAGCTTGTGACTGCAGAGTGCTATGGGGTTAGTTGATGAATTATTTAGCCGTAAAAGCCTCTCACAACAGCTGCAGACAACATAACTTTATATATATATTCTTTTTTTCTTTTAACCTCTTGCTGGACACGACATGCCCTGTCTTAGCAAACAGTGTAGATCCAGATCAGTTGGCTTCTGAAGAAGCCAACTGATCTGGATCTGCACTGTTTGTCATTAATATGTGAATTTCTATAAAAAAAACTCGGATCAAGAATTTGATTGGCTGAAATTAGAAGTGGGCATGGCATCTTAATTTATTCAGCAAGGCAAGGGTTAAGAGAAAATGAGGTGGGACATTTCATGTTAATTTTCTGCATAACAAGCAGACAATTTACATGAAATGTCAAGACTTATTTTCTTTTTTGATAAAATGCATCTAAATTGGCATGTAAATGCTCATCGTTTTTGTGAAATGTACCACAAAAAAACCTTTATTTTGCTCAAAGTAAGCCTTTTTAAACACTTTTATTTTTCCAAGGATGTTGCCAGGAGATCTGCACGTGTGTAATTGTGTTGTTTAAAGGGCAAATATAAAGGTTTTTAAAATATTCCTGGTTTTCAGGGTGTTGATAGAATGCTTTAAGAGAATTATTTTGTTGAAAACCCCATCAAAAAATTCCAATCCAATCAAAAGTTATGGTGATTAATTTACGATACCTACCTTTTTTCCTGTTAGAGTAACCTCCCTTGGATTGTGTATTGATTAAGGCCCACAATGCAATATTCTGTGATGTCATAGTGGAACTTAAATTTTAAACTGAAATTTTAAACAGGAGTGTTCTGCATTTCCTTATATGCTACACAGTTTTTCTCCTTAACCATTATTGAAATTTGTCTCTGTCCATAAATAAGCCCATGAATAGAGAATTTAACTCAAAATTTAATCTGTTATTTAAATTTAAAGCTAAATTTTAAAATGTTTAAAACTTGACTAATATTAAATTTTTCGTAAGTTTTTTTTAATAATAGTGAATTTTGGGTGTATATCATATAAATGAATGCCAAAAAAGTCAATTTTGGCTAATTATTAAGCATTGTAACTGGATTTTAAATTATTTAAATGAAATTTTTAAATTTGAAATGTAACACTTTAAACGGAAAATAAGAGCTAAATTCCTATGTATATTAGTTTAAAGGAGCTGAATAAATGAAACAATATGAAAACTGAATTGATGCAGATTAAAGAGCAAAAAATATTGGCAATTTAAAAAAGTTTAAAATTTTACTGTTCCCTTATGATGTCATAAAAAGGCTCATGAATATTAATGAGGCAGCCTGAATTCAATCCTCTTGGATGTTAAATATCAAATTTCAAATCGCAATATTTCAGAAACCGTTTTAAGATAATTTGATGCGGTTTTCGGCAGTCACCTCCTTACTGAAGTGCCCTTAAATATTTAATAGAATTAAAACCTTTTTATTTGCCCTTTAAAATACATTTTGATAAGACCCCAACATAATATTTTCATGGAGAAATTATAAAGCAGCAGTGCTTTATCTTACCATTTTTACCCTGGACATTCAGACAGAGATTCCTGGCAGACAGCAGGAAAGGGTTAAGACACATTACTGTGAGTGGCAGGGTGGTGGCAAGGGCCTGCTGAAATTGCAGCAAATGAGGGCATGGGGTATGTTGTTATTGTTGCTGTTGGTTGCTTTTTCAGTCATCTATCTTTATTTCTTCCTTCCCTGTCATCTGCTAACTTCTCTATCCCTTCTCTTCCTTTCTCTGGGAGACTGACACCAAATGACCTACAAGGGTTGACATGTCATGAAAAAGGAAGTTAAACAAACAAAATAAGACACATTGCCAGGTACCGTAGTCAAATAGATATGTTCATATTTCAGGATAAGAATATATGGAGTTACAGTTCGAATATCTGTAGTTATCAACTTTTAGCACTCAATGGGTAAATTCTGCAGATAACACAATGTTTTGGTTTGTTTTGTTTTGTTTATTTTTTTTTTTTCTTTTATTTTTGTTAGAAAAAAGGGATTGACATTGCATACAAATTTAGGAGACAATTTGCATGCAATGTTAAACCCAATTTTCTAATGTTAAACCCAATTTGCAGGCAGTGTCAAACCAGTTTTCTGGCAAAAAGAAGAAAATGTTTTTGAATTTTATATGCTGAAATTTTAAACTAGGATGGTAAGCATTAAGATGTCTATATTTGTTGTTGTTGTTTTTTTTTATTACAGTGTGAGATACAGAATGTAACCTATCTTGTCCCAGAACAGACCAACTGTACTGTATTGGTTGATACTAGATGGAAGATGAGGGTACAGCTGATTTCCAATGATACAAAAGAACTCCTCACAGCTTGCAAGTAAAGTGAAACCTCCTTATAATATAGTTCATTACAGCATGGTTTTGAAAACAACTTGGTTTGCAGATAAGATTAAAACAGTATTTTAGCCAAACAAAAATGTATGGATTATATAGAAAAATGGTCTTTTAAAAATGTATAGATTATATAGAAAAAATGATGATAAATGGTTGAATGGTCATTTTTCTGTATAATCTATACATTTTTGGTAACTTTTCTATATAACTTACACTTTTTTGTTTGGATTTATGGTCCTTTTTCTCCGAAATCTAATTATTTTTAAAAGACCTTTTTTTTCTAGATTATTTATATACTTTTTGTTAGATACAGCAAAGTTTTTATTTAACCCTTGTCCTGCTGAATAAATTGAGATGCCACACTCACTTCTAATTTTCAGCCAGTCAGATTACTTGATGCAGATTGTTGCTATAAATTCACATACTTAATGGCAAACAGCAGATCCAGATCAGTTGGCTTCTGCTGATCTGGATCTACACTGTTTGCAAAGGCAGGGTATATTCGGGTTCAGCAGGACAAGGGTTAACATGGTTTTTTTCCTTAGATCTGAGTAACAGTATGATAAAGAGGTGATGGAGTATTGATAAATGGACTATTGCCAACAGAAAAACACTTTGTAACATGGCCGTAATATAACAACAACAGCCTCTTCAGCCTTGCAGTCTGGCCAGTGTTAATGCTATTTGCTGCTGTATTTTTCATATTGTATCTGTATCCATGCATCAATACAGTCTGAATATGGTATTTGCAAATGGACAGAATAAGTCATTCTATGCATGCACACAGTCTTATCAGATTGAATGTTCAGTCTGATATGGACCCATGCGGACTGCATATATTTAAAGAAACCTTCATACTTGGCATTGCCTAAATGTTGTGGGTACTTATTGAAGTGCTTCGTCAAGGTGTTTCTAGCAAATTCAGACGGCATATATTTTCATGAAGCAATAAGAAAACCATTTATCTGAATAGCCCTCTCTAATTTTTTCTTCTTATTTCAGAGAGAGTAATTTAAGTGAGTCTTTCAAAGAAAGAGGAAAGTATATGGTTTCTATCCAAAATCTTACATGTTCTAAAGTCATGCAACTGAACTCTCCAGCAGACAACAATATACGTAAGTTTATGTCTTTGTTTTATTACTTTTTTCAAGAAAAAAAACAGTAAAGGTCCAGCTTATCATACATACCCATAATGTATTATTAGAGCATGCTATTATCCTCTTAGAGAATACAGTGTAATTGTACTGTGGATTAATTTTAAAAAAAAAAGATGTAAAGGCTCCTATGATATTTAGCTGCTCTACAGTCTAATCATGACTTTGCTGTTCACATATATCTTGTAGACCCTGAGCTCCAGATAAGGGAAGCAACCAGATAAATATTTTTCTAGTTTAACAGGAAAATATAGATTGTGAGTACACATTAGTAGTGTCATGGCAAAGTAATTCTAACAGATACTCACAGCATATGTTTCAGTGGAGAAATCTTTATCATGTTGTGGAAAATAAAATTAAATGTTAAAGCATAACATGTCTTATTTATACCTCACACCTTTTTGTCCTATTTACTTTTAGTTTCTCAATGGTAAAAATGAAATTGCACTCCTGAACAGGGCCTAATCTACTCTGAAACTTTAATTTCAGAAGGTCTTCATAGAGTGATTGATTTTTACTTTTGGTAGTAAATTGGCAAGACCTTTTAAGCTCACCTGAGCATGAAGTGCTCAAGGTGAGCTATTGTGGTCAGTCAATGTCCGGAGTGCTGCGTCAACAATTGAGTCCTCCGTGAAATCACCTGACCAGTAAATGACACTAAAATCTGACCAACCAAACTAGCTTACCAGTTAACGGTCAATGTTATTGCTTAGACAAACAATATTACCTATGTACTTTTTCATTGATAAATACAGGTACGAATGCAGATTTCATTGACAAATACAGGTATCACGATATTGTTTGTCTAAGGATTTATGCATGGGCGTGGTTATAGCCTTCTGACGGAGGAGTCAATTGCTTTAAAAGCCTACTCCTCCTACACCTCTGGGGCAATGGACTTGAAACTTGATAGGAAGCATCGGGGTGACTTGTAGATCAAAAATAACTAAAATAGTTCCGATCAGAAATCCAAGAATATATTTTTCGCTTCTTCTCCTGAACCAAAAGGCCAATAGACTCGAAACTTAGTAGGAAGCAACGGGGTGAATTGTAGATCAAAAATAGCTAAATATGTTCCGATCGGAAATCGAAAATGGCCGCCATGGCGGCCATCTTGAAAATCTATTTTTCACTACTTCTCCTGAACCGAAAGGCCAATTGACTCAAAACTTGGTAGGAAGCATCCAGGTGACTTGTAGATCAAAAATAGCTAAAATCGTTCCGATCGAAACTCCAAGATGGCCGCCATGGCATCCATCTTGAAAATCTATTTTTCGCTTCTTCTCCTGAACCAAAGGCCAATTGACTTGAAACTTGGTAGGAAGCATCAGGTGACTTTTAGATCAAAAACAGCTAAAATCATTCGGATCAGAAATCCAAGATGGCTGCCTTGAAAATCTTTTTTTCACTTCTTCTCCTGAACAGAAAGGCCAATTGACTCTAAACTTTGTAGGAAGCATTGGGTTGACTTGTACATGTAGATCAAAAATAGCTAAAATCGTTCCGATCGGAAATCCAAAATTGCTGCCATGGTGCCCATCTTGAAACTTTTTTTTTCGCTTCTTTTCCTGAACCAAATTGCCAATTGACTCAAAAATCGGTAGGAAGCATCGGACTCTCTTGTAGATCAAAAATAGCTAAAATCATTCCAATTGGGAATCCATGATGATGGCCATCTTGAAAATCTATTTTTCGCTTCTTCTGAACCGAAAGGCCAATTGACTTGAAACTTATTAGGAAGCATCGGGGTGACTTGTAGATCAAAAATAGCTCAAATCGTTCTGATAGGAAATCCCAAATGGGGGCCATGGCAGCCATCTTGAAAATTTATTTTGAACTTTTTCTCCTGAACCAAAAGGGCAATTGTCTCAAAGTTCATTGGAAGTATTGTGGTGACTTGTAGATCAACAGTAGCTAAAATTGTTCTGATTAGAATTCCTCCTAGATGGCCGCCATCTTGTTTATGTTTATTATATTTTCCTGCTCCTGTGCTGTTTACATGTATAAAATCATGATTCTTCAGAAACCACTTAGCCAATTTCCACGAAATTTCACATTGATCCTACTGTTGAAATGTGGTTGAGAGTTTGTTCAAATGATCACGCTCCATTGACTGTCATGCCCATGTATTCTTCAAAACTAAGAACTGCTTAAATGATGATCTTTTCATTAGTTGCGATGATAGGATCGGAAAAATGTTGCATAACATCTGCAGTGGCTGTGTCACTCAGGTGAGTGAGCCGGGCCTCTTGTTTTATTATTTGTGCACAAAAATGCCGTGGCCCATGGGCCTCTTGTTTTATTATTTCTGCACAAAAACATACAATTATATATTAGAACTGATTGTTTCATTGAGGAACTGTAGGTCATGAAATGTTTTTTGCAAAAGTTAGAAATTTATTCTCAGAATACTCACTATATCCATGCCAGGCTTAGTGCTAATAGTTTCTTGCCAATAGATCTAGATATAAAGATATAAAATTTTCAAAAGACTTGCAATCAAAAACAAACATTTTCATGAAAGCTTACTGTACATAATATACAGGATTTTTTTGCAAAAGAATAAATGACAAAAATGTTAGCAAAAGAAAACATTCTGCCAGAGCAAGACTTACTGCAGTCATGCCTTGTATTTGTTTGCAGCTATCTATGTTGCCCTGGGCTCATTTGTTGTAGCAGCCGTTCTATGGATTTGCATAAAGAAATTCAGAAGGTAAGGTAATCTGTTTTCTCTCATTTCTCTTAAGGTTAGCAGTCTGAAAGATGTGTCTTTCCCCCTTAATAGTTTGAATAAAATCATGTTGTAATTTGTATTATTGTACAGAAAGTTGGCTGTGGCCTACTTGAAATAAGAAGCAACTAAAAATAAAAAATGGTCCAGGTTGAGTCAAAATAAAAGACTGCCTAAAGGAATAAATAAACATATCGTCAAGAGTTCCTGTTTTCAGATTAAAGTAAAATAGAATAAAAAGCAACAACAACAACAACAATATTTTTGCATAGCAGAAGCTAGGATACAGTTTTCAAACAAGAAGTACAGTCAAACTGGTCCATATTAACCCTTGTCCTGCTGAATAAATTAAGATGCCTTTCCCATTTCTAATTTTCAGCCAATCAGATTACTTGATCCAGATTGTTGATAAAATTTCACATACTTAATGACAAACAGTGCAGATCCAGATCAGTTGGCCAACTGATTTGGATCTACACTGTTTGCAAAAGCTGGGTATATCCGGGCTCAGCAGGACAAGGGTTAAGCAAACATATAAGACAAAGCTAAAAAGGGGATGCTTAAGGCAGTTGCTTGCTTAATACAGGTAAATTTACACAGATTTGACTTTTAAGGGATCTGAGAGAAAAAAATGGCCTCTCAATAGAGGTGATTGCTTAATACAGTGGTTTTTGGGACTTCTTTCTCTATGAAAACCTGGGCCCAGTTGTTCAAAGCATCGCTAGCTTAACAAGCTTATTAGTGGTCAAAATGCAAACTGTTCTAGTAAGTACAATATCTAATTCACATGTAGTTTTGCTGAAAAAAAAATGTGAGTAGCACATTTTTTCAGAAAAATATTAGCCTATATGCCATATCTAATGATCAAAGTTTTAACAATACTTTAACCAATGAGATTGTTAGGTTTGAACAACGGGCCCTGTTGTGCATATTCATTGAAATTGTAATTCCAGTGAGTATCACATCATATGAGCTGCTTCACAAGAAAAGGGCTCTTCAGACATATTGCTTTTCTAAGGGGCCAGGCATGCACAGTGTGCATGCCTGGCCCCTTAGTAAAGGCACATGTCTGGTTCTTTGGCTGAATATAACGTAGTCACGATCTACGTCACGATCTACACAGGTTGCTTATGAAGGTAAAACAGTGTTGATGGGTCGTAAAGTAGAAGTATTTGATATGACCAAAACGATGATGATAGGGCCGTAATATCTGTATGAATCTTGTACAGATATTCTGAAGCGATTTTATTTCGCATAAATATTAAGAGTTGTTTTGCAGCTAAAATGTCAAAATGTACTTGAATGCATCCCGTATACATGATTGTTTAAATTGGACGCAATTCAAATCCACTTGTTTATTTTGGACTTAGCACAAAACCATTTGTTGAAAGGTTAAAACTTGCTATTTACTTACATTAACATTTGATGCAGATGCAGGTGCTGTTTAGTCACAAGTATATGCATGTAGTGCACGTATAGAGAATACCCAAAGACTGCTGTGGGGAAAAGTAGTAATTATGAAATTATAACTTAGTAAGTGAGAAATGGTAAGTATTTGTTAACCATACTTTAAATTGAACATTATAAAATGTTCTGAATATAATTTCATTCTGTTATGTAGAATTAGTATAACTTGTGGATGAGACAGAGAGATTATCACCACATTGTCACAGCATTCTTTTGGTGAATGGGTTTTCTGATGACATATTGCGAAATACCCTCGTGATGGTCATACGACATTTAATATTGCGTAATTAACTGTTTTACCAGAAGCAAACTGTGGGAAAGGCACTTCAGGAATGCTGTAAAAGCATATAAATAGTCGTGGCTGAAACATGCTCTTCAGTTTGGTTCAGTCCAGGTTTTCTTGCGCCGAACTCCGTGTTGAGTCTGTATATAGGCTTGTCAGCCTGTAGAGAACTGTGTTCTCTAGCATAATGATTTTGAAAAATAAAACTGTTATAGAACTTAAACTTTGTTCTGTATTAAATAAAACACAGCGCGAACTTAGAAGAATAAAATACTATACGATCACAGTCAAATAAAAACCTAGTTGCGGCTACGTGATATGAAGCTTCCCCTTGTACTATTGCTTATGTGAGTGAACAGCGTAGGTTCTAACAAATCTGCATGGAGGCGCAGGATCGAGTCTTTTCAGTTAACATATTATGCTAAAACAACTCTTTTCCCATGATGCCGCTCATATGTTTTCATAGAGAAAGAAGAAAAGTAGTTATATGGCTGACCCTTTTTATCTAGAGCATAGATCCAGATTAGGAGCTTTTCCAACCAAAGAATATTGGTATTCATTTATTTTTACTCAAAAAAGTTACATTGTTTACTCATTAGAAGCATCTCACCAAGGCATTTCTAATGACAATCCACAAATATTAATCTGGATTCTCCTCTTATCTTGAGTTATGTATGGAGCTTTAACAAAATATCATGTGGGCGGTATCAAGTGAAAGATTTTTTCAAACATGAGCAAAATACACAGATTCAGATCACCCTGCGCATGTTCAAAGTATCATCTAGGCCTTTGCTCTCCGTTCTCTAGTATCCAATGATTCTGTTAGCTCTGATTAGACTGCTTGGATGTACAAGCTGATCTGTGCCTTTGCTGTCCGCATATGCCAGAAGACAGGTTTTTGCATGGCGCTGCCCAAATCAACTAAAGCTTTCCTATATCATTTTCAGATCACCTCTTTTTTTCAAGATCAGTCAGATGTTTACTACAAGTTCCTCAGATTTCACAGATCCTGTAAGTATCACACTTTTTAAGTCTTTTTTTTTCTGAATTTCATCATCAAGAGCCTACCTTGTTCCACAAGGAAACATGGAAGATTGGGATGGTTTGTATATTAGCACATTCTGGTGAAAGCTTTCTCAAAATTAAATCTCCAAATAGAAAATATGTGCCAGGTTCTATTTTGTTTATAAGTAGTATGTGGGCATGCATTATTTTGGTAACAAATGTAGATTCTGATCAGACTGCTGATGCCAAACTGCACATCATAATGTCATTTTCTATTTAGAAAGCCTTCAAAGCCTCAACTATTATATTTTTTTTTCCTTTTCTTGTATATTTGCTTCTATTGTGCATTTTGCTGTCTATATGCTTTTGTCATTCTTTTTGTTTCCTAAATGACCATGGCCCGGTTGTTCAAAGCTAACGATGTCGTTAGTTAACGATTCGTTAAAATTTAAATCAAGTGATACGCAAATATGCTGAAATTTTTTGCTGAAAAAATGTGAGTAGCTTTTGCAGTGCAAAAGCTACTCACATTTTTTTAGCAAAAAATATCAGAATATTGTATATTGAATCCGCTAAAACAGTTAACGAAATGACCCTTAACAAGCTTGTAAGCTAACGACGCTTTGAACAACCGGGCCCATACCGTAATAACCCTAAGTATTGGGACAAACGGGCCAGAGCAAACAGTTTAGACCCAGAGCAGAGGCTGCAGAATGCAGGGTCTGATCAGGGTCTACACTGTTTGTCACTTGTCCAGCAACATTCTAAACACATCAGCTGGTAGTGGAACAGACCTTTTGCAAATTTTAGGAGAAACATGGCAAGGGGTTGAGGTGTCCCAATCCCAATACTTCGGGCAAACACAATAAGTCCAGAGCTATTTATTAAATATGAAGTGCAAGGCACGAAAAGGGCGCTTATGCAATTTGCAGGCAACTCAGGCCCCCATCAGCCTTCACATTTGTGCAAGCTGATTAGGGCCTTCATTGCCTGCTTACAGAATCAATTGATATTGTAGTATATGTGGAAACATAGAGAAAGTCCAGGGCCCAGTTGTTCAAAGCTAACGATGTTGTTCAAAGTTAACGATTCATTAAAATTTACATTGAGTGATACGCAAATATGCTGAAATGTTTTGCTGAAAAAAATGTGAGTAGCTTTTGCAGTGCAAAAGCTACAGTGACACCTGTGTAAGAGAGCCACCTCTGAGACTGACTTTAGTGGTTGATGTGGAAAGGTGACTGTCTTATAAAGGTACATGTCATGTAATTTTGCTAGCCACCTTTCCACATCAACCCTCACTGTTTAAAGTCTGTCTCGTAGGTGGCTCTCTTACACAGGTTTCACTGTACTCACATTTTTTCAGCAAAAAATATCATAATATTGTATATTGAATCTACTAAAACAGTTAACGAAATGACCCTTAACTAGCTTGTTAAGCTAACAATGCTTTGAACAACTGGGCCCAGATCAGACTGCACAGCTGCACACTTATCTGGGACCTTTGCTGTTTGAGTATTCATTATGGGCCTTTTTTCCCATGTTGCGCATCATATCTTAACGACATACACACAGACCAGTCTATTTTGATCGGATTTGTGTCATTGGTTTGCATAATATCAAGAAAATTGGGCTGTTAATCTTCAGGGCCCAGTTGTTCAAAGCTAACGACATCGTTAGTTAACAATTCATTAAAATTTACATCAAGTGATACGCAAATATGCGGAAATTTTTTGCTGAAAAAAATGTGGGTAGCTTTTGAAATGCAAAAGCTGCTCACATTTTTTCAGCAAAAAATATCAGAATATTGTATATTAAATCCACTAAAACAGTTAACGAAATGACTCTTAACAAGCTCGTTAAGTTAACGACGCTTTGAACGACTGGGCCCAGAAGTTTGCCTCAGTGTTATTTTGAAGAGACCATGTATACAGATCAGATTTGTCTTTTTGTTTTGCCACATTCAAATGATATCAGTATGGACTTGAATTAATGAAAATGAGATTAGTCAGATACTTAGAATATGCATAGCACAAGGTATTGCACCGATTAGTTCTGTGTTATTTTGCAACTGAGACAGCTGAAAGAAAACAAATTTCTGTGTGAATTGAAATTTTGGACCTTTTTAGCTCAATGCATCATTCTTTGTTAGTTTTCTGTCCCAGTAGTAATATGTGAACATGTATTATTCTGTGGTAGTTTATATGAAAAGTTATCATTTTGATCGCAGGTTATGGTCTCTATTATACATGAACATATAGTTTATCATTCTTTAGTTGTTTATTATCTCTATCTCTTTTGAATACCGTATTCGACCTAATTACCGCACTGTGCGCTTAGCTTTTTTAAAAGCCACTGGAAAAACTTGTAGTAAAATATCCACCTAATAAGGGCACACTTTAAAGAAAGATCAGCAGAGGACTTCATGAGAAGTGTATTTAATGATGCTTATGCGATATTATTTTCTTTTTTCTTTATAGAAGCAGATGTTGTGGGTACTCGTTTGAATTGCCTCGACTTGTCGAGGCAATTCAAATGAGTACCCACAACGTATGTTTTTTATAAAGAAGTAGATAAAAGTACACTGGTTGTAATCTTTTACATTACTAAATTGCTTGACTGTGCGCTTATAGGAGCATGTGCGGTAATTAGGTCGAATACGGTATGTATTATTCTTTGGTAGTTGATGAAAATAAGGTGTATCATCTTTTGAGAGTTTATGATCCCTGTTGGACATAAATATGTAGTGTATCATTTTTTGTTAGTGTATTATCCTTGTTATGAATGAACGTTTATCATTCTTTGGTAGTTTGTGATTCCTGAAATACACAAACATATAAGGCATCATTCTTTGATACATGTAGTTTATTATCCCAGTTAATTAACCCTTGTCCTGCTGAACCCGGATATACCCTGCTTTTGCAAACAGTGTAGATCCAGATCAGTTGGCTTCTGAAGAAGCCAACTGATCTGGATCTGCACTGTTTGCCATTAAGTATGTGAATTTATAGCAACAATCCAGATCAAGTAATCTGATTGGCTGAAACTTAGAAGTAGGAGTGGCAACTTAATATATTCAGCAGGACTAGGGTTAAACATAAACGTGTCTTTCTTCAGTAATTTGTGATCCCTGGTGTACATGAACACCTGCATATCATATTGTCCCCCCACCTATAGTGAGGGGGACTTATTGATTTTGGTATGGATTCCGTTGGTGTCAGTGTCGGCGTCAGCATTGTCATGACACTTTCTTGTCTGCACAATATCTTGTGAACTACCGTATACAGGCATGTACTACCCGCACTTTTTTCACTCCATATCTTCAGCATGACAAAGGGATGTGGTTAATACATCCGAACAATAATTTCAGGGATTTTTTATTCCATGAAATTCGATGCGTATTGTGACATTTTCCCATTATTATGCCACGCAAGGGATTCGAGAGCAAAATAAGTCATGTACGGTATGCGTATTCATGTTTGTACCTACTGGTATGTTAATTATGCAAAGTGTCTCTCTGAAGCCTGCTGGGAATTCCGTTAATTGGCCCGTTAATCAGTCATTCATTTAATTGTTTTGATTAAGTCAGCCATTTTTATTTGTCACGTGGATGGTTGTGTTCCGTATACACGGTAGTAAAGCTACTTGCCGGTATATGACGCGGGAGACCAGCAGCAACAAGGGCATGATTAATTATGGTATTGAGTGCATTGTCTGTTGCAGTTATCTCTCTTAGTAGGAAAATAGAAGGTATCAAAGATTGTACACTGAGACTGCAAAACACCAGGTGCAGTCGGTATGTCAAAAAGATCAATGGTCTCTTTAATCCTAACTGAGAGTGATTAAAGAATGCACTGCTGGAACGCACCTTGTTTTTTTTGTTGTTTTTTTTTTCACAGTTTGCAGTTTGTTGGTCCTAGATTTGATGAAATAATTCCTAAACAGTGTAGCTCCTGATCAGACGTCACAAACATCAGCATCTAATCCGGATCTGTTTTTTTGGTTGTTTTTCTTTTCTTTTTTTTTTTTTTTTTTTTTTTTTTTTTTTTGAGAGTTCATAATTAAACATTTATTGAATATGGTTGGCCTGCACCCATTGACATTCATCACTATTTGATATCTAAAGGGGCCACAAGTAATGGATGGAACTACTTTGGTGAGTAAGGGTGAGCAACAGACCCAACATAGATCAGGCTACAAGTTAAGAAAAAGGAAGGGCAGAAAGGTTATGTCCAGCAAACATCCAGAGGTATGGCTAGGCATCCCAGCTTTAGGTCAGAGGGTTTCATAGGGCACTCCTTTTTATCCATGGAGACATGTCATGAAAAATCTACTTTATGCCATGTACAAACAGTGTAGGCCAATACCATGCTTCACATACCATAGTTGCCCTAAAATGCCTCAGTAAATATTGTAGCCCCCAAATCCCTTAGGGGGACTTGGTACGCTTTCAAGAGAGGCAACTCTGCCAAGATAGTTTTGTCTCCTTTCTAAAAAGGGTTCTACTTTAAAAGCAAAGAATTTGCTGCCTTTGCTCTAGATGAGCAAGGTATCCAGATCAGTTTTTTTTGTTTTATAAAAATATCCATGAAAAGATATGTTGTTGTAGTCATTATAAATGCCTTTGTCCAAGGCACTTCTGATGAGTAGCGGGAGTTGTAGATTCGTACACTTAGAATTTTAAGACCTTTGCAGCTTGGTAAATGATAATTTATGAGTAAACACTCTCCCTATAGTTACATTTGTGCAAAATATCACAATCATTTTAAATTATCATTTTTCTGATCCAGGCTGTACTCATTATATATAAATCATTGGCTTATAAAGGTTTACAGTAACCTGTTGTACCACCTCATTTGATGTCGTAAATATTGACTTTTCCATGACAGATAATTTTTAAAGTTTCCGTGTTTGAATGAAATTGATTGTTCTTGTTCATGAAGCTTTTTGGCCAAATTGATTTACGTTTTTCGTGTAAAAAAAAAAGTTGTGCACTAAGATTGCCCCATTTGCCCTTTAGAATGTCATTGGATTCTAACTTTAGATTACCCAAAATCAACTAGAGTTGTGCATCAGGTTGACAACAATTGATGAAAAGCCGGGTCTGACTTGTAAGAAAAATACAACCAAGATACATGCAAAACTGTACAAATTTGCAGCCTCTCATTCTAAAATTTTGAACACTTTGATTCCATACTTTTCTGCCTAGATTTTGTTTTTTTCTGCAGTTGTTTCTTAAAATATTTAGTGGATTGGCAAACAGTGTAGACCCTGATCTGACTGCTCTACTCCTGAAGGTGCCGTCTGATTTGGATCTGCACCATTTGCACATGTCATTTTGTCAGGAACTTTGGTGTACGAAATTTGAGGACATTTACCATACTACAACAACATAGATAGTTTTTTCTTGGAGAAATAAATTAGTTACAGTTGACTCTCACTATCTCAACCTCGCTTATCTCGAATAACCCTTATCTCGAAGTGAAAATCTGGTCCCTGCCTAAACATGCAAATCTAACAACAGATAAAAAATATTGTGGAAAAGAGGATAAATTGCTCCTAAGGAGCAATTTCTCCTCTTTTCCACAACATTTTCAATATAGCCCTAACTTCAAGAGTCCAATTACACATATATAAATGTTAAATGTGTTTAATCAAATTATTTTTTCCTCCATTCTGAAAATCTGATATGTCGAGGAATGGATATCTCGAAGTATTTCAGAGAGTCCCTTGGAATTCGAGATAACGAGAGTCGATTGTATTTATCTGGATAAGACTCTTATCCAGATCAATGGCTGTGCATCTTGCTGTGGATTTGCACTGTTCATAAATGGCATAAAGAAGAGTTTTCTTTTCTCTTTTATGTTCATGTATGCAAGAGAGAAATTGAGCAAGTCACATCCCTTTTGCTCTCCCCTTGTGTGTGTCTTTGCATGCTCTGTAGGTAGACTAATACTTTTAGCTCACTTATATTTGAAAGGACAGTGGGGAGAAGCCTGAGGAGCTACTGTTGCCACAGCCAGTCTCGATGGCTCAGTCAAATGCGTGTCCAATTGGTAATCAGGAATATGCGGGTTTGATCCCCGTCGGGTCCAGCAACATTCTTTCATGGAGAATGAAAGTGTGGTTAGGTAAACTGACCACACTTAACACGAACCTAATGGGTTGACTGGACCTTAAAACCCAACACAAATACAAACAAATACTGTTGTGACCCCAGTGCTGGTATTGGTATCCTTGGCACAGTTTTGTTAAATCTCTTTTAACCTTTATAGCTCCCTGGGCAAATTCAGCAGAAAAAAAAAAAAAAAAAAAAATGATATTTTTGCTTATTTTTCTCAGAAAATAGGATCTGACATTTCATGCAAATTGTCTCTGTGGAATGTCAAATCCTGTTTTCTGGGAAAAGAAAAAGAAAATATTTCAAAATGTGGTCTGCTGAAAATTTTACCCAGAGTGTTAAACATTAATAATCCATATCTCTATGGAAAGCCTGCACTGAGTTATTCAATACTTGGACTGGTGTAAAATACTGATCAAATATTTTTTTCAGCTTCTCGGTGACGTTGAGATTTTGCATTATGACGGATAAGTTTGAGCCCAGTTGAGCTACTTGTACAGCAAATCTTTTTAATTTTTATTTTCACTGTCAAACCTATATTTTTCCCCTGAAACCAATTAGTGGTTTCTTTAGTATTCTTTTCATGGTAAGGTAGAAAAGTTTGTAATTATCTGTAAATGGACTGTATCAAGCAAAACGATGTCTCTGAGTATTTGTAAGCAATGAATAGCCTGTGCATCCACAGTCTGGTCAGATTCTCCCCTGTCAGCTGACAGAAATTATTTGCTACACTATAACCTCTTTATAACACGTTTTTTTTATATAACACGGTTCAAAGATGGATCCAAAAAATGTATAGATTATATTGAAAAATGACCATAAATGGTCATTTTAACTTCATAATACATTAACCTATATATAAATAATGTGCTATTCTCTTCTGTTTTCACACCTTCCACAGAAAAAACGACCTTTCAGTCGTTAATTAAAGTCTTAAACCAGAAGGTCCCTTAGGCAATTACCTGTGTGACGTAACTCTTCCCGCTCAATTGACCACGTGTCAGTTTCTTTTCTGTGGACAAAGAAATTCAACAAGGATTATTTACCTGTGATAGAAATTTGGATTATTTCTTTCCTCACGGATAAATTTATGTATCCTTGTGTTTCTTTTGTTTATTTATCACTCCTTTCACTTTCTGTGTTATTATTTAAAATTTTCAATTTTCGATTTCATGTATTTTTGACTGGTCTTTTTCCACATGCGTTTTCGCGACTCTCGCTATTCGGCACAACGCTCGTGCGCGATCGGTTCGATAGTCGTGTTTATATATGCAGAATATTTTTGTTCTTTTCATTCCAGGTTATTCAGCAATTACAATATGTTTTTCCTGGACTTTTGTTTGCAGAGATCTTCAGTTGGCTAAAGATTCTCATGGTGGAGAAGCTGATTGTAAAGAACTTGTCAACCCTTGATGGGTTATAAGACAATTCTTTACTGATGGGAGCCCCACCCCATATGGCTATACTGCCGGGGTAAGACCCATCAAGGTGGCATCTTTGGGTACTTAGTATCCGATAAAGTCTAAGTCCACCAGTCACCAGTCATCCAGTCACCAGGCACCAGTCAACCAGGCACCAGTCAATCAGCTTCACCAGTCACCAGTCAATCAGGTGCCAGTCAACCAGGCACCAGTCACCAGTCATCCAGGTGCCAGTCAACCAGGCACCAGTCACCAGTCACCCAGTCACCAGTCACCGATCAACCAGGCACCAGTCAACTAGTCTCCAGTCAATAATTTAATTATTTTCTGGAAAGACTTAGTTTTTGACATATTTCACCGGACAAAATAGTCACGTATACTAACTTCTGGTCATTATGTCTAATTATTAAAAAATTTTTTCACTGGGCAAAGTATCAGTAATATTTCTGATACTTATACCCGGTCATATTATTATATTATTTCTGATTTTTCACCAGGCAAACTTTTACAGAAAGTGTCTGGTCAATTTTTGCCTAATAATTAATTATCTTCGGGAAAAAGTTTCGAATACTTGTGCCCGCTCAGTTTTCATATATAATCTCCCTTTTTCATCGGACTAGAGTTACGAATACTACTATCCTATCAATTTGTCAAATTACTTGTAACTTTACCGGGCAACAGTTACGAATACTAGTGTCCGGTCATTGTGTCGGGTAACTAGTGTCAAAATAATGATCACTAATTCCCGAACAATCTATTATCGTTCATAGAGCTCCATTCACGTTTAAGTCAATGGATATAGGTTATTAAGTGAAATACATAATAACTTTTTATACAAAAAATTCTGTACAGTCTTTCCCAAATCAGACTAGAATCTTTAATATTCCATTGACTTATTATAGGTGTGTAATTCCATTAATATTTTAAATTAACTTATGTTTTATCTCTTTTATCCGCTAGAAAGAGTTAAACTTCCGACTATAACAAAATTCTTACCGGGCAGCAGTTCGTAGACTAGTGCCAGGTCATTCAAATGATGTTTTATCTCTTTAATTCGCTAGAAAGCGGTTAAATTCCGGCTCTAACGAAAATTTCATCGGGAGGCACTTCGTAGAGTAGTGCCAGGTCATTCTAACGAAATTCCACCGGGCAGTAGTTTCGTAGACTTTGTGTCGGATTACTAGTGTCCAAGTAGTAGTCACTAGTACTCGCTCAACATATATTTATTTAATAACCACTATAGACATGTATAGTCTTGGATTATAGGTTATTGAATGACAGCGATGGGTTCTAATACCTAGTAGCCATTTATATTGTTGAATTCTGTCCAGTCACTTTTGAACTTGACTTAAATTCTATATATATATTTATTATTGAAAATGAATTAAGAATTATCGGTTACGATCAAATTCGCAATTCATTCACTAAGTGTAGAAGATACTTCCAGCTATAATTATATCTCTTTTATTCGCTACAAAGAGATTAACTTCTTACATATTCACCTTATTCGGCTCTAGGGCAAAGGTGAACTGTAAAACTATCGTTATTTATAAGAAGAAAAATATACACAAAGTCTAAAAAATTTTCTTCTTTCCTCCCCTGTTTTTCTTCTACATGCTCCAATATGTAATCAGCATGTAATCTAAGGAGTAAATTGACAAGAAAGTAGCAATCGATCTTTTCTACTTTCTATTAATTTTTCATTCTTGAGGTATCGGAAATTTACACCAACCAGATAAATAAATTAACAGTTTATTTATTTATTCGCTACCTCTCTAGATTACTACGATTTAAAATTCTAGTTGAGGTACATATTTTCCTTTTGCCTTTTCTACATGGAAAATAGTTGATCCGATAAGCTATTATTCTATTTTATACTATCTTTTGATTGATTATATAAGAGTCTAGGTCAGTCGTGCTCTGTCTAAACTCTGCTATAAAATAATAAATAAGAAAAAAATCTTATATTTAGGCATAGATATAATTCGATACGTTCTTTACTTTGCCTGTTTTATTTTTTCTTCTGGATCATTTAAGACTACGATAGCAATATACCAGATATTTTTGCCTCAGTAAGAATCTATTACGCCGAAGATTCTTCATATTGGAATAATAATTTTATTATGATTATAATTTCTAGACCCAATTAATCCTCGTATATTATAGGTCTACTTTATCTTATTGAGGAATAGTTTTGCTTCGACTAGCTCTATACCTCTAATATTTTATTTATAACTAGAGTCCATGTCAATCAAAATTTTCTTGCACTTTGGTATTGACAATGGATACATATTTAGTAAAGGCATTAATTATTCAGTACGTGACAGATTATTATTGCCTAAATTAGATATTATATACAATACTTTCCTTTTGATATTTTGTTTTATTGACTTTGTAACTATTCAGAAACTGCCAAAGTCAATCATTTCCTTCCTCTAAACTTACCGAAGCTCTAGATTATGTTGATATATATTTTTGATATATGCTTAGAGGTTAATTAACGAGAGTTTACCTCATAATAGCAGATATTATTATATTTATATTAATCAATCTATAGTCTAGGCTTAGACAAAAGGGAAAACATCCTTAATTACAAGGCGGTAAAGAATTAAGACACTCTTAATTATCTCTTTACCCCTCCTTTATGTTTACATTCGTTAAAGGGATCATAGTAATTCTCGCTAAGAGTTCAAGTTCAGTTTGCGAATAATGCAAAGATTAATATCTTGATATCCAGTCCACATCAAAAATGGTCTATATATATAGATAAATATCTTTTCCGAAACTGGATATTTATTTATTTTTCCACACAATAAGTCATTTCAAGATGTCGATGATTTTGAAATGCACTGCTTCAATTTATAATATAAAATATGTTTATATTAACTTCACAACTTAGTAAGTGCTGCCCCTACGTTCCTGGTCAGATCTTACTTTTGTGATACGTTTTTGAACATACTGAAAGTTTTCTCCGATTATACATTCGGTAAATACACTTTCGAGTAGTATTTATGCTTTTAAACATTCAGATTATTTGATAATTGTTGGAGATAATATATTATTCCGATATTTATATATCTATCTTCATTATTTATCTTTCTCATCTTACTTTTAAATTAGATCGACCTTCTCGCTATGTTCCAGGTTTAAATCTAGCTAACATTGTGGAACAGTCACTTTTTTATTTCCTAAACAATATTTTAACATTTTTCTCAGTATTCAGAGCATAACGACTTCATGAATACTTGGAAATAATTCAATTCTACACTTGTTAAACTAAGCCTAAAACAAGCCCTAGTTTTTTAGAATGGATATTATCCTTCGATTCAGTTCATGGAGATACATCCTTTTAGATCCCATTATCTCTATTTCAGTCATACAAAATTCTAATGACTAAGTACTCTTTTTCTACGTACGAATACAGAATATCGAGTCACTGTTGCTGCATATTGGTTAAAGATTAAACAAATTTTATCTTAAACCTATATGAGGTTAAATTAATTATTATCTCTTTCATATACATGTTTTTACCCTTCCGTCAGGGATCGCGGTAATAATATTATTACTCTCTATGGTTTACACATAGATCTCGAGAGTATATATATGTATTTTCTTCCTGAACTCATTTGCGAGTACGTAATTTAATATTTCAGGAATTACCAATTATGCAGACATAGATTTTATTCTATTAATATTCAATTCTAAAAATTTGATTGAATGTTTATCTATAAAATTTCCGGGCAGTAATTTTATAGAGAGTTATATGTTTAATAATTCCTTGCTTAATAAATAGTTATGCTTAACCTATTATTTATAGCGGGAATTTTGTTCAGTAGTATAATTTTTATTTAGTATTAATATATTTCTTACTATTCTTAAATATGCGTATAGAATAGTAATACTATCTCTTAACTTATAAATTAAGTGTTTTTTGAGATTATTAATCAGTATTATTGTATAATCTTTCTTCAGAGATTATCACACTATTACTTTTTCTCTGAGTCCTTTTCTTTTTATGAACATTTTGATTCGTATCAAAGTGGATTTTTTAACATTTCTTGATTTCCATGATTATTTACTCAGGAGTACTTTTCATGGCAATCTTCTGGTATAGAAAGATTCTATCCAGCTTATTTATTATTGCTTAATCTTATTAATACAGTAAGATTTAGCCAAACTATGACCGTCATACAGTTTGCTGCGATCAACCTTATTCTTATCTCTCTTATTCTCTGTCAAACTCTTAAGTTATGATGTTGAAAGTTTATTCTTTATTTTTTTGTCAGGACATCAAACGCTTTTATGTGTCTATGACAAAACTAATTATCAATGGTTTAGGTTGTTTTTTCTTCCCAGCAGTTATATGCAAACTCTGTATTATTTATTGCTTGACTAAAAATTCGAAATACAATTAGTCTAGCAATAGTTTTAACCATTATGTTTGTCTATACCTTTTTTCTTCTGATGGATAACTTAGTTATAGTTAAGTTAACTCCATCTACTTTTATTATCTCCCCTTCTTTAATTTGATCAAAGGGAAATAATTACATATTATGGTTATTTTAAGTCTGTGTCTGTTCATCGGAAACTGTCCTGTCGCTCCAATTAACAGAATCTAATTAGTTTATAATTCTAATAGCTTAGACTATTACAATTACATAGCTTCACATATCTAGAATTTTATCCAAAATATCTACATATGTCAGTTATCTATAGGAAACTCCACCGAGTAGACTTTTCCTTATTTATTCAAGACCCTACATAGACTACTTACAGTGTATGGTCTTGGCTTTTTGTTTTACAAATTTTGTTTTGAAAATATTTCTATATTCCTAGCTTACTTTGCGATGGAATATTTATGTTATGTCTCAATGACTCCCTTTTCTTTTTGAAGCCAATTGTTGTTTCCCAAAAAGAAAAAAAAGAGGGGGGGGGGGGGGGGGGGGGGTGGGGGGGCCAATGTTAGGTCTCTGAGACTTAAGAACTGGCTTCCTCTAGAGTCTACTAATATATATAAGGTTGTTAGATCATAACACCTTAAAGATATGCTATTTTGTGAATCTAGATCATTCTTTCTATTAAATATAGAATTAGAATGTATCTGATTCCTTTGAGTTTCCTGAGTCTTAACCAGAAGTGGTGAGATATTATTGGTGTTAGAATTAGGAGAGCACCCTCCCTCCTATTCTGCAAATTCTAGCACATTATGTATAGGTTAATGTATGATGAAGTTAAAAATGAAGTTTTTTTAAAAGTAAAACATATTTTAACGAGTAATACTTAACCTATAGATAATCAATTATCTCCCTCCGCCCACCCTCGCTTATCTCTCCTAATTGTGGTCTATTGTTTTACACATAAAAGAAACTGACACGTGGTCAATTGAGTGGGAAGAGTTACGTCACACAGGTAACTGCCTAAGGGACCTTCGGGTTTAAGACTTTAATTAACGACTGAAAGGTCGTTTTTTCTGTGGAAGGTGTGAAAACAGAAGAGAATAGCACATTATCTATAGGTTAAGTATTACTCGTTAAAATATGTTTTACTTTTAAAAAACTTCATTTTTTCAATATAATCTATACATTTTTGGTTTGGATATAACACGGTTGTTTAACTAACACAGTTTATGCTATGGACCCCAACAATAGAGTTATAAAGAGGTTGTGGTGTATATGGTGGAATATATCAGCAGACAGCAAATCCTCTATTGAGATAGCTCCGGATAATTTGTTTTTTGTTGTTGTTTTTTCAGCCAAAAAGTATTGATATTTTTCTTTATTCCCCACAAATACATATTGAGGATACTCTGTGGGGCACTTCTAATGTGTACCCACAACATATATCTCCATGGAGAAATAAGAAAACTATTTATCTAGACATGATTATCTGGAGCTATGAATGAGTCTGCAAAAGTGGAGGATGATCTGAATAGCCACATTTGGCTTATGCATGAAGACATCCTTTTGCTTGGCACCTGTATGAGAAACACTGGGGTAAACCAAAGGTCTTCCTATATGCAGGCAGCAAAAATTTATATCAGCTTCATAGCCATGATTACTGCCTACACAAGCACTAGTTAGGTGATAGCAGACTCCTCCATAGAGCATATTTATTTCCACCGACATGGATAGAAGTAAACTTTTCCTTAGACAAACATTACAAGTTTAACTTTAAATGTCCAGGGTAAAAATCATACCATAAGAGTTTTGCCTGTGTGTTTGCTTGAAAGAATTGCTTCCACAGGGATCAAATTCTTTCTTTTGAGAATAGCAGTCATTGAAAAGGGAGGCAAATATTTCCATCTCAGGGTTCTATTTGCCTCTGAAGTGATTCATTTACCTAAAGATATATATTTTTTTTTTGCACTAAATATAGGTATTTATAAGAGGGGGTATCAAGTAAATTGTTTTCTATTTCTCCACAAAAACATATGTATTCTGAAAAAGGATGCGCTCTTAAAGGAAAGAATTTGCCTCAAGGAGAGTGAATTCTTCCCTTTTTAGAGTAGACCCTTTTTATAGAAGGCGGGCAAAACAGAGTTACATCCCATGAAAGTGTATTCATTCCCTTAAGTGGGGACAATGATTTTTTTTTTTCTCACAACCGGCAATTAAGCAAGGATAACACCATGGAAACTAAGAAACTGGATGAAAAAGAAAGCTGGTAATATATAAATGATTGTGAACACATACAGTATGAGTTGTGCTAAAGGAAAATTCCTGTAGGGCATATCATGGCATTGAAGGCCATGATCAGCCTGTGAATCTGTAAAGTCTGATCAGAGCCTTTCCTTTCAGAATCATTGGATACTTTAAGATGTATAGTATAGGCCCTGTTCAGATTGTGTGGCATGGGTTACTGATCTGGGCCCGGTTGTTTAAAGCTAACGATGTCGTTAGTTAACGATTTGTTAAAATTTACATCGAGTGATACGCAAATATGCCGAAATTTTTTGCTGAAAAAATGTGAGTAGCTTTTGCAGTGCAAAAGCTACTCACATTTTTTTCAGCAAAAAATATCAGAATATTGTGTATTGAATCTCCTAAAACAGTTAACGAAATGACCCTTAACGAGCTCGTTAAGCTAACGACGCTTTGAACAACTGGGCCCTGGATTTTTGTTGTTTGTATATGTCCAAAAGACAGTGTCTCATGGTATTGCACATTATAGAATATGCCATTTTTTGTATACATGTAATACATTTAACCCTGGTCCTGCTGAACCCGGATATGCCCTACCTTTTCGAAGAGTGTAGATTCAGATCAGCTGGCTTATGAAGAAGCCAACTGATGCACTGTTTGTCATTAAGTATGTGAATTTGTATCAACAACCTGGATCAAGCAATCTGATTAACTGAAAATTAGAAGTGGACATGGCATCTTAATTTATTCGGCATGGCAAGGGCTAACATTTTTCATCATGTGGACGTACCCCACACCCTTCCCCGATTCCCCATTTTTACTATGCTAGGTAATGAAATGATTGTTTTGAATAATTCAAGCATTTTGGTGTTGAAAAACTTCAGGAATAGTTTGGGAATCATTTTTATTTAAATTTTTAAACCACAACTTAAAATGGTGTAGCCTACCTTTGTGCAAGCACATTAGAGGGGTTATAAAGTTGAAAGGTTAAGCTTCATACACTGTATATATACTGCACTAAATCATGCTGGTTTTTTGTGGACATGTTTTTTCTCTGTTACAGAAACAAATGAAACAGTTTAAACATATAAGGAAAACTCTAAAATAGACTGAAACAGAATGAAACAAATGAAACAGACCAATAGCAGTTCTCATTGATGGTCAGTTTTATTCATATCTTTTGTTACAAATAGGCCAAAAACAGACCAACAATTTATATATGATATATAGGGAAAACTCTGACACAGGATGAAACAGACCAGATACCTTGGCAATGCCTGTTACCAAACAGGGTGAAATGAAATGAAACAGATACTTTTTATAAACCCATTTGTAGAAATAGTATCTGTTTCATTGTTACATTTCATTTCACCCTGTTTCATAAACAGCATTGACCAAGGTTGTTGGTCTGTTTCATCCTTTGATAAACCATCAGTGGGAAATGATATTGGTCTGTTTCATTTGCTTCATTCTTTGTTAGTCCATTTCTGAGTTGTCTTTATATATTTTAACTGTTCTATTTGTTTCTAAAACAGAAAAAAAAAAATATATATATATATATATATATATATATATAGTCTTCTTTTTTGAAATTAACCCTTAAACTGCCAATCACAACAATTGTCATCTGCTTTGTCATCTGCTTGTGATTTTAAAAGTCATTTTTGCAAACAGTTTGGACCCAGATCAGACTGCTATCTAGGAGCAGTCTGATCAGGGTCCAAACTATTTGCCTGCATGCAAAAATAGGTTTGAAAAGTTTGCAAGAAATATTCAGCAGATAACATAAACAGAGGACATTTTCAGATGCAGATTTTCTTGGCATTTTAAGGGTTAAAGGGGTATGAATACATTTTCAGGGGATGCAAATTCTTTCCTGTTAGAATAGATTCCTTCAGAAGGGACTTGGTGTGCAGGACAGCAAAAGGGAAGTCACAAAAGATATCTGGGCCCATTTGTTCAAAACTAAAGTTGTCATTAGTTAACGTATTGTCAAAACTTGGATCATTAAATATGAAATGTATGCTAATATTTTTCAGCAAAAATACCTGCGAATTATATCCCCCCACCCCCCCTCACCCCCCCCACCCCCCCCCCCCCCCCCCCCCCACACACACACACACACACCAAGGGGGTTGTGGGGGGACATATTGGGGATGGATCCTGTCGGCGTCAGCTTTGGCATAAAACTTTTTATCTGCTCTGTAACTTGAAAACCCTTTGGAATATTTTGATGATACTTGGTAGAAATGTAGATCAGGACGAGATGACATGTTGCATACAAGATTGACAACTCTGCCTTTCTTACATTTGGAGTTATCACCCTTTGTTTTATTTGAAAAAGATTTTGTTTCTGCTCAGTAACTCGAATACCCTTTGGAATATTTTGATGGTACTTGGCAGAAATGTAGAACAGGACCAGATGACTTGTTGCGTACAAGAATGACAACTCTGCCTTTCTTACTTTTGGCGTTATCTCCCTTTGTTATATTTGACAGTGATAATCCATTGATTTCGTGTCTGCTCTGAAAGTCAAAAGCCCTTTGGAATATTTTTATGATACTATGTAGAATGTAGAACAGGACCAGATGATGTATTACATACAAGAATGAAAACTCTGCCTTTCTTACTTTTGACATTATCTCCCTTTGTTATGTCTGACAGTGATTATCCATTGATTTCGTGTCCACTCTGTAAGTCAAAGACCCTTTGGAATATTTTTATAATACTTGGTAGAAATGTAGAACAGGACCAGATGACTTGTTGCATACAAGAATGACAACTCTGCCTTTCTTACTTTTGGTGTTATCTCCCTTTATTATATTTGACAGTGATTATCCATTGATATTGTCGGCTCTGTAAGTCAAAGACCCTTTGGAATATTTTTATGATACTTGTTAGGAATGTAGAACAGGACCAGACGACTTGTCGCATACAAGAATGATAACTCTGGCTTTCTTACTTTTGGAGTTTTCTCCCTTTGTTTGTTTGAAATAGATTTCCCCTCTGCTCTGTAACTGGAATACCCTTTGGAATATTTTGATGGTACTTGGCAGAAATGTAGAACAGGACCAGACGTTGTGTCATGTATAAGAATGACAACTCTGCCTTTCTTACTTTTGGCATTATCTCCCTTTGTTATATTTGACACAGTGATAATCCATTGATTTCGTGTCCACTCTGTAAGTCAAAGACCCTTTGGAATATTTTTATGATACTTGGTAGAAATGTAGAAGAGGACCAGGTGACATATCGCGTACAAGAATGACAACTCTGCCTTTCTTACTTTTGACATTATCTCCCTTTGTTATGTCTGACAGTGATTATCCATTGATTTAGTGTTCGCTCTCTAAGTCAAAGACCCTTTGGAATAATTTTATAATACTTGGTAGAAATGTAGAAAAGGACCAGACAACATGTCGTATACAAGAATGACAACTCTGGTTTCTTACTTTTGGTGCTATCTCCCTTTGTTTTGTTTGAAAAGATTTCTTGTCTGCTATGAAGTAACTGGAATACCCTTCAGAATATTTTGATGGTACCTAGTAGAAGTGTAGAATAGGACAAGACGACTGTCTCTTACAAGAATGACAACTCTGCCTTCCTTACTTTTGTTGTTATCTCCCATTGTTATATTTGACACTGATTATGCATTGATTTAGTGTCCGCTATGTAAGTTGAACACTCTTTGGAATATTTTGATGATACTTGGTAGTAATGAAGAACAGGACTAGATGACATGTCACATACAAGAATGACAACTTTGGCTTTTTTTACTTTTAGAATTATCTCCCCTTCTTGTGTTTGAATTTGATTTCTGTAACATGAATATCCTATGGAATATTTTGATGATGCTTGGTACAAATGTAGAATAGGAGGAGATGACGTTTTGTGTACAAGAATTTTTTTTTTTTTTTTTTCTAAAAACCTTTTCTAGTTAGATATTGTACTTAGTAGAGGAGTTAATATTCTGACCACTAAAGAGCTTGTTAAGCTAATGATGCTTTGAACAACAGGACTCTGCTTTGTAAAATCTACCAAGTATATCCAGTCCCCTTAAGATTTTACTGTTTGGAATTTTAGAACATCAATCCTAATTCCTAACACAGCTGTCACCTTTAGTTGATCCTTATTTCACATCCTTGCACAGCAGTTTAAATAATAATTATTTCAGATAGCTTATACTGAACAGGACTTTGGGAACCCAAACCTTGTCAATGATGTACACGCAGAGAGGAAACCAAAGAGAGAGAGGTTGAAGTCACTGGATACTTTCAGAGGGTATGTATTCATTTTTTCTTAATGAGGTGCTTTTTTTTTCAGCCTGAAAGTTGTGATTTTTTTCTTATTTCTCCATGAAAGTATACTTCTGAAGGTGCTTCTGATGAGTACCAGTAACGTGTTTTGTGGAGAAATAAGAAAAATATTTTGTGATACTCCTCTTACCTGGTGGTAGGGCTTATTGAATAATATAAAACTATTTAAAATAAGTATCCCAAAATTGAAAACTGTATTATATTATGTTTATTAGTTACAAAGACATAAACAATTCAAGTTTGAAATGTAATTGAACCTGATAATCATTAGCAGCCTCAATAAGGTATACATGTAGTTAGTGAAGTTGTTGTATCCTGTGTCATAACTAGGTCCCTGTGACCAATACGGTCACCTCTGAACTAAATTGTCTGAAGTTGTTGTATTATGTGTCATAACTAGGTCCCTGTGATTAATATGGTCACCTCTGATCTACATTTTCTGCAGGGAAAAACTTTTCCATGTAATATCTCCCACTCTGTATGGCCATTGCTGACTGACTTTGTTGTATGGGTACATCTGAAACCAGGTTTTTACCAAAGCATGTCATGGTGACATATATATTGACCTGTCCTCAGTGGGACCTTTTAGTTTTATAGTTTCATACAGTTTTCAGTAAAATGATCATTTTCCATACATATCAATGCAGCAAAATTTAATGATTTTTCTTTGTTTTTTTTTTGTTTTGTTTTTTTCTATATGAGCTTTTAACTCTGGTCCTGCTAAATAAATAAGGATGCCACACGCACTTCTAATTTTCATCCAATCAGATTATCTGATCCAGGTTGTTGATACAAATTCAAATACTGAATGACACACAGTAAAGATCCAGATCAGTTGGCTTCTTCAGAAGCCAACTGATCTGGATCTACACTGTCTGCAAAGGCAGGGCATATCCGGGTTCAGCAGGGCAAGGGTTAAATAAATTCTAATAAGGAAAAAATGTTTCCATTTTTCATTAGACAAAACAGTATCAGGGTCTATTCTGTGTGCCAATTCACCAAGTATTTTGTAAAACTAACACATGCAAAATAAAATTTTGGCAAAATGAATGTGGAATAAAGTGTTTGAAATTTTAGGACATTTACTATACCCTTTAGTATACTGACAGCAAAGTTAACAGGCAGCAGTTGAGAGCTGTTTCTTATATGCTTCCCACATAGAGACACCACAGCCAAGTTTTTAAAGCATTTGACTACGGGCCCCCCGTAGCCTAGTGGATAAGAGAGCTGACTCTTAATCCATTAGGTTTCTCACCGCTGTGGTTAGAGCTCGCTTGGGTCACATGTGGGAAAGCCAAGTCCTGCTTAAGAATGTTCAGTTGGTTTTTTCCCCAGGTTTTCCGTTTTTCGCCCACCTATAATGAACAAGAATTCCGCGGAAGGCGTCATCGCACCTGCTGGGGCAAAAGTCACAGGAGCCACAATCAGAACGTGGTTATTAAATAAGTTTATTTCATTCTTACTAGTGCTTACTTGGAAAACTGGGTTGAAAAAAATGTAGACAAAGTGCCTAGTGGGGCACATATATTCCATGCCAGTCCCATTCCCTCTAATGGCTATATCTTCAGCACTGACTTTTCGTATCATACAGCCCAATGATAATGGAACGTTGACGTAAAATGTGTAAAAGTCACTGGGGCATGAAATATAGGTCAAGGTCACGGGTCAAGGTACCTGCTAATTCAGTACATCAAGGAGAAGCACAGTGCAAGGTATGGTGGTTGTAGGCCTTATAGTTGAGGAGTTATCAAACATCAACGTAAAATGTGTCAAATATAGGTCAAGGTCATCGGGTCAAGGTACCTGCCAAGCCAGTGCAATGAGGTGAAGCACTATGCAAGGTTTAGTGGTTGTAAGTCTTATATTTGAGGAGATACCGAACATTAACATAAAATGTGTCAAAGTCACTGGAGTGCACAATATAGGTCAAGGTCACCAGGTCAAGGTACCTGCCGAGTCAATACATCAAGAAGAAGTGCTATGTAAGGTTTGGTGGTTGAAGGCCTTCGGGACAGTTGAGGACATATGGAAGGGTGACGTAAAAGGTGTAAAAGTCAATGGAGCACAAAATATAGGTCAAGGTCACCCAGTGAAGGTACCTGCAGAGTCCGTACATTGAGGAGAAGCACTATGCAAGGTTTGATGGTTGTAGGCCTTACAGTTGAGGAGATATTGAACGTTGACATAAAATGTGTAAAAGGCACTGGAGCGCAAAATATAGGTCAAGGTCACCGGGTCAAGATACCTGCCGAGTCAGTACATCTAGGAGAAGCACTATGCAAAGTTTGGTGGCTAGAGGTCTTACACTTGAGGAGATCTGGAACATTGACGTAAATTATGTCAAAGTCACTGCAGCCAAAATATAGGTCAAGGTCACCAGGTCAAGGTATCTGCCAAGTCAGTACATTGAGAAGAAGCACTTTGCAAGGTTTGATGGTTGTAGGCCTTATAGTCGAGGAGATATCGAACGTCGACGCAAAATATGTCAAAGTCACTGGAGCGCAAAATATAGGTCAAGGTCATCGGGTCAAGGTACCTGCCAAGTCAGTACATCTAGGAGAAGCACTATGCAAGGTTTGGTAGTTGTACGCCTTATAGTTGAGAAGAAATTGTGTCAAAGTCAATGGAGCGCAAAATATAGGTCAAGGTCACTGGGTCAACATACCTGCCAAGTCAGGAGGTCAGGGAGATGTGTCATGCAAGGTATGATGGTTGTTGTAGAATTGTAGTTGATTAGAATACTAACTTCGACGTAAATGTCGAACTTCGACATAACAGAACTGTTAACAGACAGACGGACGGATGAACGGACAGACGAATGGAAAAGCGGGCACCTATGTCGCAAAGTCCGGAGGTCAGGGAGATGTTTCATACAAGGTTTGATGGTTGTTTAGTTTTGTAGTTGATTAGAATACTAACTTTGACATAAATGTCGAAGTTCGACATAACAGAACTGTTAACAAACAGACAGACGGACGGACGAACAGACAGACAAATGGAAAAGTGGGCACCTATGTCGCAAAGTCAGGAGATCAGGGAGATGTTTCATGCAAGGTTTGATGGTTGTTTAGTCTTGTAGTTGATTAAAATACTAACTTTGACATAAATGTCGAACTTCGACATAAATGTTGACAGACGGACGGACGAATGGACAGACATACGGAAAAGCGGACGCCTATGTCGCAAAGTCAGGAGGTCAGGGAGATGTTTCATGCAAGGTTTGATGGTTGTTTAGTCTTGTAGTTGATTAGAATACTAACTTTGACATAAATGTCGAACGTCGACATAAATGTTGACAGACGGACGGACGGACGGACGGAAAATCGGACGCCTATATCGCACCCTGCTACAAGCAGGTGCGATAATGATCGGCTCGATATAAGTGATTTATTCTCGAAAGAGTTGTAAAACCAAAACAAAAAAAAAAAAAAAAAAAAAGCATTTGACTACAGTGCTGGTGGTTACTGGTTCGAACCCAGCTAAGACCAGCAACTGAAAAACTCCCTTTTCATTCAGCAGTGAATAGGCACCCTTTGAGGGAAGGTTGAAGGCAGGTAAAGGAGAGGATTGAGACCTGCATTTCATATGCTGTAGCCCAAGATATAGTGGGCACTAAGTCCCACCACCCATACCTTTGCAAAGTTATGGGACACCTATATTTTACCTTTTACAAAATATGGCTTAACTTATCACTCAGATTGTCTTTGTCATGTTATACCTGTACTTAACCCTTAAAGCGCTAAGCAAAATTTGTAGAAGATGACATTCTAATTTTTTTTGTTATTTTTCAGAGAAAACAAGTCTTGACATTTCATGTGAATTGTCTGCCAAGCATGTGAATTGTTAAACCAAGGGTTCATATGAAATGCCAGTCATTATTTTCTCTAACGTCATACCTTCCTATTTGCTTTTTTGGTCACCAAGTCCCGTCTAAAGTGGGCTACACTAAAAGGAAAGAATTTGCTCCCTTGACCCATTTTCAGAATAGAAGCAAGAACAAAGGGAGCAAATTCATTCCTTTATCAGAAGGGAAGATACGCTTTCCGTTAAAGGCTCCATATTCATCAAAAAATGTACTTTTTTATCCAAAAAAGGTTATATATGTATTGATATATAATATTAATACTGTCATAAAATGTGGCATCTGACAGCCCGTAAAATTTCAGTTAGTCTCTCTTCTTTTGACTGGATCAAAAATGAAATGATTTTTTATTGTATCTCTGAATTAATGTTGATAACATTGATTCATAGATACAATAAAAAATCATTTCATTTCAAGAACAAGAGACTAACTGAAATTTTACAGGCTGTCAGGTGCCACATTTTATAATTGTATTAATACCATATATCAATTAATAAAACCTTTCTTTGATACATGCATCAAAAATGTCTATTTTTGAGGAATATGGAGCCTTTAAGAGTAGACCCTTTTTCAGTAGGGAAGAACTTCTTCCCTTTAAGAGTAGACCTTTTTTTTCAGGAGGAAAGCAAAAATGGTTTAACAGAGAGTTATCAGTATTGTAATCAGTATTCTTTAATAATAATGGTAATATTTTAAAAAAAAAAAATGTTTGGTGCAGTTCTTGTGTAAATTAGATGATGTCAAGCTATACTGTTATCACCTGTGTTTATTTGAAAATTCTCTGCTTGGCTTTGTTGTCTGAGGTGTGGTAAAACCAGAATGGCTAAGGCACTCCTGTTTATTGTGACAACATGGGTAGGTTGCTTTGGGGATATCATATGTTTTGTCCTGATTTCAGAATATCAATTGTATTGATGATATTTGTAAACTACCGAGGAGGTGATTACTGGTTTTTTAGGCATTCCAGATGGAATGGCCTTACTGTGGCTGACCTTGTGTTTCCATGGTGAGTTCTGGTGGCTGCCATAGTGAACTTCTGCAAATCTACTCACTCTAGTTCTGCTCGGTGTTTAATTGTTTTACATTATAAAGCATCAGAAGGTTGTTATGCAAACCATAGCATTTAGTAATTAAGTCTTTTAAATTAACAGCTGAAACCAAACTATTTTTACATTCATTTTTGTTTTGTAACTGTATTTCACATTAAGAAAACACGCCTATTCAAAAAGACTGAAAATTCTACCACCAAAAATTGAAAATTATCAGATAAAAAACTCTGATATTTTTCATATTTCTGCTCAAAACATAGATTGTGGGTACTCGTTAGAACTGCCTCATTGAGGCAGTTCTAATGAGTACCACAATCTATGTTTTTGAGCAGAAATAAGAAAAATAATGTTTACCTTTTACTATATAAAAGAGGGGTTTAATTGGGTCAAGATTATATAGGTATGTTCTCATAATGAAACCAAAACATAAGCAAAATGTCAGTTTTATTCAAACAATTATCTATAATAAAAGCATCAATAATGATATTTTAAAAGGATGTTATGTCGCTCAGGAAACTCTTGACCTTACTGTATTTGCTCTAAATATTCAGACACCTTAACTCATTACCATACTTCTAAACATTTGAATGGATCCTTTTTTACTACATATTCATGTGTTGAGAAAACTGCTGGATGAGTGTCAAACAGTGTTGACCTTGATCAGATGCCACATAATACTCCATCTGATCTGGGTCTATGCTGTTTGCTCGGGGATGTCTGTCTGAATACTTAGGGTAAATATGGTTTGTAGAGTTTATGGAATAACATGACAGAATTTTCTGATGCTTTCTGCATGGTGCATGTTGCTTTGTTTCTTTTCTCTATTTCTTTCATATTTATTCATGCTTGTTAGTTTGATAGTTTTTTTTTCCAACTAACCAAAACTGTTTCAATTTTTTTGTATCTTTGCTTGCCGATAGTTGTAGAACCCAAACTGCTGCTTTGTACTTGATTGCTGAAAATATGTTTTCTGCATTTTCCCTTGCAAGTCCTTGTACACCACAATCAGTTTTATTTTTATGCCCCCAACTTCGAAGAAGTTGGAGGGGCATATTGCTTCTGGGACGTTTGTGCGTGCGTGCGTCCGTCCGTCCGTCCGTGCGTCCGTCCGTTACGCTTTTTGATGCATAGCATAACTTCTAAACCATACATGCTAGGGTTTTGAAATTTCATATATGGATTCTTCATGAAAAAATAGCTGACCCGTATTTTTTTTCCCATCAGGATTATGCCCCTTTTCTTGAGTTATGGCCCTTTGAAAAAATATAGATGAAATCTTGTCAGCAAAATATCTCAAAAGCTATTGAAGCTAGAGCCTTGAAACCTGGTGAATAGATTGGTATTGATGAGTAGATGACCTGATTAACTTTTGAATAAATTCTGAAAATTACTTCATGAGTTATGGCCCTTTATAACTTTGGGCATTTTTACAATTGCACACTTTTTGATGCATAGCATAAGTTTTGAACTGTGCATGCTAGGGTTTTGAAATTTCATATATGGATTCCTCATGAAAAAATAGCGGACACGTATTTTTTTTCTTATCAGGATTATGCCCCTTTCCTGAGTTATGGCCCTTTGAAAAAATATGGATGAACTCTTGTCAGCAAAATATCTCAAAAGCTATTGAAGCTAGAGCCTTGAAACTTGGTGAATAGATTGGTATTGATGAGTAGATGACCTGATTAACTTCTGAATAAATTCTGAAAATTACTTCATGAGTTATGGCCCTTTATAACTTTGGGCTTTTTTACGTTGCACATTTTTTGATGCATAGCATAAGTTTTGAACTGTGCAGGCTAGGGTTTTGAAATTTCATATATGGATTCCTCATGAAAAAATAGCTGACCCGTATTTTTTTTCCCGTCAGGATTATGCCCCTTTCCTGAGTTATGGCCCTTTGAAAAAATATAGATGAAATCTTGTCAGCAAAATATCTCAAAAGTTATTGAAGCTAGAGCCTTGAAACCTGGTGAATAGATTGGTATTGATGAGTAGATGACCTGATTAACTTTTGAATAAATTCTGAAAAGTACTTCTTGAGTTATGGCCCTTTGTCATTTTGGGCATTTTTACATTGCACACTTTTTGATGCATAGCATAAGTTTTGAACTGTGCATGCTAGTTTGAAATTTCATATATGGATTCCTCATGAAAAAGTAGGTGACCCATATTTTTTTTCCTATCCAAATTATCTCCCATTTTAGAGTTATTTCCCTTTTAATAAAATAACATTGAAATCGCGTATATTTGTATTGTTGTTATCGTCATGGGCAAGCAATGTTGGAGTCAAGCAGTGTTAGTGTCAGGCAGTTGGGGGCATAGTGTTTTACAAACACCAGCTCTAGTTTATTTAATTTTTTTTTCTGAATTTTGCCTTACTGGAGGAGGATTATGTATTGCCCTTGTCTCTCAGTGCCCATCCATTGTTAGTCTGGTCCATTAGAGCAATTTTAGCAATTTTCCTTACAGTTACATTTAATCCTTTTGAAACATGGCAAGTACATGTATACAATTGCTTAGACAAAAGGGATAAAACTTTTACTGAGTTTTATTTGGTTCCTGTTTGGCCAAGTGATAACCCTTTGTATGTATATAAAATATATGGTATAGCAGCATGCTCCATGTAATATCTCATTGTATTGCTTTTTATGCCCCCAACTTCAAAGAAGTTGGAGGGGCATATTGCTTCTGGGTTGTTCGTCCGTCCGTCCGTTCGTCACGCTTTTTGATGCATAGCATAACTTTAAAACCGTGAATGCTACTGTTTTGAAATTTCATATATGGATTCCTCATGAAAAAATAGCTGACACGTATTTTTTTTCTTGACAGGATTATGCCCCTTTTCTGAGTTATGGCCCTTTGAAAAAATACGGATGCAATCTTGTCAGCAAAATATCTCAAAAACTATTAAAGCTAGAGCCTTGAAACTTGGTGAATAGACTGGTAGTGATGAGTAGACAACCTGATTAACTTTTGAAGAAATTTTGAAAAATACTTCTTGAGTTATGGCCCTTTGTAATTTTGGGCAATTTTACCTTGTCAGCAAAATATCTCAAAAACTGTTAGAGCTAGAGCCTTGAAACTTAGTAAATGGATTTGTAGTGATGAGTAGATGACCTGATTAACTTTTGAAGAAATTCTGAAAAATTCTTCATGAGTTATGGCCCTTTGTAATTTTGGGCATTTTTATCTTGTCAGCAAAATATCTCAAAAACCGTTGGAGCTAGAGCCTTGAAACTTAATGAATAGACTGGTAGTGATGAGTAGACAACCTGATAAACTTTTGAAGAAATTTTGAAAAATGCCTTTTGAGTTATGGCCCTTTGTAATTTTGGGCATTTTTGCCTTGTCAGCAAAATATCTCAAAAACTGTTAGAGCTTGAGCCTTGAAACTTAGTAAATGGATTTGTAGTGATGTGTAGATGACCTGATTAACTTTTGAAGAAATTCTGAAAAACACTTCATGAGTTATGGCCCTTTGTAATTTAGGGCATTTTTAACTTGTCAGCAAAATATCTCAAAAACTATTGAAGCTAGAGCCTTGAAACTTCATGAATAGACTGGTAGTAATGAGTAGACAACCTGATAAACTTTTGAAGAAATTTTGAAATATACTTCTTGAGTTATGCCCCTTTGTAATTTTAGGCATTTTTATCTTGTCAGCAAAATATCTCAAAAACTGTTAGAGCTAGAGCCTTGAAACTTAGTAAATGGATTTGTAGTGATGAGTAGATGACCTGATTAATTTTTGAAGAAATTCTGAAAAATACTTCATGAGTTATGGCCCTTTGTAATTTTGGGCAATTTTACCTTGTCAGCAAAATATCTCAAAAACTGTTGGAACTAGAGCCTTGACACTTGATGAATAGACTGGTAGTGATGAGTAGACAACCTGATTAACTTTTGAAGAAATTTTGAAATATACTTCTTGAGTTATGCCCCTTTGTTATTTTGGGCATTTTTATCTTGTCAGCAAAATATCTCAAAAACTATTAGAGCTAGAGACTTGAAACTTGGTGAATTGATTGGTAATGATGAGTAGATGACCTGATTAATTTTTTTGTAAATTCTGAAAAATATTTCATAAGTAATGGCCCTTTGTAAATTTGGGCATGTTTCCCTTGTGAACAAAATATCTCAAAAACTATTGAAGCTGGAGCCTTGAAACTTGATGAATAGATTGGTAGCGATGAGTAGATGACCTGATTATGCCCCCAGTTTCGAATGAAATTGATGGGGCATATTATTTTGCCTTCATTTGTCCATCCGACTGTTTGTCCTTTCATCAAGCTTTTTTTGTGCATGCCATATCTTAAGAACCCTGCACGCTAGGGTTTTGAAATTTTATATTTGGGTTCCCAATGAAAAAATAGCCGACCCGTATTTTGTTTCTTGTCTAGCATGTTTATTTAAAGTTATGCCCCTTTGAAAAAAATCAGAATTAAATCTTGTGAGCAAGATATCTTGAAAAATATTTAAGCTGGGTTCTTGAAATTCGATACAGGGAGTGGGAATGATGTGTACATTACCTGATTATATTTTGAGAGAATTCCATGAAAATATTGATAAAGTTACGGCCCTTTGCAGTTCTGCTCATTTTGACCTTGTCAGCAAGATTTCTCGAAAAGCACTTAAGCTAGGGTCTTGAAATATTATATGCTGATTGGGGATGATGTGGAGATTACCTGGTTTGTTTTTTAGGGAATTCCATGAAAAATTGATGTAGTTATGGCCCTTTGTAGTTCTAGGCATTTTGACTTTTTCAGCAAGATATCTCAAAAAGTATTTAAGCTAGAGCCATGATATTTGGTATACTGATTGGGATTGAGGAGGAGATCACCTGAATAAATTTTGAACCAATTAAATGAAATGTTGGAGTTATGGCCCTTCGCAATTTCGGGCCATTTAATGTCGTTGCTTTATTGTGTATAGCATAAGTTTAGAACCATGTATGCTAATGTTTTGAAATTTCATGTTTTGATTCCTCATGAAAAAATAGGTGATCCGTATTTTTTTCTTATCCCAATCATCTCCTATTTTAGAGTTATTTCCCTTTGATAAAATAACATTGAAATCATATATTTGTACTGTTGTTACCGTCATGGCTAAGCAGTGTTGGAGTCAAACAGTGTTAGAATCAGGCAGTTGGGGGCATAGTGTTTTACAAACACCAGCTCTAGTTACTGTATCTGTTACATGTCTTTAGATTTACTATAACCATCACTTCTTTGTTTGAAGTCTCAGACTAACCAGTTCCGTATTTATTTACTTAGGGTAGTGTTTTAATGATCACATCTGTTTACAGGCACATTTTAACAATTTCACTGCTTGTTGTAACCTGATTAACCATCAGTATTGGTATCTTTTTGAATTCTCTATGAAATCAGATGTTGTGGGTACCATAGGTCTAGGTAAGAGTGGGTATCAGGTAAATATACTTCTTATTTCTCCACAAGAAAATGTTGTGGGTACTCATTTATTATAAGCACCTCAGTGGACTGCTTCTAATGAGTACCCACATGATATGCTTTTGTGGAGAAATAAGAAAAATATCAATACTTTTGGATGGAAAAAAAACATCAAGAGCTATGGGTACACAATAGAAGCCTCTTGGCAAAGCACTTCTAATGACTACCCACAACATATATGTTCATGGAGAAATAAGAAAACAATGTTTATCTGGAGCTGTAATGCATAGTCCTTCTAATAATTGCACATATATTAGTTGGCTCAGTTTTAACCCATTGTATACTGAATAGACTCTCCCACACTATATATTGGAAGAGTCCAATTTCAATTTTAGGTAAGTCCAGCTATGACACATATTCCTAGAGAAAAATGGCTAAACTATTTGCAAACAGTGGAGACCCTGATCAGACGCCACATTCTGTGGTGTCTGATCTAGGTCTGCACTGTTTGCCAATTACCCTTTTACGGGTTTCCAGACTACTATGGGTTAACCATCACATGTCTGTTTGTAGAATCAGTTATGGTGTTACTACTTATTTCAGAATTTATTAGATTTTTCTTACTTCACTGCGCCTCATAATTAGGTAACAGTTTGCTTGTATTAAATGACACACACCTTATGTCCTTTATTAGCATTATTTTTGTCATTGAAAGAAGAAATTATACCAAGGTTTGAATGACAAGTATATAAAATGAAAGGACAGTATTCAGTATTCATGTTGGTCGGTCTTTGACATGTGAAAATGATTCTGATAAGACAGTGTCACAAATGAATGGGTTACTTTGTACTGCTACAGTTTATAAAGGATATAAATTATAAGTTTTGACCATTTGTCAACATTTAAAATCTTTCTAGATTTGGAAAGTCTCATCAGTCCTGAAATAAGTAGTAATAATTACTCATCTTTTTGTCAACTCAGTTTTAACCATTGCATGTCTGTTTGCAGAATCAGTTTAACCATTATGTGTTTTGTAAACTATGGAGGTGGGGGATACTGGTTTTTGGATCACTCCAACTGGAATGGTTTGACAGTAGCAGATCTAGTCTTTCCATGGTATTCTCTCCCAAATGGAACATTAACCTCACTACATACATAGCTTCTGATAAGTGGAGTATCCAGACATTTTTTTTTCTTCTTATTTTTCCATGACAATACATGTTGTGGGTACTCATTAGAAGTGTGTCAGTGAGGCAGTTCAAATGAATACCCACAACATATGTTTTTGGGGGAAAAAAAAGAAAAATATCAAGGCCCAGTTTTTCAAAGCATCGTTAGTTTAACAAGCTCATTAGCGGTCAAAATGTTAACTGTTCTAGTAAGTACAATATCTAATTCACAAGTATTTTTGCTGAAATGAGTAGCTTTTGCAAATGCAAAAGCTACTCACATTTTTTCAGCAAAAATATTAGCGTATATGCCATATTTAATGATCAAAGTTTTAACGATATGTTAACTAATGACATGGTTACTTTTGAACAACTGGGCCCAATACTTTTGGTTGAAAAAAGTGCCTTATTTGGAGCTATGTTGAAGGGCTACAGATAGGCCTGATATTGTGACAGTATTTGTCTTATTTTTTTTATGAAAACATGATGCACAACACATGAAGAAGGCCCTTATGCCATATGCAGACAACATTGGCTCAGATCAGCCTGTGCTTTTAAATCAAACAGACAGAATATATTGACAAACAGAGAAGTCCCTGATCAGTTTAAATGGATGCTAGGCTGATCTGGGCATTTGGTGATCCTTTATGGCATAAGGGTCTTTTTATACTGTCCACATCATAATTTTGCTCTGAGACTTCACAAGAATAATCTCAAAGGGGTTATTTTATGAAATCAGTGTTTCCATGCAAAAATAGGGGCACCAGTATTTCATCTCCTAAACCACCAGTTATCTGTAGCCCAGAAACCACATTGATCCTCATTGAAGCACACTATGGCATAGCTCTACATAGGGAGCTTTTCATCTGAAATATATTGATATTTTCCATATTTTCCATGAAAGCATACATTGTGGGTACTCATTTAGAAAGCCTATGTTTTTATGTAGTAATAAAAAGTAGTATTTTGTCTGGATACCTCTCTTATCTAGAGCTATGCTTTGTAAAGAAAACAACAAAAAATTATTATCCCATGTATAAATAATGAAGCCCTAAACCAGCCTGTGCATTCACAGATTCCTAAGGTTCTTCACTTTTCATACCTTACAGAATGTTTGTTGTGAACAGTAAACTATATATTGGCTGTTCTGGATATTCTTTGTTCAGATATGGTGTGCAACATGGGAAGAAGGTCCTTATGCAATAGGGGCACAGTGAAAGTGCAGATTTGTGCGCATCGGTGCAGTCTGAGCTGGGCATTCTCATTTCATTAACATATACTATGGTATCCATTGATTCTGTAAGCAGACAATGAAGGCCCAGATCAGCCTGTGCAAATGCACAGGCTGATCTGAGCCTGTGGTATCTGCTAATTGCATAAGGGCCCTTTTCGTGCATTGCACATCATATGGAGTTTGTACAGTGTGTCAGGCAATTTGACCACCTCAGATTTTTCCTTCCATCACTACAAGCCATAGAGTAAATTTTACTGTAAATTTTACTGATGGATAGACATTCTTGTGATTTGATAAAAACAAAACAAATGATCACTACTGCAGCCAGAAATCCAGCACAAGTTATCAGTCTCAACTTATGAGGGAACGCAACCCTAACATAAAATATGTTTCACAATGAAGAACTTAACAAACAATAAAATATGATACAGGGCCAACATTGGCTCTGCCATTTTGAATATGTAATAAGATTTCAAGAATTTTAAAACTTTAAACATTTTCATTATTCTTATTTACAGAGCATAAATTTTGTTTTTAGAAAACACATTGCTTACCATGTAAGGAAAATATTTTCAGAAATATTTGGATAAAATATCCATCTATATACTTTTTATTTTGATTATCCAAATCTAATTAGGGCTGTGTGATGCCACAAAGCCTAAATATGGCGGCATCCATGCCAGCTAGATTTCAAATATTCAAAAATCAATAATTTTCTAATTTGCTGGTCAATTTTGACAAAACTTGTATCATAATGTTCGGCTTGTGAAGTTCTATCCTGTTAGACATACCTTTATTCTACATTGCCTTTCCCTTGAATTTATACAAACAAATATCACCCGCTGTCTATTCTGTTTTCCCCGACTCACATTTTTACCTTGTTCTGGACCCTTAAAAGGTAGGAACAAGGATCCTTAGTGATGCATATATGATAACTCCAATCCCTGTTGGTGGTCTGGCAACATTCTTTCATGGAGATTGATCATGAAATATTTTCTATGGTCATTCTCTCCCTTTCACTGTTCAAGTGCAGTTATCAGTTCCTGGTGAAAGAATGCACAGGTACTAGTTAACCACTTAGCGGACATAGCATGCCCAGGAAAAATGTGATTAGGTAAATTGCCCTGCTCAACATGACCTTAATAGTGTTGACTGGGCCATTAAACTCCAACACAACCAACCAAAATTAATTTTATTTATCTATGACTTTGAATTTTAATCTATATGTGATCTAAAGGGCAAGAATTTTCATCATTTGGGCAATAGTTAACCCTTAAAGGGATAAGCACGTATGTAGTAGATAACATTTTAAAATTGATGTTATTTTCAGTGAAACGCAAAAATCAAACGCCAAAAATGGCACGGCCGCAGTGTCAATAGGCTCTGCCAAATCACAGAACGCTTATTGTTTTTCAGGATAAGCACCGAAGCACCCAAGTGTTTGTTGGACCATCACATTTTTGGTCACATACATCATTGGTCACATCAGTAGTCTATAGTAGTGCGCCTGGACGCCGAACCGCACTGCAGTTTGGGGAACTTCTTTGCAGTTCCCGTTGGATGCACTTATAAATATACATTGTTTTCTGTTAGGTGTAGCATACATTGTTTTCTGTTAGGTGTAGGTATAAATGTAATCTTGTATCTTGGTTAGAAATGCCAAGTACTAGTATTTGAAGGAAATGAAGAGACCAGGTGCATTCATCGCTTTAAACATAGAAAATCTCAAAGTGCAATTTAAGAAAAAGAAAGAATTTACAATTGGAATAAGAATGTGTTCAGTCTTGCTTTGGCATTTTCCAAAAAGCAGAATCCCTATCCAGTTGGTAAGACAGGCATAGTTTATCATTGCACTCGTAAATAGGATACTGCACCCAAAAATAACAACTGAAGGGGGCTTGCTTTCAGATATTTTCTTTTTTAGATGGAATGATATTTTTTAGTAATAATAAAATAACTTGAGTTTTAAACAGATTTATTTGAGTGAAAATATTTATTATTAACCCTTGTCCTGCTGAGCCCGGATATACCCTGCCTTTGCAAACAGTGTAGATCCAGATCAGTTTGCTTCTGAAGAAGTCATCTGATCTGGATCTGCACTGTTTGCCATTAAGTATGTGAATTAATAGCAATAATCCGGATCAAGTAATCTGATTAGCTGAAAATTAGAAGTAGGCATGGCATCTTAATTTATTCAGCAGGACAAGGGTTAAGTTTTTCCTTTACTGAAAAGAGGTTTAAGGTACTGAAAGCAGTGTGGATTAATAATAATAAATTGAAAATTGATCAAACCATAATCAAGCTGAATTTAAATCACAAGATAGTTGACAATATTTCTCTTGATGTGCACACCCCTTTGCTATGTATGACTCATGGTCTGAACCAGCAGTGATGCAGTCTGATTATGGTCATTTGCAGTGATGCAGTCTGATTATGGTCTTCACTGTCTGCTGTTAGAATTACTAGATTCATTAGGATATATCCTCAGAGAAAGCCTTACTCAGATGCGCCGTCCGACTGGAGACCAGGAGGTCGCGGGTTCAACCCCCGCCGAGGTCGGCAACATTCTCTCGTGGAGATTGATCATGAAATATTTTCTACGGTCATTCTCTCCATTCCGCTGATTCAAGAAGGGCAGTTGTCAGTTTCTGGCGAAAAAATGTGCACAATACTGGTTAACCGCTTAGAGGACTAAGCCTGCCCAGTAAACGTGTGGTTAGATAAACTGACCGCGCTCGACATGACCCCATTGGGTTGACTGGGCCGTAAAACCTCAACACAAACAAATACTCAGATTGCACAAATGTGTGGGCTGATTTTGGCCATCATTGTTCACAAATGGAATAAGGACCCTTTATCCATGTTCTGAATCATTTACTTCTCCTGAAAGTAGTTGTTTTATTCAGTTAAAGTGGTTTAAATCAAATGATAAACGCATTTCCATAGGAAAATATGTCTCATTTATCTTCCACCAATGTCACCTGCTGTTTGTTTCAGAAGCATGGTTAATAAAAACTATGTTCTACATCTATGCAAACTTTAAAAAAAAAAAGAACAGATGCATTGTGGGTTGTTTTATATTGACAACCTACATATGCAGATAGTGAAAACCCTGACAAGGCTGCACATTTATGAAACCTGGTTAGGGTCATTCTGTTCATTGGTTTGGTTCTGCAAAGTTGAAAATAGAATGTGAAGCACACCCGTGTAAACTCCCCACGCTTGGTGCTAATGTTGCTAATAGCATGGTGGACGGACAGATGGACAGCTGGACAGGCAAGCTCTCACACACCCTTACCAGGAGGGGAAGTCATGTAGCGAGTTTGGTTAAATTCCACCCAGAGGTTTAGGAGGAGATAGCATGATGGACAGATGGATGGAAAAATAATGTTGCTCTTGCACACCCTTACCACGCGGGCAAGTCATGTTGCAAGTTTGGTTAAACCAGTGGTTTTTAAGGAGATATGATGGACAGATAGACTGAGGCATTCACAATATCCCCACAGCTTTTTATACCCCACCACAGGATAGTGGCAGGGTATTATGGGTTCACAGAGTTCCGTATGTCAATCCATCTGTCTGTTGTACATCCGTCCACAGGTATTTAGTTTCTCGATGATAACTTGAGTGAACATCATTGATTTTTTATGAAACTTGGTATGTGCATTGATAATGTGGAGATCTGGTTTGGAATGGCTGATGGGTAAATTTTCACCAGATTTTCACAGCTATCTGCCCACCACACATCCATATTTTCATTTATGAATGATAACTTGAGTAAATATCAATATATTTCACCAAACTTGGTATGCGTGTTTATATTGTTGAGTTCTGGTTTGGAATTGCTAATAGGAAAATTTAGTCAATTTTGACAGTTATCTGCCTGCCACACATACATATTTTCATTTTATGGATTTTCAACAAACTTTGTATGTGCATTGATATTGTGGACATCTGGTTTGGGATTGCAAGTGGGCAAATTTTGTCTTTTTATACGCCCGTTTGAAAAATGGGACGTATTACGGGGTATGGCGTTTGTCCGTCCGTCCGTCCATAAACTTTTTCATTTCCGGCTAACTCCTCCTACAGTTTACATCCGATCAAGCTGAAACTTGGTATATAGTTAGACCATGATGTGGCGCAGCGCATATTATTTCGAGGTTACAGTCTACCAAATGTTTGCAGAGTTATGCCCCTTAGAACATTTCTGTAAACTTTTCATTTCCGGCTAACTCTCCTTAGAAGATTTCTATTATTTTTTCGCTTCTGGCTAAATCCTCCTACAGTTTACATCCAATCAAGCTGAAACTTCATATACAGTTAGACCATGATGTGGTGCAGCGCATATTGTTTCTCGATTACAGTCCACCAAATATTAGCAGAGTTATGCCCCTTTGAAAATTTCAGTAAACTTTTGGTTTCCGGCTAAATCCTCCTACAGTTTACATCCTGTCAAGCTGAAATTTTATTTGTAGTTAGACCATGATGTGGAGTAGCGCTTATTGTTTCAGTGATACAGTCCACCAAATATTAGCAGAGTTAAACCCCGTTGAAAATTTCTATTAATTTCTATTAATTTTTTGTTTCTGGCTAAATCCTTCTATAGTTTACATCCGATCAAGCTGAAACTTCATAAATAGTTACACGATGATGTGGAGCAGCACATATTATTTCGAGGTTACAGTGCACCAAATATTTGCTGATTTATGCCCCTTTGAAAGTTTTTGTAAACTTTTCGCAGCATATTGTTTACAGGTAATAATGTGCAAACTTTATTTTATAATAGGTAAATTTTTTGCAAATAACTAAAGTTTTGGTCAAGATATTGATTTTTTTTTTCTTCTTTTATTAGATTTGCAAGGAAAGGTTGCCATTATTAAATCTTTATGAATACATAATTCTTTTTGGATTTTTTTTTGGATTTTTTTACTCTTCTGATTTGGCTCCCTTGAAGAACAAAAATAAAATCAGTATTAAACAAGTTAAAGGTTTACAAGTCCGATATTGAAAGATAAGAAAAACAAATCAGCCAAAGGCTCATATGAGCTTATAATTTAGTCATGCCTCTGTGGTGTGTCCTCTGTCAGAAAGCACTTCTCCCTAGAAGCAGCAAATTCTCCCTATTTTCCCAGGAGGGAGAAATCACTTCTTCCTTAATTCCTGGGCCAGCTTGGTTGCTTAGGGTTACAGTTCACTAAATATCAGCAGATATGCCCCAATGAATTTTTTTTTTTTTTTTTTTTTTTTGTAATTCCACTTACAGTTTATATCTGGAGCACTGAATTATGCAGGAGCCAGTTTTTGTGCTACATCTTTTTACTTGCCATGGGTGTATAATGCCCCGCTTGGCTGAGCTCTTGTTGACAGTAATCTGCCCACACAGGTCCATATTTTCATTTTTGGATGAAAACTTGAGTAAATATCAATGGATTTTCACCAAAGTTGTTATGTGCATTGATTTTGTGGACATCTGGTTTTGGATTGTAAATGAGCAAATTATGTCAACTTTTGACAGTTATCTGCCCACCAAACGGTAATATGGAGGGGGTGGGTATTATTGTTTGACGTTTCTATTTTAAAAATAATGATAATGAGTTGCAGTTTTCCTTATGACATTGTGCCCAGCAAAGACTTGGATCAGTCTGCACATCCATGCATTCTGATGTGAGTCTTTGTTTGCCCTTTGTGGTAAACAAAGGACCCATGATATTGTAAGGCAGATGGGCAGGCTGGTTTGATCCTTTGCTGGGAACACATCTTTGCAGCTCAAATGTTGTGTATAGTTACTGTCATTACACTTTAGATATTTGAAGACTGTAGCTTGCTGTACCTATCCTTAAATTTGAAAAAGATCTCTTTGAATACGGGTTACATATAAAAATAAAAGTGCTGGTTAGATGACAAACAGTACAGGCCTTGTTCAATAATGTGCTAAAGAGCACATTGATCTGTATCTGTTTGCTGAGGTTGGTCTTTCCTCTCATTAAGGGTAGATATTGTAACAATTAGGCCCTATCCAGACTATAGAGCTGCACAGTCTAAAAACATGATGCATAAATGTTCTAAAAGTCTAACAGAAAAAAAGATGAATTTGACTTTATTCCCTCTTCTCACCCTTGAATTGACAGGAATAGCCAATTTTGCAATTGCCTCCATTTGCAAAATTAGTTACTTCCCTAAAAAAAGAATTGTAAAATTAAGGTTGTTCGATTTGGATTTTTAGAACATGTACTGTTGAATTTTTACAATACGGTTTATTCACCAATATAATGTGCAGGTTTGTATGGATTATGGGAACAGCTATGGTGTACTCCTTCCAGTCATTGTTGAGAAATGCAACACCAAAGAAATGGATTTTCTGGAAGATTTTCAAACGCTCATGTATACTTTTTGTACTGGGACTGCTTATCAACTGTGATGGACTTGCAGGTAAATATTTTAGTTACAGATACTTCTTCACTCACGATATTGTACTAAATGCTACTGTGTTAACAACAACTACTGTATGATAAAATGGCCAAAAGTTATACACCCTCAAAGTTTATAAGAGGGTGTATAGGAGTCAACACTGATCACGCAGTCTGTCTGTCTTCCTGTGTTTGTGAAGTGAACAACTTTTGTTAGAGTTTTCTAAAACATCACAGAAATGATTAGCATATTGAGTAGCAGCATGTAAAGTTTAAACTTTATCCTTGTAGGACTGACTGCTCTTGGTTTGTTGGTCATAATGTTGTGGAGAAACTGCTTTTGCATTTTTTGATAAGATTTTAATAAAACTTGACAAAACTATTAAATGTTAAGCTCAGTGCATTGCATTAAAACTTTTTATAACCACGCTTTAAAAAACAGTTGGGTGCTATACTGGATGGATCTTCCTTTTAGTGGTTCTGTCCTTCTGTCATTCAGTAACCACTTCAGATAAAAAATTGTCACACTTTCCCCAGTAACTGTGAAGTCAAGAGAGTTGAAACTTGGTCCACACTTGAACAGTGGGTGGGTGTATCATGTCTACCAAATACATAATGCTGCTTATGTATTCCTTTATTTCTCTATTTTTCTTTCTAATTTTCAGACCAGATGACAACTTTTGTCACACTTTCCTCTTTCTGGCAAAAGAATGTGCACAATATTGGTTAACCGCTTAGAGGACTAAGCCTGCCCAGTAAACATGTGGTTAGGTAAACTGACCGCGCTCAACATGACCCCATTGGGTTGACTGGACTGTAAAACCTCAACACAAACAAACACACTTTCCTCAGTAATCATGAGGTCTAGAGAGTTGAAACATGGTATACACTTGCGCAGTGGTTGGATGTATCATGTGTACCTAAACCATGATGCTGCTGCTTACTTCTTGCTTTATTTCTCCAGTTTTCTCTCTCCGATTTTCAAACATTAAACTTTTCTATCACACTTTTCTCAGAAACTGTAGGGTCCAGAAGGTTTAAACTTGGTATACATGTGAACAGTGGGTTCATGTACCATGCATAATAGAATCAGGCTTTTAATCCTTATTCATCCCTTTTTCTTTCTCTCCAATTTTCAAACATTAAAAATTTTCAACATTTTTTTCTCAGGAACTGAGAGACCTAGGGGTTTGAATTAATAATTGGTAGTCTATCTAGTTGGCCTGTTTCCAAATGATAATGCATTACTACAGCTTACTTTTCCTTAAATAGAGCTGAAGTTGGGCTATAGTCAGATTCTCTGACAGCTCCAGTTAATCAGAGGGTTAGCTGCCCATGCCTCTGTAGTGCATCTGTCCAAGTTTGGGGAGTGAAGTACTCTAACAGTTCTTGTGAGAATTTTGTAGGATGAAGAAATTATCAGTGTTATCTGCCCTTGGCATTCTGTCTGAGTTTTGTGGAGGAATATCTATCTTCATTTTATGTTAGATTTTCATAAACCATCTAAGAAGTTATCAATATGTTGAGAAGCAGTTTGTGACTATCATAGTTTTTTATATGACTTAGCACTTTGTTAGTATTAATGCATGAAATGAGTGCTAAGCCTTATGTGATATTTTTTATTCAATCATAAAAAGTAAATATCTTTCTCACTGTCTGTAGTCTTAGAGATTAAGACAGGAAAATAATGATATTGGTCAAAGTTTTAGGTCTACTAACATTGAAAGATAAGCTGTTAATTTCTATAATTACTTTTTATTGTCCACAAAATTTTATAAGATGTAATTAATACACTCAAATCAGTCTTAACATAAAAAAGCATAAATCTTCCAATTTCTTCTCTTACCAATAAGTGGAGTAGAAAGCGCTAGATGACATGTTATGAGGAGTACTTTGTGATAATTCTGATATAATTTTTCTTATTTCTTCATAAAAAATATATATTATGGGTTCTCATCAGAAATGCCTCAGTAAGATGCTTCTGCATACCCACAACACGTTTTTTTTTTTTGTTTTGTTTTTTTGTTTTTTTTTGTTGTTGTTGTTGTTTTTGTTTGTTGTTTTTATAGAGAATTGGAGAAAAGTATCCCAGAATTATCATTAATTACTTCTCCTTATTGTGTCCTATAACGCTAAGCATGTTTGGTAAAATTTTCAGCAGATGGCATTTTTAAAATATTTTTCTTATTATTCCCAGAAAATTGGCTTTGACATTGTATGCAAATTGTCTCCATTTGCATGAAATGTCAAAACTTTTTTTCTGAGGGGAAAAAAGAAAAATATCATCAATTTGTTGTCTACTGAATTAGCCTGGAGTGTGGTAATGGTTAAAGAGCAATTCTCATATGTTTCTTGTACTGTGGATAATATTAACCCTTGTCATGCTGGATAATTTAAGATGCCACACCCACTTGGAATTTTCAGCCAATCAGATTACTTGATCCGGGTTGTTGATACAAATTCACATACTTAATGGCAAAGAGTGTAGATCCAGATCAATTGGCTTCCAGCTGATCTGGATCTACACTGTTTGAAAAGGCAGGGCATGTCCGGGTTCAGCAGGACAAGGGTTTAGAACCCCTTCACTGTCTGCAAGTCTCTCTCTTGACACAGCTCAATTTATTTTTCAGCTCCTAAAATGAGCGAGTTTCGTATTCCTGGAGTATTACAGCGGTTTGCAGGCACCTACCTGATAATAGCCACCATGCACATGTTTTTTGCCAGACCTACAGATCCTAATCAGGTTAGCTTTCCAGATGCATAAAAAAATGTCTCACATGGATCCCAGCCATCATTCAGGTTAAATTTATATTGAACTGTTATAAGCTTGACAGGATTCCTGTCGGGCTGATAACAGTCTAATATAGATTTAAGAATAATGCTAACAGGGATAATTTCTGTACCTAATCTGTTTTGACTTGTACTGGTGATTTGAGACATACATGTATGCTTTAGGAAGAAAATTAAACATTATAAACATGGATCCCATAAAGAGTAAAACTTTAGGCAGTTTAATTGTTTTGTTGTTGTGTTTTGTTTGTATTTTTGTATTTTTGTTTTGTTTTGTTTTGTTGTGTGTGTATTTGTGTTTTAAGAACAAATAAAGAATGTAGTGTCATAACAGTATGTTGGATCCAGGTGCTTAAGGGAGATAGATGTGCCTCCAAGGGCAATAACTCAGGCTTGAAAGTATCTGCCTCCTTTATTATTGAGGGCTTCTCTGACAGGAAAGAATGTGCTAATCCTAGCAGCACATTCTTTCCTGTCAGAGTAGCTCCGATTTTTGAAAGATTTCTTGGACTATGGATGCACCTCCCTTTATGCAAAAGTTGTCTCCTTTTGCAAAATGCTGGCATCTTATCAGGGTCTATGCTGTTTGCCTCTTTTCTAAGCAGTTTTTAAAATCATTATCAGAGTTGTACAAAGGGCTAGATTCGTGAATGACTAAAATCTGCCTTGTTCAATATATTGATGAAAACGTTTGTAAATATAAGTGAACATGGGACATCTTCAAAAACAACAACAAGAAGTTTGAAAACCAACCATTACAGTTGCTATGGCAACAACAATACACTACATGGTGTACTGTAAGACTGTTTATTTTTATTAAATTTCATAGCTGCAATTTAGGAACAGTGTAACTAAAATCATTTCTATTTGTTAGTTTCATATTTGTCAAATACTATAGCATAAATTTATGAATAAACATCACCATAACACAGAAATTTCTGTTGCCACGGCGATAAATATGCCAAATTTATGACAAAAAAAACCCCCAACACAGTTATACTAAATTTATTCTGTTTACAAAGCAATTCTATTTTCAGCAGTAATAGTATACATGAAATTATTTGATTATCAAGGAATGGAAGACAAATTAAAAAGAAAAAAACAACAACAAAAAAACACCAGACAGACTTTTCTGTTGCCATGGAAACAAACCTGCAAACTGTTTCCTTCCACCAAATAATATGTTGTTTTGACTGAATTGAACCATGAAATGTAAAGAGAGTGTCATTTCATTTCTTTTATTGTGTTTTCAAGTATTAGACTGCATAAAAAGCGGCATTCACATCACTTTACTTTCTGTTGCCATGGAAACAAAAGGACACATTTATCTAATAAAAATATATTGTTTTGAGCTTTACCATATTCAGTGATTGATGCTTGTTTTGCTATATTGCAATAGTTACTGCATTTGTTTTATTATTTTTTTTTTTTTTTTTTGTCACAGTCTGCAGCACACAGTTTGAATGTTAAGTATCATGTCACTAGAAGTTATGTATCCCAAACGACAAATTCAATAACATTTGGCGTGAATGGTATTAATTGGCATTCTGGTACTGGTAACTGAGCAGAGGCATACCGGCAGCTACAATTTTACATGTGCACCCAGTGAAGACACAGATCAACAAGCTCATCTGCGCCATCTAATCAGTCTTTTCTGGCCACACGAGTAACCGTTAGGCTTTTAGCTACCCCTGGGATGCACAAGGAAGACTGATCAGACTACTGGATTTCCAGACTGATACAAGGTTTTATTGAGCACATATGTATAACTTGTGCTCGGAATGTATAACTTGTGCTCGGACTCAATTAGTTTGACTTTGCATGCAAACTACATTTTTAGGTCACCTGAGCCTTTAGGCTAATAGATGAGCTTACAGTATAGTCATCATTATCGATGCCAACATTTTCAAATGACTTCTCCGGTGCCACTTGGTCGATTGAAGCCAAATTACATATCATATATGAAACCTCCATGGGTCATAGTGGCAAAAAGTGTCTATAGACACAAAATTCTGTTATCTAACGATCGTCTGTCCCTGCCTAGGACTGGAGGTCTCAGGTGAGCTACAGGACTGATAGTCTTTTGGTTTGAATAGTTGATAAGAATGACTGTAGTAACTTAAACATATTTTTGAAACCCTTGTTTAGGGGCAACTTTGACCCCTTTGTAAACAATGGAAATTTCCATTGTTTACAGAGAGAAATGTTGTAATCTTCATAACGCCTTCATGGTGATGAGATTAAGTATTTGGAAAAACAACCATCTGACTTGCTACAGTCTTGTGATCAACATCGAACATATTCAGACACGGAACAGACCAGGCAAATAAAGCTCCTGATTCATTCTAAATATTAAGTAGAGCACTGTAATCCTGCTGGACATTTTTTTTGTAAATAGTATAATTAACATCATCTCTGTACATGCAAAAGCAAATATGTGTGCAAATAGAGGCATCTTAAAATATGAGGTTCAACACTGTAAGCAGCCATTTTGCAGTATTTAACTATCTTTCCTTATGAAACCAAGGCCAGCTGGTGCACCCTAATGTAAACCCTTGTCCTGCTGAATAAATTAAGGTGTCACACCCCTTACTAATTTTCAACCAATCAAATTACTTGATTCAGATTGTTGATATAAATTCACATACTTAACGGCAAACAGTGCAGATCCAGATCAGTTGGCTTCTTCAGAAGCCAACTGATCTGGATCTACACTGTTTGCAAAGGCAGGACATATCCGGGTTCAGCAGGACAAGGGTTAACAAATATAAGTCCAGCAGGCACATGACGTCTATGCAGAGGCAATGTCATGACATTAATGCAATACTTTATAAATGTCATGTGCTCGCTATGAACATAGGCACAGGTATTCATGGAAAATGAAACATGTATGTAGCAAGAACTCAGGTCAGTTTACGCATCTGCACAGTCTAGACATATTCAGTCTTCACTGTATGTAAGAAGAAGCTTTGGGTCTTTATCTAAGCATAGACTGCAATATCAGACTGGCCATAGTATTAGCAGACTGGCCTGAGTATTTGCTTGATGAATTCCGTCTCCAACCGATTCGAAACCAAGACATTGCGATCTGAAGTCAGGAGCACTAGCCACTCTGCCACACGGGTGCTTCCCGAATTCTAATATCTGTTGCAGTCTAATTAGGTTATGTACAGCCGATGATGTTAACCATAAAAAATTGTGGCAGATGACAGTTTTTTTGTTTGTTTTTTTTTTGTTGTTTTTTTTTCAGTGGGGGGGGGGGGGGGGGGGGAGTGGTGAAAGATAGTCTTGACATTTCATGTGAACTGTCTGCTTGGGAGACAATTCATATTAAATGTTGACTTTCTCTGAACAATTAGAAATAATTTAGATCTAGCAGATAACAATTAGCTGTTCTTTTAATTTTCATAAAAATGGCATTCCATATGAATTGTCTGTAATTCGCATGAAATGTCAAGACTTATTTTATCTAAAAAATAAATATAAAAAAAAAAGAAGAAAAATAAAGTTGCTGTCTTTGAGACTCGAACACATTGCCCTCTTTAAGACTCGAACACGGTTCCTTTCAGGTGGTATGTAAACATGTTAACCACTACACCACAGAGGACATACAAGCAAAATGCTTTTGGTTGGATTTATCAATGCAAGAAGATAATTATCCCGAAAAAAATAGATATCTTTTTTATTTCGTGTGCTATATATACATTACTTTTCCTTTCAATTGCTGGTTTTATCATTCACAAACATCATTAGAAAAAAAAGCCGCTCGCTGTCTGCACCACAACAATGTACCTAGAATTTTGGGCCTTGAAATTTTTTTCGAGAGAAGCAAAATATAGAAAAATCCAATGCAGAATAAAAGAACATAAAACAATGATTTTTTTTATTGTAAAACCATCATTGTCAATAATGGAGAACTGACATCTCTCAGTGGTTATTGGACTGGCGACCCTTGTCAAACGCGAATTTTGCATGTAACGTAATTTAGGAAGCCGCGTTTCTTGCAATCGAAAAAACAGCGGTTTCATGGTATTTTTGGATGAAATATCATGCTCATTGCTTCCATATGATTATTTATTGGTTTTTCTGAACAACATTTGTTTTATCTGATTATCCTTCTTCAAAAAGCAGAAAAACTTGGTAGTGCAAGCAGAATACAATGAAGAGGCTTATCTAGATCTCGTATTATATTTTGTTTTATTTGAAAATGAAGCCGCAATTTTGACACCCTGATTTTTTTTTACCAAATATTCTTTATTGATTTGTGAAATACATTGTATTGTATTAAAAACCATGGTGTCAAATTTATGGCTTCATTTTTTTTCAGCTGCCTTTTACACCAAAAAAAATGTGAAAAAATGTCCAATTTGGTGCTTTAGGGGGTCCGATTTGGTAGTGTTCTTAGATTCAGAGCGATTCTGGCAAATATTTCATACGTAGTTGTAAAGACAAAATATTATATAATATAAAACAAATTGTGCCGTATTTCACAGTTTGCTAAAATGAGAATTTACAGGTCAGTAAACTAGTATTCGTGAAATTAGCCCTTTTAGGACAAAGTAGTCACAGACATGTTCAAATTTTCTGACAAGTAACTCATATCTCTGGATAAGGGGATGTCCACATGACAATTTTCTTATTTCTCCATGAAAATGGATGTTGTGGGTACTCATTAGAAGTGCCATATGTTTTCATGTAGAAAGGTATTTTTTATTTGAAATAAGTGCCTTTTCTGGAGCTATAAAGCTTGGAAAGGAGTTAACCCATGTCCTGCTGAATAAATTAAGATGCCATGCCCACTTCTAATTTTCAGCTAATCAGATTACTTGATCCAGATTGTTGTTATAAATTTACATACATAATGGCAAACAGTGCAGATCCAGATCAGTTGGCTAAATATTTAGGTAAACATTGTTTTTGTTTTTTTCAGTACACATGGTGGAACAGTGTTCGTGATATAGTGGACTACTGGGGAGAATGGGTGGTGAACATCATCATTATCATCGTTTATCTTTGTCTCACATTCCTACTACCTGTACCAGGGTGCCCATCGTAAGTTTTCAGATCTGGTAGAATTTGATTTGATTTGGAATTTTATGGCCCATATCCTGTTAAGGCCATAGTGAGCTGATTGGTTAACCTATTTGCTCTTTTCTTGGGCAGGCTTAGTCCAAGCGGTTAAAGAGTACTTTTAGCATACTCTTTCATGGTAGCTGACAACTGCTCTTCTTGAATCAGCAGAAGGATGGGAATGACAGTAGAAATTATTTCATGGTCATTCTCCATGAAAGTTATGTGGCTAAGCTGGGATTCAAACAAGTGAACCCTGTATCTGCAGTCGGATGTGGCACCAACTGCGCTATGGAGCCTGGCCAAAGCTGATAGAAATATTGTTGCCATGGCTACAACTCCCATTTGACTATTTAAAGAGAATTTCATTGAACATAAACATAATCATAATTGGTGTAAAACTTCAGTATTAGAAATACAAACCATTTTAGTATGAAAGTGTCAAAAGTACAGTAAACATCCTTTAATTATGCCCCTGCCTATTCGAAGAATAGCGGATGGGCATTAAGTATTACCCCTGTCCGTCCCGTATGTCTGTCTATCCGTGCATCCGTCTGTCCATCTATCTGTCCGTCCGTCTGTCCGTCCGTATGTCCCACTTCATGTCCGGGCCATAACTCCCAAACCGTATGGAATATATTCATGAAACTTCACAGGTGCATACATCACATTGAGACGATGTGTCGTGAACAAGGAAGACAACCTTGCATTTTTGGTTTTTGAATTATTTCAGCTTGACTTAGTTCCATATAGTTAACTGTGTCCGGGCCATAACTCCTAAACCATATGAAATATATTCATGAAACTTTACCAGTGCCTGCATCACACTGAGACGATGTGTCATGAACAAGGAAGACAACTCTTGCATTTTTGGTTTTTGAATTATTTCCACTTGACTTAGTTCCATACAGTTAACTGTGTCCGGGCCATAACTCCTAAACCGTATGAAATATATTCATGAAACTTTACCAGTGCATGCATCACACTGAGAAGATGTGTCATGAGAAAGGAAGAAAACTCTTGCATTTTTGGTTTTTGAATTATTTCCCCTTGGCTTAGTTCCATATAGTAAACCGTGTCCGGGCCATAACTCCTAAACCATATGGAATATATTCATGAAACTTTACCAGTGCATGCATCACATTGAGACGATGTGTCATGAACAAGGAAGACAACTCTTGCATTTTTTGTTTTTGAATTATCTTCCCTTGACTTAGTTCCATATAGTAAACCGTGTCCGGGCCATAACTCCTAAACCGTATGGAATATATTCATGAAACTATACAGATGCATGCATCACATTGAGACGATGTGTCATGAACAAGGTAGACAACTCTGGCATTTTTGGTTTTTGAATTATTTCCCCTTGACTTAGTTCCATATAGTTAACCATGTCTGGGCCATAACTCCTAAACCATATGGAATAAATTCATGAATTTTTACAGGTGCATGCATCACATTGAGACGATGTGTCATGAACAAGGAAGACAACTCTTGCACTTTTCGTTTTTGAATTATCTTCCCTTGACTTAGTTCCATATAGTAAACTGTGTCCGGGCCTTAATAATAACTTCATGGTATACCTGTTACAATTACATATCTGAATGGCATTTGGCGGGGGCATCCGTGTCCTATGGACACTTTTTCGAGTTTTGAAATTATCCTGAAATTTTGTAAATAGCCTGAACACCTATTCCATACTTTTTGGGCCTAAATTCTGCTTTTTATGCAGATGTTTTTTAAAATACTTAATAGAATGTCAAACAGTGTAGACCCTGACAAGACTGCTTCTTTAGGAGCAGTCTGATCTGAGTCTGCAAAGTTTGCATATGCCATTTTAGCAGACAAGTTTGTGTACAAAATTTTAGGACATTAGCTATATACAGTCGACTCTCGTTATCTCGAATTCCAAGGGACTCACCGAAATACTTCGAGATATCCATACCTTGACATATCAGAGTTGAGAGAGTGAGGAAAACAATAAATTGAACAACCACATTTAACAAATGAATATGTAATTTGACTCCTGAAGTTAGAAATATATATATAAAATAATGTGGAAAAGAGGAGAAATTGCTCCTTAGGAGTAATTTCTCCTCTTTTCCACATTATTTTGTTACCTGTTGTCATAGTTTCATGTTAAAACAGGGACCAGATTTTTCACTTCGAGATAAGCGGGAATTCAAAATAAGCGAGTTTGAGATAATGAGGTTCAACTGTATTATGATGATGGATGGTTTAAGAAAAAATCTACCAAAAGTCTGTAATTCCTAAAACCAACATCATTGGAAACATTGTTGCAGGAGCTACTTAGTGACTCTTAATCTGATTCAGAGACAGAAATATGGTATTTGGAATAGGCAATGTGATTTTTTAAAGCTGCTGCTACAGAGATGAGTTAGAGCCTGAAACTTCTGAGGAGGAAAATGAGTCTATGTCCTATGTAGTTATGGTCAAGAGGTCTGGCAGAGAGAGGGACATTGCTATAAGTCCACTTTCAAGTGCAACAGTTCACTGCTGGCAATGATTTCAAACTATCACCAAAGTGTAAAATCATATCAAATCTGTCACATAGTCCTTTTATATTTTATCTGTATTGAAAAAGCTTTAACAGGAATTCTACACCAAAATTGTATTGGCTGGATGAATCTCTAAACAAGTTCACCATTTAACTTATCCGACCAGGAGGTCACGGGTTTAACCCCCGCCGAGGTCGGCAACATTCTTTCATGGAGATTGATCATGAAATATTTTCTACTGTCATTCTCTCCCTTCCGCTGATTCAAGAAGGGCAGTTGTCAGTTTCTGATGAAAGAATGTGCACAATACTGGCTAACCGCTCAGAGGACTAAGCCTGCCTAGTAAATGTGTGGTTAGGTAAACTGATCGCGCTTGACATGACCCCATTGGGTTGACTGTGCCGTAAAACCTCAACACAAACAATTTTTGAAAAGTGAATGCACCCAATGTCATTTTCTGTCCTATGACCACCATGTTAGTAAGTCCTTTCTAATGGCAAACAGAAATCAACACCAGTTTTTGAGTTGTATATATTTGATCTGACTGTTAGTTGATCAATGTTGCAGTGTCCATGTACTCCCTTCCGCTGATTCAAGAAGGGCAGTTGTCAGTTTCTGGCGAAAGAATGTGCACAATACTGGTTAAATGCTTAGAGGACTAAGCCTGCCCAGTAAACCTGTGGTTAGGTAAACTGACCGTGCTCGACATGACCCCATTGGGTTGACTGGGCCGTAAAACCTCAACACAAACAAAGTGTCCATGAAAAGCTACACTTGATACTGGACTAGTAGTAAATACAGTCGAACTTCGTTATCTCGAACTCGCTTATTTCAAATTACCATTTATCTCGAAGTGAAAATCTGGTCCCTGTTTTAACATGAAACTTTGACAACAAGTAACAAAATAATGAGGAAAAGAGGAGAAATTGCTCCTAAAAGCAATTTCTCCTCTTTTCCACATTATTTTTATCGCACCTGCTTGTAGCAGGGTGCGATATAGGCGTCCGATTTTCCGTCCGTCCGTTTATCATTCCATCCGTCCGTCCGTCCGTCTGTCAACATTTATGTCGACGTTCGACATTTATGTCATAGTTAGTATTTTGATCAACTACAAGACTAAACAACCATCAAACCTTGCATGAAACATCTCCCTGACCTCCTGACTTTGCAACATAGGCGTCCGCTTTTCCGTATGTCTGTCCATTCGTCCGTCCGTCTGTCAACATTTATGTCGAAGTTCGACATTTATGTCGAAGTTCGACATTTATGTCAGTGTTAGTATTTTAATCAACTACAAGACTAAACAACCATCAAACCTTGCATTCACCATCTCCCTGACCTCCCGACTTTGCGACATAGGTGCCCACTTTTCCATTCGTCTGTCTGTTCGTCTGTCCATCTCTTAACAGTTCTGTTATGTCGAAGTTCGACATTTATGTCAAAGTTAGTATTCCAATCAACTACAAGACTAAACAACCATCAAACCTTGTATGAAATATCTCCTTGACCTCTTGACTTTGCGACATAGGTGACCGCTTTTCCATTCGTCTGTCCGTTCGTCCGTCCGTCTGTCTCTTAACAGTTCTGTTATGTCGAAGTTCGACATTTACATCAAAGTTAGTATTCTAATCAACTACAATTCTACAACAACCATCATACCTTGCATGACACATCTCCCTGACCTCCTGACTTGGCAGATGTGTTGACCCAGTGACCTTGACCTATATTTTGCGCTCCATTGACTTTGACACAATTTACCTTGACGTTGCAGATCTTCTCAACTATAAGGCTTACAACTACCAAACCTTGCATAGTGCTTCTCCTAGATGTACTGACTTGGTAGGTACCTTGATCCGGTGACCTTGACCTATATTTTGCGCTCCAGTGACTTTGACGTATTTTGCGTCGACGTTTGATATCTCCTCAACTATAAGACCTACAACCATCAAACCTTGCAAAGTGCTTCTCCTCAATGTACTGACTTGGCAGATACCTTGACCTGGTGACCTTGACCTATATTTTGGCTGCAGTGACTTTGACATAATTTACGTCAACGTTCCAGATCCCCTCAAGTGTAAGACCTGTAGCCACCAAACCTTGCATAGATCTTCTCCTATATGTACTGACTTGGCAGGTATCTTGACCCGGTGACCTTGACCTATATTGCGCGCTCCAGTGCCTTTTACACATTTTACGTCAACGTTCAATATCTCCTCAATTACAAGGCCTACAACCATCAAACTTTGCATAGTGCTTCTCCTCAATGTACGGACTCTGCAGGTACCTTGACTGGGTGACCTTGACCTATATTTCACGCTCCATTGACTTTTACACCTTTTACGTCACCCTTCCATATGTCCTCAACTGTAAGGCCTTCAACCACCAAACCTTATATAGCACTTCTTCTCGATGTACTGACTCAACAGGTACCTTGACCTGGTGACCTTGACCTATATTGTGCACTCCAGTGACTTTGACACATTTTATATTGATGTTCGGTATCTCCTCAAATATAAGACCTACAACCACTAAACCTTGCGTAGTGCTTCACCTCATTGCATTGGCTTGGCAGGTACCTTGACCTGGTGACCTTGACCTATATTTGACACATTTTATGTTGATGTTTGATAACTCCTCAACTATAAGGCCTACAACCACCATACCTTGCATTGTGCTTCTCCTTGGTGTACTGAATTAGCAGGTACCTTGACCTGTGACCTTGACCTATATTTCATGCTCCAGTGACTTTTACACATTTTACGTCAACGTTCCATTATCATTCGGCTGTATGATACGAAAAGTCAGTGCTGAAGATATAGCCATTAGAGGGAATGGGACTGGCCTGGAATATATGTGCCCCACTAGGCACTTTGTCTACATTTTTTTCAACCCAGTTTTCCAAGTAAGCACTGCTAAGAATGAAATAAACTTATTTAATAACCACATTCTGATTGTGGCTCCTGCGACTTTTGCCCCAGCAGGTGCGATGATGCCTTCCGCGGAATTCTTGTATATATATATATATATATATATATATTTCTAACTTCAGGAGTCAAATTACATATTCATTTATTAAATGTGGTTGTTCAATTTATTGTTTTCCTCACTCTCTCAACTCTCTCAATATCTCAAAGTGTTTCAGTGAGTTCCTTGGAATTCGAGATAACGAGAGTCGACTGTATATGCCTTAACCCATTTTAGTCTGGAGAACCCCAAAAGGCTGTTTGGGACCTAGAGATCTGACAGTAGGAGGGAAATTAAATATTTATCTTAATTGCTGGCTGCAGTGTTATTTGTCTGAATGTCTAACTAAGAAGTGCACTAATTTGTGTGTTATATTAAAGAGTTTTAGAACCTGAGTGTCTGGCAGGAAGAGGAAAATAGAATAAATTGAGTGGTTTTTATTATCGCACCTGCTTGTAGCAGGGTGCGATATAGGCGTCCGATTTTCCATCCGTCAGTCCGTCTGTCAACATTTATGTCGACGTTCGACATTTATGTCAAAGTTAGTATTCTAATCAACTACAAGACTAAACAACCATCAAACCTTGCATGAAACATCTCCCTGACCTCCTGACTTTGCAACATAGGCGTCCGCTTTTCCGTATGTCTGTCCATTCGTCCGTCCGTCTGTCAACATTTATGTCGAAGTTCGACATTTATGTCAAAGCTAGTATTTTAATCAACTACAAGACTAAACAACCATCAAACCTTGCATGAAACATCTCCCTGACCTCCCGACTTTGCGACACAGGTGCCCACTTTTCCATTCGTCTGTCTGTTTGTCTGTCCGTCTGTCCGTCTCTTAACAGTTCTGTTATGTCGAAGTTCGACATTTATGTCAAAGTTAGTATTCTAATCAACTACAAGACTAAACAACCATCAAACCTTGTATGAAATATCTCCCTGACCTCCTGACTTTGCGACATAGGTGCCCGCTTTTCCATTCGTCTGTCCGTTCGTCCGTCCGTCTGTCTCTTAACAGTTCTGTTATGTCGAAGTTCGACATTTACGTCAAAGTTTGTATTCTAATCAACTACAATTCTACAACAACCATCATTCCTTGCATGACACATCTCCCTGACCTCCTGACTTGGCAGATATGTTGACCCAGTGACCTTGACCTATATTTTGTGCTCTATTGACTTTGACACAATTTACGTTGACATTCCAGATCTTCTCAACTATAAGGAATACAACTACCAAACCTTGCATAGTGCTTCTTCTAGATGTACAGACTTGGCAGGTACCTTGACCCGGTGACCTTGACCTATATTTTGCGCTCCAGTGACTTTGACATATTTTGCGTCAACATTCGATATCTCCTCAACTATAAGGCCTACAACCATCAAACCTTGAAAAGTGCTTCTCCTCAATGTACTGACTTAGCAGATACCTTGACCTGGTGACCTTGACCTATATTTTGGCTGCAGTGACATTGACATAATTTACATCAATGTTCCAGATCTCCTCAAGTGTAAGACCTCTAGCCACCAAACCTTGCATAGTGCTTCTCCTATATGTACTGACTTGGCAGGTATCTTGACCCGGTGACCTTGACCTATATTTTGAGCTCCAGTGCCTTTTACACATTTTAGTCAACGTTCAATATCTCCTCAACTATAAGGCCTACAACCATCGAACCTTGCATAGTGCTTCTCCTCAATGTACGGACTCTGCAGGTACCTTGACTGGGTGACCTTGATCTATATTTCACGCTCCATTGACTTTCACACCTTTTAGGTCACCCTTCCATATGTTCTCAACTGTAAGGCCTTCAACCACCAAACCTTATATAGCACTTCTTCTCGATGTACTGACTCGACAGGTACCTTGACCTGGTGACCTTGACCTATATTGTGCACTCCAGTGACTTTGACACATTTTATATTGATGTTCGGTATCTCCTCAAATATAAGACCTACAACCACTAAACCTTGCATAGTGCTTCACTTCATTGCCCTGGCTTGGCAGGTACCTTGACCCAGTGACCTTGACCTATATTTGACACATTTTACGTTGATGTTTGATAACTCCTCAACTATAAGGCCTACAACCACCATACCTTGCATTGTGCTTCTCCTTGATGTACTGAATTAGCAGGTACCTTGACCCGTGACCTTGACCTATATTTCATGCTCCAGTGACTTTTACACATTTTACGTCAACATTCCATTATCATTGGACTGTATGATACGAAAAGTCAGTGCTGAAGATATAGCCATTAGAGGGAATGGGACTGGCCTGGAATATATGTGCCCCACTAGGCACTTTGTCTACATTTTTTTCAACCCAGTTTTACAAGTAAGCACTGCTAAGAATGAAATAAACTTATTTAATTACCACATTCTGATTGAGGCTCTTATGACTTTTGCGCCAGCAGGTGCGATGACGCCTTCCGCGGAATTCTTGTGTTGTATAGAGGCTGCATGTCTGACAGAGAGGTATAGACAGTATGTGTTCTTGTTGCTATGTTGCGTTGTATAGATTATTTAGGATCTGAATGCCTAACAGAGAGAGGTAATGTGTGCTAACTGCTGTTTTATTATCGCACCTGCTTGTAGCAGGGTGCAATATAGGCATCTGCTTTTCCGTCTGTCAGTCCGTCTGTCTGTCAACATTTATGTCGACGTTTGACATTTATGTCAAAGTTAGTATTCTAATCAACTACAAGACTGAACAACCATCGAACCTTGGATGAAACATCTCCCTGACCTTCTGACTACGCCATAGGCATCCGCTTTTCCGTTGATCTGTCTGTTCGTCTGTCCGTCTGTCAACATTTATGTTGAAATTCGACATTTTTGTCAAAGTTAGTATTCTAATCAGCTACAAGACTAAACAACCATCAAACCTTGCATGAAACATCTCCCTGACCTCCTGACTTTGCGACATAGGTGCCCGCTTTTCCATTCTTCTGTCCGTTCATCCATCCGTCTGTCTATCTGTTAACAGTTCTGTTATGTCGAAGTTTGACATTTACATCAAAGTTAGTATTCTGATCAACTACAAGACTAAACAACCATCAAACCTTGCATGAAACATCTCCCTGACCTCCTGACTTTGCAGGTACATTGACCCAGTGACCTTGACTTATATTTTGCGCTCCATTGACTTTGACACAATTTACGTTGACGTTCCAGATCTTCTCAACTATAAGGCATACAACTACCAAACCTTGTAGAGTGCTTCTCCTAGATGTAGTGACTCGGCAGGTACCTAGATCCGGTGACCTTGACCTATATTTTGCACTCCAGTGACTTTGACATATTTTGTGTCGACGTTCGATATCTCCTCAACTATAAGGCCTACAACCATCAAACCTTGCAAAGTGCTTCTTCTCAATGTACTTACTCGGCAGATACCTTGACCTGGTGTCCTTGACCTATATTTTGGCTGCAGTGACTGACATAATTTACATCAACGTTCCAGATCTCCCCAAGTGTAAAACCTCTAGCCACCAAACCATGCATAGTGCTTCTCCTAGATGTACTGACTCGGCAGGTATCTTGACCCGGTGACCTTGACCTATATTTTGCGCTCCAGTGCCTTTTACACATTTTACGTCGACGTTCAATATCTCCTCAACTATAAGGCCTACAACCATAAAACTTTGCATAGTGCTTCTCCTCAATGAACGGACTCGGCAGGTACCTTGACTGGGTGACCTTGACCTATATTTCGCACTCCATTGACTTTTACGCTGCCTTTTCAACTGTAGGGCCTTCAACCACCAAACCTTATATAGTGCTTCTTCTCGATATACTGACTCGGCAGGAATCTTGACCTGGTGACCTTGACCTATATTTTACACTCCAGTGACTTTGACACATTTTACGTTGATGTTCGGTATCTCCTCAAATATAAGACCTACAACTACTAAACCTTGCATAGTGCATCACCTCATTTCACTGGCTTGGCAGGTACCTTGACCCGGTGACCTTGACCTATATTTGACACATTTTACGTTGATGTTTGATAACTCCTCAACTATAAGGCCTACAACCACCATATCTTGCATTGTGCTTCTCTTTGATGTACTGAATTAGCAGGTACCTTGACCCGTGACCTTGACCTATATTTCACGCTCCAGTGACTTTTACACATTTTATGTCAACGTTCCATTATCATTGGGCTGTATGATACGAAAAGTCAGTGCTGAAGATATAGCCATTAGAGGGAATGGCACTGGCCTGGAATATATGTGCCCACTAGGCACTTTGTCTACATTTTTTTCAACCCAGTTTTCCAACTAAGCTCTGCTAAGAATGAAATAAATTATTTAATAACCACGTTCTGATTGTGGCTCCTGTGACTTTTGCCCCAGCAGGTGCGATGACGCCTTCTTCGGAATTCTTGTATTGTTTAAATTGTTTAACCCTGGTCCTGCTGATTTGCAAATGGTGAAGAGCCAAATCAGTTGGCTTCTGAAGAAGCCAACTGAACTGGATCTACATTGTCTGTCATTACGTATGTGAATTTGTATCAACAACCTGGATCAAGTTGTCTGATTGGCTGACAATTGGAAGTGGCCATTGTAATGTATTCAGCAAGACAAGGGTAAAGATTTGAGCCTTTGACAGAGAGAGAGACATAAGAGTAGTATCCCGAGAAATATTTTTCTTACTTGTCCACAAAATCATTCATTGTAGGTACATTAGAAGCACCTGATCAGTGGGGCATGAACACATAAAACATTTTTTTTTGTTTTTAGCTCACCTGTCATGTAGTGACAAGGTGAGCTTTTGTGATCACATTTTGTCCATTGTCCGTCTGTGCGTACATCCGAGCGTCTGTGTGTGTGTGTCCATCCAGAAACAATTTCTTCAAGCGACATCTAATCCTAAACCACTGATTTGATTTTGACCAAACTTCACAGGAATGATCCTTGGTTGGTCCTCTTTCAAAGTTGTTCAAATGGTTCCGGACTATTGCATATCTAGGTCACAGGAGCTAAAAATGGATTTTTTAACTGAAAACTTAAAAAGTATTCTTGTCTGAAACCAGGAGGCCCAGGTCTTTGATATTTGGTATGTAGCTTCATCTAGTGGACCTCTACCAAAATTATTCAAATTATAGCCCTGGGGTCAAAAATGGCCCCGCGTCATGAGTCACTTGTTTAACAAAGACCCATTTAGGGAAAAACTTTTAAAATCTTCTTGTCTGAAAGCAGAAGGCCCAGGCCTTTGATATTTGATACATAGCTCCACCTAGTGGACCTCTACCAAGATTGTTCAAGTTATTGCCCTGGGGCCAGAAATGGCCCCGCCCTGGGGATGGCATGTTTTGCATAGACTTATATAGAGAAAACCTTTAAAAATCTTCTTATCTGAAACCAGAAGGCCCAATTCTTTGACATTTGATACATAGCTTCACCTAGTGGACCTCTGCCAAGTTTGTTCAGATTATAGCCCTGGGGCCAAAAATGGCCCTGCCCCGGGGCCGACATGTTATACATACACTTATATAGAAAAACAAGAAGTATCTTTAAAAAAGATAATTGTTGAAGGTAAACACTGCAAACTTCTTTATAATTTGACTTTCAGCAACACTTCACCCCGTACATGCGCAAGAGAAAATAGTGTGGGAAAGAAGAATAATAGTCTGACTTGCAAATGACTCATAGTAAATACAATAAACTTCAAGAATGAGATATCTTTAAACAGTTAACCTAGACAAATCTTATATTGACCCTTCAAATAAATTCTAAATAAAACATCACAAAAGGTGCAGTAATACATATTTAAAAAATACGGGAAAATATGGAGTGTTCGAGTGACGCTTTCGTTGATTCGAGGTGAAACTGATTCGCTTCGAGAGGGGAGAGTTTAAAAGTCGGAAGTAAAGGTCGGAAGTGGGAACCAAAAGTCGGGACTAAATTTTGACAATCTATTAATGGCATTAAACATGTATATATCGGGATGAAATTTGGAACACATGTAGAATATTGCTTCTTCTAAAAAAATGCATATCAGATTAAATATTTTTCCCGTTCTGAACCAAAATATTTTACTCTGTTTCACAATTTGGGGTCGAGACTAAATTTTGCAGTGTTGACGATGTCAAGCATTTTGTAAATTATGGTCAGTTTGGGGTCACAAAGATAATCGTTTTAATCATTATCATTTAAAAAAATGCCACAGATCAGAAAAATATAAAAAAATTAAATTATTTTATATTACCGTCTAGTAAATATTTAACCCGGGATCAGGTCGTGACTAATTGCTTAATTTCTGGCTTGACATAGGACCCAGATTAGCACTATTTCTGGTGCGACATGCATTGTGTCTCTCAGTTTAATAAAATTATTGCAAACTTGAATAAATCATTTAATATGCATGTCGTCACAAAATAATCAGAAATAACCGAATTTGGGCCCGATGTCAAGCTAGAAAGAATGAAATTAGTCCCAACCTGGTCCCAGGTCCAATATTTACTAGACGGTACGATGGCATAACTTTATTTTTGTATTCTTTTGATCTTGGACATGTTAGTAAATGATAATGCATAAAAACACTTCCCAGTGCTAGCTTTAAGGGAAGTCTGGGAGTCAGAGACTCCCAAAAATTGCCCTGGAACTTCCAAAAATCTGTGCCAGGAAGTCAGGGACTCCCAAGTTTTAAAGATATCTGACCATTTAAAACAGAATTTAGAAAGAATTTATGTGTTGTTTAGCTTAAAAATGGCAGTTTTACTCCATAAATGAGAGGTTAAGAATATGGAGGTTAAATGTTTGGAAGTGAGAGAAACACTTTGATTACCTGGACTTCCAGATATTAGAATTAGGAAGTCCTGGGACTTCCTGAATTCGACAGTTAATGCAAGCACTGACTCCCATGGCAACCCCATATTGACCATAATTTGAAAAATGCTTGACATCATCAACACCGTAAAATTTGGTCCTGACCCCAAATTGTAGGGCAGGGTCGTATATTTTGGTTCAGAAAGAGGAAAATATTTGATATGAAGATAAAATCGGACATACAGTTTTAAGACGAGGCTATATTCTACACATGTTCAAAATTTCATTTCAAATACTTGCATGTTTAATGCCATTATTCAATTGTTTAAATTCAGTACCGACATTTGGTCTCAACCGTTAGTCCCGTCATTTAAACTCTCCCTTCGAGATTAAGTAGGTTGAAAGACTGGTGATACCAGGGTATCTCTATACAAAGAGAGACCCTGGTCTTACTAAATACCACGAAGTGTTACATTACTTAAACGTGCAACGGAAGTGTTTAGGGTTGAGTAGGACAGCTAGAGTAGGATGTTGCATCAGATAGGGTAAGAAGAGCAACAGGAATGAGACGACTAACTAGTAGACTTATCCAAACCCACCCATCTCAACATATCTTACCACACAAAATGCAAACCACCATGCACTATGCACTGCATCCCAATACTGCTTGAAAAGCAATAGTTTGGGGGCGAAACGACTAGGGTTTGGAGAAAAATCAACTAGTCGGGTATTTGGTTTGGACTTCCATCTGTACTTCAGGCGTTTACAATTTTCTTGCTGCACTTATTTTATATCGATTTACACATAGTCCATTTAATCAAGCGGTTCTATTTTTTGTGATGACTGTCGAATGCACCTGCAGGTACGATGGATCAAAATTGCTTTGTAATGCAATAAACTGTTCATATTATTATTATTTATTTCTTAATAAACAATATATTATATACTTCAAATCAATTTAAAATGGTATACTATGATATCAAATAAAAAAAATTGGATAATTACTACATAAAGATACAGTAATCACAATTTTTGTAATTGTAATAAAATGTTATGGTATAACTTGGGTTTCATATTCTACTGCAAACCTAATCTTAATATGTCTTCGACAAAAGAATCTTCTTGTCTGAAAGTGCAAGGCCTAGGACTTTGATATTTGGTATGTAGCATTGCCTAGAGGTCCTTTGACATGATTATGCCCCTGGGGTGAAAAGAGACCCTTCCCACAGGGTGGGGGTGGGGGTGGGGGTGTGGGCACTTGTTTTACATAGAGCAAAAAGCCATTGACAATGGTTAGGCCTAGGACTATCAAACTAATAGGGAGGATTGATCTGAAGAGTAGATGATCTTTAAGTCAAAGGTCAGGGTCACTGTGACCTTTAGTTCCAAAACAGCTTATATTTCTGCAATGCCTATGGTTTGTACCCTCAAACTTAGTGGAGATGTTAGTCCTCATCAGTTGATGGTCCTGAGGGCAAAGGTCAAGGTCACGAAAAAGCTTAATAACTTGGCAATGCTTGGGGATAGGACCCTCAAACTTAGAAGGGATGTTGGTCCTCACCAGTAGATGACACACAGACAAAGGTCATGGTCAAGGTCACCGTGACCTTTAGTACTAAAAGCTTATAATTTCGGCAGTGCTTGAGGCTAGAACACTTGAACTTGGGATGTTGGTCCTGACCAGTAGATGACCCTAATGGCAAAGGTCAATGTCACAGTGACCTCTAGTGCAAAACAAGCTTACAAATTGGCAATGCTTGGGGCTAGGACCCTCAAACATCATAGGGATGTTTCTTCTGACCAGAAGATGACCCTGAGGGCAAAGGTCATGGTCAAGATCACCATGACCTTTAGAACCACATCTCTGTTGGCAGTGCTATGTATAAAATGATTCAGGTGAGCGATATAGGGCCATCATGGCCCTTGATGTTGAAAAAAGCAATTTATCTGTGAAGGTAAATACACTGGAACCTCTATATAAGATGATTTATTATTAGACAGTTTTTGATATAAGACGGACCCTAAAAGTGTTATATCCAAACAAAACTGTATATAGAAAAATGACCATGTACAGTTTGGTTTGGATAGAACAGAGTGGTTTAGCTAACACGTTTTTTGGCTTTGGATCCCAGCAATATTGTTATAAAGCGGTTGTTTTGTTCATTTCAGAGGTTATTTAGGGCCTGGAGGTTTGGCTGAGGGAGGAAAATACATTAACTGTACTGGAGGAGCAGCAGGGTATATAGACAGGAAAATCTTTGGAGCAGCTCATATATACCAATCTCCAACATGTAAGGTAAGTGCTTTAGTGCTAGAGGCAAGTGCTTTAGTGCTTAAGGTAGGCTCTTTAGTGCTTAATTGCTAATTTTGTCAAATATTTGATAGCAGAAATATACCATAAAAACCCTAAGTATTGGGACAGATAGTCCTTTGCAAACAGTGTAGACCCAGATCAGATGCCGCAGAATGCGGCATCTGATCAGGGTCTACACTGTTTGCCATACATACAGCAATATTTTAGGCACATCAACAGGTAGTGGAAAGAACTATTTCAAATTCTAGGAGAAGTATGGTAAGTAGATAAGGTGTCCCAATACTTTGGGTTATTATGGTAAGCTTAATATATGAAAACCTGCTGTTTGCCGTTTAAGGGGACTAGATACACTTGGTAGATTTTTCCTTATTTTTACAATTGAGACAACATTTGTAACTTCCCATTTGCTTTCCTTCACACCAAGTCTTTTCCGTTAAGGGGTCTACTCTTGAAAAAAAAAATGGGGTGGTTGGGTGGTGCGAAGGTGCTGTGTATCTTACATCACCGGGGCGTCCAGCTGATATTGGCTTACAGTTGGGCAAGGCCTGCTATCCTTGTAGTGGGTAAGGGTAGAGGGGGGAATGTTTTTATTTCTTCTGTTTCTTCACTTTCATTCCTGTTCCTCTTTCTTCGCTGTCCCCCGCTTTCATCTCTACTATCTCTTCTATCTCTTTTCTCCCTTTCTCTGGGAGACGACACAAAATGACCCTCAAGGGTTGACGTGTCGTTAAACCCCAACACAATCAAAATCTTGAAAAAAAAAAAACAAAAAAAAAACAAGAATTTGCTCAAAAGAATTTGCCTGAGCAAACACTGTTAAACTACTCTTAGATCCGTGTCCGCCCTTTTTTAGATGCATTACTCTTTAGATGCATGGTCACTTTTTAGATGCATCAATAGTAGTCAGATGGACTTGCAGAAATTTTAGAAATTTGACAAATGGCTATGTCTCAACTGCTGGTGGTGTTCAAGAAATGGAGCTAAAAATGCAGACTAAACATTGTTCAGCCAAATGTGAAAAATAGGTCAAGGTCAGTAACAGTTGATGGAAGCGGGCAGGGTGCATCATGGTGGATGTGTGTATGACGTTTCATTAGTCTACAACCCTTGATGTTTGAGAAATGAAGCTACATGCACAGACTTAACCCTGCTGAACCCAGATATACTCTGCCTTTGCAAACAGTGTAGATCTAGATCAGTTGGCTTCTTCAGAAGCCAACTGATCTGGATCTGCACTATTTGCCATTAAGTATGTGTTTATAGCAACAATCCAGATCAAGTAATCTGACTGGCTGAAAATTAGAAGTGGGCATGGCATCTTGATTTATTCAGCAGGACAAGGGTTAACATTGTTGATGCTGATGCCAACTACCATGAGGGAATGTGATCCCTATGTTGCTCCTGTTTGCTGAAGCAGTAGTGACAATAATTGGCATAGTTACCTTAAGTAATCAAACAGTACAACCTCAAGAGATATTAAAACAGATTTGTTTAAATTTTAGGACAGGTATGGTAAAGAGATAAATGACCAGAGTAAATATAGTACTATGTCTGAATATTGATGGTAAATGCAGTATGAGTAATACTGATATTTCTACAGTATGCCCCAAATATGCGCAGGGCACAGTGTTTCCTATAAGATTGCATGTGCACCAGTCAACGATTAAGATCACAAAATTGTGATTCAGATCAGCCTGTGCATCTGCACAGTCAGATCAAAGTCTTTAGCTGGCCTCAGTGGCTTAGTCAGATGCGCATCCGACTGATGATCAGGAGGTAGCTGGTTTGATCCCTGCTGAGTCCAGCAACATTCTTTTGTGGAGATTGATCATGAAATATTTTCTGCTGTCATTCTCTCCCTTCCGCTGAGTTAAGAAGAGCAGTTGTCCGTTGCTGGCAAAAGAATGTGTACAAGTACTAGGAAAGTGCTTAGAGAACTAAGCTTGCCCAGAAAAATGTGTGGCTAGGTAAACTGACGTAATGGCTTGACTGGGCAGTAAAACCTCAACACAAACATAAATCAAAGTCTTTGCAGAATACACTGTGGGTAGCCACGGATCCAAAGTGTCTTCAAGCAGACAGTAAAGACTGATTATACTGCATGGATGTGCAGACTGATCTGAGTCTTCTCTGGGTGCACATGCAATCTTGTAGGAAATGCTGTACCCTGGTTAATACCTGTTCGTTTCAGGAAATTTATAAAACAACCATACCACATGATCCAGAAGGACTGCTGGGTACGTTGACATCCTGTTTCATGTGTTTCCTAGGGCTTCAGGTTAGTCTTGTTATTTTTTTTTTTTTTTTCAACAACTATTATGTTTTATTTTATTCTACATTTTTTTGGTATTGGGTCAGTTAATAAAAGCATATTGGGATAGCAGCCGATATTAGACATTATTTTATTGGGAAGGTAGTATTTCATATTAAAATATGTAGTCATTATTTGCATCAATATTCTGGCTATTTTTGTCATATTTAAGTGTTTACAGGGGGTTTTATGAGTACAGTCTGGGTTTACTAAGTACATTCCAAACATGATGATAAATATTGGGTTGTACATAAACAGAGTAAAATCTTTTTACAGTGCCCACTGTTTTTAACAATCTGTGATTATAATCATGATAATTATAACTTACCTTCCCAGTTATTCATATTTTAACTATATAAATTGTGTGTAGAGGCACCGGTAACACAGAATAATAATCTAAACATAGTCTATCAGTCATTGATAATTTCTTAAGTGTGTTTATGTCTCTGTGAAAACATGTAAAGGTCAAAGGGTTTAACAGATAGAGTCAGGTCACATATTTCAAAACGCCTTTCCATTTAATATGTGCCAGTTGTTGTTTTTTATTTTTGTGTGTGTGTTTTGTTTTGTTTTTTTAAGATATTTCTTGTTTATGAATATTTGAAAAAGATAGTTTGAGTTGGGGAATGGTATACTGTTTTCACATTGTCCATCCATATGTCTGTCCATTCATCCTCCCACTACATTTTGGTTTCTGCACAGGGGCTATCTAATAAGGACTGCTTATTCATTGACATTTCCTGGGGTTTTTAATTTGTTTTTGCTTTTTAAAACAAATGGCTTGTTATGTTATTTGTATTGCCATTTATGAGACAATAAAACACATCTGCTTGTAGTAAACTGCACTTGTTTAGAAGTTTGGGTAGGTACAGTAAAAATTACAGTGTCCAAATATCTAGGCTAAATACTGTAGTAACATTCTTCTCTTATCTGTAGGCTGGTAAAATACTACTCACATACCCAGATTATTCTTATTTGTAGGCTGGTAAAATATTACTCACATACCCAGATTCTTCTATGATTTGTAGGCTGGTAAAATACTACTCACATACCCAGATTCTTCTCTTATTTGCAGGCTGGTAAAATACTACTCACATACCCAGATACTTCTCTTATTTGTAGGCTGGTAAAATACTAATCACATACCAAGATTTTTCTCTTATTTGTAGGCTGGTAAAATACTACTCACATACCCAGATTCTTCTCTTATTTGGACTGGTAAAATACTACTCACATACTCAGAATTTTCTCTTATTTTTAGGCTAGTAAAATACTACTACTTACATTCTTCTCGTATTTGTAGGCTGGTACAATACTACTCACATACCCAGCTTCTTATTTGTATGCTGGTAAAATACTCACATACTCAGATTATTCTCTGATTTGTAGGCTGGTAAAATACTACTCACATACCCAGATTCTTCTCTTATTTGCAGGCTGGTAAAATACTACTCACATACCCAGATACTTCTCTTATTTGTAGGCTGGTAAAATACTAATCACATACCGAGATATTTCTCTTATTTGTAGGCTGGTAAAATACTACTCACATACCCAGATTCTTCTCTTATTTGTAGACTGGTAAAATACTACTCATATATCCACATTCTTCTCTTATTTGTAGGCTGGTAAAACACTACTCATATATCATGACTTCATTTATTTGTAGGCTGGTAAGGTACTACTCACATACCCACATTCATCTCTTATTTGTTGGCTGGTACTAATATACCCAGATTTTTCTCTTATTTGTAGGCTGAAAAAATACTACTCATATACCCAGATACTTCTCTTATTTGTCGACTAGTAAATACTACTCACATACCCACATTCTTCCCTTATTTGTAGGCTGGTAAAATACTACTCACATATCAACATTCTTCTTATATTTGTAGGCTGGTAAAATACTACTTACATACCCAGACTGGAAAGCTCGAGTAAGAAGATTTTTGATATGGGCACTAGTATTGGTAAGTTTATACTCTTTATCTTGTCAACAATATTCCTGCTATGTTCTTTTTCCAATTTTTCTACCCATGAAAATTTTGTGCAAATTGTATTTTTTTTCTTATCTGCCCATAAGAAACTAGCACAGTTAGATGCGTGTCCAACTGGTGTTCAGGAGGTTGCTGGTTTGACCCCCACCGGGTTGGCAACATTCTTTCATGGAGATTGATCACGAAATAATTTCTACCGTCATTCTCTCCCTTCCACTGATTCAAGAAGGGCAGTTGTCAGTTTCTGGCAAAAGAATGTGCACACTACTGGTTAACCGCTTAGAGGACTAAGCCAGCCCAGTAAACATGTGGTCAGGTATGACCATGCTATACATGACTTCTAATGGGTTGACTGGGCCATAAAACCTCAACACAAATAAAACTTGTTGTTGGGTGCTCATTAGAACTGCATTGCTGAGACAATGAGTACCCACAACATATGTAGCTGCAAAGAAACAGCATAGCACCCCTTTTGTGCACCAGTACACATGTATATTTGCTTTGAAAAAGATTTGATCCAAATTTTATTTAAATTCTACTTTGTTCTTGTAGCAGTTTAAATTGTTTAATTCTGTAGTAAAAATGAAATATTTACATAATTATACTATACATTTTTGTTACACCTGCTTAACCCATTTCTGTCGAGTGGACTTTTTCTACCACAACTCTTTGGACCTGTCTGTTTCTGCTAGCAGGGTGTCTGGTTAGTTTTTATTATACCCCCGGCATACTAAGTATGCAATTGGGGTATATAGTTTTTGTCTTTTCTGTGTGTCAGTCAGTCTGTCTGTTAACATTTATTTTGTGTCAAAGATATCTCGGGGAACTACTTTACCTAGAAACTTGAAATTTTGTACACATGACAAGTATGACTAGTTGTATTTTGGGAAAGAAAATAAGGGCCATGGAGCCATGTCCCTTGGAGTTATTTCCCTTTGTTGTTCTGGCTATACTGATGGCCATGGCCGGGGGTATTAGTGAGCATATGCTCACTTCATGGTCTAGTTATTACTATATTTTTATAGAAATTCATGTATTAATGCAAACAGTGTAGACCCTGGTCATATGTCACAATCTGCTGCATCTGGTCTGGATCTGCACCGTTTGCCAAGTACCCTTTTTGACTAAAATGGGTTAAGGAGAAGGTGTGACAAGTCAGATTTTCTGTCTGTAAGTCCACCCACCCATCATTCCATCCATACACGCTTACATTCTCTCACATATATTGGTTGATATAGGAGTAAGTAACATCAACTTAATCAGTGCATGCACCCTACCACTTCAGGTCATCTGTTGCAAAAATGACTTGCTTTTGCAAAAAAAAAAAATAACACCCAGGGTCAACCTTTTATCTTGCCTTCCATATGTCCAAGTTTTGTTATATTTCATCAGTGCATGCCTTCTAGCATACCAGATCAGCTCCCACAAAACTAGGGCACAATGACCTACTTTTGCAAAAAATACCGCAAAGTGCTTTTTGCATAGTCAGCCTCATTTGTTAGCTTCCACAGGCTTCAGTCACATCATACTTCATCAGTCCGGCATCCAAGCAAGCCACATCACCTCACAAAACTATGTCATTGTGACTTATGTCTGCTAGACTTACACTCAGTGCAGTTTTTTTTGGATTGGCCCCGTATCTCTGCTACCTTAAGCCCAAATCACATCAGACCTTCCCTCCATGGCAGGTTATCGCCCACAATATTAGTTACTGTGTTGTACTGTTAAAATGTGGAAGAAAGTTGTTATTCAAAAATGACTTGTTTTCATTTCTATACAAGCGCAAGGCAGATGTAATGTCATATTCATTGTAGTGTTGACTAGGCAGTAAAACTCCAACCCAATCAAATCCTTGGACTTTGTTTCAGTATCAGTCATGAAGTATAATTATGCATGATTGTTTTTATTACTAACAGGATGGCAGTACATCAACTGTGCAAATATAAATATGTAGCTTGATCCTTGCTACTTTGATGAACTTAGAAAACTTTTTTCTCATCAGAACAATGCAAAGAAAAGCAATACCAACTTAACAGTTTGAAAGGGCAGTTGACACTACAATTTATCTCTTAAAATGTTAAGCAAAATTTTAGCCAACAACATTCTAATTTTTTTTTCTATTATTTTTCAGAGAAATATTGAAAATAACACTTGGCATTTTATTTGAATTGTCTGCTAGGTAGACAATTCATATGAAATGTCAAGCCTTAAATGTCTCTAAAAAAAAAATCAAAGTGTTATCTGCGATAGTTGTGATTAGTGCTTTTAGGGTTAAATTTTTTTTCATTGTTTTATGTGACATAGGGTTCCTGCCTTGAATGTGTATTCTTTGCATTTTTCTTACTTGAAGATTTCTCTACTTTGCTGTTTCTGTGTGTTATTTTAGTTTGTTTTTAGCCTTCCAGGGAACATTAACATGAGCTGTGTGTAATTTTATCCTGCTTCTTATTATTCCAGGGAGTATTAGGTCTAGGTCTGTGTAATGCTAACAAAAATGATGGCTGGATTCCCATCAATAAAAATCTTTGGTAAGTTAAGCCTCTTTAATACTTACAACACTAACGAGGTGTAAACACAGTTTAATGGAGTTCAGATTCTGCTACTCGCAACACAGTTACCTTTTCTGTCACATCTCTAGCCAAACTTGTACTTGTTCCTATAGGCCAGAAATTGTCCGAATTCATCATTTGGAATGTGTTTGGGATATGTAATAAGGGTGAATTATCCCCCTTTTAATTGGTGGAAAGAAGATATGAAAGGTTGATTTAAAATTTTAATAAAAGTTATTCCCTTGACTTCAAAGTTGAATATAGGGATCAAACATGGTTTTTCATGCATTAACATTCGCCAGGTCCCGAGGGAGGTGTTGAAAACCGAGGCCGCGGTTTTCAACACCTCCCAAGGGACCTGGCAAATGTTAATGCATTGAAAAACCATGTTTGATCGCTATTATTGCATAAAAACTGAAAACATTTGCTACATTTCGCGTTATTTCTTGCACTGTTTTGTTTCACCTTTTCACCGATGTCGCGCGAACGCTATTTCCACGGACTATGCTCATTCTGGGGCAGGACAATATATATCTCGTGATGACAGCAATTCTGTGTCCCTGGTACCAGCATATTGAAAGTTGCATAGCCGTGCATTAACAGCATGTGAATTACCTTGTTAATACACGGCTTTTCGCCAGTTAATGCAGGGCTGTTAATAACATGCAGCACTGCTTTTTATGCAATAATTTCAGTTCAAGTGCAGACACTTTGATTGAGACATGTGATAAGACTATATTACAGCAATTTTTATGACAATATTTGGATAAGAAAGGAGATAAAAAGGTATTTGCATTTTAGTTTGTGTATTACAGTGCAACCTCCTTTATACAGCAGTCACCTTTGGGAACAAATAAAACTGGCTGTTGTAGGTAGGTGACCATTGTATGAGGTTAAATATACAGAAAAAAACACTCTTTTTACCCATGAAAACAGCTACAAATACAGTAGAAATTCTATTCCAATGATTAAAGCATGCCATGCTATGGGCAAATTCAGCAGATGACAAACTGATGATTTTTTTATTATTTTTCCTAGAAAATAGCATTACACTTCATGCAAATTGTCTCCTATGGAGATAATTTGCAAGAAGTATCAGATCCTGTTTTCTGGGAAAAATAAGAAAAAATATTTCAAAATGTCATCTGCTGAATTTTTTATCCAGGGCCCAGTTGTTCAAAGCGTCGTTAGTGGATTCAATACACAATATTCTGATATTTTTTGCTGAAAAAATGTGAGTAGCTTTTGCACTGCAAAAGCTACTCACATTATTTCAGCAAAAAATTTCAGTATATTTGCGTATCACTCGATGTAAATTTTAACGAATCGTTAACTAACGACGTCGTTAGCTTTGAACAACTGGGCCCTGGATGCAAAGTGTAACTTTGTATATATTTCAGGTCTTTCACCTTTGTATTGGCTCTGTCTGGAATGGCCTTTCTCCTGCTGGCATTCTGTTATGTCACAATAGATGTGTATAAAATATGGACCGGTGCGCCATTCTATTATCCGGGTAAGAAATTATGTCTTTTCATTCAGATATTTCGCTCTCTTTTTATGCACCCAGCTGCTGAAGGCAGCAGTGGGGCATATAGAGTTTCGCCATGATGTTACATCCGTATGTGCACAGGTGCATATGTCATATTCATAACTAGTCTAATAAATGTTTAAGTTTACATTCAAATTTACATTGACATTTACAGCTGTGTTTCTCTTAGAGATCTTAACTTGGGTACAGTTGCTAAGAAGTTGAAGTTTGGTATGCTACTTACCCAGACCTAAATCTTCAACTCTATGCTAGGGTTGCCCCTAAGTCATGCCCTTGGGTGTGGCTAGGGGTCAAAATGTATAACATCAGATTGAGCATTTGAAAAATAGTTGTTGAAATTTATGCATCCAGATGTTGTTGCCACATGTGCAAAGGGCAGGGGCATTTGTGTACGTTGGACACATGTCTAGTTTTCTTCAACAGTCTATTGCGCAAAGAGATGATTATGCCATCCCCTGGCATTTGCATGAGCCTGTGTGATTGTGAGTGTTAGCTTGGATGCAGTGTTCACACTGTGCATCTAAGTCTAATTCTCAGTAATCATAGGTCCTAGGGTCTTTAGACAATATTCACATCTAGGGGAGAGCAGCTGGAGCACTCTAACAGTATTTACCATGATCAGCTTATCATTCTTTACTAACATTGTTAGTTTTTTATTCACCCTGTGTGTTTAGGTAATTTATAAAGTAAATATAAAAACCAGTGGACCACAGTTGCTCTTTTGGAGAAAAGGTGAAGCCTGCCATCAGTACATGATTATGACCTACTTTTCACACTTCACTGACCTTGTTCATTTTACTTTTATTCTGTGCATTTAGGTCAGTTCCTCAGTAAACATAAGACCTAGTCTTCATACTTGGACCACAGTTATGAGGCTCATACATCTATAGGAGAACGTCTGAAACCTGGTATTAGTATGTGACTATGACCCAATTTTCATGCATCACTGAATATGTTAGTTTTGAATGTTAAGGTCAGTTTCTTGGTTGCTGCCAACAACAATATTTGGCCTTGACTTAAATTTCATGGTTCACTGACTTTCAACAACTTATTATTAACTGTAAGGCTAAGGTCCTGATTTTTCAACCACATCTGCATCTGGGGAAGGGTGGCCGTAGTTTTTTTTTTTTTTTTTACCTTGACCTATATTCCATGGTTCACTGGCTTTAATCAGATTCACATTAAATGTAAGGCTTAAAGTCTTGATTTTTAGACCACATCTGCATCCAGGGAAAGGCAGCAGAAGACTGTCACAAATATTTGACCTTGAACTGTATTTCATGATTCACTAACTTTTTTGTCAGTTTCTCATTAAGTCATCCTGTTGCTCATAAAAAATCTCTTGCCATTTCTGACTGATATTATTACCTTTTTTATTGACTACAAATGATCGCAATACTTGACTGTGAGTGCAGCCACACATGATAGCTAACAGCAAGCTTGAAGATTTTGGACATTAACCAAAATGGCCAGACTGAATTGAAATGGCAAAATCAAAACAATCAGAAAAAGACCGAAACAGATTATAGATAGGTGCACTCAGAAACTGAAAAAGAATTTCAGAGTTTGCAATAAAAAATCAGTGGGACAGAGGAATTGTTGAGGAGGAGTATTTGGTGATAATTCTGGGATAATTTTCTCCAGTTCTGCATAAAAATATATGTTGTGGGTACTCATTAGAAGTGCCTTGGCGAGATGCTTCTAATGAGTACCCACAACATATGTTTTCATGCAGAAATAAGAAAAATTATCCCAGAATTATTACCAAATACTCTTCCTTAACAATTCTTCTGTTGGAGAACCGGTAACACAACTATATGTTTTTTGCCCTGTATCTAGAGCTGAGAAATATACATAGGCTGACATAGGCCTTTGCTCTCTATATTTATATTATGTTTGTTTATTTTATTCAGGTTTTAAGTCACTTTCAACACTCTTATAGTCATATCACGATGGTGTCTGGATGTGGCAGGGAGCTCAATGCTCATTTTTAAAGCACTGCTTGCCTCAGACACATGACATGATATTCCACCCAGTCACATTAAAATGCCACTGGCTGACCAGTTCTAATGCTACTTTCTTGATGCTGAGCGCCAAGCAAAAGTGCAGCTAGTACCAATTTTAAAATCTTTTGTGTGACTCGGTCATGAATCAAACCCACAGCCTCCCAGTCACAAAGTGGATGCACTACCGAGTCACTGTGCTGGTCTGCATTTACATTAAGTCCCATTTTTGTGTGGTAACCATTAATATTGTTCTTAGAATGTTGATTTGAATTACTGTAATAACCCAAAGTAATGGGACAGATAGGCCTTTGCAAACAGTGTAGACCCAGATCAGACACTGCAGAACAAGGTGTCTGATCTGGGTCTTCACTCTTTGCTATACAAACAGCAATATTTTAGACACATCAGGAGGTAGTAAAATGGACTATTTCAAAGCTTAGGGCAAGTATGGTAAGTAGAAAGGTGTCCGAATATTTATAAAGGCCCTCTCGTGACAACAGCAGATCAAGGGTTGAGCGCAAGACTAGCGTAAGTCAGATGGTTGTTTTTCCCAAAACCTAATCTCCTCACCATGAAGGTGTTATGAAGATTACAACATTTCTTTCTGTAAACAATGAAAATTTAGGTGCCATTGCTCGTATGAGCAATGGCACCTAAATTTGCATTGTTTACAAAGGGGTCCAAGTTTCCCCTAAACAAGGGTTTCAAAAATATGTTTGAGTTACCATAGTCTTGCGCTCAACCCTCGAGATGATATACTAAAAACATTTTTTTTTTTATTTTCTCAGAGAACATAAGGCACGTTAGTTCATGTGACTTTTCTTTGCCTGACAGACTACTCATCTAAATTTGAAGCCTTATTTTCTCTGAACAGTAAACCAAATATTTTAAAAGAATTTTGTTTGCTGCAGTTTTGCCTCATGCTTTTAGGGTTATAGACTGTTAATTATTGCGTTACCTGTTTTACCTGCAGGCATGAATTCTATCTTCTTCTATGTGTGCCACATAGTGTTACAGCCTTATTTTCCGGTCCAAATATATGTGGACCCAACCTCCCACTGGGAGCTCTTGGCAGTGCATATTTGGGGGCCACTATTTTGGTGTGCATTCACGTATGGCATGCATCGGAAGAAAATGTACATCTCGATATAGGAGACAAAAAGTGATTGTTTTTATGTTAACCTTGCACATTCCTTGTGTTACCTTTTGCAGTATTATCAGAGGACTGTAGAGACACTGTTGTTTTCAAAATATGAAGTATCAATATTTTTCTTATTACAGTATTTGACCTAATTACCGCACATACCTCTATAAGCGCGCAGTCAAGCAATCCCGTAGTCTTCAGATTACAGCCAGTGTACTTTCTGTCTACTTCTTTATAATGGCATATGTTGTGGGTACCCATTTGAATTGCATCTTGTCAATGCAATTCAAATGAGTACCCACAACATAAGCTTGTATAAGAAAATAAGAAAAAAAATCACATTACCAAACATCATAAAGTAAGTACTTTGCTGATCTTTTTTAAAGTGTGCCCTTAGTAGGTAGATACATATTTTACCACAAGTTTTCCCAGTAATTTTGAAAAAAACCTAAGTGCACAGTGCGTTAATTAGGTTGAATATGGTACTTCATTTCATAAAACATACACTAGGTTCTAAAGAGATGCCTGAACTTATCTTTTCTTGGAGTAATAAGCTAAATATTGGTCAAGATACTACTTTTATACAGTCCTGAAATATATGATCAGTTTTCCTAGCATCCTTGCATAAACATTTACCACCACAGCTTCAATCCACTTTACATATCTAAACACCAATTCCATAAACTCATTAAAGGTAATTGATACATTTTCAGGGGAGACAACTGTCAAAATAGTTTGCCTCCTGAAAAGAGATCTACTCCAAAAGGAAAGAATTTGCTCCCATTGGGAGCAATTTCTTTCCTTTTGGAGTAGATCGCTTTTCAGAAGGGGCTTGGTGTGCGGGGAAAGCAAATAAGAAGTTACGTAAGTTCATCAAAGTGATGAAAAATCATTCACTTTTTAGCTTATCAGAGCACAACGTACTCAGAGTAAGCTACTGTGTCCGTCGCCCGTCGTCCACAATTTGCTTCAAATGACATCTCCACAACTCCTGGGCGGATTTTAACCAAACTTGATAGGATTATTCCTTAGAGAGGTCCTTTAGCAAAATTGCTCAAATCGTTTCACTCCTTTGCACAAAATGGCGGCCAGAGCTAAAAATAGAAAAAAAAACTTCAAACAATATCTCCTCCCTAACCACTGAGCGGATTTCAACCAAACTTTCAACTCAAGGATTGTTCCTTGAGAGGTCTTCTACCAAAATTGCTCAAACTGTTCTGCTCCACCACACAAAATGGCCACCAGAGCTAAAAATAGAAAATACTTCAAAGGACATCTCCTCTGTAACTACTGGGCAGATTTCAATAAAACATGATAGGATAGTTCTTTGGGAGGTCCTCTACCAAAATTGCTCAAATTGTTTTGCTCCACTGCACAAAATGGCCACTAGAGCTAAAAATAGAAAAAAAAACTTCAAATGACATCTCCATAACCACTGGATGGATTTCAACCAAACTTAATAGGATTGTTTCTTGGGAGGTCCTCTACCAAAATTGCTCAAATTTTTCTACTCCACTGCACAAAATGGCAGCCAGAGCTAAGAATAGAAAAAAAAATTCAAGCAACATCTCCTCCATAACTACTTGGCGGATTTCAACAAAACTTGGATTGTTCTTTGAGAGGTCTTCTACCAAAATTGCTCAAATTGTTCTGCTCCACTGCACAAAATGGAGGCCAGAACAAAAATAGAAAAAAATTTCAAATGACATCTCCTCTGTAACCACTTAGTGGATTTCAACCAAACTTAATAGGAGTGTTCCTAGGGAAGTTCCCTACAAAAATTGCACAAACTGTTCCACTTCAGTGCCCAAAATGTTGGCCAGAGCCACAGATACAAAAGAAACTTCAAACAGCATCTCCTCCATAACCCCTTGTCCTATTTCAACCAAACTTGATAGGATTGTTCCTTGGGAGGTCCTCTACCAAAATTGCTCATTAGCTTCACTGCACAAAATGGTGGCCAGAGCTGGAAATAGAAAAAACTTCAAACAACATCTCCATTACCACTTGGCGGATTTCAACCAAACTTGATAGGATTCTTCCTTGGGAGATCCTTTACCAAATTGCTCAAACTGTTCCACTTCGCTGCACAAAGTGGCTGCCAGAGCTAAAAATAGGAAAAAAAACTTCAAACAAGATCTCCTCTGTTACCACTTGGAGGATTTCAACCAAACTTGATAGGATAGTTCTTTGAGAGGTCCTCTACCCAATTGCTAAAACAAAAATTACCACAAATACTAAAAATAGAAAAAATTTCATACAATTTCTCTGTAACTCATAGGGACCCGGCACACTATGAAACTGTAAAATCACCTGAGCAAAAAAAAAAGGAAAAACCTTTAATTAATAACTGGGCCAATTTCAAACAAACTCCATGGGATTGTTCCTTTGATGTCCAGTAATATCTTAAGATCTACATTGCATTGGATAAATCATTATGTGCCAAAACTATGGCATTTAAATGTGAATATGAAGTCTTGCACTTAAAGCAGATGTTCTCAGGTGAGCAATTTCAGAGGTGGTGGCCTCTTGTCTGGTTTGTCCTGTTTGTCATTGAAAATGACATATGGTATGCATTATAAATGTTTCTGTTCATCGGTTGTAAGGGGTCTGGATTTATTTAGAAGATATCCTTCTATTTTGACAAGTTGAGACCATTTGTTACTGCCTTCCTGCATGTCGTCCCCTCTAAAAAGGGGTGTACTCTAAAAGGAAAGATTTGGGAGCAATTGGTTCCTTTTATCCTTTTAGACACTTTTTTAGCCTATTGAAGACTGGAGACCCCTAAATGGGTAACTGGCAAACAGTGCAGACTCAGATCAGATGCTGCAGAACCTGGCGTCTGATCATGGTCTCCACTGTTTGCAGATAGTTCAACCATTTTTCTTTATGAATATCTATATCAAGTAGCCTGACAGACCTAAACTTGAAAATGGACTCTTCCAGTATATAGTGCGAGAGAGTTTATTCAGTCTTAAATGGGTTAGAAGTGAGGCAAAACATTTTGACAGAGCTGTGAAAATGGACCTTCAGACATGTGCACCGAGCAAAGACTTAGATGAGACTGCACATTCCCCTGGACCATATTTTTTGCTGTCCTTCATTCAGATGAAATATTGGATCCCTGGCTATCCACAGAGTGCTAATTGAAGATTTTAATAACCCTTGTCATGCTAAATAAATTTAGATGCCTCACCCACTTCTAATTTCCAGCCAATCAGATTACTTGATTCAGGTTTTTGATAGAAATTCACATATTTAATGACAAACAGTGCAGATCCAGATCAGTTGGCTTCTTCAGAAGCCAACTGATCTGGATCTACACTGTTTGCTAAGACAAGGCATGTCGTGTTCAGCAAGAGAAGGTTAAACAGCCACCTTATGAGATTCCCAAAACTTGGTTTCTTTATAATCGTAATACAGTTCTCTTAAGCAGTCACCACTGTCAAGCAACCAAAGATAAGCCTTTCCATGAATGTTTGTTTCAAAGCATATTCAAGATTTGCATCTGAGAAAAGTCAGGGAAATTTAATGTTTTTCAAGATTAGGAAAAGTTTCAGGACTTTTATAATCTGTCAGGAAAGTTTGTGGTAAGAAAAATGTAAGTGAAATGTCAGGGAATTTTAGAATTGGAATTGCTTCTGCTTCCATATGTAATGTCTCTTATGTGTGTTTTGAGTCATTCAGAATAAATGCTAATCTTAACCCTTGTCCTGCTGAACCTGGATATACCCTGCCTTTGCAAACAGTGTAGATCCAGATCAGTTGGCTTCTGAAGAAGCCAACTGATCTGGATCTGCACTGTTTGCCATTAAGTATGTGAATTTATAGCAATAATCCGGACCAACTAATCTGACTGGCTGAAAATTAGAAGTAGGTGTGGCATCTTAATTTATTCAGCAGGACAAGGGTTAAAAACGTTTAAAAAAAAATGGAAGCATGCTCTCGAAGAGTGTGTTTAAAAAAAAAAAAAAAAAAAAAACATCAAAAAAACAGAAGCACAGTCACATCAATGAATGTCTGGGAAAACTGAACACCTGTCAGGAAATCCTCAATGAAGTGTCAGGGAATTTTGAAATCCCAGTACTGTGGGAACGTGGAACCTTAAACTGTGTATAAAAAGGCATTTTCTTCCTGAATAAACTTGCTTTTTATTGTATATGGACAGTATTGTATAGGCCCAGTTCATCCAAGTTAACATAATCTGATGAAGAACAATACTGTTCATACACTTATTTTATAGAAAGTGTATATACAGAGGACTTGTTGTGGAGTATTTGATTTGCCTGGATGAGACAATTCAAATGAGTATCTACAATGTATTTATGGAAAATTCTAACACTCCTCACCTATGTAGCCAATGGTTAAACTCAGTGATTTATTCTGCAACAAATCACTGGGCAGAAGCGTGCAACGCTATCTGGTGCCATTCCGACGTCATTTTGACATTTTGTTGTCGTCAGTCTTCGTTTCCACAATGTTACATGGTGTAACTTTGTTTTTCAGGCATGTAAATGTCATCGTTACAGTCAAAACTGTTGGATTTATTTATTTATTCGATGGCGGAAAGGTGGAATAATCTAAAGGATGCAATTACTTTTTCGTCATTTTCTATGTGTTAGAATCAAAATAGATCAGCTCTTGTGCATGATTTTTATCGCACCTGCTTGTAGCAGGGTGCGATATAGGCGTCCGATTTTCCGTCTGTCCGTCCGTCCGTCTGTCAACATTTATGTCGACGTTCGACATTTATGTCAAAGTTAGTATTCTAATCAACTACAAGACTAAACAACCATCAAACCTTGCATGAAACATCTCCCTGACCTCCTGACTTTGTGACATAGGCGTCTGCTTTTCCGTATGTCTGTCCATTCATCCGTCCGTCTGTCAACATTGATGTCGAAGTTCGACATTTATGTCAAAGTTAGTATTTTAACCTTGACCCGTGACCTTGACCTATATTTCATGCTCCAGTGACTTTTACACATTTTACGTCAACGTTCCATTATCATTGGGCTGTATGATACGAAAAGTCAGTGCTGAAGATATAGCCATTAGAGGGAATGGGACTGGCATGGAATATATGTGCCCCACTAGGCACTTTGTCTACATTTTTTTCAACCCAGTTTTCCAAGTAAGCACTGCTAAGAATGAAATAAACTTATTTAATAACCACGTTCTGATTGTGGCTCCTGTGACTTTTGCCCCAGCAGGTGCGATGACGCCTTTCGCGGAATTCTTGTTTGAGTAATAAATCACAGTTTGTCAGTCAGTTGTAAGAAGATAAATCACTTGTGCACTGTGCTTGTGATTATGCCCCCGCCATTTTCAATGGGGGGGCATATAATATCACCGCTGTCCGTACGTACGTCCGTCCATCCCGTCCCTCCTGTATGTAACACTTTTAGTTTCCGTGCGATATCTTTTGAAAAGATTCGTGTATTGGATTGAAATTTTATACACAGGTATATAATCATAAAATGTAGGCCAAGTTCGATTTAGGGTAAAATCTACCAATTATTTTGGGAGTTATGGCCCTTTTCAACTTTGAAAAAGTTTCAACTTTGAAAAATGGTTTCCGTGCGATATCTTTTGAAAGGATTGGTATATTGGATTGAAATTTTGTACACAGGTATATAATCATAAAATGTAGGTCAAGTTCGATTTAGAGTATAATCCATCTATTATTTTGGGAGTTATGGCCCTTTTTCAACTTTGAAAAATGGTTTCCATTCCATAACTTTTGAAAAGATTAGTGAATTGGATTCATATTTTATACACAAGCATATAATTATAAAATACAGGTCAAGTTTGATTTAGGGTAAAGTCCACCAATTATATTTGGAGTTACAGCCCTTTTTCAATGTTGAAAAATAGTTTCAGTTTGATATCTTTTGAAAAAATTAGTGTATTGAATTCAAATTTAGCACACAGGTATATAATCATAAAATAGAGGTCAAGTTCCAGGTAGGGTAAAATCAACCCATTATTATGGGAGTTATAGCCCTTTTTCTCCTTCAAAAGATGTTTTCCTTCCAATATTTTTTTTAAAAAAGATTGATTTGTCCCTTTTTTCAACTTCATGTTTTGCAAAATACCTGCATGTGGTTGAGGATGGCCCTGGGCGGGGGCATCTGTGTCATACTGATACATTTCTATTTTTGATCTACTTTACAACTGACCTCCAAACAGTGATTTATTACTCAAGGATTGTTATCACTGCTAGAGCTGATCTATTTCTTAAAAAAACTATCCTAGAATTATTTACAAATACTCCTCCTTTACAAGTTTTCAGGTATATATCATCTAAATATAGAATTACCTGGCCTGACTTCATGAACATGTAGGATCATCTGGGTCGTTACTGGTCTAATGTCTTTCTCATTACATACCTCATTTATATCCAGAAAATTTCCTTTGTCCTCTCAATAAACAGAAACATGTTAACCCTTAAAGTGCCAAGCAAAGTTTAGAGCAGACGACATTCTATATATTTTTTTTTTTTATTACTTTTCAGAGAAAACAAGTCCTGACATTTCATGTGAATCATCTGCCACATCAAAATGTTGACTTGTTTTCTCTGAAAAATAAAAAAAAATTGTCGTCTGCTGCAGTTGTGATTGGTGCTTTAAGGGTTAACTCATAGCTCCAAATAAGAGGTAGTATCCACATAATATTTTTCTTGTTTCTCCACAAAAACATATGTTGTAGGTTCTCATTAGAAGTGCCTTGGCAAGGCATTTCTAATGAGTACCCACAACATTATGCTTTTATGCAGAAATAAGTAAAGTATCAGTATATTTTGGTTTAAAAAAAAAAAAAGTGTCTTATCTGGAGGTATGGTAACATAACCATTAGGTCTCTTTTGGCAAAATTAGCAGATGTCAAATGACTGCTAATTTTCATTTACTCCCCATCCCCACCTCCCTCCCCTACACACATTCACAAGAATTAAGCAGAAGATCAAATAGAGGCTTAATTAGCCTAGTCAGGTTTGAGCACATGCAGTTCACCTGCCCTATATAAATTTTCCCTTGCGATGGCTCATATAACAAGAGAAATTAAGAAACTGTTTAGAACAATGAGCTTGACAGATGTCGTTAAGTATTTTTGGAATATATCCTGGGTTACAACACAAGATAATTAATATACGGAATACAGAAGTTAAATTAAAATTCAGATCTCCATTACTAGAGGCTAATTGTATGAATAATACTATTGAAAGTATTTTTACATTAATCCTCAACTTAACAACAACATTCAGACACTGTCACAACATGATAGACATTGTTGACAGTGATGTTAAATATCAGCTCAAACAAATAAACTGCCTTGCCGCAGCTGAAGTTTTTGATACATGTATATGGTAAATGTCCTGAAATTTTGAACACTTTTCCATTTTTTTTTTTTTTTTTTTTTTTCTTAACCCTTGTCCTGCTGAACCCGGATATGCCCTGCCTTTGCAAACAGTGCAGATCCAGATCAGTTGGCTTCAGAAGCCAACTGATCTGGATCTGCACTGTTTGTCATTCAGTATATGAATTTATATCAACCTGGATCAAGTAATCTAATTGGCTGAAAATGAGAAGTGGGTGTGGCATCCTAATTTATTCAGCATGACAAGGGTTAAGTTTGATTTTTATATAGATAATTCTTAAATATTTAATGGAATGGTAAACAGTGTAGATGCTGATCAGACAAGAGCAGTCTGATCTGGGTCTGCACTATTGGCATTTGTCATTGTCAGAAACTTCTGTGTACAAAATTTTAGAACATTTACTGTAATGAAGTAAATACATGTTATAAATTAGCCAATGAACTCATTACAATCTTTGGGTTTGCTACAGTCATCCAATTAAATAAAAGAATAATAGAATAATTTGTTGGGATGTTTGTTACATGAAATTTGTTGATTTATTATTTCAGGAATGTAGGAACTCAAATACAGTAATTTGTTTGGATGTTTGTTACATGAAATTTGTTTGGTTTCTTATTTCAGGAATGAATGCAACACTGTTGTATATGGGCCATGAGTTGTTGAAACAGCCAATCAGAACCTTTATACGACTGGAGCCTGCTTCACATGCTGCGTGGCTGGGAATCAACATCGCTGATACTGCTTTTTGGGTGCTTTTATCATACTACTTACACCATAGAGAAATATTTCTATCTATCTAGTCTATAAATATAATCTTGACAGTGTTATAAATGGGACTTGTTATATGTATCTGTTACAAATTACCATTGAACTATTGCTACTTTGTATTTTGAAGTACTGTATTCAACCTAATTAACCCTTGTACTGCTGAATAAATTAAGATGCCACACCCACATCTAACTGTCAGCCAATCAGGTTGCCCAGGATGTTGATACATATTCACATACTGAATGACAAGTAGTGCAGATCCAGATCAGTCGGCTTCTTCAGAAGCCGATTGATCCGGATCTACACTGTTTGCAAAGATGGGGCATATCCAGGTTCAGCAGGATCAGGGTTTATACACTGTGTGGTTAGGTTATTCACAATTACAGAACAGACCTATGGTAAAATGTCTGCCTAATAAGGGCACACTTAAAAGAAGACCAACAACAGAGGACTTCTTAAATAGAATATTTAATCAAACTTAGTTTGTTTTTTTTTTTTTTACTTCTTAACTCTTGTTCTGCTGAACCCTTTGTTTGTTTTTTTTGACTTCTTAACCCTTGTTCTGCTGAACCCGGATATACCCTGCCTTTGCAAACAGTGTAGATCCAGATCCGTTGGCTTCTGAAGAAGCCAACTGATCTGGATCTGCACTGTTTGCCATTAAGTATGTGAATTTATAGCAAACAATCTGCATCAAGTAATCTGATTGGCTGAAAATTAGAAGTGGGTGTGGCATCTTAATTTATTCAGCAGGACAAGGGTTAATAAAGGCATATGTTGTTGCTGCTCATTAGAATCCCTTCAGTGAGGTGGAGACTATTCTAAAGAGTACATACAACATTTCAGCTGGATCAAATTACAGGGGCAGTAATCTGATGACTCAGAAATTGTCTGATTGTGCCCTAATAGAGGCATATGTGATAAAAAGGTTGAATGTGGTATCCATTGTCTTTATTTGCATTTTGTTTATTACTGTTTCTAAGCTTTATTATTGTTTCTTAACTTTGAATGTGCTGTAGACAAAACTTAGTAGGAGTTATCTATGAAAATTGTGAAGCCTTTTTTTTAGGGAAAGCATGTTTATTAGCTCTAGATGAGAGGGGTTTCCAGACAAATATTTCTTATTTTTGCATGGAAACATACATTCTGCAGTACATGTACTCAGAATGCTTAGATGAGATGCTTATGCTGAACAGCATAATAGAAGTTCTTGTGTGTGTGTGTGTGTGTGTGTGTGTGTGTGTGTGTGTGTGTGTGTGTGTGTGTGTGTGTGTGTGTGTGTGTGTGTGATGAGGTTTTACGGCCCAGTCAACCCAACAGGGCCATGTCGAGCGCTGCGTTTACCAAGCCACACATTTACTGGGCAGGCTTAGTCCTCTAAGTGGTTAATCAGTATTGTGCACATTCTTTTGCTAGAAACTGACAACTGCCCTTTTTGAGTCAGCGGAAGGGAGAGAATGACCATAGAAAATATTTTATGATCAAATCTCCACAAAAGAATGTTGCCGACCCGGCGGGGGTCGAACCCGCAACCTCCTGATCACCCAGTCGAATGGGCATCTAACTGAGCCACCGAATATGTGTGTGTATGTGTGTGCGTGTGTGGAGCAATAAGAAAAATACACTTTTTGGTTGAAATCAGGGCCTTATCTAGAGGTATGGTTTATTTTAAGGGGACTAAGTACACTTTCATGGGAGGTAATTCTGTCAAATTTTGTCTCCCTTATGCAAAGGGTCTACTCTAAAAGGAAAGAATTTGCTACCAAAGGGAGTATATTCTTTCCTTTTACAGTAGACCCCTTTCAGAAGGGGATTGGAGTACAGGAGAGCAAAAAAAAGGAAGTTACAAAACTTGTCTCCCTTGTCAGAATTGTGGAAAAATCCAACAAGTGTATCCATTTACCTTGAATGCCTACTAAGCCATTGTAGACGGAATAGACTCACCCACACTTTATATTGGAAGAGTCCAATATCAATTTTAGGTACGTCCAGCTATGAGATAAAGATATTCCTAGAGAAAAATGATTAAACTGTTTGCAAGCAGTCAAGACCCTGATCAGATGCCACTTTCTGCAGCATCTGATCTGGGTCTGCAGTGTTTGCCAGTTACCCTTTTAGGGGTCGCCAGACTATAATGGGCTAATATTTCAATAATGGGAGCTCAAGGTTAAACTCATATTTTGATCCTACTGTGTTATATATGCAATTTTTATATAAATTTCTCAGATGTTAATAATATATTGTTTAGACTAATTAATTTAGACTAACCCTCGCACCTCTAGTCACAACTACAGCAGACGACACTTTGAAATACAGTATAATTCCACTATTAAAACCACACAAAATTAAGACCACCATTATTGCATAAAAGGCAGCGTCGCACGTTATTAACAGCATTAACTGGCGAAAAGCCGTGTATTAACAAGGCAGTTCACACACTGTTAATGCACGGCTACACAACTTGCAGTATGATCGTACCGGGGCCACAGATTTGCTGTCATTACGAGATGTGTAGTGCCTGGCCCTAGAATGAGCTTAGTAAATGGGAATTGCGAGACGTCAGTGAAAAGGTAAAAAAAAATAGTGCAAGAAATAACGTGAAATGTAGCAAATGTTTTCAGTTTTTATGCAATAATAGCGATCAAACGTGGTTTTTCAATGCATTAACATTCGCCAGGTCCCTTGAGCCTCTGTTCGCGGTTTTCAACACCTCCCAAGGGACCTGGCGAATGTTAATGCATTGAAAAACCATGTTCGATCCCTATATTTAGAGCATCTTTTGCCAGTCCAAAGCGGTTTCTTATTCCATATTCAATATTAAGACCACTCCACTACTAAGACCACTTTTAGGCAGTCCCAAAGTTAGGTGGTCTTAACAGCGGAACTTTACTGTACATTGTTTTTTAGAGATAAATAGGCTTGACATTTCATGTGAACTGTCTGCTAGGCTGATGATTCACATGAAATGTCTAGTCTTCTAAGACAATTTACATAAAATGTTAAGCCTTATTTTCTCTGAAAACAAAATCAGTCTGCTTTAGAATTTCATCTGCTACAAATTTGCTTAGAGCTTTAACTCTTTTCTTGCTAGTGGTGACTTTTGTTGTCTGCTGATAACCTTTGCAAACAGTTTGGACCCAGATCAGGCCAAACAAAATGACGGGCCTGATCTAGATCCAAAGGTGTTTGACAAACACTCTGATGGTATTCCTGAAAGATTTTTTTGAAGAAGTTAAATTTAAAAACAAAAAATCCTCAGACGACCAAAAAGCATGCAAAATTACCCAGCATGCAAAGAGTTAAGGGTTAAAGTGCTTATAAAAACATAGTGATTGATACAGGGTACACAAGAAAAAAACACACATTATTCATTGGTATATGTCAGCAGCAGAGATCCAAGATAGGTCTCCCCAAAGCATGATTCTCTCAACTGATTGCCTGTGTGAATCTTCTAGAATGCTTTTTCTTGGAGTTGAAAACACAAAATCATTGGACTTGAAAATATAAAATCATTGGATTTGAACACAAAATTATTGAAGTTTTCATTTTCAGTGGGAATCATTGAGTATCCACAGAGCATGCATGGCTGCCTAGGCTAATCTGAGTCTTTTCTGAAATGCATATCCAGTGGTACATTTTCTTATGTTGCATTTCTTATGGTGAACCTTTAGCCAATTGCAACAGCAAATAGCAGCTGGCAGATTAGTTGTATTTTTCTGATTTTTTTAGAATCAGGGCTCGATTTTTCAGATGACTTTCCTTTACATTTTAGTTGTAAGCTGTAATTCAACTTTTAAAGTGAATGTGAAACTTGTTTTCAGGGAAAATTGAATCATGAAATGGCTTAACTGTTAACAAAAAGCCCCATCAGAAAATAAGAAAAATAATTATGAATTTGTCTGCTGGTTTGTTTAGTTATAAGTATTAAGTTTAAGTATTAATTCTGTGTATCCTAATTGCCCTAAATGTTTTGATACCACTGTAGATTTTGAAATTGGAACAAGCCCATTTGACCCCTGATGATACATCTAAAAAGTGCTGGGTGAATGGCAAATAGTGCAGACCTGATATGTTCTGGGTGTATGCCATTTGCTCATCATTTATGCCCAAATATTTAAGGTACATGTAGCATTTGCTTAGCACTTTGCATGCTGGGTAAACATTTTAGCAGACATTATTTTGAAATATTTTCTCATTTTTTCCCAGAAAATAGGCTTTGACATTTCATGCAAATTGTCTCCTAGGGAGACAATTTGCATGAAATGTCAAAGCCTATTTTTTGGGAAAAATAAGAAAAATGTCAGTTTGTCATCTGCTGAATTTTCCCTTAGCATGGTAAGTGTTGCTGACAAAAAGTGCGAACTGATCTTTGAGTTGTGCTGTGGAAGGATTTTATTTTTAGTACACTAGAGCATGCCCAGGCATTGGTGGTTCAGTCGGATGCACGTCCAGCTGGAGACCGGGAGGTTGGGGGTTCGATCCCTGCAGGGTTAGACAACATTCTTTTGTGGAGGTTGATCATGAAATATTTTCTAAGGTCATTCTCTCACTTACTCTGATTCAAGAAGGGCAGTTGTCAGTTTATGGGGAAAGAATGTGCACAAGTACTGGTTTACTGCTTAGAGGACTTTGGGTTAACTGGGCCATAAAATCTCAACAAGAACAAACAAAGCACATGCCCAAGACCAGCCAATATTTCCCTTTCCAGTTTTGCATTCACTTTCATTGACCATTGCCATACTGAATAAATTAAGATGCCATGTCCACTTCTAATTTTCAGCCAATCAGATTACTTGATCCAGGTTGTTGATAAAAATTCACATGCTTAATGACAAAGAGTGCAGATCTTTGCAAATGCAGGGTATATCCAGGACCAGCAGGACCAGGATGAACAATATTCTTGTACCTTACAAAATTTAAACTATGAATAGTGAATGCTTTGACCAGTCTGCTCGGTTACCTGTGCTGTCTAGTCTGTTGGGCTGATCTGAACAGGGGACCCTCCAGTATTTAACAGGCCTTCAGTTTTCAAATATTTTTTGTTATCTCCTTCAAGGCCTAGGCCTTTGGGTTGATTTTCTTGAAACTTGCCAGGCATGTTCCCCCTCAGTATCTGGTAATGTATACACAATCTTTGTTCTGCCCTGTCAGTTTTTTTCGTTTTTTGTTTTTTTTTTGTCACTAGCAGCCATAATTACATCTCTATCAGAACTACTGGAGGAATTTTATTGAAACCATTTCATTGCATGTATTTCTCTTGCAGTTAACTCTTTCCCCACTAGTGGCGTTTCTTGTCATCTGCTGATAACCTTTGCAAACAGTTTGGACCCGGATCAGGCCCAACAAAACATCAGGCCTAATCTGGATCCAAAATGTTTGACACTCTGATGATATTCCTGAAAGATTTTTTTGAAAAAGTTAATTTAAAAAAAAACAAAAAACACAGACAACAAAAAAAGCATGCAAAATTACCCAGCATGCAAAGAATAAAGTTTTGATCTGAACTCAGTGGTCATCTTGAAAATCACCTATTAGTAGCCAGTATCAGCTTATAACATCTCCAAGACAACAGGGTGCATTTTCTCAAAACATGCAGGGATATTCCCCTCGGGAAAAGTATGTCAACGGGTAAGAGTGTCAAAATAGGGTAATTACGGTAATAGCCATTTTTGGACTGAGCCACCCCTGTTCACAGACAACGCTACCATGTTTACTCTAAATACATGTATATACACAAGTTTCCTTAGCAAACAGAGTCAATCCAGATCGAAATCCTTCAGGAACAGTTTGATCAGGGTTTGGACTGTTTGCCATTCATTATACTTCAGCTACTGAGATGGATTTGTTCAAATTTTAGAATAAATATGGTGTTTAAGATTTTAGCTATGGTTTGTAGGTTTCTCTTTGTCCTGGCTTCAAGTATTAGCACATCTTTGTAAATATGTCTTTTTCTATAATATCTCATTTTTTCTTTTTTTTTTTTTTTTTTACCTTTAGCACTCTCTGTGTGAGGGGAGGAGATTCAGCGGATGACAGAGTGATGATTTTTTTCTGATAGGGTTTGACATTTCATGCAGATTATCTCCTTAGGGGATCAGGGCACAATTTGCATAAAATGCCAAACAGTTTTACCTGTGTGTGTTGGGGGCGGTGATATATGAAAATAGTTCAAAATGTCATCTGCTGAAATTTTATTCGAGCATGCTAAGTATTAAAGATGTAAGCTGGTGCATACAAGAATTTGCATAGTGTCAAATGTGAACATTAACGATCTGGGGAAAAAAAACAAAAAAAAAAAAAAAAAACAGAAAAAACTGCATCTGTGTGTTCTGATTAGCACCTTCAACAACTTGTTTATATGTGTTCAAACAGTGAAGGCCTTGATCAGTTACCTATATCAGCTGAAAATTTGTCATGTCATAGTCCCAGGTAAGAGGAGGTACCCAGAATTTATTTTTCTTATTTCTGTGCAAAAACATATGTTCTGGGTACTCATTAGAAGTGCCTCATTGAGGCACTTCTAATGAGTACCATAATATATGTTTTTGCACAGAAATAAGAAAAAATAGTGATAGTTTTCAGAGAAAAAAGTTCCTTATGCACAGAAATAAAAAAAAATGGTGATAGTTTTCAGAGAAAAAAGTTCCTTATTTGGGGCTGTGATATGTGTACAGCAAGGGCCTAGGTAAGTCTACAACCCATGCAGTCTGAATAGGGCATTGCTGTATGCCTACAGAATCCTCAACTACTGAAAAATACCATAAACATCCTAACATTTTTAACACTTTATTCCATGCTTCTTTGGCCTAAATTCTGATTTTTATGTAGTTACGAGGGGAGTTCAATAAGTTCATAGAACTCAGTATTTTTCTATACAATTCAAGATTTCTTTCATTTTTATGCAGTGTAAACCTTTGTTAGTTGAATGACAACACGTACATTTTTTGCTCTTATTTTTTGTTTGAAAACCTATACCCATAGGCAAAAATGGAAAGTCAGAATATTGAGTTCAGAGCAGTCATAAAGTTCCTCACTAAGGAGGGTGCAAAGGCCAAAGAAATCCATCGACACATGGCTGATGTGTATGGTGATAGTAGCCCAAAGTATTCCACAGTGGCAAAGTGGTCAGCAGAATTTAAACGTGGGCGAGACTCCTTAGAAGATGACCCAAGGCCAGGTCGCCCTGCTGATGTCATCAGCCAGGAGATGATCGACCATGTTGAGAGATTTGTGCTAAACAATCGCCGAATCAAAGTTGCCGAACTTGCTTCAGAATGTGGTATTTCTAATGGAAGTGTTTACACTATAATCCATGAACATTTAGGCATGTCAGAAATATCGGCCAGGTGGGTACCCAGAAACCTGAACATGCAAGATCGTCAGCAAAGGGTGGAGTCAAGTCAAGAACTTCTGGAAGTGTACAATGCCAATTCAGAAGACTTTCACACTCGTCTTGTAACAGGAGATGAAACTTGGCTTCACCACTGGGACCCAGATACTAAAAAAGAGTCCATGCAATGGAAGCGCCCTGGCTCACCCCCACCTAAGAAATTTCGTACCCAACCATCAGCCAGCAAGGTAATGGCCACAGTGTTTTGGGACTCCAAAGGGATTATATTGATAGATTACATGCCTGCAGGTACTTCAATTACAGGAGAATACTATGCCAATGTCATTAAACAATTAAGGGTTGCTATTAAAGAAAAACGAAGGGGAAAGCTAGCTGCTGGTGTCCTTCTTTTGCATGATAATCCCCCTGTGCACAAGTCCAGAGTTGCACAAGCTGCTATTCATGAGTGCAAGTTGGAGCAGTTAAATCACCCGCCATACAGTCCAGACCTGGCCCCAAGTGATTATTATCTGTTTCGAAATTTGAAGTCCCACTTGCGTGGAACGAGATTTCGGGACAATTATGAGCTCAAGGCTGCTACAGAGGCTTGGTTTTAGGAACAAAGAGACGACTTTTATTTCAAAAGCATAGACTGCTTAAAAGAAAAGTGGGCCAAATGCATTGAAGTAAAGGGGGATTATATTGAAAAATAATGTTGAAACCATCTTCCAATCTGTGAGTTAAACCCCGAGTTCTACGAACTTATTGAACTCCACTCGTACATCTTAAAATATGTAGTGGAATGGCAAACAGTGAAGACTCTGATCAGCCCCTTCAGGAGCAGTCTGATCTGGGTCTGCACTGTTTGTATATGCAATTTTGTCAGAAACTTTGATGTATGAAATTTTAGGACAATTTAATAGTACCGTATTTACTCTAAATATTGGGATATCTTAACTTCTTACCATACTTGTCCTATAGTTTGTAAAAGTCTGTTCCACTACCTGTTGATGAGTTTAAAATATTGTTGGACAAATAGCAAACAGTGAAGACTGATCAGATGCCACATTCTGCCAGATCTGATCTGGGTGTACACTGTTTGTACAGGCCTGTCTGTCCCAATACTTAGGGTTATTACAGTATATCACTGTACAACAAAGACTCTGATGAGACAGCTGATGTACAGAGTTCTCTGAATCTGCACCTTTTGACTGTGCTCAAGGACACATCCATTTCACTTAACCCTTGCCCTGCTGAACCCGAATATAACCTGCCTTTGCAAACAGTGGAGATCCAGATCAGTTGGCTTCTGAAGAAGCCAACTGATCTGGATCTCCACTGTTTGCCATTAAGTATGTGAATATATATCAACAATCTGGATCAAGTAATCTGATTGGCTGAAAATTAGAAGTGGGCATGGCATCTTAATTTATTCAGCTTGACAAGGATTAAAAAAATAGTGTCAAAGATGTCCAGAAATATCCAGTATCACAGATCATAGCCCATCAATGACACCCAGAGGAGGAGCAAATGAACCAAGACAGTACACAAGCCACAAACTAAAGCAACCATCTCCCTCTTCAAGGTGATCACAATGTTAGACAGGATCCAATAAACAGTAATGTCTGATCAGGGTTTACACATTGCCATTCCATTTCGTATTTTAAGATATAACTACATAAAAATCAACAAAGAAGATATAGCAAAAAAAAAAAAAAAAAGCCTAGCAGCGGGTAGCTACAAGGCCAAACAAGGGCCCTGGTGGCTCAGTTGGATGCAGGTTCGACTGGTGATCAGGAGATTGCGGGTTTGACCCCTGCCGGGCCAGCTATATTCTTTCATGGAGATTGATCATGAAATATTTCTATGGTCATTCTCTCCCTTCCATTGATTCAAGAAGGGCAGTTGTAAGTTTCTGGTGAATGAATGTGCACAATACTGGTTAACTGCTTAGAGGACTGAGTCTGCCCAGTAAAAGTGTGGTCAGATAAACTGACCATGCTAGACATGACCCCATTGGGTTAACTGGGCAGTAAAACCTCAACACAAACAAACAAACAAGGCCAAACAAAGAACAAACAACACCAGAACCACGGCCTTAGAATGATCAATAGTAAAACCTACCTGGGGTTTAAATCAGTTTTACAGGTACCACTCTTTACCCTGGGTTCAAATGTTGTATAAATAATAATAATACATGTATTAATAATAAGATACTCAGCTCGCACTCAGGCAAACAAAGCACGAAGCATACACAGAAATGAGGTGACCACAATACAGTGACCACAATGCTTGAACACAAACAGGACTTAACATGTAGCAAGGGCCACAAAGCCTTACAAAGATTGATCAGCAAAAGAACAGTCAGTGGTAAAAATTACTGGTAGGTTTAAATCAATTTTGCTGGCACCAAATTCGGTAACCCTTAAAGTGTGAAGCAAAATTGTAGCAGATGACAACCTTTTATTTTTTTGAGAAAATAAGATTATATAAATGTCAAGCCTTATTCTCCAAAAAAATTGAAAAAAAATTATTTCCTTACCATATTTATTCTAATATTTACCTCGGGTGTTGCAATTCATTGCAGTTAAAATGACAGTAACTATTGAGTCCAAATTTGGGCCAAAATAGGATAGTTTGATGGTCTAAACTCAATTTTGCATGTGTTTAGTAATGCTTTTCTCCTAGAAAAGTGGGCGGGGGCATTTATTAGAGATGGGGCTTATATTAGAATAAATACGGTATGTTATCTTCTGCTGCTGTGATTGGTGGTTGAAGGATTAATGTGGTCTTCATACATGTGCTGGCTGAACTGGTTCTCTGCTGTTCACATTTGGCATTATATAGGCTTTCCTTGGGTACCATTCTAGCTTATTGTGATATGAGTATTCATCCATTAGTGCCAAAATGTCATTAGATGTACTATGGTAAATGTTCTAAAATTTCTAACACTTTATTCCATACTGTTCTGGTCTAAATTTTGCTTTTTATGCAGTTGTTTCTTCTTAGAGGAATGGCAAACTGTGTAGACCCTGATCAGACTGCTCCTTCAGGAGCAGACTGATCTGGGTCTGCACTGTTTGCATATGCCATTTTTTCAGAAACTTCAGTGTACAACCTTTTAGGACATTTACCATATTCTGTATTTTCATCAACTTTAGTATATCAGTGCTTATATTGTGACATGAAAAAAATGATAAATATATATGTGAATGATTACACATATGTGACCTGTCACGCGAAAAGGGACCTTCTGGGAATTTTTGGCGAAAATGAGTTATTAATGTGTTCAAATATGTTGGTATTTTAGAAACAAATTGACACCAAAATAAATAAAATACTCCTAAAGGTTTCAGATTTACACTATCTTAAACATAAGTACCCTAAACGTAATAACGTCACAGAATACCAATTCGACATCATAAGTTACGTCACCAAACTGTTACCAGTAAAGTAACAGGTAATAATGAAAGAAAACATCTGAAAGGCATTTCAAAACAATAATAGATTTGTTTCCTTAACATTAAATCATTATTAGGCATTTCTTTGGGATATCTGGCATACTGTTGTCGTCTGCGGCTATGGAGTTAACCGATTTTGAGCCTCATCGATAGAAACCTTGTAAATTGCATGTGCGAAGAACAAAGATGCAACCTGATCAGCATGCACATCTGCAGACTGATCAGCGCCTTTGTTGTTCGCTTTTCTGATAGTATGATTACTTAAGCGACTATATGCCAAACCAGTTCATGTCGCTGAAGGGCTTCTGAGACTGGGCAGGCTGGTTTTTGTCTCGCCTGATCGGAAACCCTAAAGACCCGCTTTCTCGCGATGAGGCTCATATATTATATGAAAAATTTAAAGAGCTCACTATTACATTTCAAAAAATCTGTATAAAGACAAAAAGGTTCCTACAGACTATTTCCCATGTTGTTCAAAGTAGTTTTACGAGATTGATACAGGTGTAGAAACCATGACAAGGGGACATGTTGATAAATTGACAGCGTCACAAACCGTAATACATGTCCAGCAGCTCAACTATGTTTCACACGGTGCGCACATGATAAATAATTGCCTATTATGCAGATACATCAAGGCTGTGTGACAAAATTTAATGGCAAAACTAAAAAATAAAACCCTAAAGATTTTAAAGTTCAGTCCATGCTAAAGGATTTTCCTCGTATTGTCTATTGTTTAATCATCTCTGCTTTTGTATTGCTAAATGCATTGAAATAGAGAATATCGGAAAAACTTTATAAACTTATCAAAAATATGAAGAAAAAAAAAAAAAAGAATAGAGGCTCTTACACTCGTGGTCATTTCATATGAAATTTATGAAACAAGCCATTGAGTTTAAGATTCCGTTTATCATAAAGCGATGAGATCATGACCTTACGTGCCAGTAACCATGTGTTACTATATGTGTGATCATATGTTTTTTTGTAACATTAGGTTATCCACTAAATAACAGCGACTTTATGTGATAAATCTAAGTATGGAAGGTAACACTTTTGGAAAGTTTTAACATTTAAAATTGCAGGAACAACAAGTGGTTATCATGTAAATGATTACTTTTCATGTACGCACTGCAATGATAAATACTGTATTATATATTTCTAGAGCTCACCGCTAATCACTTTAACACGAGTGTGCTTTCATAGAACGTGGTTTGGGCACTGAGGGTTTAGGGCAAGCTATATCTTTATTATTGTCACCTTCACAGTGATGGAGGACATTCTTGTAGAGGTACCAGGATCTTTCAGCACTGAGACCAGGTGGCGGGATCACTTCTGGTTCAGCAGTGAACAGTTCCTGAACCTTACTCTGATCCTTTACAATGTTGATTTTCACTTCCGGGAAAGATGGATACTGTCTAGCGTAAACTACACCAGGTTCTGAAGCCGCCAAACGAAAGCGGTGATACTTTGTCAGATTTGAAATTTTCTTGAAATACTTCTCCAGAAATATCTTCCATTTTCTAACTGTCACAATAGAGTTTCCCGAGCTTGGATCAGTTATAAGCTGCGGTATATTAATCTCTTTGGTTGTAGATAGTGAAACTACTTCCGCTTATCGTGAAACAGAACATATAGCTATGTTTACATTTCAATTTAACCAAACCAAAACACCAATTTGGACCAAATCTCGTATGGTATGGCAACGTAAACGACAGCTCATTATTTGAATTTAAACCCATCAATGTTCTATAACAAAGGTACTGGACAACAGCATTGTTCTTATTTTGTCCACGACAATTATCACAGTGGAAATTCAGATCATTGCATTTAACAGAGTTGTCAGAATTGAAATAATGATAAAGATAACTCAGTCTCATTTGCACCTTTGCCAGTAAGCTCGGCTTCATCAATGAGGTAATTAACTTGCTTGGGTAATGATTTGGAGCAAATTCCAAACAGATGGCATTTCCGAGGAGTTTTGAAATATATATGTGTAACGCACCATCTAGCACATCATCTGACTGCTTTTCATCATCTGTCAGAGAATTCCAGTATGTACTTTAATTTTCACATTGCAGCTTGTAATAGTCATGACATTCTTTAGCAAGGGCTAAATGTTGCTCTTGTTTGACAAGCTGGGCACTTTTCTCAGCTTCAGAACAGTTAACAGATTTCATTATTATGTCTCCCCACGGGACATACTGTTTTTAATGCGGATCCCGTCGGTGTTGGCGTCGGCATTGGCGTAGCCACTTGTCTGCACTCTATCTCCTTATTGAATGGACAGATTTTGGCCAAACTTACACAAATATATCATTGAGAGGGGGGAAAATGCTGATTAGATTTTGGTGACCTTGACCCCATTTTCAAGGTCACAGGAGGGCTTAGATTGTTGGAAAACGGGGCGTAGCCTCTTGTCCGCATTCTATCTCCTTATTGATTGGATAGATTTTAGCCAAACTTACACAAATATATCATTGGGAGGGGGAAAAATGCTGATTAGATTTTGGTGACCTTGACCCCATTTTCAAGGTCACAGGAGGGCTTAGATCGTTGAAAAATGGGGCGTAGCCTCTTGTCTGCACACTATCTCCTTATTGAAAGGACAGATTTTAGCCAAACTTACACAAATATATCATTGGGAGGGGGGAAAATGCTGATTAGATTTTGGTGACCTTGACCCCATTTTCAAGGTCACAGGATGGCTTAGATTGTTGGAAAATGGCTTGTCTGCAGCCTATCTCTTGAAGGAATGAATAGATTTTAACCAAACTTGCACTTCTACATTGCTGGGACATGTAAAAGAACTGATTAGATTTTGGTGACCTTGACCCCATTTTCAAGGTCACAGGAGGGCTTAGATTGTTGGAAAATGGCTTGTCCGCACCCTATCTCTTGTAGGAATGAATAGATTTTGACCAAACTTGCACATGTACAATGCTGGGACATGTAAAAGAACTGATTAGATTTTGGTGACCTTGACCCCATTTTCAAGGTCACGGGAGGGCTTAGATTTGTTGGAAAATGGTTTGTATGCACCCTATCTCTTGAATGAATCAATGGATTTTGACCAAACTTGTACAGCTATATTGTTGAGGCATGGAAAAGAACTGATTAGATTTTGGTGACCTTGACCCCATTTTCAAGGTCACAGTAAGGCATAAATTGTTGGAAAATTGCTTGTCTGCACCCTATCTCCTAAATGAATGAATGGATTTTGACCAAACGTCTACATTTTAATTGTTGAGACATGGAAAAGAACTGATTAGATTTTGATGACCTTCACCCCATTTTCAAGGTTACACTAAGGCTTAGATTGGTGGAAAATGGCATGTCTGCACCCTGTCTCCTGAAGGAATGAGTAGATTTTGATCAGACTTGCACAGCTATATTTTTGGGACATGCATCGGAACTGATTATATTTTGGTGACCATCACCCCGTTTTCAAGGTCAGAATAGGGCTTAGATTGTTGGTAAATGGCTTGTCTGCACCCTGTCTCCTAAAGGAATGGATTGATTTTGACCTAACTTGTACATCTCTATTGTTGTGACATGGAAAAGAACTGATTAGATTTGGTGACCTTGACCCCATTTTCAAGGTCACACTAGGGCTTAGATTGTTGGAAAATGGCTTGTCTGCACTGTATCTCTTGAAGGAAAGGATGGATTTTAACTAAACTTGCACAGCCAAATTGTTGTGGCATGGAAAATAACTAATTTTATTTTGGTGACCTTGACTCCATTTTCAAGGTCACAGGAGGGCTCAGATTGTTGGATAATGGCTTGTCTGCACGCTATCTGCTGAATGAATGGATGGATTTTGACCAAACTTGCACAGCTGTATTGTTGAGACAGAGACAAGAACTGATTAGATTTTTTGTGACCTTGATCCCATTTTCAAGGTTACACAAGGGCTATGATTTTAGAAAATGGCTTGTCAGCACCCTATCTCATTGAGGAATGGATGAATTTTGACCAAACTTACATATAGGTATATTGTGACCTTGAGTTTATTATAGATACAAACTATTTTAACAATATGTCTGTTCAAACTGGTGGGGGAGACATACGTTTTCCTCCTAAAACACTGTTCTAGTTAAATTGTTATTTTGCTGACTCATTATTAAATTGTTATTTTGCTGACATATTTCACATAGGGGTATACAATATTTTTCTTATTTCTGCTCTAATAGGTTCTAAAGAGTAGCCACAATATATGTTTGGAGTATTAATAAGAAAAAAACAAACATCAGAAAAAAATGATAGGGCATAAAAAATAGCTGTGTTTCCGCTAACATGCTGAAAAAAAAATTGGTCGGTAGGTAGGAGAATTTTTTTTTTTTTTCCCCAGAAAAGAATAGGGTCTGGCCTGTAATTTTATGAAAATACAGGTATTTTGTTGAGGGTCAGTGTTTTTATTTTGCATTTTTACTGATAAAAAATAGCAGTTTCGGGTTTTTGAAACAGGGTCGGTCGGGTTAGCGGAAACACAGCTTTTATTTTGCTTTTTTTTTTTTTTTTTTATACACCTAGTTTATGGAGAAATGAAAGAGTGCACTGTCACAGGGGTCCATGCGTTTTTCGTAATGAGTTAAGTAGCTTATGGGGGCAGAGACAGACTGTAGACACATACTAACAGACAAATGAAATGGTCGCTAGGTACTAGTTTGTCACTTGTTGCCTGAATACCAATTCTAATTATACGAGGGGTGTTCAAATATGAATGCAACGGGGTTAATTTTCAGAAGTGCTTAACAAACAATGCCATAATTTTTATCTCAATCCTTCAAAATACTCGCCACCATGTGATGCACAAAGTTTCAGTCTTTTAATCCAATTTTTAAATGTGTTTTCATAATCTTTTCAAGGTATACTGTTCAGACACTGAAATATAGCCGAACCGAGATTTAAAATAGCCGAACCGAGATTTTTGCGCGTTTGATATTTTCTTCCAGCGAGGTGTTTTTTGAGCCTCAGGAATAGGAAAAAGTCACAAGGGGCAAGATCTGGTGAATAAGGAGAGTGCGGAAGCTCAACAACCTTTTCCTGTTTCAGATATTCGCGTACAATGGCCGCTTTGTGTGATGAACCATTGTATACCAAGAATACAGCGGTTCTTGATATAGGACCGTATTTGGTCAGTGAAAGGAGACCTTTTCCCAACCATTTTAGCTTTAGTGTACACGAGTAGACAGTGTTAATTGAGCAATTGGCAAAGCTAGACTGAACAGATTTACACATGTATTGTATCAATGGAGAGCTTACACTACCATCTATATGATACATGCACCTATTTCGTGCAAATCGTGGTTAAAAGCGAGATATTGGCCTAGTTGCATTCATATTTGAACACCCCTTGTACTTTAAAACATAATTTCCCCTTTTTACTGGAAATAGTTTGTGAAACAATTGTTTAAATGCAATTAAGAGTGCATTTAATGAGGAATGTTTCCAGTCTTCATTAGTTTTGCAATACATTCTTAAAAAAGTAATATAAAAGAAAATAATGTGAACAAAAAAGAAAAAAAAATGAAATGAAAAAAAAAAAAAAAAAGATAAATAAATATTTCCAGTAGGTTTGAACCCCAGACTGCGGGATTTGAAGGCGAGATATGTATCCAATATACTACCAAGGCTGATGTGGTTCTGCATCGATAACTGTATATATGATAATAATCGATATTAAATTATGATGTAGTGCTCACATATCCATTTTAATTTGGTAAGTGAATGGGGTACTTGTGACGTAATAAGGTTGTTAAACACTTACAAAATTAAAATTTATGTCCTTCGAAAACTATGTAATTGTTTAAATGCAATTAAGTGTGCATTTAATGTAGAAGGTTTCCAGTCTTCTTCAGGCAACAGATCTTTCACGGATGTGGAAGACAACTGTGACATTTTTACAGTTTATTTTTAATTTCCACCGCGCATGTCACTCAAACAACGGACAAAACTCGAATAGGAACACTATAAAAAAATCAGAATATTTTAATGGCCTTGACAAAAGAAGGCCATTTCGCCCTATATAAGTAAATAACGAGACCAATTTAGACACAACGTAATCTAATTATCGGCAAATGATGTTAGCGTGAACATTATTTTCGAACCTCATTTACGTTGAATGACGTAACTTCCCAGAAGGTCCCTTTTCGCGTGATGGGTCACATATATGTTTTGTATGTGTTCGTAGAATTTTGAAGACTCAAAATTCCTCTTTTACAATATTGCTACAAAATTAAGTGAGGAATTTAGCTTATTTTGATCTAACATTGTACTTAGTAAGTTGAAAAGTGTATAGTTTGATATATTTTTAAAACTCAAGGTTGATGAATTTTGAAAAAATTATGCAGGTTGTTATATTTCGAAAACAAAGTGAAGATTGAATTATTCTGTTACTTAGTAAATATTGATTTATTTTGAAAACTAAATAAAGATTGGTACATTTATACTTGTACATGTGATTTCCTATGTTATAATGTGATTTAAAAAGAAGAAAGTCATTATATAAAGGACAAAAATATATTTGTGTGTGTTTTATTTGAATTCCACATGAACTGAAGTTCTGACAAGATAGATTGTGTGGGGGTCACTAGCCAAAATGTTGTAGGGGACTTGATACATTTGATAGAACTCCCATCGTTTTCTTCCAAGGGAGACAACTTTTGAGACTCCCTTTCTGTTAACTTTCCTGCACATCAAGCCCTTTCTACAAATGGGCTTACTTTAACTCTTAAACTGCCATTCACAACAATTTTCGTCTGCTTTGTCATCTGCCTGTGATTTTAAAAGTCATTTTTGCAAACAGTGTGGACCCAGATCAGACTGCTCCTCTAGGAGCAGTCTGATCAGGGTCCACACTGTTTGCCTGTATGCAAAAATAGGTTTGAAAAGTTTGCAAGAATATTCAGCAGACGACATTTTCAGATGCAGGTTTTCTTGGCATTTTGAAGGTTAAAAGTAAAAAAAATTGCTCTCATGGGGAGCAAACTCTTTTTGAGTAGACTCGTTTTCAGAAGGTGGCAAAAACAGTTTTGACAGAGTTGACCCCTGAAAGTATATCGCTTCCCATCGAAGTGGAAATGTGTCACAGTTGAATCTGAGCTTGATATCAGAGTATGTAGCACCAGACTTGAAATATTGAAGAGTTTCAAACATAGCTCCAGATAAGGGAGTATCCACATAATATTTTTCTTATTTCTCCACAAAAACATGTTGAGATACTCATTAGAAGCACCTCAGTGAGGCACTTCTCATGAGTACCCACAACATATGCTTTAGTGGAATAGAAAATACCAGGGCCCAGTTGTTCAAAGCATAGTTAGCTTAACAAGCTTGTTAGTAGTAAAACTGTTAACTGTTCTAGTAAGTACAATATCCAAAACACAGGTATTTTTGCTGAAAAAAATGTTAGTAGCTTTTGCAAATGCAAAACTACTCACATTTTTTTCAGCAAAAATATTAGCGTATATGCCATATTTAATGATCAAAGTTTTAATGATACGTTAACTTACGACATCGTTAGTTTTGAACTGGACCCAGTACATTTCCGTTGAAAAAGTGCCTTATCTGGAGTTGTGTTCAAATACTGATATCCCAGTTTCAGATATCTGACGATGGCTCCAAACCAGAGATTCTATTGTAGATAGCTCAGACAACTGCAGAACTAGCAAAACTAAAAGAGATATGATGCACAATCTGGGAAAAAGGCCCTTATGTCATATGCAAACTGCCAATGTCCAGATGAGCGTGTGAGTCTGATCTGGACATTTGCAGTTCACATATGGCATTATGACATTCTCTGTTTGTCGACATATACAAAGGTAAATTTTCTCTGCTAATAGATATGAAAATGCCAACTATATTTATTAGCATAGAAAATTTCATGCTCAACTGAGTTGAGCATGAAAATAGTTTTATAGCCTTGGGGCCTGGCCTTTGCAATGAGATGCTACCACAAACTACAGATCATCTCATAATTAGATCACGTTACCAATGAGGAGGTATGCAAGAAAATCCAAGATGCCACTGGTGTCCATGAAGACATCCTCATAATGGTCATGAAATGATCACTTAAATGCTACCGTTACATTTCATATTCCTTTGGGATGGCAAAGACGATCCTGCATGCACAGTTGAAATTCATTTCATGCAAATTATCTCTTTAGGGGAACATTTGCATAAAATGTCAAACCCTATTTAGATACACGCAATGCTATAAAATCTCCAAAATGTAACAAAATAAAACGTCACTTGAATGCTACAATATTGTACATAACAAAACAATTCTTCTGGTTTTGTTAAGTGTAGAATCAGCAGGTAGGGAGTAATGTATACTCCCTACAAAGTAAGTATCCTACATATTACCTTAACATTGCAAGTCAAAGGGTTGTCACGCTATCTCCTTGCTACATAATTATTCCTGAACAATCTAAATCAAAGACAAAACCAGTGATTTCTGATGGCAAACAATGATGCCATGACAAACTAACTTTGTGCAGAAACACACTGTGCATAATGGCATAAATGTTGCACAGAAACACTGCGCAGACAGCAAACCCATTTGCCAATTGTGAACTTGTTTGCCATTGCAACATCTCTGTCCTGAAGAGTTTGAACTAGACTAAATCTGTAGAAATGAACTCCAAGCCTTGCTGCCATCAAATCCAACAGGACAGCTCCTCCTTTATCCTTTTTAGGGACAATCAGCATAAAATATCAAACACTGATTCTGGGAAAATAAAAAAAAATATATTTCAGTATGTTGTCTGCTGAAATGAGACATTCTGGTGTGGATTAGTACAACACAAAATAAAATAAAATTGACATAAGTGTTTACAACACACCTTTACATTGATATGTTTGAAAACATCACTAACTATAAAGCTTAACCCTTGTCCTGCTGAACCCGGACATACCCTGCCTTTGCAAACAGTGTAGATCCAGATCAGTTGGCTTCTGAAGAAGCCAACTGATCTGGATCTACACTGTTTACTATTAAGTTTATGAATTTATAGCAACAATGCGGATCAAGTTATCTGATTGGCTGAAAATTAGAAGTAGGTGTGGCATCTTAATTTATTCAAACTTTTCAAACAACCCACTTTTGACACATATATGATGTCATTCTTCCCAGTCAGCATTCTACGTAAATCTATATCGGGCCGTCGTCGGCCCATCAGGGTAGCTGACGGGCGGATGATGGCCCGATGTAGATTTACGTAGAATGCTAGCTGGGTTATACTGTGGAGTAGGAAACTACCCAATAAGCATTCTTTATAAATCTATAGCGGGCCGTTATCGGCCCGTCAGCATAGCTGACGGGCCGATAATGGCCCGCTGTAGATTTATAAAGAATGCTAGCTGGGTACATGCACTCTATTTACCCTAAATATTCAGACAGCCAGGCCTGAGCAAGTGGTGTTGACTTAGATAAGATGCAGCAGAACTTGGTATCTGATCAAGGTCTGTACAGTTTGCAACTTGTCCAGCAGTTTTTTTTTAACCTTTGTCGTGCTGAATAAATTAAGATGCCACTTCCACTTCCAATTTTCAGCCAGTCAGATTACTTGATCAAAGTTGTTGATATAAATTCATATACTGAATGACAAACAGTGCAGATCCAGATCAGCTGGCTTCTACACTGTTTGCAAAGGTAGGGTATATCTGGGTTCAGTAAGACGAAGGTTAAATATCAGTAGATACATGTAGTTAGATGGACTGGTTCTAATTTTACCATATATGGCCAGCAGTTTAGGTATCCAAATATTTAGAGCAAATATGGTAGGAAGTGCAAAGTATGATCTGTGGATTATGAATGTCTTTCATAGGGATTTTTAACAAAGACCAGTGCTGATTGCAATGCCTTACAGTTTACACATCATATTTTTAACCCTTAAAACACCATGCAAAATTGTAGTGGATAACATTCTGAAATATTTGTATTGTTCAGAGAAAAAAAGTTTAGACATTTCTAGAAATATCTTATCTTTCTCTGAAAACTGAAAAAAGTCACTTCACTGATAAGAATGATCAATCATTTCCCAGGTAAGTAAATCTCCCAGAAAAGCAGCAGCCAATCAGATTAGTTATTGAGAGTCACTGGAGCTTTTGAGAGGTTTACACTTCGGTATCTAAAGGTAAACAGAGATATGGTTGTTGTTGTGCGGATTTTTGATGCTACCAGGCACGTAGAGGCAGCGGCGATTGTTACGTACATGTATTTGTACAGCCATGCTTTCATGGATCACCCATGCACACTTGTTGCCGCTGTCTGTCACCAAGTTCCGCCCTGTCCACTTTCTACTCAACCCAGGGCACGTCGAGTATGAGCTAGGCGTACTAATTGTCTGAAAATTGTCTCAACCTGAACGGGATTCGAACCCATGATATCCCGCTTGAAAGCCAAGTGCACTAACCACTAGGCCATCCAGCCCACCACTGAAATTAGGAGGCCTATTTCAGCCTTTTATAGTCCACCTCAACCTGAAGGAATTTTACAGAAGTTCAAAGACCCTTGTCATGCTGAATAAATTAAGATGCCACACCCTTTTCTAATTTTCAGCCAATCAGACAACTTGATCCAGATTGTTGATATAAATTCACATACTTAAGGCAAACCGGGCACTGCCTCTGTGTGACTCAGTTGCCTGGTAGCGTTAAAAATCTGATCAGTCAGTCATGGCAAACTGCAGATCCAGTTCAGAAGCCAACTGATCTGGATCTACACTTGCAAAGACAGGACCTACCCAGGTTCAGCAGGACCAGGGTTAAGACTGATAACTGATACAAACTGGGAAAGTGATCTGATGATTACAAATTAGGAAAGTGATCTTATGATTACAAATTGAGAAAGTAATCTGATAATTCCAAAGAGTATCCAGCAGATAGTTATGCCTCAGAAATGTCTCAACCCCTATGATGTCATTAATTCCTCATGAATATTAATGAGATGCAAATGAGCAAAACCTTTAAACTTCAGGGCCCAGTTGTTCAAAGCTAACGATGTCGTTAGTTAACGATTCGTTAAAATTTACATCGAGTGATATGCAAATATGTTGAAATTTTTTGCTGAAAAAATGTGAGTAGCTTTTGCAGTGCAAAAGCTACTCACATTTTTTCAGCAAAAAATATCAGAAGAATGTATATTGAATCTGCTAAAACAGTTAACGAAATGACCCTTAACGAGCTCGTTAAGCTAACGACGCTTTGAACAACTGGGCCCTGAAGTTCTGTAAGTTGATGTAACACATGACTGGACATGACAGAAACATGCTGTTCTTGCTAGCAAATGTCCTTGAATCAGCAGAAGGGAGAGAATGACCATAGAAAATATTTCATGATCAAGCTCCATGATCAGTCTCTGTGATATCCAAGCACCAGCTCTTGCTGGGGATGGGGCCAAAGGTTTATAACTGGAATTATTGCATGTTCTTGTTTTATTACATATGTTTATATTTCTAAAAGAACCCTAAGGGACTTTGTAGTTTGACCACAGATGCTTTGAGGGAAGAGCAGCTGATTACAACCATCAGTATGTTACTCGACCTTCTATTCATAATTCACTGACATTTTTAGACAAAGTCTTATAAGATCATAATATTATGTGACCTAAGCCTGCATGTCAGCAAGGAAGAATGTCATTCCTTGAAGCGATGATAAATCTCATGAAACAATTATTTTTGACAATTACTTTGATTCAGCTTTCACTGTGTGCATTTAAAGTCATCTTTACAATATGATCCTCAAGTTCACGCCAAAGTCAAATTTTGAAAATCAAAGAAAACCTCCTCTATTTAGAATAACAATTGTCCATGGCGCGAAAGTGCTTTCATAAAAAAAGATCAGTCGGTTGAAACACACATAACTACAACTGTACCGCAAACAACCCCAAAATACCTCCGAACCTCTTTATTCATTTACCGTTTCATATCAAACCACTTACTTTATCTATTTTTCACTCTTAATTACTTTGTTTATTTATTATCTGAAGTGGAATGGGGTATCAAAGGTGTTTGATAGCTCAGTATAAATACACTACAACCTCTGTAACACGGTTTGTTATAACACGGTTTTGGATGGATCCCAAAAATGTATAGATTATATTGAAAAATGACCATAATGGTCATTTTTCAATATAATCTATACATTTTTGTTTGGATATAACACGGTTGTTTAAGTAACACTGTTTACGCTATGGATCCCAACAATAGTGTTATAAAGAGGTTGAGGTGTAATAAGTATCTGGATCTTGGTCTTTGTAACAGATAAACGTAAGTGAAATATGAACTGGTCAGGACTTTGCAAAAAAATAAATCAAACATGAAGTTATGCCCAAGAAACATCTGTCCAGCGAAGTTGTAGGTCAGCATGTGCATGCATGAGCATCTGCGCAGTCTGATCAAGGTAGGGTCTCTGCTGTAGGAAAAAGACTTACATGAAATAAGGGATGGCGTCCAAGAAAACATATGACCACCAAAGTTCCAGATCAGCATGTGTGCATGTGCATTCGGGCAGTTTGAGCAGGATCCGCAGTAAAAAAAACAACTAGGAATTGTGTTTGTAAAACACTATGCCCCAAGTATATGCTTGCCTCTAAAGATAATACAAGGTAAAACTGGCCCAATCTACGAAGGGCCATAACTCCTGAAATATTTTTCAGAATTTATTCAAAAGTTAATCAGGTCATCTACTCATCATAACCAGTCAATTCACTAAGTTTTAAGGCCCTAGCTTGCAAATTTTTTTTTGTTAGATATTTTGCTGACAAGGTAAAAATGCCCAAAATTACAAAGGGTTATATTTTGCTGACAAGGGAAAAATGCCCAAATTTACAAAGGGCCTTTACTCATGAAATATTTTTCAGAATTTATTCAAAAGTTAATCAGGTCATCTTCTCATCACTACCAATCTATTCATCAAGTTATAAGGCTCTAGCTCCAACAGTTTTTGAGAATTTTTGCTGACAAGGATAAGAGCCCAGATTTACAAAGGGACATTACTCATGCCCAGAAGAAATAGGCCTCTCCAACTTCCTTCTCATCACTACCAATATATTTATCAAGTTATGAGGCTCTAGCTCCAACAGTATTTGAGATATTCTGCTTACCAGGGAAAAATATCCAAATTTACAAAGGGTCATTACTCTTGAAATATTTTTCAGAATTTGTTCAAAAGTTAACCAGGTCATCTACTCCTCATTACCAATCAATTCACCAAGTTTCAAGGCTCTAGCTCCAACAATTTTTTGGATATTTTGCTGACAAGGTAAAAATGCCCAAAATTACAAAGGGTTATAACTCATGAAATATTTTTCAGAATTTATTCAAAAGTTAATCAGGTCATCTACTCATTACTACCAATCTATTCATCAAGTTTCGAGGCTCTAGCTTCAATAAGTTTTGAGATATTTTGCTGACAAGGGAAAATGCCCAAATTTACAAAAGACCTTTACTCATGAATATTTTTCAGAATTTATTCAAAAGTTAACTAGGTCATCTACTTATCATTACCAATCAATTCACCAAGTTTTAAGGCTCTAGCTCTAACAGTTTTTGAGATATTTTGCTGACAAGGTAAAATGCCCAGAATTACAAAGGGCCATAACTCATGAAGTAGTTTTCAAAATTTATTCAAAAGTTAATCAGTTGTCTACTCATCACTACCAGTCTATTTATAAAGTTTCAAGGCTCTAGCTTCAACAGTTTTTGAGATATTTTGCTGACAAGGTAAAATGCCCAAAATTACAAATGGCCATAACTCATGAAGTAGTTTTCAAAATTTATTCAAAAGTTAATCAGTTGTCTACTCATCACTACCAGTCTATTTATAAAGTTTCAAGGCTCTAGCTTCAACAGTTTTTGAGATATTTTGCTGACAAGATTGCATCCATATTTTTTTCAAAGGGCAATAACTCAGGAAAGGGGCATAAACCTGCCAAGAAAAGAAATATGTGTCAGCTTTTTTTTCATGAGGAATCCATAAAAGAAATTTCAAAACAGTAGCATGCACATGTCTAAAGTTATACTATGCAGCAAAAAGCGTGACGAACGGATGGACGGATGAATGAATGGACAGACGAACGGACAAACGCCCCAGAAGCAAAATGCTCTTCAACTTCTTTTGGGGTATGGTTTGGGTGATTTTAGTGTAGTTTGGGGTGTTTTGGGGTATTTCAGTGATCTCAGAGAGGATAAATCTATTGCCCATTTGCTGAATCTAGCAGGAAACCAAATGGGACAAAGTATGACAGACTTTTAGTTAAAGTTCTCAATGTTAGAAGATAAAATGATATTTTGTTTGCTTTGTTTAAGCATGTTTAGGATCCTAGTTCAGAGAAAAGGAATTTTTGAAACTTGCAACTGTGCAAAGTGACAAGGCTTTAGACACAGAGAAAAATGTGGTCTTCATAGCCATGCCATAGAACATTCATAAAATGCTGAACCAGTGATAAGTCATAATGTTTAGGTGAACAGGTATGGACCCCAAAAGAAAGGGTGCAATCAGGCATCCTAGGAATTCAAGGATTGCAAGTCATTCCACAGACTGAAATTGCAGTATGTCAAAATGACAATGAGAAGCTATCGTGCAAAGAAAGGTGTGTACGGCAGTGAAATTAGATATTAACTTTGTATCCAGCATTACATAGAGTAGGGTGTGACTTTGATAAGGAAACTATCAAAGTTTCAGGCATAAAATTGGGCTTCGTTTTAAGAACCTCTGTTATAATATTGAAAAATAAAATGCCAAAAATAATCTGCTATTTTTCATCGCTTATCTTCTTTTTTGAGATGCTTCTTGTTAATGTCATGTTTGTGCTGTTTGGTTATAGTTCAGTTTGTCAGTAACTGTAATGACCAAGGACATATACTTGATTATAGTTGATGATGCTGACCTAAACCTTTCTTTAGAGTGTTGATAGGTGATATTATATCTTTCTTTGGACCCTTTGGAGGAGAGCAGCTGAAGACCACTATTCTTATGAGATTTTGACCTCTTCATACTTCAGTGACTTTGTTAACCCTTAAGGCACCAGTCACAACTATTGTCGTCTGATTTGTCTTCTGCCGGTTACTTTAAAAGTCATTTCTGCAGCTGACCTAAACCTTTCTTTAGAGTGTTGATAGGTGATATTATATCTTTCTTTGGACCCTTTGGAGGAGAGCAGCTGAAGACCACTATTCTTATGAGATTTTGACCTCTTCATACTTCAGTGACTTTGTTAACCCTTAAAGCGCCAGTCACAACTATTGTCGTCTGCTTTGTCTTCTGCCGGTTACTTTAAAAGTCATTTCTGCAAACAGTGTGGACCCAGATCAAGAGCAGTCTGATCTGGGTCCACACTGTTTGCCTATATGCAAAATGTAAGTTTGAAAAGTTTGCAAGAAGATGCAGCAGACGACATAAGCAGACAACATTTTCAGATGCAGGTTTTCTTGGCACTTCAAGGGTTAATTTTACAACTTAGAAATTAGATTACAGTTGTAATTGAGATCTTATGCCAAAGGTCCATATACTTAATTCAACATTATCAAACCAGGGCCTTTATTAGTCATTTGTGGCATAAGTGCTTATTTCCCATATTCAATTAATAAGGAAACTTAAATTCTTTTAGAGGAATCTGGGATTCTGTAAAACCTAAAAACACCATGGTCATATTGCACAGACTTGATAGCTATTTTTGTTTGTGTTGAGGTTTTACGGCCCAGTCAACCTAATGGGGTCATGTCGAGCGTGGTCAGTTTACCTAACCACACGTTTACTGGGCAGGCTTAGTCCTCTAAGCGGTTAACCAGTATTGTGCACATTCTTTCACCAGAAACTGACAACTGCCCTTCTTGAATTAGCGTAAGGGAGAGAATGACGGTAGAAAATATTTCATGATCAATCTCCACGAAAGAATGTTGCCGACCTCGGCGGGAGTCAAACCCGCAACCTCCTGGTCTCCAGTCAGACGCCCATCCAACTGAGCCACCAAGGCCGGCAACTTGATAGCTATGCATAGGGCTCTCTCCTGCATGAAGCAACTAATCATTGCATTTTTCAATATGCTGCTATTTTCAGTTGCTATATGGTACAGTAAACTAACAGTGCTAAAGTATGCTAAAAGTCCCAGCAATCCATTCGGCATTATAAGGACAATGGGCATAGAACTCTTCAAGCAAAAGAAACCCTAAAAGATTATGAAATCCGCCATTTTGTCTCATTTGATGGAGGTGATAGCTTTAGTTTTCTTCACCTATAGTAACCAAACTTTAGCTGGAATATTTAAAAGAATATGTTTATGATTCATTAAATCCTAATAATGAGCATAAGAACAGCTTATTCCCTCTTAATAAAAGTAATTGATTTTTTTTTTTTTTTTTTTTTTTTTTTTAAATATCTTTACACTTTTTGAAGTTTTGTCAGCTGATAAATGATTAAGCTATAACAATAAAAACCATGATAAATTGGACAAAAAAAAAACAGCAAAAAAAAAAAATAATAATGATAAATAACAACAACTAAGCTCAAATGCACCGTGTGTATATAATGTGTGTGTATACCATCAACCGCAGTGTGCTTTATCCAACCGCCATAGGAATTATCATAACAGCAGGTCATGTGACCGATTTACCGCTACAAAGATGAGTGACGCATGTGTATTGAATTGTTCGCATGGCTGCTCAGTACTCGGCAGGTGGAAACAACATTGTAGATCGATTGTCGTCTGAATCAGCCGCAGGAGCAAGGTATTTTAATTGAATGTCAGTGTAACTACAGTACTTGAACACGTGACAGTAACTATTTATTACATCTCGCCCACAAAAATGATGTTTGGCGGGAATAAATGGACAAGATTTTCATTCAACAACGCATCGTTTTGACCCTTTGAAGTGTGGCGGTGATCTTTCTCACGTAATGATTAGCACACTAATTGGCAGCAACCGCGGAAATTAAATGTCTGCAAATGTCATTAGGAGGTTTTCGCAAGTTAGGCACAATTTCTCTGAAGTATATAAAATGTTAATGAAGGACAAAAGAGGAAATAATTCAAAATACAGGAAGTAGACCAGCTACCTGACTCGTTTTGTACTATTGACACTATCGGTACACACTTTTGGTCAGCACTTTTTTCTTTTTTTTAATAATACTCTGTTTTTGGTGTACAGTATTGGAGCATGAAAAGAAAGATTAGAATAGTGGCTAACTGAATACTATTGGAAATAAAACGAAAAAAAAAAAAAAAATGACTTTGCTGTTTGCATAATATAAATTCAGGGTTGATACACTGTCATATAGCACACCAGTCATTTGTATCCATCGACATCACCTATGGGGAATAGCAGGGACAATCATTTTCCCATCACAGCCCTGCTAACTGAGGGCATTACGAAAACATGCCTATTCAAATATACTGATAATTTTAGCACCAAAAAATGAAAATTTTCAGATAAAAAATCTGGTATTTTTCATATTTCTGCTCAAAACATAGATTGTGGGTACTCATTAGAACCGGCTCGCCAAGGCGGTTTTAAGGAATACCCACAATATATGTTCTGAGCAAAAATAAGAAAAATAATGTATACCCCTGCAAACCATTGTTTTACTTTATAGAAGTGGGGTTTAAGGGGGTCAAAATTATATAGATATGTTTTTGTGATGACGATAAAACTTGGTATGCAGTGGATCATACATAATGCACCAATCATTTGAAACAGGCCCTATGGGGCATGGGATAGTGGGGACACAGGCCCATCGCTGGATAGTGGAAAGTGGTCTGGCAGAGGTTAGTGGTGAGTGCCGAAGGTAGGAGAGTGGGAAGAGCACAAGAGGGGAAGTCCCCCTCTCGTAAGGGGGGTTCGGAGGATCTCCGAGGAAATTGTTCAATTATCAACGCCTGTAAGTGCGTTTTGGAAGCTTTTGGGGGGGGGGGGCAGAATTTCAGTCATTTTGGCCAAGAATTTAGCCAGTTTAACATAAACGGAATAAACACAAGACTAACAAGTATTTCGACCCCTCTGTCGGTTTCATCAGGGATTGGCATCAATGTCTGCATTTAATGCAAAGATTAAACCTGATACAGATATCCCCGTTATATTTTTTTTTCTCTCTTTTTTTTTTTATTTTTTTTATTTTTTAATGTATTTATTTTTTTAATAGTATTTTTCTGTTTTTTTTTTTTTTTTTTCTGTTTTTTTTTTTTTTTTTTTTTAAATTTGTTTTATGTATATAAAGATATAAAGATACAACATGGAAATATTAACATTCTACATACGTGAACATAAGATGACTGAATTAGTATGAAAAAATATATGAAAACAAGTAGGTATATCTGACGGTACAGGTACAGAGCTGCTGTGAAGCTGCTGTGACTCAGCATTACCTCATCTGAAGTTCTATAATACTGCAGATGCATGCATAACTTGCCGACCGACATGTTTTTTTATTTAGAATAATTAAAAAAAAAATACATTAAGGGGATTTAAACTTTCTTCTATGGCGCGCTTGTATACATTCTGGATAAAAGCTCAACAAGTTTATCATGTCTTTGATGTTTCGTGTTTCCTACATACATTTATATTTGATTTGTATGCAAGCTGAGCATTTTGTTAAAGAAGCCGGGACGGAGCAGCCGGGCATTATTCTCTTTGTCATGCATGAGAATTCAGAGTCCATATGCATGGCATATGAAGAATACAAAGAGTGGATGGCTGCTAACTCCCGGTTTGTTTTGCAATATACTACCCTGTAAGATGCGGATGTCAGTCTGTTCTATTTGATATATGCATGTGAACGTCCCAAATGCCATCTGCGTATGGCCTTGGGAGAATGTTTATCTAAAATAAAGTTTTTGTTTTATTCTGTTCTGATATAGCATCTGTTGATACTAATCTTTTAAAGGTAGTGAATTAAACCAAACAGGTGTCACGATAACGATTGTAGTGTTGGGCACGACATGTGACTGTTTTAATTTCACACCTTGGAGAGGCTTACAGGTGAAGAGAGCCACGAGCGTTATTATTGATAATTGCATTAACAAAACAGGCATTAAATGCGATACTTTTGATAATGCGGTTAAACAATTTCACAGATAAACACAACAGAAAAGGCTGAACAAAAAAAAAAAGTGGTAAGGCCAAAAGCATGCTCCGCCAAAAAAGTGGTCTGGCGCTCGCCGGACTGCCGACGATGGCCTTGGGACATAGCATGGCTCAGATGCTGTGATCAAAAACTCTGATGAGTCCTGGCAGTGCTGTAGATGTGCAGGGGTATTAATTTCCCGCCCAATGCATTGTGGTACGTAAATTTCCACAAACAAGTTTTCTAATGACCTGGCTCATACTGTCAGTGATACTTTACTTTGAATTTAGCTGTATCAAGGAAACATGTGTTTCACCATGAAAAAGATACAGGTTGATTTTTGCAAAAGAAAGCAGACTGTTCCAGCAAAAGAAGGAGAAAAAAAAATGGTGCTTTTAGCAGGGATTTTACCATAAATTTGTCCCTGCAGGGCTGGGCGTTAAGCAGGGCTTTGCAAACTGAAAAGTTAAAAGCCACGCTATTCCCGTCCTCGTTGGGACAGGGACTACAAATGACTGATGCAAAAAGACCACAGACACTGGGTCAGTAATGTGTGTAGGGTCCAATCTGAGCTGTTGCATTTTTTAATCCTCTAATTTTTGCATTTTTATATTGTTGGAGAACATACAAATTAAGTCATCACTTCTTGGTTAAAAAAGCATTTAAAAAGCAGTTATTTGCTGGAAAGGTATCTTTACACACAAGATACACAACTCTGCCAAGATCAATTTTGACCCCTGCCTTCATTGAAGGGTGATATGCCTTTCAGTTTGAAACAACCAGGTCAATTACTTGAATGTAGGAAAAGTCACAGGAAAAAGTTGCAGTAAAAAAGTGACATTAATTTGGGTAGAAAAAAAAAGTTACAGAAAAAAGTCGCAGGGTGCACAAAATATTTTGAATTTGCTATAATGTTAATTTTTCATATCTGTTATTTCCAGAAATGAGTCTATTTGTCTGAGCATTCTGATTAGTCATTTGTTTATGGATTTATGAGTTTGGATTACGGCTTGGGTACCCTGACCACTACTGCTTAATAGAATATAATTATGCAAAGAACAACAAAATTATGAGTTTTCACATTTTTGAAAACAAAGCTTATTTGCAATAAAAAAACACTAAACTAATTGAAAGGACACCATCTTTAAGTGATAGAGTGTACTATTTTCACATCTCTAGGTCAGATATATGCATCCAAAAAAATGATAGTAGACCATCTTTAACAGTTTAAAGGGAAACACTCACAAAATTAAAGTATGTCCATTGTTCAAGATATTTTCAAACAGAACATAATTATGTGCAAATAAATAATTAAATAATGTAGGTGTCTACTTGTTTTGGTTTGTGACTTTTCTTCGTGTGACTCTTCAGTTACTTATGTTACAATTGTTTCGAGTCATTTGCGAGGAGAAACACAATAACCTCCTATTAATAACTCTGATACCCCTTCAAAACCTTTCAATAAGTAACTTGTATAAATTCCTGGCCACTGGGAACCAGTTCAGGTAAGGCCCCTCCTACTCATTAATAAATTCCAACCGCTCCAGACACCACATGATATTTTTATGTTTGAAATATTATTTATTTCATTTGTGCCTGCACCATCAGGCTGCATTGATCTGCAGGCTGATCAGAGTCTTTGGTGTAGAGACACGACACGACCGATATTTTTCATATTTCTTCTCAAAACATAGAATGTGGGTACTTGTTAGAACCGCCTTGGCAAGGCGGTTCTAATGAGTACCCACAATCTATGTTTCTGAGCAGAAATAAAAAATAATGTATACCCTTGTAAACCCGAGTTTTAATATATAAAAGTGGGGTTTAACGGGGTCAAAATTATATAGACATGTTTTCGTGATGGATAGATGTTAATACATGTAAGTACTTCTTGATTGGTGCATCTAGGGCTTTCAATTAAATTCTGTTTTATTTTCATGATTATTTTCATAATTAATTTGTAATATTTTCATAATTACATATTTTGTTTAACTTTGTGATTATTTGCAATAAATTTGTTTTATAAATTGTTGTTACAGATTAATTCCCAGTATTTGTATCGAAGGCAAAATCTTCCCAATGGAGAAGTTATTGAACATTTGGTAACTTCTTGGTGAGGAAGATACAGCACAGTTGTCATACATTTTGACTCCGCCTTCATTACAGGTATTGGGATTTAATGGATAGCAAAATTATAGAGAAAACACAATAGCCATGATATATACTACTCCCTCTATTCTGCAATTTGCACTTTTACAATGACATGGATAACAGTCCAGAATTCTCACATGAAAGCAAAACAGACCAATTTTTTAAGAGCAATGAAAAATATTACCAGTTTGTCGTCTGCTGAACATGCCAAGGTTCTAAGTGTCAAGTTCTTGATATATGTACTGTTCCTTTTTAATGCTCCCCAAAGGGAGAGCTGTAACGAACTTTTCCGAGCGGTTGGAAGCTTAGCTTCTTAATAGTGGTGTCTCCTGGACACAGTAATATATATATATATGAATTTTTCGCAGGGCTTTGCAGCCAATGATTTGTATTAGTATACGTCCAACAAGCAATAATTATAAATTTTAATTAATAATATGATTTCTAAATGATTTAGTTAAAATGATCAAACTGGAATTATTGAAATCAAGTACAACAGCTTACTTAGCTCAAAGAAAATTATAACACACTAAACATACAGATGAGTCAGTCTCTCTTAGTCAGCTCTATATTGAATCTAATCTAACCCAGCTAGAATTAAGCTTCCTTCACTTCTACTAAGTACCTCTGAGACTCAGTACCTCGCCTACACTACTAGCAATTATAGAACTCTTTAGGTAATATACCTATAACTCCCTACTTAGACTCCGTACGTCTCTCAGACCACTAGCTATTATAAAACTCCTTATGAAGTATATCTTCAACTCAATACTGCAAACTACCTCATACGTTTCTCTTGGCAAGCTACAGTGACTAGGACTAGGGAAGCACGACACTCTCCGATCCCTTGCGAGCATGGAGAGATCACCTTATTTCCCAGCAGTCTAAGTCAACTGTTCAGCGCTTATGCGGTCAAGTAGCTACCTTCCGATCCCAACAGGGCATGGTACAGTAGCTACGATGTTGTCTCTCTGACGGCAAGACACAGACTCCCGCTTTAACTCAATACTGCAATCTACCTCTTACACGTTTCTCTTGGTAAGCTACAGTGACTAGGACTCGGGAAGCACGGCACTTTCCGATCTCTTGCGAGCATGGAGAGATCACCTTATTTCCCAGCAGTCTAAGTCAACTGTTCAGCGCTTATGCAGTCAAGTAGCTACCTTCCAATCCCAACAGGGCATGGTACAGTAGCTACGATGTTGTCTCTCTGATGGCAAGGCACTCACTCCCTCTTTAACTCAATACTGCAATCAACCTCTTACATGTTTCTCTTGGCAAGCTACAGTGACTAGGACTCGGGAAGCACGGCACTTTCCGATCTCTTGCGAGCATGGAGAGATCACCTTATTTCCCAGCAGCCTAAGTCAGCTGTTCAGCGCTTATGCAGTCAAGTAGCTACCTTCCGATCCCAACAGGGCATGGTACAGTAGCTACGATGTTGTCTCTCTGACGGCAAGACACCGACTCCCTCTTTAATTCAATACTGCAATCAACCTCTTACATGTTTCTCTTGGCAAGCTACAGTGACTAGGACTCGGGAAGCACGGCACTTTCCGATCTCTTGCGAGCATGGAGAGATCACCTTATTTCCCAGCAGTCTAAGTCAACTGTTCAGCGATTATGCAGTCAAGTAGCTACCTTCCGATCCCAACAGGGCATGGTACAGTAGCTACGATGTTGTCTCTCTGACGGCAAGACACTGACTCATGCTTCAGCGTTATGCGGAATGCTTATATACTACTGCTGACGTCAGCAATCCCACTAACCAATCATATTTGAGCATTTACCATTTCGATTGGTGGAGTTTATTGTGTTATATTCCTTTGCATTCTGATCGAAAAATGGGTAAGTCAGGTTGTATTTGAGCTTGCAATTACATGCGACATATGTTTTAGCTATTCTAGTAGGTTAATACTTAATAATTATTCGTAATTAGATTGAAAGCAAGTATTTACATGATCAAATTGATAATTATTACGGGTTTTGACTATGTGTATGCCAAATGACGCCCTGGTATCCGTTTCACTGATATTTGAGCTTGAAGGCAGCAGACGGAGTAACTCTAGCAACACGATATATCTGCAACTGCAGGGCATGGCAAGTTTTATATATAGAGAGGATGTACTGTTTCTTATACTTTTTTTTTTAGTTCTTGTCGTCAGAGGCAGAACTGACAATCAAATTTTGAAATTGTCACATTACCCACGCCTCCGACTTTGATCGTCCTCGATTAAATTCTTACAGAAAACAAACAGAACACAATTCATACAGTTGTTCAGACAATAATTTATTGATTGATAACTGATCTGCCTGATTTGGAGGGAAGAAACGCTCTTCCAGAGCCTTAACCAGTGCACCATAGTCTTTTGAATTTGTACACAAATTTCCCATCACTTCCTGTGCTTGTCCTCTTAATGACACAGCCAGATACAAACCTTTCTCAAGATACGACCATTTATTAATTTCTGCACATGTCGCAAAATGAGCCTTATAATCCAGCCATGAGGTCGAACCATCATAAGTTGCTGCCTTAACCTTCGAAAATGGCTTCGTTGAAGAGTTATGCTCTGGCTGATTTGACACTGGCTGACTATCGAACCAACTGAATTCGTGTTCATTCTTTGTTCTTTCTACACTTCTACCTGGGGTTTTGCAAGGTGTTTCTACTTCGCCTTCTTTCTTCTTTATAGGATTGAATCCTATCGACTGTGGCACCATGGGAATGTGAAGACTATCAACACGACGTTGTAATTCCCTTATTTCAGTCTGCAGCTCTGTTTTTTCGCGAACTCTCATCTCTCTTAAAAATCTATTTTCATCCTGCAATTGCTCTATCTCTTGCCTCAACAATTCTAGCTCCGGTTCACAATAATTTCTATCCATGATTAAGTGAGGTCGGTCTCGGCAATGGAGGTTTTGTCGATTAGATCCCACCGCTGCCACCAAATGTAACGAACTTTTCCGAGCGGTTGGAAGCTTAGCTTCTTAATAGTGGTGTCTCCTGGACACAGTAATATATATATATGAATTTTTCGCAGGGCTTTGCAGCCAATGATTTGTATTAGTATACGTCCAACAAGCAATAATTATAAATTTTAATTAATAATATGATTTCTAAATGATTTAGTTAAAATGATCAAACTGGAATTATTGAAATCAAGTACAACAGCTTACTTAGCTCAAAGAAAATTATAACACACTAAACATACAGATGAGTCAGTCTCTCTTAGTCAGCTCTATATTGAATCTAATCTAACCCAGCTAGAATTAAGCTTCCTTCACTTCTACTGAGACTCAGTACCTCGCCTACACTACTAGCAATTATAGATCTCTTTAGGTAATATACCTATAACTCCCTACTTAGACTCCGTACGTCTCTCAGACCACTAGCTATTATAAAACTCCTTATGAAGTATATCTTCAACTCAATACTGCAAACTACCTCATACGTTTCTCTTGGCAAGCTACAGTGACTAGGACTCGGGAAGCACGGCACTCTCCGATCCCTTGCGAGCATGGAGAGATCACCTTATTTCCCAGCAGTCTAAGTCAACTGTTCAGCGCTTATGCAGTCAAGTAGCTACCTTCCGATCCCAACAGGGCATGGTACAGTAGCTACGATGTTGTCTCTCTGACGGCAAGATACAGACTCCCTCTTTAACTCAATACTGCAATCTACCTCTTACACGTTTCTCTTGGTAAGCTACAGTGACTAGGACTCGGGAAGCACGGCACTTTCCGATCTCTTGCGAGCATGGAGAGATCACCTTATTTCCCAGCAGTCTAAGTCAACTGTTCAGCGCTTATGCAGTCAAGTAGCTACCTTCCGATCCCAACAGGGCATGGTACAGTAGCTACGATGTTGTCTCTCTGATGGCAAGGCACTCACTCCCTCTTTAACTCAATACTGCAATCAACCTCTTACATGTTTCTCTTGGCAAGCTACAGTGACTAGGACTCGGGAAGCACGGCACTTTCCGATCTCTTGCGAGCATGGAGAGATCACCTTATTTCCCAGCAGCCTAAGTCAGCTGTTCCGCGCTTATGCAGTCAAGTAGCTACCTTCCGATCCCAACAGGGCATGGTACAGTAGCTACGATGTTGTCTCTCTGGCGGCAAGACACTGACTCCCTCTTTAATTCAATACTGCAATCAACCTCTTACATGTTTCTCTTGGCAAGCTACAGTGACTAGGACTCGGGAAGCACGGCACTTTCCGATCTCTTGCGAGCATGGAGAGATCACCTTATTTCCCAGCAGTCTAAGTCAACTGTTCAGCGCTTATGCAGTCAAGTAGCTACCTTCCGATCCCAACAGGGCATGGTACAGTAGCTACGATGTTGTCTCTCTGACGACAAGACACTGACTCATGCTTCAGCGTTATGCGGAATGCTTATATACTACTGCTGACGTCAGCAATCCCACTAACCAATCATATTTGAGCATTTACCATTTCGATTGGTCGAGTTTATTGTGTTATATTCCTTTGCATTCTGATCGGAAAATAGGTAAGTCAGGTTGTATTTGAGCTTGCAATTACATGCGACATATGTTTTAGCTATTCTAGTAGGTTAATACTTAATAATTATTCATAATTAGATTGAAAGCAAGTATTTACATGATCAAATTGATAATTATTACGGGTTTTGACGATGTGTATGCCAAATGACGCCCTGGTATCCGTTTCACTGATATTTGAGCTTGAAGGCAGCAGACGGAGTAACTCTAGCAACACGATATATCTGCAACTGCAGGGCATGGCAAGTTTTATATATAGAGAGGATGTACTGTTTCTTATACTTTTTTTTTTAGTTCTTGTCGTCAGAGGCAGAACTGACAATCAAATTTTGAAATTGTCACAGAGCATATAGTCGCCACTTTGTCCGTCCGTCTGACCGTGCGTCCATCTGTCTGTCCATACATAACCCAGGTACATTTTGAGGTTAGCGTTTGTGGGTGTCTGTTTATTCCGTTATTGTGGGGTTAAAATTTGGTAAAAATTGGTGTTGTGGGGTTAAAAATAGATATAAAGTGGTGCTGTGGGGTTAAAGGTCAAAGAAAGATCAAATGAATAACCTCATAATGTACCTCTCGTAAGAACGTCCGTCTGTCCATTACACTTGTGTTCAGAACATATCTCTAAAAGTATTGAAGATAATTAAATGAAACTTGATACTCTGACAGAGGGCCATGAGGGGAATTGCAGGATGCAAGAACCATAACCCTATCACCAGTATTTACGGAGTTCAGTCTTAATTTTTGCAATAAAAAGCTTGTCTGGAGCATATCTCTGAAAATATAGAAGGGAATTAAATGAAACTTGATACATCGATAGACTGCCAGAGGAAGTGCAAGAACCACAATGCTACCACAAGTAATTACAGAGTTATTTCCCTTTCTAATTTTTGCAGAAGTAAGCTTGTCCAGAGCATATGTCTAAAAGTATTGACGATAAATAAATGAGACGATACAGTGATAGAGGGCTATTGAGGGAATTGCAGAATGCAAGAACCATAACCCTGTCACCTTTTTAATTTTTGCATTAAGAAGCTTGTCCTGAGCGTATCTCTGAAAGTGTAGAAGGGAATTGAATGAAACTTGGTACATTGATAAATGGCCATCAGAGGAAGTGCAGAGTGCAAGAACCGTAACTCTTATCACAAGAAATTACAGAGCCATCTGTCCGTCCATCACACTTTTGTCCGGAGCATATATCTAAAAGTATTGAAGATAATTTAATGAAACTTGATACACTGATAGAGGGCGATGAGGGGAGTTGCAGAATGCAAGAACCATAACCATGTCTCCAGTATTTGCGGAGTTACTTCCCTTCTTAATTTTTGCAATAAAAAGCTTGTCTGGAGCATATCTCTGAAAGTATAGAAGGGAATTAAATGAAACTTCATGCATTGATAGAAGGCCAGAAGAGGAAGTGCAAGAACCCTTACTCTATCACAAGTAATAGACTTATTTCCCTTTCTAATTTCTGCAATAGTAAGCTTTTTCAGAGCAGATCTCTAAAAGTATTGAAGATAAATAAATGAAACTTGATATAGTGATAGAGGGCTATGAAGGGAATTGTAGAATGCAAGAACCCTAACCCTGTCAGCAGTATTAACAGGGTTACTTCCCTTGTCCGGAACATATCTTTGAAAGTATAGAAGGGAGTTTAAGAAACTTGATACATTGATAAATGGCCATCAAAGGAAGTGCAGTGCAAGAGCTGTAACTCTATCACAAGTAATTAAGAGTTATTTCCCTTTCTAATTTTTGCAATAGTAAGCTTGTCCGGAGCATGTCTCTAAAAGAATTGAAGATAAATAAATGAAACTGATACACTGCTAGAGGGCCAAGAAGGAAATTACAGAATGCAAGAACCATAACTCTGTCACCAGTATTTATGGAGTTACTTCCCTTAATTTTTTGCAATAAAAAGCTTGTCTGGAGCATATCTCTGAAAGTATAGAAGGGAATTAAATGAAACTTGATACATTGATAGATGGCCATCAGAGGAAATGTGGAGTGCGGGCAAAGGTGCCTGAGCATCCGTCTGTCCAGCCATCTATCTGTCTGGAGTTATCTCCCTACTTATACTCAGGAAACATGCCTTATTTTTTTCATGATTTTTACATTTTTTTTTTTTTTTTTGGTTGAAAATCACTTACTAGGGAACACAAAACTAAGTTTCTTAGTCTTAGGGTTTAAGAGTTGCAGGCCTTGCAGGGAAAGAGCCTTACATTTCTCCTTATTTTTTGCATTCTTGCAAACTAGAGAACATTAAATTTAGTTTCTTAGTCTCATGGTTTAAGAGTTACTGACCTTGCAGGCAAAGGGCCTTATATTTCTCATTATTTTTGGCTTCTTTGTTAACTAGAAATGTGTCCAAAGTATACAGATGCCCCTGCATTGACATAGGCTAATTTGGCTAGGTTTGCACAGTTTATAGGGGTACCGGAAGTGGGGGCATCCATGTACTGTGGACATACTTCTAGTTTTTTTTGTTTTTTTTTTTGTACATTTTACAGGCTTTCAAATGGATCTCTAGTCATTCGTCATTGGACCTTCTGATGCCCAGGCCACCAGCGCCTACAGCACTTTGACTGCAATACATGTAATAAGCTTGTCCGTAGCATATCTCTTAAAGTATTTTACTCTTTTACTAACATAACCTTCCCACTACTGGACAACTTCAGGGAGCATCCTTCGGTTTCACCGATTTTCTTGTTTTTTCCAGGCATGAAATGGCTTTATTAAACTATCAAGACCACCGCTACAATATGGTTGTTCCAACAGAGTGGACATTTGAGATTTCACTATCGGACATTTGATATTTCACTGGGTCAGTTTCAGTTCCAGAAATTCCTCGCAACTGTAGATATTGCCTGTCAAACAACTAATTTATATGATGTTGCTGGAGTATGACTGACTCTGGGCTCTCGACACTGGCAGAACTTTCATGACACAATAACAATGAGTTGATAACTATAACAATCCTCATAAATGTAGTAGAATGAGAAGAATGTGACAGTTCAAAATTCATAGCAGAAAACCAAATCTGCTTGCATTTTTAGTGTTGAAGGTGATAGACTATTAATAAAATTAGAATACACCAATGCTCTAAAATTAAAATGAGTTTCAAAAAAAATTCAGTAGAGTGTGTCAAGACACTGGTTCCCTGCTGAACTCATTAGGCAAGAAATGGAGTTTTTATGTTGAGCAGCAATAGCTTATGTGGAGCAGACTATGAATGTGTCTGCAGATGCAGACAATGGCATTGTGTCTGCTGTATGTTCTTCATTTCAATCAGAAGAAGGAAAGCAGTTGAAGAAGAGGTTGACGCTTGTTGCTCAGAAACATGGACAGGGAAGGCGTTCAGGAAAACACTTGGATGTGAAACAGCAACAGCAGCCCGGCAACAAATATGTTGTGGAGGTTAGTAATTTTAACCCTGGTCCGGCAAACAGTGTAGATCCAGATCATCAATTGAATCAAGATCTGATTAGCTGAAAATTAGAAGTAGGTGTGGAGGCTTAATTTATTCAACATCGCATGATTTAACTTATGCTAAATTATATGTCGTGTTTACTCAAAATCTTCAGCCACCTTAACTCTCTTTTTAAACCAGTACCTTAGATAAGCTGGTATTTACCCAATTAAAATTCAGAGGTGTAAAATTCCCTCAAAACTTACTCACCCTTATGGTCAGAATTTTTCATTTAGATGCTAAAATGAAGAAAAAGTGAAGAAAGGTCTGAAAATCTCACTAGCCCTGCCTTAAAATTTACTAGCAAATGTGAGTGGCCGAATGAAATTTTACACCCTTGAAATTCCTTGAAAAGCAATTCAGTTTAAATTATGGGGTAAATACCCAAATATTTGTTTTTCTTGCACCCATTAACAAAGGTACCCAAAAGCAATATCTTGATACCCAATTCAATGAGAAATGGGTGAGTAAAAAAAAGCCCAAAATACCCAGTTGCTTAAAATCGTATCTAAGCATTAAAGTGAATAATATGGAAATATAGCCATGTTGCATGCGTTATTGTACCAATGCTCACTATTGTAGTACTTAAATATTAAAGTTTACTACAATAGTGCACGCTATCAATGGTCATTGATGAAGCTGTCAGATTTTCTGTCACAAAAACCTGAACATCAGTCAAGAGAGAATATATTTAAATAAGATCTTATGATATCTTAACTCTATTAAAAAGGTTATTTGGGTACTAAGAAAATCTTATTTGATGCACAACTTGATACAATATACCACTCACTATTGTTTCAACGCCTAAACCATAGTTTTCTAAGGGGAGAGAAATGAAGCAAATATATTCAAGTTTACGGTAAATCAGTCTGAGATTGATATGTTTGGTGTGTTGCTGTGAATCATATTTCTAAACATATAAAAGAAAACAATATTGGTACAATAGTGACCATCGATAGCATGCGCAATTGTATCACTGTTCATTATTGTAGCAGTCAAATTTTCTGTCACAAAAGCCTGCACCTCAGTCACAAAAGAAAACTGTTTTAACATGTTTTTAAAATGAGGATTTTATGATATCATAACTCTTTTAAAATGGTTAGTTTGAGAACAAAGAAAATCCGTTTTCGATGCATTTGATACAATACCATTCACTATTGTGCCGGCCTCGGTGGCTCATTTGGATGCACCGTCCGACTGGAGACCAGGCGGTTGCAGGTTCAACCCCAGCTGAGGCTGGCAACATTTTTTCGTGGAGATTGATCATGAAATATTTTCTATGGTCATTCTCTCCCTTCCGCTTATTCAAGAACGGCTGTTGTCAGTTTCTAGCGAAAGAATGTGCACAATACTAGTTAACCGCTTAGAGAACTAAGCCTGCCCAGTAAACATGTGGTTAGGTAAACTGACCATGCTCAACATGACCTCATTGGGTTGACTGGGCTGTAAAACCTCAACACAAACAATAAACAAAATCAACACTTAAATCATAGTTTTCTTTAAAGATCTAAAAGGGAGAGAAATGATGCAAACATATTCAAGTTTATGGTAAGGTTGTAAGAGATTAATGTTTGGTGTATTGCTGATCATATTTCAGAAGATATAAAAGAAAAACTGTATAGTGGTACAATAAATACCATCAATAGTGTGCACTGTTGTAGCAACATTCATTATTAGCTCGCCAGGACTATGTCCCTGGAGAGCTTATGTTGTCACCCAGTCGTTGGCATCGGCGTCTGTTGGCATCCGTGTCGGCATGTGCGTTAGCACAATGTTTAAGTTTTAAAAAGTGTGCATAGTTTTTTAACAGTTTAAGGTACAGTACTGCTTTCATATTTGGCCTACACCTACCTTATGGTAAGACCTTTCAATAGCATACACCCCCGTCTCCAAGTTAGACCATTTATATAGGTCAGGGTCAGTTCGTACATAACTGCTGAAGTATTCTAGATAGAGCTTTGATATTTGGCCCACACCAACATTAGGGTAGGACCTTTCAATAGCACACACCCTTTCCTAAGTTTGACCTTTTGCCTAGGTCAAGGTCAGGTCATACTTTGTCATTTAAACCCATGTTTGAGTTCTGCGTTTAAGTTTTGAAAAGTGTTTGTAGCTGCTGAAGTATTCAAGATGCCGCTTTAATATTTGGCCCACACCTACCTTATGGTAAGACCTTTCAATAGTACACACCCCTTTCTCAGTTTGACCTTCTGCAGAGGTCAAGATCAGGTCATACTTTGTCATTTACAGCTGTGTTTAAGTTTTGAAAAGTGTTTGTAACTGCTGAAGTATTCAAGATACCACTTTAATATTTGGCCCACACCATCGTTAGGGTCAGACCGTTCAATAGCACACACCCTTTCCTCAGTTTGACCTTTTGCTTAGGTCAAGGTCAGGTCATACTTTGTCATTTAAACCAATGTTTGAGTTCTACATTTAAGTTTTGAAAAGTGTTCATAACTGCTGAAGTATTCAAGATGTCACTTTAATATGTGCCCCACACCTTCCTTAGGGTAAGACCTTCCAATAGTACACACCCCTTCCTCAGTTTGACCTTCTGCCTAGGTCAAGGTCAGGTCATACTTTGTCGTTTACAGCTGTGTTTAAGTTTTGAAAAGTGTGCTTCACTGCTGAAGTATGTAAGATACAGCTTTCATAGTTCATCCACACCAACCTAAGGGAATCAGCATGTAAAATAGCTTTCATAATTTGTCCATACCAGCCTAAGGAAAGATGTTTCAATGGCATATACCCCATCCCTCAGTTTAACATTTGTCCGACATCAGTCAGGTCATACTCTGTCATTCACAGTTATGTTTAAGTTCTGCATTTAATCTTTAATATTTAAAGATTGTTTTCTTATCCGACCAGCCATTTCCGGCGAGCTGCCTTGTCCTCTGACAAATCATGTTGTAGTACTGCAATAGTGAGCATTATTACAAAAACGCACGTTATAAAGCCATCTATTTGCATTAAAATGAACAGTAAAATATTTTAGCTAGTCTAGTCTCCTTTCTCAATTCTCAGTGATAATACTTAGTGAATATTGGAGACTATCAAACAGACTTGCCATCACAAAGAAGTTGACTATCTTTATGTCCCCAACTTTGAAAAAAGTTGGGAGGCATATTGCTTCTTGCGTGACTGTTTGTTTGTTCATTCGTTTGTCACGCTTTCTGGTGCATAGCATAACTTTAGAACCATGTATGCGAATGTTTTGAAATTTCATATATGGATTCCTCATGAAAAAAAAGGTGAGCCGAATTTTTTTTTTTATCCCAATTATCTCCCATTTTAGAGTTATTGCCATTTAAATAAAATAACATTGAAAACTTGTTAGCAAGTTATCTCAAAAAGTATTTGAGCTAAAGTCTTGATATTTGGTATATGGATTGGGCTGAGAAGGAGATTACCTGATTAAATTTTCAACAAATTTAATGAAATTTTGTTGGAGTTATGGCCCTTTTGCAATCTTTCACCATTTGTTGCTTTCATGTGCATTGCATTAGTTTAGAACCATGTATGCTAATATTTTCAAATTTCATATATGGATTCCTTATGAAAAAATAGGTGACCAGTATTTTTTTCTGATCCATATTGTCTCCCATTTTAGAGTTATTGCCCTTTTAATAAAATAACATTGAAGTCTCGTTAGCAAGATATCTAAAAAAGTATTTGAGCTAGAGCCTTGATATTTGGTATACTGATTGGGACTGAGAAGCAGATCGATCACCCTATTAAATTTGCAGCCAGTTTAATGAAATTTTGTTGGAGTTATGGCCCTTTGCAATTTCTGGCTATTTGATCTTGTTGCGTTTATGTGCATAGCATAAGTTTAGAACCATGTATGCTAATATTTTGAAAATTCATATATGGATTCCTGAAAAAATAGGTGACTGTATTTTTTTTTCTTATCTGTATTATCTGCCATTTTAGAGTTATTGCCCTTGTAATAAAATAACATTGAAATCTTGTTAGCAAGATATCTTATAAAGTATTTGAGATAGAGTCTTGATATTTGATATACTGATTGGTACTGAGGAGATCCCCTGATTAAATTAGTTAAATGAAATTTTGTTGGAGTTATGGCCCTTTGCAATTTATGGCTATTTGATCTTGTTGCTTTCATGTGCATAGCATAAGTTTAGAACCATGTATGCTAATGTTTTGAAAATTCATATATGAATTCCTTGTGAAAAAAATGGTGACCCGTATTTTTCTTCTTATCTGAATTATCTCCCATTTTAGAATTATTGCCCTTTTAATAAAATAACAGAAATCTTGTTAGCAAGATATCTCAAAAAGTATTTGAGCTAGAGTCTTGGGAATTGGTATACTGATTGGGACTGAGGAGGAGATCACCTGATTAAATTTTCAACAAATTTAATGATTTTTTTTTTTTTAGTTATGGCCCTTTGCAATTTTTGGCCATTTGTTGCTTTCATGTGCATAGCATAAGTTTAGAACCATGTATGCTAATGTTTTGAAATTTCATATATGGATTCCTCATGAAAAAAATAGGTTACTTGTATTTTTTTCATATCAGAATTATCTCCCATTTTAGAGTTATTTCCCTTCGTAATAAAATAACATTATAATCTTGTTAGCAAGTTGGAGTTACGGCCCTGTGCAATTTCTTGCTATTTGATCTTGTTGCTTTCATGTGCATAGCATGTTTAGAACTAATGTTTTGAAAATATGGATTCCTCATGAAAAAATAGGTGATCGGTATTTTTTTTTTCTTATCCAAAGTATCTCCCATTTTAGAGTTATTACCCTTTTAATAAAATAACATTGAAATCTCGTTAATAGCAAGCTATCTCAAAAAGTGTATTTGAGCTAGAATCTTGATATTTGGTATACTGATTGGGACTGAGGAGAAGATCACCTGATTAAATTTTCAACAAATTAATGAAATTTTATTGGAGTTATGGCCCTTTGTAATATTTGGCCATTTGTTGCTTTCATGTGCATAGCATAAGTTTAGAACAGTGTATGCTAATGTTTTGGAATTTCATATATGGATTCCTCATTAAAAAATAGGTGACCAGTATTTTTTTTCTTATCCGCATTATCTCCCATTTTAGAGTTATTCCCCTTGTAAAAAAATAACATTAAAATACCGTTAGCAAGATATCTCATAATATATTTGAGATAGAGCCTTTATCTTTGGTATACTGATTGGGACTGAGGAGGAGATTACCTGATTTAATTTTCAGCCAGTTTAATGAAATTTAATTGGAGTTATGGCCCTTTGCAGTTTTTTGCCATTTGTTGCTTTAATGTGAATAGCATAAGTTTAGAACCATGTATGCTAATGTTTTGAAATTTCTTATATGGATTCCTCATGAAAATATGGGTGACCCATATTTTTTTTTTATCCAAATTATTATCCATTTTAGATTTATTTCTCTTTTAATAAAATAATAATAAAATCTCGTATATTTGTACTGGTATTACAGTCATGGGCAAGCAGTGTTGGAGTCAAGCAGTGTTAGAGTCAGGCAGTGTTGGGGGGCATAGTGTTTTACAAACACCAGCTCAGTTTAATAAAAAGACGATCAGTCTATGCACACCCAAGAAAAATCTTAAAGAATTTATGCCTCTCTCTTTTCAACATCTTTAGGAAAGTTGTTTTTTTTGCCTGACCCGACATAGAAGAAGTAAATTTGCAAACTTTGTATGATTTAATTCAAAACCATTTGTCATAACTAGTTTACTACCTATGCACAAAAAGTTTTATTCTAGTCACTGGTTAAAAAAAAAAAATCAAATGTTTTCATGTTTTTCTCATAGTAAAATTTTAAATGGCTGCAAAATATGCAAAAATCGTTAGGGTGGGCATACATGCCATACCTCACACTGTGAGACAAAATCTCACAGAATTTTGGCCCTTCTGGACCCCGTTTCCCATAAGATTTTCAAATCTCACAGAATTTTCAAACCATTTAATAAGCCATTTTTTGAAGAACTAGAAATAAATCACACATTAGCATGGCTATCCCAAGCTTAATTCATTAAAATAATGGCTTTTAACTTACTTATGTAAGCCTGAAAGTGATTTTCATAAAAATCTCACAGAATTTTATCAAATCTCCCCTAAATATTTGCAAAATCTCACAGAATTCTGTCAGCAGCTAATGGCATGTATGGGTGGGTAGTTTGGATGCAGATTTTAAACAAACGTTTCTTGTTCAAACTGAAATTTTTACAATATTGTTATGGTATATCAATTATCTAAATTAGTGAAGAAAAACAAAAATTATCTTTTATCAAACATTTTCCAAAACTCCAGTTTACTAAAGAAATTGCATAGTTCAGACCCATTTTATACCCCGCCACGTGATAGTGGTGGGGTATTATGGTACCACTTTGGCTTCCGTGTGTCTGTCCGCCTGTCCGTTCCTGTTTATGTTTCCGGAGGATAACTTGAGTAAAAGTCAGTGGATTTTTATCAAACTTGGTGTCTGCATTGATATTGTGGAGGTCTGGTTTTGGATTGTTAGTGGGCAAATTTTATCAATTTTGACAGTTATCTGCCCGTGATTGGTCTGTATTTTCATTTCTGGATGCTAACTTTAGCAGGGATGCTGCCAGGCTGCAGGATCCTGGGAATCTCGCAATTGTGGCTTTGGTGAACGCAGTGTCTTAAATTTGTTGGGGACAAAGTCCTGCAAATTTTAATTGTTCCTCTTGCTTGCAGTTTGAATTGCCCTTTGCATGATAAAAAGATAAGTAAAAAAAAAAAGGAACGTAAGAAGAAGAAAAAAATGAAAAGGAAATTGTTCTTTTTCATTCTCCAGTTGTCCATAACCGAGTCATTAGTATGGTCACATTCAAATCCATATCGCTGTACCCAGGTCAGCTGGGTAAAATGCCGAATGCGCTTTGTTCTTTACTCTTGGTTGCTACACAACAGATGTGTAAATTTAGTTAGCTGGTTGTTGGCATGCGATTGAAAAATGTTTAGGGGCTACAGGAAGCAGTAACCAGCTGGGCAGTTGCTTCATTTGGGATATCGCAATTGAAGAAAATACTGCATTGTGTCAGAGCAGGAATGTATAAAATAAATTATCTGTAGCATATCGCAATGTCAAAAAGAGGGAAACGGATTTGAATAAGTCTGTTGACTTCTTTCCGAATCCCTATTTGTAAACTCTGTTTTGTAAAATGGTACATTTATATGTAAAATTGTATTGAGTTTATGAAATAAAATATGTTTAAACCAATGTCAAAAAGAAAAATTAGTGACTTTTTCCGGCCGTCAGCAGCATCTTCAGTGCAGGTAGAAGCCACACACGTTCAAACCTGAAACTGTGAATAAACATATGACAGTGTAGATAGAACGTGCTGGAGTTACTGGATTTGATTATGGGAGAGCTGTTTTCAAAAAACTAGGTAAGTTTTGGTGTGTCCCCCCAATTTCACAAAGTGTGGGGGCATTCCCCCTCAAATCCAAATTCATGGCAGCGTCTCTGCTTTAGTAAATATCAGTTATTTTCATCAAACTTGGTGTGTGCATTGATATTATGGATATCTAGATTGAGATTGCTGATGTGCAAATTTTGTCAATTTTTGACAGCATTATCTGCAGACATTTGCTCACAAGACATTTGCGCAGACATTTGCTCACAAGACGATTGCTCTCAAGATAGTTGCTCACAAGACAATTGCTCACAAGAAAATTGCCCACAACCTTAATGGAAAATAAGACAATTGCTCACATTACACAAGATATTTTTTTTTATTTATCTATGTGTTTAAGCAGAAACAAGTAATCACAATAGCACATGAAGTGAAATTCAAACACACAAATAATATATTATTACACCACAACCTCTGTATAACACTATTTATGGAAGCAGAAACCATTTTAGTTAAACAACCGCATTGTAGCCAAACAAAAATGTATAGATTATATAGAAAACTGACCATTTATGGTCATTTTTCCATATAATCTATATTTTTTTTTGATCCATCTTGAAACTTTGTTATATCTGTAACTTAGATTCTAACTCAGTTAAAGCTGATTACTGTCCTTAATTAATCATTTCACTAATTTAAGATGATTGATGTTAAAAGCTCACACTCAATTGATTAAGGAGATTAAACGTTATGAACTCTTATGAAATTTTGAAAACAAAAACATAAAATAAATTAATGGTTAATTACAATTCATAATGATTATATTTATCAAGTTGCTTAGTGTATTTAACATTAATAAATTAAGCTGACTACTGTTCTAAGTTATGTGATAAGTTGGCTATCATTTCATCCAACTACCGATGTTTTATTTATAACTAATTAGTTGAAATCAGCTGATCAACTGCTACATAATACTTGGAGGGAAAAATAGTCCCCATAAAATATAGATAATATATAAATAAAAGACTTTAAAAATAAAATCATGAAAAAAATGTGTCGTGAGCAATTGTCCTGTTTACCATTAAGGTTGTAGGCAGTTGTCCTGTGAGCAATTGTCTTGTGGGCAACGGTCTTGTGAGCAATTGTCATGGAATCGCATGCTACATATCTGTATTTTCATTTCTGGATGATAACTTCAGTAAATATCAATGGATTTTCACCAAACTTGGTATGTACATTGATATATTGGAGATGTGATTTGGGATTGCTAATGGGCAATTTTGTCCATTTTTGACAGTTATCTGCCTAAAATACATCTGTATTTGACTTCCAGGGCCCAGTTGTTCAAAGAATGATGTCGTTAGTTAACGATTCGTTAAAATTTACATCGAGTGATACGCAAATATGCTGAAATTTTTTGCTGAAAAAATGTGAGTAGCTTTTGCACTGCAAAAGCTACTCACATTTTTTCAGCAAAAAATATCAGAATATTGTATATTGAATCCACTAAAACAGTTAACGAAATGACCCGTAACGAGCTTGTTAAGCTAATGACCCTTTGAACAACTGGGCCCAGGACAATAACTTGAGTAAATCTCAATGGATTTTCATCAAATTTGATATGTGCATTGATAATGGCCATATTTCGTCAATTTTTGACAGAATTATCTGCCTGTGACATGATAATGGCGGGGTATTATTGTTTCACATTTTATTAGCCATAAAGCTATTTCCACTTTGTCAACTTCATGTATCTCAATACTATCACTAAATACAGGCGATTCCCACTTTGTCAACTATCTCAGTACTATTACTTATGTCACGATTTTTCATTCCCAACTTTTTTTTGCTATATATGTATGTTTCTATTTCCACTTTCATCGGTGTTGAAAATGGTTAACTTGAAGCAACGGGTATGTCAAAGTGATTTTTGCATGCCAAAGACATTTTTTCTACTATATTTGCTACTTAATGTGTCGAAGTCAAAAATAGATGCCATATTGTCTGCTCCAACTCTGTACATGTGTTACCTGAGGTGTGAAAATTGTACTACAATAATCAAAGACAATTAAAATGACCTACCTTCTTGTGATTGCGCTTTTAATCCTAAATTGAGTGCAGTTGAATCTATTATTGATTTTATATGAAATCACTCAACAACAATAAAGCATAACAACATCGATGATCAGCTGTTTACTGGTAATACTGTAGTTACGCTAATAGTCAGCACAATCACGGTAATCAGGTGCACTTAATTAAAACCCCAGAGGGCGGGCCCCCGTAGCCTAGTGGATAGGAGAGTTGACTCTTAATCCATTAGGTTTCTCACTGCTGTGGTTCGAGCCTAGCTCGGGTCACATGTGGGAAAGCCAAGTTCTGCTTACGGATGGTCAGGTGGTTTTTCCCCCGGGTTCTCCGGTTTTCGCCCACCTTTGATGAACGATCGGCTGGATATAAGTGAAATATTCTTGAAAGGGCTGTAAAAACCAAATGAAAAAAACAACAAAAAAAACAAAAAATCCAGAGTACTTAGCCTCTCCTTTAGAATGTGAACAGTGTGATATCCATGAGATCTCCACATTAAACAGTGCTGGACTACTTTCTGTACTGGTATATGGACAATATCCTTTCTGCTAATTTTTATACCCCGCCACACAATAGTGGCGGGGTATTATGGTTTCAGGTTGGTCATCCGTGAGTCCGTCTGTCCGTCCGTCCGTCCATTTTTTGTTTCCAGATGATAACTTTAGTAAACATCAATGGATTTTAACCAAATTTGGTAGTGCATTGATATTGTGGAGATCTGGTTTGGGATTGCTAATGGGCAAATTTCGTCAATTTTTGACAGAGTTATCTGCCCAAGACACACCCATATTTTCGTTTCCGGACTATAACTTGCGTAAATAACAAGGGATTTTCACCAAACTTGGTATATGCATTGACATTAAGGAGATCTGGTTTGGGATTGCTAATGGGCAAATTTCGTCAGATTTTTACGGATTTATCTGCCCGAGACACACCCATATTTTCGTTTCAGGATGATAACTTTAGTAAATAACGGGACTTTCACCAAACTTGCTATATGTATTGACGGTAAGGAGATCAGGTTTGGAATTGCTAATGGGCAAATTTCATCAAATTTTTACGGTTATCTGCCCGAGACATGTCCATATTTTCATTTCTGGATGATAACTTCAGTTTATAACAAGGCTTTTTAACCAAACTTGCTATATGCATTGATATTATCAAGATCTGCTTTAGGATTGTTGTCTGTCCATTGATATTATCAAGATCTGGTTGTATTGGAGAACATAATCCCTTCCGAATTTTTTTGCAACATGGAAAATCCTCACCATCCCTTTCCCCTCCCCCCCCCCCCCCCCCCCCCCCCCAACTACTCTTTTTCCAAGGTGGATGAAATGGATGAAAGCCCCTCTGTGAATCTTCTATACCACTTAAATAATAAGACTTAAGTGTGCTAGTAGTGCCTATGTTTCACCATGACGGACATGTGGTGAACAATGTTGATCCAGATGTCTGCTCTGATGACTCCAGGGCACGCGATCATAGAATTTGCATGGGGTGATCGGGTGGTGCAAAGGTGCCCCCCCCCCCCCCCCCCAGTGCACACACACACATACACCCTTTTTGCATGTCATACACCCTTTTTGTATGTTAGGGGGGTCTCCCACTTTACTGCAAATTCCTAGAATCATCTCTGTGGTTTGATTTCTATTGAAACCTTTAAATAAAAAATAAACTCATTTGTATTCTGTTCAATACCCATTTTAATAAGAATCTAGTGCCATGTCTTACAATTACATGTATCACAAATATTGGTTTCTCTCCAGTATGTATTTGCATAAAACGCATGCAAGTTCTGGTTATGTTTGTCCCAACAATCCACATCAATGAATAAGGTCAGTGACGTCACAAGTTGGCTGACTCGAACTACTGATAACGCTGAAGTATTTTGCCTAGTCACTTGGACTTTGTGATAAAGAGAGTTGCCTGTAGTTTTTAAATATAAAATTATACAAGCCGGATTTTAAAATACTTATCGTTACCAGTTCAGACGGCCTTGGTGGCTCAGTCAGGTGAGTGTCCAACTGGTGATCAGGTTGTAGGTTCGATCCCCGCCTTGTACGGCAGCATTCTTTTGTGGAGATTAATCATGAAATATTTTCTGCTGTCATTCTTTCCCTTCTGCTGATTCAAGAAAGGTAGTTGTCAGTTTCTGGTTAACCACTTAGAGGACTATCTTAGGTAAACTGACCTGCTTGACATTACCTTTCGCTAGTGCTGACTGGGCTGCAAACCAAACAAAAAAAAATTCTCTTGCTTTGCTTATAAATATTTCTGAGTCTGCATTTGAAGTTGTTATGTGGTGAGAATGGATACATATCAGTTGACAAATTATTGCTGTTGGTGCTGGACAGATATCAAGGTCAAAATAGACTTAAAAAATTTTGCTTTAGCTTTGGTGGTGGAATCGGCCAGAGGTATACTTGACCCCATGGTCACTTGGTCAAAATCAGAAAAGTATCGGTACATTTTGGATAAAAAAAAAGCGCCTTATCTGGTTCTTTGATGAGGTCTACAAAATTAGCTAAAATCATGGTTCTAGGTTTACATTTTACTTTTTACAGCAATCAATCTAGATTTGCTTCCCATACATTTATATTGTGAAAATGTTGGGTAATTTGCTGAATGTGTACTAAAGACCAATGGAAGAATTTTGCTACATGTACATTTAATCAAAGTATCTCAAGCTTTCAATGCAGATCAGAACATTAAATATTCATTGTTGTCTGCCCCTGCTCCTTGACTATCTTGGGCTGTGTTCATGTATAAAATCTGTATAAAACCCATTTGGAAGTGATTTTTTTCTGGCACTTACCACAAATGGTCAAAAAGGACAATAAACTTCTGATATTAGTAAAGTTTTGTCTGGCATGTATTTTCTGCATCTGTCACAGGACTGTGTGCCTGTATAAAATGTAGACTGAGATAAGATGGCATATACTCTGTTTGCCAATCATCCAGCAGTATTATACATGCAAATTGACTTGTACAAAGTATGGAAGGTTTTATGACCTCTTTTCTGAGGGGGAAAAAAAAAGAAAACTACATTTCAAAATATTGGCTGCATCAAAATTACCTATCATGCTTCAGTATTAAGGTATTAATAATTGAGCCAGCACATGACAAACCCAACAAAATGGCATGTGCACCCAGCAAAGACTCAGATCAGCCTGGGCTTTCACCAGTCTGATCAGAATCTTCACTTGCACTCAATGGAAAGCTAAGGACCCAAGGTTTCTTCATGCGGATGCCCAGGCTGATCTGACCGCTGGGCACACATGCCATTTTGTTGGTTTTGTCATACGGATGCTCAATTCATGTTTGCCATTACACCTTTAGCTCCAGATAAGGCATTTTTGTTGTTGTTTTTTTAACTAAAAAGTACTTATGTTTTTTTGCTTCTCCACAAAAACATGTTGTGGGTACTCATTAGAAGCATCTCTCTGAGGCACTTCTATTGAGTACCAACAACATGTTTTTGTCGAGAAAAAAAAAGAAACTGTTCTGTGGATACCCCTCTTTGCTGGAGCTCTGTACACCTGTACAAAAGAAAAAAAAAGTCATTTTAATGAATTACTTCCTTCATCTCATTACAGGTTATTCACACAGAATATAAGTATTGTATCAGCAAGCCTACGTTTTGCGCAATAATTATTTGTATGTAACACAATTTGTGAACAGTGGAACAATGTTAACCATTAAAACGTTAATCATAATTACAATGTTAATCATAATTACAGCAGACGACACTTTGAAATATTTTTTTATTATTATTTTTTCAGTTTTCAGTGAAAATAAGGCTGGATAATTCATGTGAATCATCTGTCTAGCAGATGATTCACATGAAATGTCAAGTCTTAAAAACAACAAAATCAGTTTTAAATTGTAGTCTGCTACAAATTTGCTTAGCGCTTTAGGATTAAGATATGTAGTCTAACAAAAACAATAACTGCTCTACATACAATTAAGTCTATGACATGTAAACTGTTATCATTTCTGAGGAGGAGTATTGTAAAATGGACAGATTGTCTGGAGTTATTGTTATTTTCTGCTAACTACACAAATGTGCTTTCAGTTGAATTAGTCACTGTAGCGATAAAGTACGAACTGGAAAATCCATTTCTATTTTTGGACCCGGTTTAGAAATGATAGATTAGCCAAGCAAATAATAACCTTCACTGTTATTTATAGCACAGCTATAACTGATATCTATATTCCCCCGTCTATTTCTGGCTTACTAACGGGTGAGTCATATGTGAGCCGGCCAAATTCCCATTCTAATGTGGTCATACATTTATGTGAAAGAAATATTGGTATGTGTGTCCAACAGTGCACCAAATGTGCAGTGCCATGTCAATAAACAAAACACTAGGCCACTGACATTTTTTTGACCGATTTCTTATCATTGACGTATTGGTATTTGAAAGGTCACTGCGCTCGTTGTTGGCAAGGCTGACGGAAATGTTTCATAGCTCTGAAAGAAATGTTTTCTTATTTCTCCAGGAACACTTTTATGGTACTTAGTTGGAATTGCTTCACTGAGGCGATTCCACTATTATATCATGGATCAATAAGGAAAATAAAAAACGACAATAAACCAAACAAAAAACATTTTATCTAGTGCCATGGAACATGTGTAAACAGTTATATTGTAATTTCATAGTGTATTCATTGAAGATCATTTCAAGGTTGTACTACAAGATAAGGCTTACCGTATTTGTTTTAAGCCTATAGGGTGAAAATGAGCTCACTCAGCTTAGAGCGAAGTCCTGAACATCCACACTGTCTGTGAGACAGTGTTTGAGACGGCTTTGAGCTAAATGAGCTACTCCCATATTTACCATATTTACCCTAAGTATTCAGACACCTCAGCTCCTTACCATACTTGTTCTAAAATTTGAACAAATACAATTTACTATTTGATGTTGTGTCTAAAAATTGCTGGATAAGTGACGGTGTAGACGCTGAGACACTGCATTCTGCGGCGTCTCATCTGGGTCCACGGTAAGTATACGGCAAGTACTGTACCCAAAGTATTGGGACAGACAGGCCTGAGCAAACAGCATTAATCCAGATCAGATGCTACAGAACATAATGTCTGATCAGGGTCTACACTGTTTGCTCAGGCCTGTCTATCCGAATACATACGGTAAGTACTGTACCCAAAGTATTGAGACAGACAGGCCCGAGCAAACAGCGTTGATCCATATCAGATGTCACAGAACACTGTGTCTGATCAGGGTCTACACTTTGCTCAGGCCTGTCTGTGTGCGAATACATACGGTAAGTACTGTACCCAAAGTACTGGGACAGACAGGCCTGAGCAAACAGCCTTGATCCATATCAGATGTCACAGTACAGTGTGTCTGATCAGGGTCTACACTCTCTTTGCTTAGGCCTGTCTATCCGAATACATAAGGTAAGTACTGTACCCAAAGTATTGGGACAGACAGGCCTGAGCAAACAGCCTTGATCCAGATCAGATGTCCTAGAACATAGTGTCTGATCAAGGTAATACTGTTTGCTCAGGCCTGTCTGTCCGAATATATACAGTAAGTACTGTACCCAAAGTATTGGAACAGACGTGCCTGAGCAAACAGCGTTGCTCCAGATCAGATGTCACAGAACAGTGTGTCTGATCAGGGTCTACACTGTTTGCTCAGGCCTGTCATCCAAATACATACGTTAAGTACTGTACCCAAAGTATTGGGACAGACGTGCCTGAGCAAACAGCATTGATCCAGATTAGATGTCTCGGAACATATTATAGAGTGTCTGATCAGGTCTACACTGTTGCCACTCATCCAGCAGAGTTTATTCATGATTGGGAAAAGCAGAGGCATTGCCGCATTCATTATGTCAACCCACTCGGAGACATATATATGTACAATAAATAACATTTATTACTTTGATATAGGTGAATAAATGATTACTTTGTACTAGGAAAGCATTGAGTTCAGCAAAGTAATAACAATCCTCATAGATAATATTTTTCTTATTTCTCTACGAAAAACATGGATACTCATTAGAAGTGCCTCTGTGATTTTTGTGTCAGATTTGTGCCAGATTTTTTATATAAATTCACATAATGGCAAACAGTGTAGATCCAGATCAGTTGGCTTGTTCAGAAGCCAACTGATCTGGATCTACACTGTTTGCAAAGGCAGGGTATATCCGGGTTTAGCAGGAAAAGGGTTAATGAATACCCACAACATATGTTTTTGTGGAGATATAAGAAAATATCAGTACACTGTACTTTTGTTTTGAAAAAAACAACAAAAAAACGGCACAGTGGCTCAGTGGTAGAGCGTCCGCTTTGTGACCGGGAGGTTGCGGGTTCGATCCCCGGCCGGGTCATACCAAAGACTTTAAAAATGGTAATAGCTGCTCTTTCGCTTGGCGCTCAGCATTAAGAAAGTACAGCTAGGAATTGGAACTGGTCAGCTCAGTGTCAGTATAATGTGACTGGGTGGCATATCATGTCAAAGTGTCTGGGGCATGATATTTCAGTGAGGCAGCACTCTAAAAGTGAGCATTGAGCTCCCTGTCACATCCAGACACCATCGCGATATGACTGAAAGATTGTTGAAAGCGACGTTAAGCCCAAATCAAACAATTTGTTTTGAAAAAAAAAAAAAATCCCTTATCTGGAGCTTGAAAACATGTACACTGGTATAATTGTTTTGTTGTTGGATTTCTTTTCCTTGATATACATTGCTTTAAAATCATACACATAATACACCACTCAAGTTGTAAATCTGATACCTGATTTACATGCAAATAAAAGAAACTACAGCTTGTTTGAGCAAGCTGTATTAAGCTAGTTGTATTATAGGTAATCAGGTCAAACATATACTGAGACTACTGAGACTTCAGTCAATACACATTTCTGTGGAATGTTTACTGAGGGTAATACACAATTTGTATAAGTGTGTATTGATATAAACTGCAGTGGGTGACAGTGAATTTAGAAAGGTTTGTTTAATGAAAAATGCTTGTAAACTTTTTTATTAATTGTATGTATAGTTTGTTTTGTTTAATGTTTAGATTTCTCTATATTCATTAAACTTATACTAGTGAATGTTATTAACATGTTAAATGAACTGCATTCAGTTGTCTAGATTTATAAATATGAAAGGGATATGGGGAAAGTAAATTGCTATGCACCTAAAGAGGGGAGGGGATTGGGGGTGGTGGTGTGATGGCAGGATTACCCTGGGAAAAAGACAGTTTTGCAAATTTCATGTCAAATTACAAATCCCTGAGTTCAAATTTTGTCAAAAATCCTGTGGATGGGCTCAGATTTTTCACTTATTGTCCTGAAGAAGTTCCAGCTCAGGTATCTATAAAATCCCACCCGTTTTACCATGGTCTGTTAAATTTCTGAGGGCATGCAGGGATGTTTTTGCTGTCTAGTCCCCAGGGTATCCCTGCCATCCACCGATATGTGCATTATTCCTTCTTGGGCTCTAGATTAGGTGCCTCTTTTTCAGCTTCCTAATTTCTCCACAAAAAAAAAAAATAAATAAATAAAAGATATGTTGTGGTATGCATTAAGGGGAATCAACACGCTTATTGGGGAGGCAACTGTCAAAATGGTCTACCTTCTGAGAAGGGATCAACTCTGAAAGGAAATAATTTGCACTCCTTGGAAGCAAAGTCTTTCCTTTTAGAATAGGTCCCTTTTCAGAAGGGGATTGGTGTGCAGAAGTGCTAGCAGTTAGTGATGAAAGTTGTCTCATTTAAGAAAACGGCAGACATTCCACCAGGTGTATCCAAGTCCCTTTAACCCTTTCAACCAAAACAAATACATGTACCTATATATGCAAACAGTGTAGATCCAGATGAGATGGCTCATAATGAGCTGTCTCATAGGATCTACACTGTTTCTCATTCTACATTGCTTGCATTAAGGGAAGTCCAGGAGTCAGAGACTCCCAAACATTGTCCTGGGACTTCCAAAAATCAATGCCGGGAAGTCTGGGACTCCCAACTTTTAAAGATATTTAGTCATTTATAACAAAAATTTAGAATGAATTTATGTGTTATTTCGCTTAACAATGCCGATTTTGCTCCATAAATGAGAGTTTAAGAATATTGAGGTTGAATTTATGAAAGTGAGTGAAAACATTTGATCACCAGGACTTCCAGATATTGCAGCTAGGAAGTCCTGGGACTTACTGATTCTGACAGTTAGTGCAAGCACTGATTCTGTTTTTGATTTTGATTTTGCATCAGTGGACATGTCCAAATTCAAAAATGGAAGAAACTCGGGGATGAAAGGGTTAAAATCACGTGTTGATGGCATAAATTCTTAGACTGAATCTTATGAATTCTAATATGAATGTCTTTGAATGATATTAATGAACTGTTTTTGATCAACAATAGGTCACAGTGATCCACAGTGGTTTGATGTTGAATCTGAAGTGTGTCCGGATCTGAGGTATCACTCAGATCAATGAACAGGAGTGAACTACCCATAGTTGTTCACACTGAACTATGATAAATTCCATGTAGAATGTCAGGAGACTGACATAGGAATGTGACCGAATTTTCACCAAAATTAGGTCACAATGAATGTGATTTATGGACCCTTACATTGACTGACTCTTAAATGTGATAATGTTAATCCTTTCGTTTTAGTTGGGGAAACCCCACAAAAAGGTAATTGGCAAACAGTGCAGACCCAGATCAGACACCAGAATGTATCTGATCAGGATCTACACTGTTTGCATTTAATACAGGAATTTCTATAAAACATAGTAAAAATAAAAACTAACCAGATTCCCTGCTTTTGGAAATAGACCAGTCCAAAGTTATGGCAGAAGAGTCCACTCAATGTAAATGGGTTACAGGATTTAGCATGTCTGGAGACCAAGATATGGATGTGACCCAAATTTCTAAAATTATGACAAATGGAATGCCCTGGCTGACTGCCTTTTCTGTTCATTTTTTTAGATGGTTGTAGGGCAAATCATTCAGTTTTATAATACTGCATGTTCATTTATAATCGCTGCTGTATTTTACTCTTACATAAGTGAGCCGAGTAAACGCCAATCACAACTGCAGCAGACGATATTTTGATTTATTTTTTCAAAAGAAAATAAGTTGACATTTCATGAAAATTGCCGTCCAAGCAGATGATTCACATGAAATGTCAAGACTTATTTTATCTGAAAAGTAAAAAAAAAAATAGAATGTCGTCTGCTACAAACTTTGCTTGGCGCTTTAACATATAAAAAGTATTTGTATAGTATTGACAACCCCAAACAAAATTCCTGAATGCTGCATGAGTAGAATTTATTTCTGTCGCTGCAGCCAAGAAGCGACTATACAAGTGACCAACATTCCCGTTACAATTGTATAGTTGTCAGTTACGAAAGCAGTTGGATGTTTGTTACAGTTTGTCGTCCTATTTATAGTGCTGACTGTTAAAACGGGATTAGAGCACAGATCATTTGTACTGCTGTCTGTTTGCAATATAGATATTTCCTACTTCTGGGAAAAAAAAAAAAAGAAATATGAGCCAGCGCACGACAAAACATACTGTAAGACCTGTGTAACCAGCAAAGACTCAGATCAGCCTGTACATCCGCCCATTATGGCAAGGCTGGTTCTCATTTATCTGGCTTTTGATAGCCTGGAGGCTGTAGAAGGGAAGGCACATGCGATCAGTGAAGACTGATCACTGCCCGGATGTGCAGGCTTTGCTGGTCGCACAAGGCTTATTGTAGGTTTTGTCAGGCACTGGCTCATATTCCAATAATTGACACCCATTAAAAAATATATCGCCTGTGGACTACAGTCTGTTTTCAGAGAAAATGGTAATAACTAGTCTGAACGTTCAAATTGCATTGGGGAAAAGACTTTTTATAACACATTATGTGGCATCTGATCAGGTCTGCACTGTTTACCATTCTTCCAGCAATACTAAGACCCAATTGGACATGTTCAAGTATCAAATAGTTACAGAAAGGAGTTCAGAAACCCAAATATTTAGAGTAAATAAGGTATTATTGTACAGTAGTTCATGTCTGTTCTTCTTTGATTTTATATTTGAGTCCTTTCCAGTAGAAACTAGCCTTTCTGTCAGTCGTGTGACTAGCCTAGACCAAGATCAACCTGTGCATCCACAGTCTGATCATGGTCTGCACTGTTCACTAATAAGATTCAGAAATGAATACACTTACAGGGGTGGCAACTCTGTCAGTTATTTTTTGCCATCCTTCTGAAGGAGCAGTCTGTTCAGGGTCTGCAATGTTTGCCATTCCACTTCGTGTTTTAAGAAGCAACTGCATAAAAAATAAAATTAGGCCAAAACACATGGAATAAAGTGTTCAAAATTTTATGACATTTACTGTATTCTCTAAAAGGAAACAATTTTCCATTCAGAATTGTCTCCCTTGTCAAAAAATGTGTCCAGTTGTTCAAAGCATCGTTAGCTTAACGAGCTCGTTAAGGGTCATTTCGTTAACTATTTTAGTGGATTCAATTTACAATATTCTGATATTTTTTGCTGAAAAAATGTGAGTAGCTTTTGCAATGCAAAAGCTACTCACATTTTTTCAGCAAAAAATTTCAGCATATTTGCGTATCATTCGATGTAAATTTTAGTGAATTATTACCTAACGACATCGTTAGTTTTGAACAACTGGGCCCTGAAATGTTGATATCAGTAGAATTACCTCAGTGAGTGGGTCCTAATAAGAGGATGGTATTTGGAAAAAGGAAAATGCAAATCATTTTGGCATTGCTAAAAGTATCTAAAAACAAGCACATCAAGCTAAAGACATTACAATTGTTTTTTCCGTGATTGACCCATTAAGGGTCAGTTACAACTGCAGCAAGCAGCATGCTTGTTTTATGTATATTTTTTTTTTTCAAGAAAATAAGGCTTGATTTTGTTGGGCAGACAAGACAGATGAAATATCAAGCCTTACTTTCTTGGAAAACTGAAAAAAATTAATTTGATCCATTTGTTTTGTCACACTACAGTATTTACCCAGATGTATTCAGATAGACGGGCCTGAGAAACAGTGTAGACCCAGATTAGATGCTACATAACATGCATTTGATCAGGATCTACAGTATTTGCTGCTTTTCCAGCAGTTTTAGAGACGTCAACAGGTAATAAAATGAATGTTGAAAGTTAGGGACAAGCATTATAAGGAATTAACCCTTCTCATGCTGAATAAATTAACCCTTGTCCTGCTGAACCCGGATATACACTTTTTTGCAAACAATGTAGATCCAGATCAGTTGGCTTCTGAAGAAGCCAACTGATCTGGATCTGCACTGTTTGCCATCAACTATGCAAATTTATAGCAAAAATCTGGATCAAGTTACCTGATTAGCTGAAAATTAGAAGTGGGCGTGGCATCTTAATTCATTCAGCAGGACAAGGATTGATGCCATGCCCACTTCTAACTAGCAGCCAATTAGAATACTTGATCCAGGTTTTTATTACAAATTCACATACTTTATGGCAAACAGTGCTGATCCAGCTTCTGCCAACTGATCTGGATCTACACTGTTTGCAAAGGCAGGGCATATCTGTGTTCAGCAGGACAAGAGTTGAGATCTTCATCAGTAACTGTGATGTTAGGGATGTTGTCACATCATGACTTAATTCATGCTTCTCATTATATGTATGAGCCAAGGCTCACTATTTCCAACAAGATTACATGTGTGCCCAGCGAAGACTCAGATATCTACCGGAAGATACATTGGATTCTTGCCTACCCACAGAGTGCTCTGCAAAGACTTATCAGACTCTGCACATGTGCAGGCTGAGCTGAGTCTTTGCTGAGCAGACATGTGATCTTGTAGGAAATCTTTTGTGCCCTGGTTCATTCCATCCCTTTGATGATTTTGTTTTCTGTTCATTAGTTCTTGTCCATTAGAAAAATCCAGTGTATTGAGTGAAACAAGAATATTTACATAGCTACAGATAAGAGGGAGTATCCACATAATATATTTCTTATTTCTCTTAAAAAACATATGTTGTGGGTACTCATTAGAAGTGCCTCGGCAAGGCGCTTCTAAATAGTACCCACAACATGTTTTTATAGAGAAATAAGAGAGACAGCAGCATTTTTCAGATGCAAAAAGCGCCTTATCTGTGTTGCTATGTATTTATCCTAAATATTGGACACCATAACATTTACAATACTTGTACTAAAATTTGAGCAAGAACATTTTACTGTCTGGTGACACTTTGCATGCTGGGTAAAAATTTCCGCAGACAACATTTTGAAAAGTTTTACTTATTTTTCCTAGAAAATTGGATTTGACCCTTCATGCAAATTGTCTCCTAAGGAGAAAAAGGTTGCATGAAGTGTCAGATCCTATTTTCTAGGAAAAATAAGAAAAATCTCATCTTTGTTGTCTGCTGAATCCGCCCATATATAATATTGATATGTCTAAAAACTGCTGAATAAGTGGCATCTGATCTGGGTCTACACCATTTGCTCAGGCCTGTATATCCAAGTACTTAGGGTTAATAAGATATTGTAAATCATATAGGGTGGTAACATGACTTGATTGTCTAACCGTAATTTCCCTAAGTCTATCAGTGCAATCTTATCCTTGATCTTGGACACAATTGAATTTGAGAATATTGCCTTCACTGAAAGGTAATTGGGTCACAATATTGTTTTGAAACAATCACTTGTAAGATCATCATTCAGTTAAGTGTCATTGTCGGTCTTTGTCTTTCATGCCCTTAGGATACAAGAGGAAAGACATTGTATTGTAGAAAGTTAGAGGGCGGATTCACTTTTATCTGCTATCTTTATCCCATGCATGATAGCTTCTCTCCCTGCTGCATACATAAGCATCTTATCAGAGTATATACTCCAATATTTTAATCTGTTTCTATAGCAGGTGGAGAGATATTAAAGATTTTTTCGTCTGTTATTAAAATTTTACACAGCTATTCTGCTCTCCCTAGAGCAGAAATAGACTTGGCTAACTCATCATTTTTCTCCATACATTAAATAGAGTATGGTTAGGAAAATCATTGGCTATCAAGTCTAAATCTTTGATCAATACAATAGCTAGCTTTTGTTGGATATCTCTCTCTCCACTAGGTCAACTCTTTGTGGATTTAGTAGTATTTATGCTTGCAAGAGTTTCTTAGCTAAATTGTCTTCATTATGTCAGCTAGCTGGACTACAATGGATGTATATTTGCACAGTGAATGTGTTTAGATTTAGGATAGATATTTGGAGTATACTTCCTCAGACTATGTAACACTATAAACCAGCATATAGCAGGTAATTTTTCCTTTAGTACATGCACATGTATTTTGATGAAATTCAGAAATTCACAGAAGAATACTGTATTTACCCGAAGTATTCAGACACGTCAACTCCTTATCATACTTGTGTTAAAATTTGAACCAAATACAATTTACTGCCCAGTGTTGTGTCTAAAACTTGCTGGATGAGTGGCAAACAGTGTAGACCTTGATGAGTCTACAGTGTTTGCCACACATCCAGCAATACACCCAGCATACACTGGGTCTACACTGTTTGCTCAGGCCTGTCTTTCGAATACATACCGTAAATATGGTAATATTTGTTTGATATGCATCAGTTTAAGGTAAGGAAATACCTTTATAACTTGTTCATTCCAAGGTTTTCTGAAATGGACGTCCATCTTTGACTTTAGACACAGCCATTGTTGCAAATAGGGTGTTATTTTTACAGAATGCAAATAGTGTAGAACCAGATGAGACAGCTCATAATTGTCTGCTAAGGTATCTGTATTGGCCTGTAGGACTGAATGGGTTGAAGGAGATGATGAAATCTCTACTCAAGAAGTCCAGATAAGTTAATAATTATTACAATAATTACAATAATTAATATTTTTGTACAAAAACCTGTTTTGTGGGTTCTCATTGCAATGGCATTGCATCACTGGCAGTTTGATGGAGTACTGGTGCTTCTGAATAGTCCAGGTGTCTGTATCTACCGTTTTTAAGCTAAGTATTGGGATGGACAGGCCTGGGCAAACAGTGTAAACCCAGATCAGATGCCGCATTCTGCGGCATCTGATCAGGGTCTGCACTTTTTGCCGAACATTCAATAGTGGTTAGACACATCTGCATATAGTAAAATGGACTTTTGCAAATTTTAGGGCGTATTGTGAAGAGTTAGTGTTCTGGACAATATTTAGGGTAAATGTTGAATATTAATAGGTAAAATCTGAGGCTATTCTATTCAACATACATTTTTATGAAAAAAACAGAAATTACTCTTTAATTAACCTTTCAGTCTGGAGCTATGCCTGTGTCTTCATGCATTTTGGCATGAAGATACGAAAGCATGAAGATATGAAACCATGTGTTATAAAACCATATACATACATGGTATTTTCAAGGCACAAGCATGGTGCCTACACTTGATTTTTACTGGAATTGTCTGATTTAATCCAAGCATTTGATTGCATATGGAAAGAGAAAGTAACTTTAAAATATTACATGTAATAACTGGAGCCCAGCACCTACATCATCCTTGAATGTTAATGACATGTTAGTTATCACGTACATGCTGTAATTGAGCTTTAGCCTGCTACATTTAAATATTGATGGACATGTTCAGGGTATATTTTTTTTCCCTAAAACTTGAGTTTGGCATTTCATTTTAGGTTTGCAAATGATGTGATTGAAATATCAACTCTTTTCTGTCTGAAAAAATGAGAGCTAATATGGCTTACTATTTGCCTGTATTTTAACCCAAAGCATGCTAAAGATTAATAATTTTCTTGAGTTGTAACATTTTGGCTTTATGAAGAAGGTATGTTTGCACATTTATCGTCTATTTGTAGCAAGTGTGTGATTTCCATTTTATTGGTGGTATTATTAAGTTTCTGAACGTCCAAATATGGCAGATAAAGGAGAGAAAAACCAAGCTATACAGTGGTAATTATTGATTATAGGAAAATCTTGAATATGGGTTAATGTAGGGTCCATGGTCTGATGTGACTCACTGTGTCAGTCTGGCTGGTTCAGCAGTCCATATTTTCCTACAAAAATGTTAAAAAAAATACCTCGAAATAATTTAAAATCTGGCAGTTGCAGTAATTATATGTTTAACCCTTCTCTTGCTGAACACAACATGCCCTGTCTTAGCAAACAGTGTAGAGCCAGATCAGTTGACTTCTGAAGAAGCCAACTGATCTGGATCTGCACTGTTTGTCATTAAATATGTGAATTTCTATCAAAAACCCGGATCAAGTAATCTGATTGGCTGGAAATTAGAAGGGGGCATGGCATCTTAATTTATTCAGCATGACAAGGGTTAATAGATATAGTTTTTGGTTTGACTTTGTCATGCCTGCTTGCAAGCATAGCTCCAGATAAGGTGCTTTTTTTCTACCAAAAACTAGCATATTTAGTATTGGGACACCTTACTGAAATTTGAAATAGTCCAGTCTACTACCTTTTGATGTGTCTGAAATATTGCTGTATGTATGGAAAACAGTGTAGCCCCAGATCAAACACTGTTCTGCAGTGTCTGATCTGGGTCTACACTGTTTGCAAAGGAGGCCTATCTGTCCCAATCTTAGGGTTAATATGATATTGATGTTTTTCTCACTTCCCGCATGAAAACCTATCGTGGATTCTATTGTAACCAGCACCTCTCCATACACATCCAGATTATCTACATCAATATGGTTATGTTGAACCGTTCATTTGTGATTTTTTTTTTTGATCCACGGAAGCATTCACATGGTCAAGTTGTTAGCTCACTGACCATTTCACTAAGGTCCTGGCTTTGAATCCTGCTAGAGATGGAACTCAGCTTATGACTATAATGGCACTTGATTGTACAGAGCCTTTCATTATCAGCCTTCATTGTCTCAATTTGGATAATGTTGAAAGAATTTTAACCCTTGTCATGCTGAATAAATTAAGATTCCACGCCCACTTCTAATTTCCAGCCAATCAGATTATTTGATCGGGGTTTTTGACAGAAATTCTTATATTTAATGACAAACAGTGCAGATCCAGATCAGTTGGCTTCTTCAGAAGCCAACTGATCTGGATCTACACTGTTTGCTAAGACAGGGCATGTTGTGTTCAGCAAGAGAAGGGTTAAATCATCCTCATTTTGTCAGTCCTGGTGCTCTCTAAAATCTAAGTAGATAAAAGGGATTTTCTCATAACTAGTTTTCTTATATTTTACATAACAACATTTCCTGCAGAAGTGAGGAAGGTACGTATTATTTTGTTGAAAAAAGCTTTTTATCTATAACTATGATCAATTTCTTGTTGCTGATTTGCACAGAGTGTTTAACGGTAATTGTAGCTCAAACCCCACTTAGAAATTGAACGTTGCATGAATACCAGTTTTCTGGAAAAACCTGAACTTATTTTTAACTTCTTTAAAAATAGAACTTTCACACTGAAACGGACTGTACTGATCCTTAAAATACTGAAATGCCATATGACATACAATATGTCATTCTAAAGATTATCGTTATCTGTGGAAAAATTATAATAATGGTAAAGCATTGGCTTTATTTGTTTATATTTAATAACTTGGGTTTGGGTATGCTTTGGATAAAAATATTGATTGAGAGCCTACGCACTTTTACAGCGGCGTAATCAGTACAGTGTATTGCGGATCGTTGTAAGATTTTTGTACTTCAGCTAGCGTGTTTGTTTTTTTTTAAAACAATTTTCATCTTACGTATATATATGACAAAGTTATCTGTGATAGCCGTACTTGATCTGATTATTTACATACAGTATTGTGTGTTCACACGGTAGGATAGTATAACGGTAAGTGGAGCGCTATAATCTGGAAATACCGGTATCTATTTTTAGATTGATATTATAGTCCGCTTCACATTATTTGCAGATTTGCATAAGGTGTCTGAAGGGACAATTATTGGGTTCAAGATAGAGTACAGACATACATACTCTTAAGTGATTGTTCGGGTTCATGAATGACTTCTATTTGCTGAATGGTTTAACGCTTAGCATGCTGGATAAAAACTTCAGCAGATTGCATTTTGAAATATTTTTTCTTATTTTTTCCCAGAAAATAGGATTCAACATTTCATGCAAGTTGTCTTCTAAGGAGGCTCTTTGCATCAGATGTCTAGTTCCAGGAAAAATAAGAAAAAAAATCATCAATTTGTTAACTGCTGAATTAGCCCAGAGCATTGTAAGTGTTAACTACATTATTTGGTGAAGTTCATGATTAATATTTGTGTTTGCACTTTTACTATCAGAAGATATTTGGTGAATAGAATGCTGGTATATTTGTAGATCATGTTGATAGAGGTTACTTTAACCCTTGTCCTGCAGAATAAATTAAGAAGCCACACCCATTTCCAATTTTCAACCAATCAGATTACTTGATCAAGTTTGTTGATATAGATTCACATACTTAATGGCAAACAGTGCAGATCCAGATCAGTTGGCTTCTTCATCTGGATCTACACTGTTTGCAAAGGCAGGGTATATCAGGGTTCAGCAGGACAAGGGTTAATGGGTATTTTTTGTTGTCGTTTTTTTTTGTTGTAAGTTTTGTAATTCAAATTTAGACACAATCAACTTATTGACCCTTAAAACGCAAGTCACAACAGCAGCATACAACTTTTTTCATTTTTTTTATTTTTTTTACTGAGAAAATAAGGCATGTCATTTTATGTGAATCATTTCCTCTACGAAAAAATGTCCGCCTCAAATTTGAATGGCACTTCTAGGGTTAAGTCATTTTTCTTCTTTTCTAGAAAAAAGGGTTTGGTATTTCCTTTAAATCAGCTTTCACTTCAAAGTGACTCAAATGAAATCTCAGGCCTGCTTTCATGAAAATCCAAGAAAATAAGCTTTTTATCTACTATCATTTACTGGTTAAAATCAGCCATCTTTCAAGAAACTAACAGGCATAGCTATGACTCTCTGGAATGATGTGATATTTTTTCTCCAGGGATTGACATGTCAGGTTGGAGATAATTTTAAGAGCACGTCAAGTCCTGGGCCCAGTTGTTCAAAGCGTTGTTAGCTTAACGAGCTCGTTAAGGGTCATTTCGTTAACTGTTTTAGCGGATTCAATACACAATATTCTGATATTTTTTGCTGAAAAAATGTGAGTAGCTTTTGCAATGCAAAAGCTACTCACATTTTTTCAGCAAAAAATTTCAGCATATTTGCGTATCACTTGATTTAAATTTTAACGAATCGTTAACTAACGACATCGTTAGCTTTGAACAACTGGGCCCTGTTTTTTTGATAGAAATAAGTAAATAATGCTAATTAATTTTTACCACTTGCAAATTCAGAGGAGGACAAATTAATGATACTTTTCTTATTTTCCCAGAAAACAGGATTTGACATTTCATGCAAATTTTCTCCATTTGAGACAATTTGTAAGAATGTCATTACCTGTTTTCAGGGGAAAATAAGAAAAAAATGTATTTCAAGATGTCATCTGTTGAAAGTTTTAAGCCTGAAAAAAAAAGGTATGTTTCCAATTTCCTGACCGACTGTCAAAAAAAATGCACCGATTGTAATGTTTTTTGGCACACAAAGAAAATAATTAATCCGCGACCGACCCCGGACAATCACGGTTTTTATAAACGTTTGTTACATAATTTGTCCATACAAATTTTCGGATATTGTCGGTCGTCATCGTTCATTTATTTATTTCCAATATGGCTGCACCCATACAAGCCAAACCGAGCACATTAGTGGTTTATTTCGATGCATGCAGCCACATCTCGGCCTAAAATAAAATAAAAGCTGATTAACACAGCACCCCTTTATCATCGGTATTCAAAAATGGTCAAATGTTCGGTAAGAGAAGTCAAAATATTTTAAGATTCCCTAAAAAAAAAAAAATACAATTCACTGACCGTAATTTGATTTGGAAAAAAAAAGGAGAGAGAGAAAAAAAAGTTGCAGACCTACCAACCCTATGGCAAATTGGTGATGAATTCGGAAACAGAACATTTATTTTTTTAGGCCTTATCCAGAGTGCCAAACATTAAATACAACAGATTAAAGGTTAAAACATAAGTGCAATCGCAACTGCAGCAGACAAGATTTTGATTGTTTTTAGCTCACAGCACAGCTCTGGGTGAGCTATTGTGATCACCCTCTGTCTGTCATTGGTAGTCCGTCGTCGGTAGTCTGTCGTCTTTATTCAACAATTAGTTTGTTAACACTCTAGAGATCACAGATTTTACCAAATTTTGATGAAACATGATCAGAATGTTTGCCCTTATGAAATCTAGATCAAGTTTGAAACTGGGTCACTTGGGGTAAAAAACTAGGTCCCCAGGTCAGATTAAAGGAAAATATTGTTAACACTCAAGAGGTCACATTTTTCAAGCAATCATCATGAATCTTGCTCAAAATGTTTGTCTTGATGATTTCTAGGTCGTTCAAAACTAAGTCACTCGGGGTCAAAAACCAGGTCACCAGTCCAAATCAAAGGAAAACCTTGTTAACACTCGTGAGGTAATATTTTTGAAGAAATCATCATGAATATTGCTCATAATTTTTGTCTTGATGATTTCTAGGACAAGTTCGAAACTGGGCTACTTTGGATCAAAAACTAGGTCACCGGGCCAAATCAAAGGAAAACCTTGTTAACACTCTAGTGGTCACATTTTTGAAGCAATCATCATGAATCTTGCTCAGAATGTTTGTCGATGAGTTCTAGGTCAAGTTTGAAACTGGGTCATTTATGTAAAAAACTAGGTCACCGGGCCATATCAAAGGAAGATCTTGTTAACACTCCAGAGGTCACATTTTTATGTCTTCGGTAGCGATAGCGGAGACATTGTTTTTGGTTTGCTGGTTTGTTGATTTGTTTGTTGGTTGAATAACTTTAACATTGTTCATAACTTTTGAACCATTTTTGAGATAGAGCCTTTATATTTTGCATGTAGATTCCTTGTGATCAGGGCTTCCCACTCATACAAAAAATTTTGACATGTGGCCTTGACCTGTGACCTACTTTAAAGAATATTTTGGACAACTTTAACATTGGTCATAACTTTTGAACCATTTGAGAGCCTTTATATTTGGCATGCAGGTTCCTTGTGACAAGGGCTTCCCACTAGTACAAAAAAATTTTATCTGTGACCTTGACCCTGACTTGTGACCTTTAATGAAAAAATTAACATTGGTCATAACTTTTGAACCATTACAGATAGATCCTCTAATAGTTGGCATGTAGGTTCCTTGTGACAAGGGCTTCCCACTCATACAAAACAAATTGACCTGTGACCTTGACCTTGACTTGCAACTTATTTTAAAAACAAAAACAAAACATTGGTCATAACTTTTGAACAGTTTCAGATAGATCCTTCATATTTGGCTTGTAGGTTCCATGTGACAAGGGCTTCCCACTAATGCAAAAAAATTTGACCTGTGACCTTGACCCTGACGTGACCTTTAAAGAAAAAATTAACATTGGTCATAACTTTTGAACCATTTCAGATAGAGTCTTTAATATTTGGCATGTAGGTTCCTTGTGACAAGGGCTTCCCACTCATACTCAAACTTTTGACCTGTGACCTTGACCTTGACTTGTGACCTACTTTCAAGAAAAAATTGACCTTGGCCCGGGGACATGTTCAGGTTTCACAAACACATCTTGTTTAAATAATCATCATGAATATTGCTCAAAATGTTTGTCTTGATGATTTCTAGGCCTAGTTCAAAACTGGGTCACTTGGAGTCAGAAACTAGGTCACTAGGCCAGATCAAAGGAAAATCTTGTTGACACTCTAGAAGTCACTTTTTTGAAGTGGTCATTATGAATCTTGCTCAAAATGTTTGTCTTGATTTCTAGGTGAAGGGTGGAACTGGGTCACTTATGATGTATATTTCACGGTTCAGTGACTTTCTTAAGTTTTTCCATTTAGGTCAATTTCTCAGTAACTATTGGGGGGTGGTCGGGTGGTGCGAAGGTGCTGTGTATCTTACATCACTGGGGCGTCCAACTGATATTGGCTTACAGTTGGGCAAGGCCTGCTATCCTTGTAGTGGGTAAGGGTAGAGGGGGAATGTTTTTATTTCTTCTGTTTCTTCACTTTCATTCCTGTTCCTCTTTCTTCCCTGTCCCTCTCTTTCATCTCCTCTACTCTCTCTTCTATCTCTTTTCTCCCTTTCTCTGGGAGACGACACAAAATGACCCTTAAGGGTTGACGTGTCGTTAAACCCCAACACAATCAATCAATCAGTAACTATTGGTCCTACAGCGTGATATTTTGCACTTGTGAAGTGTTTGTGTTTAGGTCAGTTTCTCAGTAACTATTGCTTCTACAGCCAGTGATAGCATGATGCATACATCTTAGCATGGCCTCTTGAGTGCAGTCATCCATATTTGACCTTCACTATTTCCCAGTCCATTAGACATGCTACATTGTCTTACTTGTTAATATAATCATTATGAATTTTGGTCATAATTGCCTTGATCAGTTCAAAGTCAGGTTCTCTAAGTGCTATGATACTCAGGTGAGCATTACAGAGCTTATGTTTTCATCCATTTGTTGGCATCGGCATCTGTCTGCGTTGGCATCAGCATTAGCACAATGTTTAAGTTTTCAAAAGTGTACATAGTTTTTTTAATTACTAAAGATACTGCTTTCATATTTGGCCCGCACCTACCTTAGGGTAAGACCTTCCAATAGCATACCCGCCATCCCCAAGTTAGACCCTCTGTATAGGTCAAGGTCAGTTCACACTTTGTCATTTACACTTTTAGTTCTGTCATTTACACTTTTAGTTCTGAGTTTAAGTTTTGAAAAGTGGATGTAACTGCTGAAGTATTCAAGATAGCTTTAATATTTGGCCTACACCTACCTTAGGGTAAGACCTTTCAGTAGCTCACACCCCTTCCTTAGTTTGACCTTCAGCCTAGGTCAAGATCAGGTCATACTTTGTCATTTAAATCCCTGTTCAAGTTCTGTGTTTTAAGTTTTGAAAAGTTTACGTAACTGCTGAGGTATTCAAGACACGGCTTTAATATTTTGCCCACACCTACCTTATGGTAAGACCTTTCAATAGCACACACCCCTTCCTCAGTTTGACCTGCCTTGGCCAAGGTCAGGTCATACTTTGTTGTATACATTTGTGTTTAAGTCTTGAAAAGTGTACATGACTGCTGAAGTATGTAAGATACACCTTGCATATTTGGTCCACACCAACCTAATCAATCAATCAGTCAGTCTTCTTAAAAATGATCATTTCCAAAATGATCATTTCCAAAGATTGTTTTCATAACCAATCACCTCTTTACGGTGAGCTACTTTGTCTTCTGACAACTCTTGTTATCAGGTTTCTTCACCTTTACTCACCACAAATCTGAAACAATCCAAATAGACAGCTTGGTATTTTATTTTTCATAACTTACCTATTTAAAATAAAAAAATGAGAAAAATATGTTACAATAAACATATTTTTCCGATCAGTCGACTATGAAAATTTTTTCCGAATATTAGGCAGGATGCAAAGGTGACTTAAGTGATCGGTTATAATTGATCATTGGGACCTAACTTATGGGTGCTCATTAGAATCACCTCAGAGGACACCACATTTTCATGGAGAAATAAGAAAAATATTTCTCTGGATATTCCTGTTACTTGTACTGCATGAAAAATTTTCCCACTTGGGGCCTCACACACCCTTGGCAAGGTTACAAGCTTACATACTTCAGGACTTCAGCTAAGAAACTGTTTTTGGTTTACAACCAATCAATAGAATACTGGTATTTTTTTCTTTTTTGTCTAAGAAAACCAATTTTGTGTTTTGGAAGCATTGTCTCCATGAGACAGTTTTAATGAGATTCCGCAGTATTTTCTAGGATAAATAAGAATTTTTATCTGGAGTTCTGAATGCCATACAGCAGCAGTATGAAATCTGGGTCATCTCAGGTCAGACAGTATAAATATAGCTACTGACAGAAATGCTGATTTATTAGTTTTGATGTACTGGCAACTGTTTTAACCCTTAATGTGCCAAGCAAAATTTGTGAACAAAATATATCTGGTGAATGGCTTGAGCTAAGCTCATAATATTTGGCATACAGTTTGGGTCTAAGGTGAAGATGAGATGCTTAAAGGCCTAGTTCATACTTGTTTGCACGGGTATGCAAGCCCTTTTTCTGATGTCATGAAGTCATATAGAGCCACCTTGTTGGGCAAGCATATGGTTGTGGGCATAGTGTTTCACAAGCGCATTTTATAGTTCCTATTAAAATTTAAAAGTCACATTTTCATGATTTTTTTCTTCATGGAAACATGATTGTGAGCACTCTTGAGAACTGCTTTGACAATTTTCATGGAGATTATATAAGATAAAAATATCAGTACTTCTTGATTGAAAAAAATAAAAGAAGATATTTGCTACCTTTTTTTTTCTGTCATATTGCATCATGTTCAGGCCATTGCAGACACATGTGGTTTCAATTTGGAATTCACAGTACTCTAAAAATGGTCAAATTTTATCCAAAAATGGCTTTTGTGTGCTCTTTCTCCTGAATTGATGAACAGATCTAGATCAAACTTGCATAGATGCATCACTGGGACAGTATGAAGAGTTGCTTATATTTTCAGGTGATCTTGACATCATACCAGTATTCAATTTCAGCACATGACTTAGAAAGTTGGAAGTGAGGGGACATCTGTTTTCTCAGAAAACAAATTTCTAGTTTACAAGTTGCCTATAATAAGGAAAACTGTCCAGATTCTGATTTCTGATATGTCTGGGTGCACACTAGTTGTGTTTGAACTGGTCCAGTTTTGGGGATGCTAGGCATTAACCCTTTCAACTCTTTGGATCAAGACATATACTATTGCAAACAGTGCATGTAGATCCAAATGAGACAGATCATAATGAGCCCTCTCATCAGGATCTAAACTGTTTGCCATTTCTCTTTTGATTTACATCTGTCGATCCATTTACCAACAATGGATGTGTCCAAATGCAGAGATGGATGAGACTATTGCAGAAACTCGGGGCTGAAAGAGTTAATGGGTTTTACCCATTTTGAGCGATATATTGTTTTATGTTACATGATACTTACAGTAGTTGTCTGTCGACAAAAAACTGGGTATTGTTGTCTATAATTGTACTTCTGTGCCCCCCTGTGCCCTTGATTTACATTTGAAAAGAGTACATTATAGCGCATGCTCTTTCAGGGCCATGGATGAAATGTGTATTTGTAAGATAGTTTATGTTATTTTTACATAAAAAAACGAATGCTTTTTAGTACTCATTTGAGTTCCTTCATCAAGGCTATTCTGAAAAATAGTTTCCTCTGCAAATGTGGTGGGAAAAAAAAATGGTATTCAAAATTACCAGCCAGATTTACACCTATTCTAGAGCTCTGCCTGTCTCAAAGTCACTAAAGACAGGTCACACACTTGCCTAACTTTCCCATAACCTCTCCTTAGTGTAACTTAAATATGTTGCAGAAAATTCAGGTTTTATTATGGGTGTTTAATTTATCAAGAGGTTGGTGATAATCACAAACAAATACCCAGACGACTTAATTGAATGTTTTTGGGGAAGTTACGTCTGCAAGAATTAAATCGGTGAAAAGTAATATGCATGTTTTTGAGTGGCACATGTTGTTTTGACGGCTGGGTCTTTCTTTTTTACTTTGTATTTCTTGGTGAGACTTGAAAATGTAGTTCAAGGTCAACATAAAACTAGAAGAAAAATGTCTGGCTGAAATGCCACCCTGAGCCATTGATAAGTCTCTGCATTGTGAAATAAAATATTAACAAATAATATAATATATTTTAACCCTTTAAGTGCAAATCACAACTGCAGCAGATGACATCAATATTTTGAAATTATTTTTTTTCTTATTTTTTTTCCAGATATTTTGAAGTAGTTTTTTTATTTATTTATTTTTTTTCAGAGAAATTAAGGCTATGTGAATTGTCTGCTAGGCAGACATTTCACCTGAAATACCAAGCCTCTGAAAAATACTAAAAAAAACAATTAGAATGTAGTCTGCTACAATGTTGCTTGGCTTATTCATGAGTAAGTTATCATAGTTACTCTAAATAATGGAACACTGAATTGGATAATAAATCTACTTTCCATACTTGTATTCTAATTTGAACAACTTTTTTGTACCGAAGGAGCATTAGGGCCACATACACTTTTATTTCTGTTGATAGTTGTCTCGAAATTTCGACTTACTATCTCGAAATTTCGACATAATAAGTCGAAATTTCAACTTAATAACGCGGAATTTCAACTTAATAACTCGAAATTTCGACTTAATATTTTGAAATTTCGATTATTATCTCGAAATTTTGACATAAGATCTTTCGACTTTTTCAAAAAAATCTATCTTTTAAAATATTGATGTCCGTGCGGGCGAGTGTCGTCCCAGATTTTCCTTTTGGTTAACCTTTTTTTCAAAGTTACATGTTACAGTTATTCTTCAGTGGATTGCTTTCATATTTGGTAGGGATGAAGAAGAGGACCAGTAGGCATGTCATGTGCAAGAGGGACAACTGTCACTTTCTTCCCTATGGACTTATCTACCCTGTCTTCCAAGGTTTATTGGTTAACCTGTCAATAATGCTGTTAGTCTTTTTTCATGTTTTGTGGAGAAATAAGAAAAACATCATGCAGATAGACCCTCTAATCTGGAGCTATGTTGTTCTCTGCTAATTTTAGTGCAAAACCTGCTGTTCCTGAGTATTGATTGCTTTCTAACATAATGGCCTACTAAGAGCTCTTGAACTCTCCCTTGCTTTATCTGACAGACAGCCTGGACTGGAGAGGGAAAAAAAAAAATGTCACAGAATCTCCAATATCCATGCCTTGAATGAGGTATTGATTTTCCAGCTGGAAGGAAATAACTTGGTGGATATTTTTTCCTGGATATGGATTCATAGCTCTAAATAAGGCACTTTTTTTCAACAATAAATTATTGATATTTTTCTTATATCATCAACATAAACATATGTTATTGTTATAATGGTACTCAATAGAAGCACTTAACTGAGGCACTTCAAATGAGTATACCATCAACATGTTTATGTGGAGAAATAATAATATTAAACTGACAACCCTCTTATCTAGAACTATGTTTTTTGTTGTTTTTTTTTCTGGGATTTTAATAATGATGGATATTGAATGAGAGAGGTCATAAAAAATGTTTTTATTGTTACTGTATTATTATGCAAGTGAAACTAACTTGGAAGATGTGCGAGTTTTCTAATTTTTCCAGGAAAATAGACTAAATATTCATAGCTTGATTGATATATAAAGCTCTTTCTCTAACCCATTAAAGCATAGCGTCCCATAAAAGGGACATTGACAAACACTGTAGACCCAGATCAGATGCCGCGATATGCGACATCTGATCAGGGTCTACACTGTTTGCATTAAGTCAATAAATTTCTACAAAACATGATAATAATAAAGATTAACCAGACACCTTGATATTGGAACTAAAACCAGTCCAAAGGGTTGAGAAAGCAGTGTCTACTCGGCATAAATGGTTTAACCAAAATGGGTGAACATTTTTTATTTTTCCATTGAAAACATATATTGTTGGTAATCATTTGAAGAATATCCGCAGTGTATGCTTTCATGCAGATATAAGAAAAATGTTTTTCTAAGTACCCCTCTTATGTAGGATTGTTTTATATAAATTGCCTCTGGAGATGATTTATATGAAATGCTGGGGGTGTTCGGGTATGGCAAAGGTGTCATGTATCTTACATCACCAGGGTGTCCAACTGATACTGGCTTACAGTTGGGAAAGGGGTAGAGGGGGGGGGAATGTTTTTATTTCTTCTGTTTCTTCACTTTTGGACCTGTTCCTCTTCCTTCCCTGTCCTTTCCTTTCATCTCCTCCACTATCTCTTATATCTCTTTTCTCCCTTCCTCTGGGAGACGACACAAAATGACCCACAAGGGTTGACGTGTACTTAAACCCCAACACAATCAATATATGAAATGCTCAACCCTATTTTCAGAGACATGTAGGAAAAATAATAATTGCTAACAAAAGCATTTGTGTTTAGATAAATTTTTGCATAGCTCTAGATAAGGTGCCTTTTCCAGCAAAAAAGCACTGATATTCTTCTTATTTCTCCACAAAGACATATGTAGTGGTACTCATTAGAAGCACCTTGACAAGGTGCTTCTAATGAGTACCACAACATATGTTTTCATGAGAAATAAGAAAAATAAGTGGTTACTTCCTCTTATCTGGAGCTATGCTTTTGGATTAGTTGATAACATAATTATATATTCCTGTTAGTCATAACTTTTATCATGCATTCTTCAACAGTATTTCCTCTTTTTCAGAATTCTATCTCCAATGACGTGATGAACGGGGCTGAGTCGCCATACCTGCCAGGATGGCCAGGCCATGTACAGAGGGATATGTACCAGCCGACAGCTCCAGTCTTGCCTCCTATGTCACCGTCGGCCCCTTCTATACGTCATGGTAGTTCGGCAGGAAGTGAGCAGTTTGTTGATCCTCGCCTTTATCAGTTGTTTGCAAGTGGATTTTCTAGGGAATATCCAAATGGCGCTATTCCCACACAACTGCCAGCTGAACAACAGCAGCCACATACTGGTGCTATCAGTCCTTTTTCAAGACCTACCTCAGTAAATGAAAGAAACACAGGGCCAGTAAATCCATACAATGTTAGCAGAAAACAGTTGATCTCAAGTAAAGTTGAAACTGATATTTCTAATTTCAAAAACACTGCTACCAATCAGCTTAATTACAGTGATATTTCAGGTCAAGCAGGAACAACTAAACCAGCAGAGGATTACTTAACAGCAGCTCATAATGCTATGCTTGAGAAAACAGGATTTGGTGTACCTTCAAGGCAGCTTTCCTCACCGTTCACTCCTATTCAGAATCATCAGTTTCAGCAAGTTAAATCACCATTTACACAAGAAGTGCCAAATGGATACTTCTCTAATCAAAATAGAAGTGCTACTCCAAATCATAGTGGAAGTGTTATTCAGAATCTTGATAGAAGTATTACTCCTAATCATAACAGAAGTGTTACTCCCAGTCATAACAGAAGTGTTACTCCTACACACAACAGAACTGTTACTCCAAATTACAACAGAAGTGTTACTCCACAGTTCCATCATAGTGCCAGTTCTCCTGACATCAAGTCATCAGTGGATTGTAGACCAGAAAATCAAATTCCGTTTGGACTTTTTCCACCGAACAGTTTATCTGGTTTTAGAAATAATGGAAACTTGCCACAACATTCATCAGCTGCACATCATGAAAGCCTGAATGAAACTGAAAAACTTATGCCAAAGCCAAAAAGTACAAAAATTAAAAGACAGAGAAGTGGGTCTTTCAGCCAACAAAACCTTCAACAAGGCTTTCCAAATAAAGTTACTGGGCAGGCTGCTGAAGAAAAAAAGGAAATTAAATATTCTAGAAAGAAAAAGTCAGTTGATGATTCAAATATAAAAGAGCTTGTTGATGCTAAGGTCCAAGAAATTATGGCAGCTTGTAGACAAAAGGAAGTAGGCAAAGTTAAAGCAACTGAAGTGGAAAAGCCATTAGCAGGAAATTCTATGAATGAATTGAAACCTTCATATAGTGATAGATATGGCAGTGAAAAGTCAGAATATTCAGCAAACTTTGACCATTTTTATAGAACTACAGCTTCCTCTGGGATGCCATCTGTTACAGCATCATATGGAAAACAGTCTGAAACAGTACAAACTCAGTTTGGTGGAACTGGAGTTAAAGAAAAAATGCAGCTGCCATATAGCAATCACAATTTTTTCTCACCTCACCAAGATCTCAGTTCAGGATTTAGTGTTCCAAAGCAAATGCCTCAGGGTACATTACATTATAAACCTCCATCTTCATTGCCTCAAAATCCCAGTTATAATGAAGAATTATCTTTAAATGAACAAGTAGAAGGAATAAGAAGCATGAGAAAAGACAGACGCTCTCCTTGTAATGAAGAAACATTTTCACCAATAAACACCCATCAGCAAATTAATAATCCAGGTATCAATTATAGTAAAGAATTATCACTAGCAGAACAAATAGCAGAAGTTAGAAACACAAGAAAAGATAGGTATTCCCCAAACAATTTGGACAATACTTCTAAAGTTAATGGACATCATCAAGATACCTTCTTACCAGATTTCAGAAATAACAAAGGACCATCCCTTACTGAACAAATAACAGAAGTTAGAAACATGAGAAAAGAGAGACATTCTCCTATTAATGCTGAAACTGTCGTAAGCTCAAATATAAATCAGGAAGTGAAGAGTTTTAAAGAAAAACAAACTGATCTTCCACCGATAACACAAAGTGAGTTTGCCTTGAGCAGTCAAATAGAAACTTTGAGGAAGGAAAACAAAAACAGACAAAACAGTGACTTTGATAATGTTTCCAGTAATTTAAAGATGAATAAGCAGCCAGAATTAATAGCAGAACCTAGGCCAAAGCTCACACAAACACCATGTAACAGTCTTAAAGAAAATTGTGATAGACTCAGCAGTGATAGAATGTCTCCATGTTGTGCCCCATGTGGAAAATTAGGGATCAGATATTCAATAAACTGTCAGAATCGGAGAAAAGTAGATGAGGCTACAGCTGACCCCTATAATTTTGATGCGTTTGAAGAGCAGCATCAGCAGCTTTTAAAGGAATATAGAATTGGTAGATATGGAGGTAAAGCATTAGAAAATGACTCACAGTATTTGCAGCTTTTCCAAAACAATCCAGCTTTTCATGATTTTAAAGTAAGAAAAGATCAGTTGATAAATGCGAGTAAATTAACTTCAGATACTGATTGTGTTAAACCAAAATGTGATCCTCAAGTTGGAAATATAAACTTTGATCCTAAAGTCACTGATCAGAATAGGCAGAATGTTTCAGATGGTCTTGATGTTAAAACTGAACACCTTTCTGCACATTTCTCTCAAGATTCCGCTAAACAGTCTGATATGATTGCTATGGTCTCCTCAACAATTTCTTCGAGCAGTCAGTCATCACATACAGCATCTCATCCAATGGTTGCTTCCACATGGGGTTCAAGTAGCCACTACTACTCTCAGTGGAACCAAAGAGAGTGTGCAAGTGTGCAAGAAAGGTCAAAACTACCAACTGCAAATGCTTCCAGTGCACTTAATTACATGAAAACACCTGTGAAAGGTAAGCGTGGAAGAAAGCCTAAAGATAAATCAGTACCAAAACTAGGAAACATAGAAAAGTCACTGTCTGATGCAAAAAACTTTGTATCTGTGAAAAGCTTGATGGAAAGCAGTACCATGCAGTTATCTAAAGCTGATTCTGTACAACATGCTGCTACCACTAGTTTACAGTCAGGTAGAGAACCAGCAGTTAATACAGATCCAATGAACACACAAGAAATTAACTCCACGAAAGTTAATATAGAAGGGTCAGAGTCATTGGAAGTTGCTTCAGAAGGCAATAGATTACCTGAAGATTCAGGAATTGGTATGGAAATTGATGATGATAAACTCATGCCATTGCCCGACAGTATAACACCAGAGAAAGTATCTAAAATCAAGGAACAGATTCATAATTTGAAGATGATGGTGACTAGAGATCCTGATGTGGAAGTCCATGATAGGCTTGCTGCCAACAGAGTGATAGAGGTTCCAAAGTGTACTTGTCTTGGTCCAAATGGTAAGTGGTTTCTACTAATGGGACAAAATTTCATTGAACGGAACTGGAAAATAAGCACCAGATAAAGTGTTTTTTCAGCCAGAAAGTACTAATATTTTTTTTTCACAAAAACATACAGTGTGATACTGATTAGAAGCACCTTGCCGGGGCACTTCTAATGAGTACCCACAATTTATACTTTTGGGGACAAGTAAGGACAATATTGTCCCTCTCGTCTGGAGCTAAGCTCCTTGCTGGGTTTTGGGAGTGGTTGCTTCAGCATCCAACCTCATATTTAAAGGGAAACACAAGGTGGATAAAGACTGCATTGAGAGAGCTGAAAAATCTTCATTTTGATGTAAATTTGATCAAAATCAGATGCAAAAGTAATGAAGTTAAAAACATTTCAAGAGCAGTACAAAACCATTATCAAAGGTGCCACCATTTTTAATATTTAATGAGGTTCTAAACATTTTAAAATATTAAATAAAATATTTCTTCTGGTGGAAATTAATGCACTTATTAAACAAAATCCATAAATGCCTAGAGAAGAAGTTATTAGCTCATCTGAGCATGAAGTGCTCAAGGTGAGCTATTGTGATTGGTCAATGTCAGTCGTGTGTCCTTTGTCATGCACAATGTCGTGGCATCAACGATTTGCTTTAAAAGCCTGCTCCTCCTACACCCCTGGGCCAATTGACTCAAAACAGGAGGCATCGGGGCGACTTGTAGATCAAAAATAGATAAAATCGTTCCTATCAGAAAGCCAGGATGGTGGCCATCTTGAAAATCTATTTTTAGCTTCTCCTAAACCAAGAGGCCAATTGACTCAATACTTGGTAGGAAGCATAGGGGTGACTTGTAGATCATAAATAGGTAAAATTGTTTCGATCCGAAATTCAAGATGGCTGCTGTGGCAGCCATCTAGAAAATCTATCTTTCACTTCTTCTCCTGAACCGAAAGTCAGATTGACTTGCCAAGGAAGCATCGGATTGACTTGTAGATCAAAAATAGCTAAAATCCTTCTGATCCGAAATCCAACGTGGTCGCCATCTTGAAAATCTATTTTTCCCATCTCTGAACCAAAAGGCCAACTGACTCGATACTTGGAGGAAGCATCATGGTGACTTGTAGATCAAAAGTAGCTAAAATCATTCCTATTGGAAATCCAGGATTGCCGCAGTGACGATCATCTTGAAAATCTATTTTTCGCTTCTTCTCCTGAACCAAAAGGCCAATTGACTTGAAACTTGGTAGGAAGCATTAGGGTGACTTTTAGATAAAAAAATAGCTAAAATTGTTCCGATCAGAAATTCAAGATGGCCGCCTTAGCCGCCATCTTTGAAAATCTATTTTTCGCTTCTCCTGAACCGAAAGGCCAATTGACGAAACTTAGCTGGAAGCATCAGGGTGACTTGTAAATCAAAAATAGCTAAAATTGTATCAGTTGGAAATCCAAGATGGCTGCCATCTTGAATATCTATATTTTGCTCTGAAATGCCAACTGACGAAACTTGGTAGGAAGCATCGGGAGAACTTGTACATCAGAAATAGCTAAAATTGTTCCGATTGGAAATCCAAGACGGCCACCATGTTTAAAATCTATTTTTAGCTTCTCCTGAACTAAAAGGCCAATTTACATGAAACTTGGTAGGAAGCATCGGGGCTTCGACTTGTAGATAAAAAAGCTAAAATTGTTCCGATGGGAAATGCAAGATGGCCATCACAGCCACCATCTTGAAAATCTATTTTTCTCTTCTTCCTCTGAAACAGAAGGCCGATTGTCTAGAAACTTGATTGGAAGCATCGGGGTGACTAGTAGATCAAAATAGTAGATCAAAATACCTAAAATCTTAAATGCAAATGCAGCCACCATCTTGAAAATCTATTTTTCTCTTCTTCCTCTGAAACAGAAGGCCGATTGTCTAGAAACTTGATTGGAAGCATCGGGGTGACTAGTAGATCAAAATAGTAGATCAAAATACCTAAAATCTTAATCATTCTGATCGGAAATACAAGATGGCTGCCATTGCCATCTTCTTCTCCTGAACCGAAAGGCCATCTGACTCCAAACTTGGTAGGAAGCATCAGGGTGACTTGTAAATAAAAAAGAGCTAAAATCGGTCCGATCAGAAATCCAAGATGGTGTCATGGCCGCTGTCTTGGAAATCTGTTTTGCACTTCTCCTGAACAGAAAGGCCAAATTATCTGGTAATCAGGTGAGCAGTACAGGGCCATCTTGGCCCTCTTGTGTATATAGAAATACAGATGATAAATATTTTTGCAAATCTTATTTAGGTTTTGCATATATAATTAAGGCTTTGTTGTGTCATAAAGCCTCCTTATATATTTAAAATGGTGGCTCCCATAAGAGCAGTTTACTGTACTTATCTTCCAGCATTACGAAAAACACGCCTATTAAAAATTTTGAAAATTTCACCACCAAAAATGGAAAGGTTTCAGGTAAAAAATTTTCATATTTTTTATTTTTCTGCTCAAAACATAGATTGTGGATACTGGTTAGAAATGCCTTTGCCAGGCAGTTCTAATGAGTACCCACAATCTATGTTTTTGAGCAGAAATAAGAAAAATAATGTATACCCAGTAAACCCCAGTTTTACTATATAAAAGTAAGGTTTAAGGGGGTCAAAATTATATAGGTATGTTTTCGTGATGGCCTTGATAAATTGCTTATTTTTTGTCTGATTTTGATCAAATTTGCATCAAAATGCATAGCTTGTTGAGATCTTGCATCTCGGATACATTCATCACCAACATTGCTTTTTCCTTTAGCATACTGAATTTCAATAACCCCTGTTTGCTGCTAGCTAATATTGGATGTATAACACCTTCTAGGATGTACTGGAATACATATTCTGAAAATGTCCTAAAATTTTGTATATCAAAGTTTCAGACAAAATGGCTATGCAAACAATGTAGACCCATATCAGACTACTTCTGAAGGAACTCTTAATGTTTGCCATGCCACGAAGTATTTTAGAAACAACTGCATGAAAAAGCAAACATTTGGCCAAAAAAATGAAAAAGTATGGAATAAAATGTTTAAAATTTTAGGAAATTTAGGGTTACTGTACTGTTTTTCACCAGTTCGGATGCTTTATTTTATGGCAGTCTAGTTTTGAACTTGATAAAAAGCGACTGTAGGTCTGAAAGCATACCCATATTAAAGTCTTGGTCAGTGAGACCTTATCCTCAACAGAAGCTGGACTCCATAGCTCAGTTGGTAGCACATTTTACTGCAAATCCAGGTGTCTCAATTGAATCCCATCTTGGACACATAGTATCTGTGGGGTCATCCCTTTCGGCTGGTTCAGGAAAATCAGTTGTCAGTTACTGGCAAAAGTATGTCTACACAACAACCTCTTTATAACACGGTTCGCTATAACATGGTATTGGATATAACACGGATCCCAAAAATGTATAGATTATATTGAAAAATGACCATAAATGGTCATTTTTCAATATTATCTATACATTTTTGTTCGGATAAAACACGCTTGTTTAACTAACACGTTTTACGCTATGGACCGCTACAATAGTGTTATAAAGAGGTTGTGGTGTACTTAGTACTAGTTAACAAGTTAACTGCTTAGAGGACTAAGCCTGCCCAGGAAAAGTGTGAGCAGGTTAACTGACCGAATTGACGCTACCACTGCAGCGTTGACTGAGCTGCAAAACTCCAAACCAAACAAAAGCAAACTGTATTTAGGGCTATGTATACTGAGTTAAATGTAATAGAAAGAGAAGACACTAACTAGATGATAGGATCTTTGATTCATAGCTCCAGATAAGAGGGGTTATCCAGGATCTTTGATTCATAGCTCCAGATAAGAGGGGTTATCCACATAATATTTTATTTCTCCACAAAAACGTATGTTATGGGTACTCATTAGAAGCACCTCACTGAGGCACTTTTAATGAATACCCACAACATATGGTTTTGTGGAGAAATAAGAAAATTACCTGTACTTTTTGGATGAAAAAAGTGCCTTATGTTTGATTCACATCTGAGAAACTCTCTCTTTTCCTCATGACAGTGCTCATTCTGTATGTGTACTATATTTCAGGATATTTCAGTGAATCTGTGGAGGGACCTTACTACACCCACCTTGGAGCAGCAAGGAGCGTGAAAGCTATCCGAGAAATACTGGAGAAAAGGTGAGAAGTACACTCGTAGCTGAGACACTTTTTTTTTTTCAACCAAAACTGTAGGCTAGTTTTCTTATATCTGCACAAAAACATATGTTGTGGGTACCCATTACAAGTGCCTCTCAGAGGCACTACTAATGAATACCCACAACATACAGTTTCGTGCAGATATAAGAAAAGTATTCACCTGATACCCTCTCTTATCTGGACCTGACAATACAAGGATGGTTGCTAAAGAGAATTTGAAAGAAAAATATTTTTTTATGGGAGATAGCTGTTGACATTTGGTTGTTATTAGTCACTTCCTTTCTAACTTTGGTCAATATTAATTACCTTCCTGTCCAAAGGCAGGTTGTATATGCAATGATAAGGAAGACTGGGTTTGGTTGCGAGTAGACCATTTAATCCTGAAAAGCTTAAGCATGTAAAAAAGCATTAATAAGACATGAAAACATACCTGTAAACTGTATCTTATGTCCCATAAAGAGCCAAAAGATCTCCAAAAGACCCATTTCTCCATGAAAACACGCTGTGACATCATAATTGTAGATAAGACGAGAATCCAGAGAAGTACTTTTCTTATTACTTCATGAAGACCTGTTGTGGATACTTATTGGAATCATCTTATTTAGGCAGTTCTAGTGAGTACCTACATGTTTACATGGAGAAGTAAAAAAAATATTTTTTGGTTAAAAAAAAAAAAAAAAGCATGTCTTATCCAGAGGACTTGTTAAGGAGGAGTATCAGGTGATAATTCTGGGATAATTTTTCTTATTTCTCCATAAAAATATATGTTGTGGGTATTCATTAGAATCGCCTTGCTGATGCGCTTCTAATGAGTACCCACAACATATGTTTTTATGGAGAACTGGAGAAAATTATCCCAGAATTATCATCAAATACTCCTTATCAAGTCCCCTGGTCTTATCTAGAGCTATCTTGCATACCTCTAGATAAGGCTTCATTTTCTGTAACTAAAAAGTAGCTGGTAATTTTTGTTTATTTCTCCATGAAAATATCAGACACATTATGTGTACTGGGTGGATGATGGGTTACAGTAACACAGAAAGGAAACTACATACAATCATACACAGGTCAAGAATAAGGGAATATAAAGACCATAGCTCTTGATAGGGCGCTTTTTAACTTCATAATACATTAACCTATAGATAATGTGCTATTCTATTCTGTTTTCACACCTTCCACAGAAAAAACAACCTTTCAGTCGTTAATTAAAGTCTTAAACCAGAAGGTCCCTTTGGCAGTTACCTGTGTGACGTAACTCTTCCCGCTCAATTGACCACGTGTCAGTTTCTTTTCTGTGGACAAAGAAATTCAACAAGGATTATTTTGCCTGTGATAGAAATTTGGATTATTTCTTTCCTCACGGATAAATTTATGTATCCTTGTGTTTCTTTTGTTTATTTATCACTCCTTTCACTTTCTGTGTTATTATTTAAAATTTTCAATTTTCGATTTCATGTATTTTTGACTGGTTTTTTTTTTTTTTTTTTCCACATGCGTTTTGGCGACTCTCGCTTTTCGGCACAACGCTCGTGCGCGATCGGTTCGATAGTCGTGTTTATATATGCAGAATATTTTTGTTCTTTTCGTTCCAGGTTATTCAGCAATTACGATATGTTTTTTCCTGGACTTTTGTTTGCAGAGATCTTCAGTTGGCTAAAGATTCTCATGGTGGAGAAGCTGATTGTAAAGAACTTGTCAACCCTTGATGGGTTATAAGACAATTCTTTACTGATGGGAGCCCCACCCCATATGGCTATACTGCCGGGGTAAGACCCATGAAGGTGGCATCTTTGGGTACTTAGTATCCTATAAAGTCTAAGTCCACCAGTCACCAGTCACCAGTCACCAGTCATCCAGTCACCAGTCACCAGTCACCAGTCAACCAGGCTCCAGTCAATCAGCTTCACCAGTCACCAGTCAATCAGGTGCCAGTCAACCAGGCACCAGTCACCAGTCATCCAGGTGCCAGTCAACCAGGCACCAGTCACCAGTCACCAGTCACCCAGTCACCAGTCACCCAGTCACCAGTCACCAGTCACCCAGTCACCAGTCACCAGTCAACTAGTCTCCAGTCAATAATTTAATTATTTTCTGGAAAGACTTAGTTTCTGACATATTTCACCGGACAAAATAGTCACGTATACTAACTTCCGGTCATTATGTCTAATTATTAAAAAAAAAAAAAAAAAAAAAAAAAAATTTTCACTGGGCAAAGTATCAGTAATATTTCTGATACTTATACCCGGTCATATTATTATATTATTTCTGATTTTTCACCAGGCAAACTTTTACAGAAAGTGTCTGGTCAATTTTTGCCTAATAATTAATTATCTTCGGGAAAAAGTTTCGAATACTTGTGCCCGCTCAGTTTTCATATATAATCTCCCTTTTTCATCGGACTAGAGTTACGAATACTACTATCCGATCAATATTTTAAATTAACTTATGTTTTATCTCTTTTATCCGCTAGAAAGAGTTAAACTTCCGACTATAACAAAATTCTTACCGGGCAGCAGTTCGTAGACTAGTGCCAGGTCATTCAAATGATGTTTTATTTCTTTAATTCGCTAGAAAGCGTTTAAATTCCGGCTCTAACGAAAATTTCATCGGGAGGCACTTCGTAGAGTAGTGCCAGGTCATTCTAACGAAATTCCACCGGGCAGTAGTTTCGTAGACTTTGTGTCGGATTACTAGTGTGCGAGTAGTAGTCACTAGTACTTGCTCAACATATATTCACATATAACCACTATAGACATGTATAGTCTTGGATTATAGGTTATTGAATGACAGCGATGGGTTCTAATACCTAGTAGCCATTTATATTGTTGAATTCTGTCCAGTCACTTTTGAACTTGACTTAAATTCTATATATATATTTATTATTGAAAATGAATTAAGAATTATCGGTTACGATCAAATTCGCAATTCATTCACTAAGTGTAGAAGATACTTCCAGCTATAATTATATCTCTTTTATTCGCTACAAAGAGATTAACTTCTTACATATTCACCTTATTCGGCTCTAGGGCAAAGGTGAACTATAAAACTATCGTTATTTATAAGAAGAAAAATATACACGAAATATAAAAAAATTTTCTTCTTTCCTCCCCTGTTTTTCTTCTACATGCTCCGATATGTAATCAGCATGTAATCTAAGGAGTAAATTGACAAGAAAGTAGCAATCGATCTTTTCTACTTTCTATTAATTTTTCATTCTTAAGGTATCGGAAATTTACACCAACCAGATAAATAAATTAACAGTTTATTTATTTATTCGCTACCTCTCTAGATTACTACGATTTAAAATTCTAGTTGAGGTACATATTTTCCTTTTGCCTTTTCTACATGGAAAATAGTTGATCCGATAAGCTATTATTCTATTTTATACTATCTTTTGATTGATTATATTAGAGTCTAGGTCAGTCGTGCTCTGTCTAAACTCTGCTATAAAATAATAAATAAGAAAAAAATCTTATATTTAGGCATAGATATAATTCGATACGTTCTTTACTTTGCCTGTTTTATTTTTTCTTCTGGATCATTTAAGACTACGATAGCAATATACCAGATATTTTTGCCTCAGTAAGAATCTATTACGCTGAAGATTCTTCATATTGGAATAATAATTTTATTATGATTATAATTCTAGACCCAATTAATCCTCGTATATTATAGGTCTACTTTATCTTATTGAGGAATAGTTTTGCTTCGACTAGCTCTATACCTCTAATATTTTATTTATAACTAGAGTCCATGTCAATCAAAATTTTCTTGCACTTTGGTATTGACAATGGATACATATTTAGTAAAGGCATTAATTATTCAGTACGTGACAGATTATTATTGCCTAAATTAGATTTTATATACAATACTTTCCTTTTGATATTTTGTTTTATTGACTTTGTAACTATTCAGAAACTGCCAAAGTCAATCATTTCCTTCCTCTAAACTTACCGAAGCTCTAGATTATGTTGATATATATATTTTTGATATATGCTTAGAGGTTAATTAACGAGAGTTTACCTCATAATAGCAGATATTATTATAATTATATTAATCAATCTATAGTCTAGGCTTAGACAAAAGGGAAAACATCCTTAATTATTAGTATACGAGCCGGTAAAGAATTAAGACACTCTTAATTATCTCTTTACCCCTCCTTTATGTTTACATTCGTTAAAGGGATCATAGTAATTCTCGCTAAGAGTTCAAGTTCAGTTTGCGAATAATGCAAAGATTAATATCTTGATTTCCAGTCCGCATCAAAAATGGTCTATATATATAGATAAATATCTTTCCGAAACTGGATATTTATTTATTTTTCCACACAATAAGTCATTTCAAGATGTCGATGATTTTGAAATGCACTGCTTCAATTTATAATATAAAATATGTTTATATTAACTTCACAACTTAGTAAGTGCTGCACCTACGTTCCTGGTCAGATCTTACTTTTGTGATATGTTTTTGAACATACTGAAAGTTTTCTCCGATTATACATTCGGTAAATAAACTTTCGAGTAGTATTTATGCCTTTAAACATTCAGATTATTTGATAATTGTTGGAGATAGTATATTATTCCGATATTTATATATCTATCTTCATTATTTATCTTTCTCATCTTACTTTTAAATTAGATTGACCTTCTCGCTACGTTCCAGGTTTAAATCTAGCTAACATTGTGGAACAGTCATTTTTTTTTATTTCCTAAACAATATTTTAACATTTTTTCTCAGTATTCAGAGCATAACGACTTCATGAATACTTGAAAATAATTCAATTCTACGCTTGTTAAACTAAGCCTAAAACAAGCCCTAGTTTTTTAGAATGGATATTATCCTTCGATTCAGTTCATGGAGATACATCCTTTTAGATTCCATTATCTCTATTTCAATCATTCAAAATTCTAATGACTAAGTACTCCTTTTCTACGTACGAATACAGAATATCGAGTCACTGTTGCTGCATATTGGTTAAAGATTAAACAAATTTTATCTTAAACCTATATGACGTTAAATTAATTATTATCTCTTTCATATACATGTTTTTACCCTTCCGTCAGGGATCGCGGTAATAATATTATTACTCTCTATGGTTTACACATAGATCTCGAGAGTATATATATATGTATTTTCTTCCTGAACTCATTTGCGAGTACGTAATTTGATATTTCAGGAATTACCAATTATGCAGACATAGATTTTATTTTATTAATATTCAATTCTAAAAAAATTTGATTGAATGTTTATCTATAAAATTTCCGGGCAGTAATTTTATAGAGAGTTATATGTTTAATAATTCCTTGCTTAAATAATAGTTACGTTTAACCTATGATTTATAGCGGGAATTTTGTTCAGTAGTATAATTTTTATTTAGTATTAATATATTTCTTACTATTCTTAAATATGCGTATAGAATAGTAATACTATCTCTTAACTTTTAAATTAAGTGTTTTTTGAGATTAATAATCAGTATTATTGTATAATCTTTCTTCAGAGATTATCACACTATTACTTTTTCTCTGAGTCCTTCTCTTTTTATGAACATTTTGATTCGTATCAAAGTGGATTTTTAACATTTCTTGATTTCCATGATTATTTACTCAGGAGTACTTTTCATGGCAATCTTCTGGTATAGAAAGATTCTATCCAGCTTATTTATTATTGTTTAATCTTATCAATACGGTAAGATTTAGCCAAACTATGACCGTCATACAGTTTGTTGCGATCAACCTTATTCTTATCTCTCTTATTCTCTGTCAAACTCTTTAGTTATGATGTTGACAGTTTATTCTTTATTTTTTGTCAGGACATCAAACGCTTTTATATGTCTATGACAAAACTAATTATCAATGGTTTCGGTTGTTTTTTCTTCCCAGCAGTTATATGCAAACTCTGTATTATTTTATTGCTTGACTAAAAATTCGTTATACAATTAGTCTAGCAATAGTTTTAACCATTATGTTTGTCTATACTTTTTTCTTCTGATGGATAACTTAGTTATAGTTAAGTTAACTCCATCTACTTTTATTATCTCCCCTTCTTTAATTTGATCAAGGGAAATAATTACACATTATGGTTATTTTAAGTCTGTGTCTGTTCATCGGAAACTGTCCTGTCGCTCCAATTAACAGAATTTAATTAGTTTATAATTCTAATAGCTTAGACTATTACAATTACATAGCTTCACATATCTAGAATTTTATCCAAAATATCTACATATGTCAGTTATCTATAGGAAACTCCACCGAGTAGACTTTTCCTTATTTATTCAAGATCCTACATAGACTACTTACAGTGTATGGTCTTGGCCTTTTGTTTTACAAATTTTGTTTTCAAAATTTTCTATATTCCTAGCTTACGTTGCGATGGAATATTTATGTTATGTCTCAGTGACTCCCTTTTCTTTTTGAAGCCAATTGTTGTTTCCCAAAAAGAAAAAAAGAGGGGGGGGGGGGGCCAATGTTAGGTCTCTGAGACTTAAGAACTGGCTTCCTCTAGAGTCTACTAATATATATAAGGTTGTTAGATCATAACACCTTAAAGCTATTTTGTGAATCTAGACCATTCTTTCTATTAAATATAGAATTAGAATGTATCTGATTCCTTTGAGTTTCCTGAGTCTTAACCAGAAGTGGTGAGATATTATTGGTGTTAGAATTAGGAGAGCACCTCCCTCCTATTCTGCAAATTCTAGCACATTATCTATAGGTTAATGTATTATGAAGTTAAAATGAAGTTTTTTAAAAGTAAAACATATTTTAACGAGTAATACTTAACCTATAGATAATCAATTATCTCCCTCCGCCCACCCTCGCTTATCTCTCCTAATTGTGTCTATTGTTTTACACATAAAAGAAACTGACACGTGGTCAATTGAGCGGGAAGAGTTACGTCACACAGGTAACTGCCTAAGGGACCTTCTGGTTTAAGACTTTAATTAACGACTGAAAGGTCGTTTTTTCTGTGGAAGGTGTGAAAACAGAATAGAATAGCACATTATCTATAGGTTAAGTATTACTCGTTAAAATATGTTTTACTTTTAAAAAACTTCATTTTTCAACCGAGACGTAGCAGTATTTTTCTCATTTCTCGACAAAAACATATGTTGTGGGTACTCATTAGAAGCGCCTCACAACATATGTTTTCGTCGAGAAATTAGAAAACTATTTGCCTGATACCTTCTCTTATCTAGACCTATGAAAGACCATTTTTGCATCAAACCATATCTTAACCCTTGTTCTGCTGAAGCCGGGTATACCTTGCCTTTGCAAACAGTTTAGATCCAGATCAGTTGGCTTCTGAAGAAGCCAACTGATCTGGATCTGCACTGTTTGCCATTTAGTATGTGAATTTGTAGCAACAATCCAGATTAAGTAATCTGATTGGCTGTAAATTAGAAGTGGGCGTGGCATCTTAATTTATTCAGCAGGATAAGGGTTAAGGATACTCAAAGAACAGACCCTTTCGGGCGGCTCTAATGAGGACCCACAATCTTTTTTTCAGTGCAAATAGAAGAAAATAAAAACATCTTAATTATCACCACAATTATACCTTACCTCGAGCTATGGTGATGTGCAGAGGAATTGTTGAGCATTTGATGACAGTTCTCAGATAATTTGTCTTTCTTCTCTATAAAAACATACGTTGTGGGTACTCATTAAAAGTGCCAAGGTTCTGAAATGGATTCTTCTGTCACAAAATTTGGGAAGAAACACTCTTCCAAACATGGGTCCATAGCTCCAAATAGGGTGCTTTTTTTTTTCAGTCAAAAAGTACCAATATTTTACTTATTTCTCCATGAAAATATATGTTGTGGTACTCATTAGAAGTGCCTCATTCAGGCACTTCTAATGATCACCCACAACATGTTTTCATGCATAGAGAAATGTTTTCATAGAGAAATACAAAAATATTACGTTGATACCCCTTCTTCTTTGGAATTATGATGGATCTTTTAGTCAGGTATCAAAGAGAACTATAAAGGGTGTAGATATTGACAAGATGACTCGTTACAAGCCATGTTACCTGGATCTACACTGTTGGCCTTTCAGAGCCTGACAAATCTATTGCCAGGCTGTCCAGGACAACTGCAGATTTTTGGGCTGGGCAGCTTGCAAATTCATTGATTATCCACTGTGCGACTACTTCTGTACTTACAACAATATTTTAAAATGAAACTGTCTTACAGAACTGGCACGACAGGCAAAGCTATTCGTATAGAAAAGGTACGATATACAGGCAAAGAAGGAAAGAGCTCACAAGGATGTCCAATAGCCAAGTGGGTAAGTTCTTATTGAAATGTCTATGCTTTAGGAAAACCTGGAGGTCTTTACACAGACTCTTTCTTGTACTTGTTTTAATTGCTGCTCATGAATAAACCTTAGAATAAGCAGTATAGACACACATCAGGCTACTCAGTAGTGATGACAGGGGATAGTTCATGCTGAGTGAACCAGAAACAAATAATTACTTGCTATTCTGTGTTTATATTTTAATTTCTATATTTTGAATGAATCACATGAAACCATTGTTCATGCATAGAGCTGTGGTACGGTCCATCTAGAAAAACTAATATAGGCACATATATTTTTAGGCAAACTTGAATTTACCAAAATACTCATCTGAATACCACTTTGCTCAAATGTACTAGGAGTTTGTTGTTGTTTTTTTTGAGAAAATCTGCAGTCATTCTCCTGAAAAACTTTCCCTAGGGAGGTAGTTGTCACAAATCTACGATTAACATAAAAAATATTGTGAAAAATCTGGGCCCAGTTGGTCAAAACTAACGATATCGTTAGTTAACATATCGTTAAATCTTTGATCATTAAATACGGACTATATGCTAATATGTTTGCTGAAAAAATGTGAGTATACCTGTGAATTAGATATTGTACTTACTAGAACATTTAACATTTTGACCACTAACGAGCTCGTTAAGCTAATGATGCTTTGAACAACTGGACTCAGTTTTATAAAGAAAAAAATAATGACTTTTATTGTTGCACACTAGAGCCTTCATTATCATGCTTTCATATTTCCCCACATAAATATATGTTGTGGGTGCTCGTTAGAAGTGAGAACAGTAATGTGTGTAGAAGCACCTTGCTGAGGCATGTCTAAACAGAACAATAATATATATATTTTTATAGAGAAATAAGAAAAATATCAGGGCCCAGTTGTTCAAAGCATCGTTAGCTTAACAAGCTTGTTAAGGGTCAATTTGTTAACTGTTTTAGCGGATTCAATAGACAATATTCTGATATTTTTTGCTGAAAAAATGTGAGTAGCTTTTGCACTCACATTTTTACAGCAAAAAATTTCAGCATATTTACGTATCACTCTATGTAAATTTTAACGAATCGTTAACTAACGATGTCATTAGCTTTGAACAACTTGGGCCCAGTAATTTATAGAAAAAAGTTTCTTATCTTGAGCTAAGTTAAAGTTGTTTTTTTTTAATCAGATAATCAGAAGATCCGGTCCGGATGAGAAGTACTTGTGTGTTGTACGACATCGTGCTGGACATTCCTGTGAGACAGCCTGGTTAATGATATGTCTGGTGGCATGGGAAGGAGTTCCTAGTGAGCAGGCAGATGACCTCTATGAATACCTCTGTAATACCTTGCCCAGGAATGGATTCGAGACAGAGAGGAGATGTGGTACAAACGACAGGTATATAAATCTTTAATTCTTCCAAAATAGACTGCTTAGAGACTTAGGCCTGCCCAGGAAAAGTGTGGTTAGGTAAACTGACTAACATGACCTTAGTAGTGTTGACTGGGCCATGAAACTCCTAGATTTTGACTTGTTATTGCTCTTCAAGTAGAGAGGCAAAAGTGAGTGAAAACTTAAACATCATAATTTTGACCCTTGTGTCAAATCGTTGACCTTTATAGGTGAGCATTGCTAGCCATGTTAAATCAGTGAAATAAAATTTTGAGCTTAATTTCAGAGATAAATAGAATTAAATATTTTTTACCTTTTCTTCAGCTCAGTTTGAAATCAAGAATATACCGTATGGTTCACCTTATCTACTTATTGTACTTGCCCTAAAATTTGAAATAGTCCTTTCTCCTATCTGCTGATGTGTCTAAAATATTGCTGTATATATGACTGTAGACCCTGATCAGATGCCGCATTCTGGGTCTACACTGTTTTCAAATGCCTGCCTATCCCAATACTTAAGGTTATTTATTATGGTAGTTTCTATTTCCTCTCATTGCATCATTTGTCTTAATGCTTAGCACTCAGCAGACACTATTTTGAAATAGTTTTTTGATTTATACCAGAAAACAAAATTTGACATTTCATGCAAATTGTCTCCTGTTTTCTGCAAAAAAAGTAAGAAAAATATCACCAATTTGTGGTCTGCTGAATTTTTTCAGAGAGTTGTAAAGGATGATATGAGCTGGGCTATGTAAACAGCGAAGGCCCAGATCAGTCCACTCATCTGTGCAGTCTGAGCTGGGCCTTCCCTGTCCACTAACAGAATCATTGGATACTACAGGATGTAGGAATGGACATAGGTCTAGATAAGAGCGAGTATCGGGTAAATAGTTTTCTTATTACTCGAGGAAAACATATGTTGTGGGTACTCATTAGAAGCGCCTCAGTGAGGCGCTTCTAATGAGTACCCACAACATATGTTTTCGTCGAGAAATTAGAAAAATATAGATACTTTTTGGTGGAAAAAAGCGCCTTATCAAGAGCTATGAATGGAGAAACAGAGAATGGAGAAAGGCCCGAATGATATTTGCACATGCATATGATGATCTGAAATCTTTTTCACTTCATGCAGGCCTCGGTGGCTCAGTTGGATGCGCCGTCCGACTGGAGACCAGGAGGTCGCGGGTTCAACCCCCGCCGAGGTCGGCAACATTCTTTCGTGGAGATTGATCATGAAATATTTTCTACGGTCATTCTCTCCCTTCCGCTGATTCAAGAAGGGCAGTTGTCAGTTTCTGGCGAAAGAATGTGCACAATACAGGTTAACCGCTTAGAGGACTAAGCCTGCCCAGTAAACGTGTGGTTAGGTAAACTGACCGCGCTCGACATGACCCCATTGGGTTGACTGGGCCGTAAAACCTCAACACAAACAAACACTTCATGCAGCTGTTTGTTTGTCACACTACTTGTTTGTATTTTATAGGAAGACCTGTGCTTGTCAAGGAGCAGACTTAATGAAGAGAGGGGCTTCTTTTTCCTTTGGCTGCTCTTGGTCTATGTACTTCAATGGCTGTAAATTTGCTCGCAGTAGAGAGGCTCGCAAGTTCAAGTTGAAAGATACATCCAAGGTATGCTATCTGTTGATATAGCTCCAGATAAAAGGGGTATCCAGAAATTGGTTTCTCTTATTTTCCAGGAAAATGTATGTTGTGGTTAAGAAGTATCTCCCCTCAGCCAGTACAAAAACCTTTCTGACATCTCGAAAACATGCCTATATAATGTAAAACTGTGATTTACAGGGGTATACATTATTTTTCTTATTTCTGCTCAAAAACATAGATTGTGGGTACTTGTTAGAACTGCCTGGCTGAGGTAGTTCTAACAAGTACCCACAATCTATGTTTTGAGCAGAAATATGAAAAATATCAGAATTTTTATCTGAAAATTTTCATTTTTTGGTGGTAGAGTTTTCAGTATATTTGAATAGGCTTGTTTTTGTAATGGTTACTTTTAATGATTACCCATAACATGTTTTCTTTGTGGAGAAAGAAAATTATCAGGGCCCAGTTGTTCAAAGCTAACGACGTCGTTAGTTAACGATTCGTTAAAATTTTCATTGAGTGATACGCAAATATGCTGAAATTTTTTGCTGAAAAAATGTGAGTAGCTTTTGCAGTGCAAAAGCTACTCACATTTTTTCAGCAAAAAATATCAGAATAGTGTATATTGAATCCGCTAAAACAGTTAACGAAATGACCCTTAACGAGCTCGTTAAGCTAACGACGCTTTGAACAACTGGGCCCAGTACTTTGTTAAAAAGAAAGTGCCTTATCTGGAGCTATGGGGGATATTAATGTTTATTTTAAAGAATTTTTTTATTCTTGCTAAAAAATGTAAACTGTCCTTTCTGTGTGACCGAAAAATTAGCTTCTTTCTGGCTGGAATATAATTAGCTCCTCTGTCTGAATCAGTTAACAGCATAAACAAATTTCATTCCTATATATTGGGAAGTAGTAAAGGTAATGAAAGTTTTGAGACATTATGTATGACATTATGGGATCGATTTGCTTGAAAAGCAATAAATTTTATGTGATTACCATTATTTTTTTTTATTTATTTTATTATTATTATTTTTTTTTTTTTTTTTTGTTTATGGGAGTTTAATAAAATGTGGGTTATGGTTCAGAAGTAAACCACATTTTATGTTATTTGACATACATACTATGATGTGTTTACATGCAGTCCTGCACAGTATTCAGAAAATGGTATGTCAGCAAGAGTAAAAGAGGAATACATAGTATGATATAGTGTAGATCAGAGGAGTTGTTAGGGAGGAGTATTTGATGATAATTTTGGGATTTTTTTCTCCAATTCTCCATAAAAACCTGTGTTGTGGGTACCCATTAGAAGCGCCTCGGTGAGGCGCTTCTTATGGGTACCCACAACATAGGTTTTTATGGAGAAATAAGAAAAGTTATCCCTAAATTATCATAAATACTCCTCCTTTACTCCTGCTGACATCTCAAGCTATAATTTACTGTATGTTCTGGTCTTCAGGAAACCATTTTAGAAGACAAACTTCAAGATCTTGCCACCCATGTGGGACCTCTCTATAAAAAGATGGCTCCTGATGCTCATCATAACCAGGTATTATTGCTTTATTGAGATTTCCCAGACTGTCCCATAAAAGGGACGTGCAGATAAATATTTTCTTCTGGTCCTTCATGAAAATATGTGTTGTTGGTACTCATTGGGAACACCTCAGTAAGGGGATTCCAATATAATTACCCACAGCATACATGGAACCTTTATAAGACATTTTCAGCTATAAGACACTTTAAAGGTGGACCCCAAAGTTGTTGTATCCAAAGATGTATAGATTGTATCGAAAAATGACCATTGATTGTCTCTGTACACATAGCAAAGACATACAGTAAATGTTCTATAATTTTGAACACTTTATTCCATACTTTTTTTACCTAGATTTTGCTGTTTATGCAGATGTTTCTTAAAATACTTGTGGAATGGCAAACACTGTTTGCATATGCCATTTTGTCAGAAATTTTGGTTATGAAAATTTAGGATTTTAAATGTAATGTGTGGTCTTGCTCACATGGCAAAGAACATAATGCACATTATGTCCAACTAAGACTTAGTAGTTTTTGTACAAACAGAGCTAGTGAAGTTAATGAAACTGTGCTAATAAAACATTGAACTATTGCTAAATCCAAAGACCAAAGTACATGTTTAGTTACCCTAAATCTAAGGACACCCAGAGAACTTAAGGAGGAGTAGTTTATAATTTTGGGATAATTTTCTCCAGTTTTTCATAAAAAATATGTTGTGGGTACTCATGCCCAGCTGAGGCACTTCTAATGAGTACCCACATGTTTTCATGGAGAAATTATCACCAAACTACTCCTCCTTAACAAGTCCTCAGGACACCTTAACTTGTTACCATACTTTCTCTAACATTTGAGCACTTCAGTTTTACTACTATTTTACTTTGTAAACAGTGTTACACCAGATACAAGCTGTCTTACGCTGTTCTACACCACTGTGCTTTTTCCACTTGGCATTTTATTCTGAATTGAAAAGTTGACAGTATCTTATCAGGAACTATTTAGCTTTTCTTTACCTGGGCCCAGTTGTTCAAAGCGTCGTTAGCTTAACGAGCTCGTTAAGGGTCATTTCGTTAACTGTTTTAGCAGATTCAATATACAAAATTCTGATATTTTTTGCTGAAAAAATGTGAGTAGCTTTTGCACTGCAAAAGCTGCAAAAGCTACTCACATTTTTTCAGCAAAAAATTTCTGTATATTTGCGTATCACTTGATGTAAATTTTAACGAATCGTTAACTAACGATGTCGTTAGCTTTGAACAACTGGGCCCTGTGCGTTGCTTTCATATACAGTAAAATTCCACTTTTAAGACCTTTGGTACAGCCTAAAAGTGGTATTAGTGGGATGGTCTTAATATTGAATACAGAATGATAAGAAAAATCCCATTTGGGACTAGCAAAAGCTGGTCTCAGTAGCCAAGTGGTCTTATTCTTGTGATACTAATAGTCGGATTTTATTGTATTTACTGTAAAATTAACTTTACAGCAAAAAATGGGTCAGACCTATGCAATTTTTAAAGTAAACTGGATTTTTGATATTTTTTTAGTAAATATTTTTGGCTGTTCTTCACTGATTTTACATTATTGATGTACGATAAGAATACAGCAAAATTCTGCCATTAAGACCCCTTGAAATAAGACCACTCCGCTAATCGTATTCAAATTTACTGAAAATTTTACCACCAAAAAATGAGAATTTTCAGATAAAAATTCTGATATTTTTCATATTTCTGCTCAAAACATAGATTGTGGGTACTCGTTAGAACCGCCTCAGCAATCTGTGTTTTTGAGCAGAAATAAGAAAAATAATGTATACCCCTGTAAACCCCAGTTTTACTATATAAAAATGGGATTTAAGGGGGTCAACATTATATAGGCATGTTTTCGTGATATAAGAGCAGCTTTTACCAGTCACAAATGGTTATTTCTAATAATTCTATACTCAATATTAAGACTGCCCCACTAATAAGACCCTTTTAGGCAGTCCCATAGGTGGTCTTAATAGCAGAATTTTAACTGTATCATGAAAATTTCAGAAATTTTGAACAAGTGGAACTTGTTGATAAACTGCAACCCAATTTCCTACCTTTTCAGTTTTTGCATACTTTACAGCCATTTTCACTATGGGAAAAATGGAAATTGTCACTGCTAAACAGAACAAAACTTATGGAGGATAGGTAGTTACAAAAAAAGTTTTTGAATCATGACAAAGGTTTGCAAATTTACTCCCAAGTTAAGTGTCACGCAAAAAAAAAAAAAACAAAAAAAAAACTGACTGTCTGAAAGATGTTGAAAGCAGAGTAGTTCCCACCTTTTCATGATTGTAAGAACTCTAAACAAGAAGGGATTTGTCCAATTTTAGGGATAGATTAGTCTGTTATAGATATTTATGAGTGAAATGTATAACTTTTCAGGCATATTATTCAACTAAGGCAGCTAAATGCAGACTTGGTAAAGAGAAAGGTGGGCCATTTTCTGGAGTGACTGCCTGTGTGGACTTCTGTGCTCATGCTCATAGGGACTGTCATAACATGCAAAATGGTAGCACAGTGGTATGTATATTTGTATATTTTTATTGATGTCTTTTATTTGCCAAAGATTGTATACCCACAAACAAACATGGCGTATTAAAATATAATGTGTGTGTGCTCCCGCGCATGCACGTGTGTGCCCATCAATCATCTGCAGGGAATTTAAAAGACTTTGACAGTTGTAAAGAAGAATGAAGCTTTTTGTAGAATGAGATAAACAGATAGGATCACGATAACAGTTTCAGGTTGAGGGGAATGGATACAACAGTGCAACAAGAAATATTTGCTCCCTTCTCATTGAGGGATATTCTTAAGAATTTGCTCCCTCTTTCTTTTACATTTGAAAAGTTTCAAATACTAAGAAGATAATAATTGTTCTTTCTACAAAAGTTGTGTTCATTTGCAAAAACACAATCTTTAGATGTAGCCATTCACATGTCTGATTGTTTGTCTGCATTCTAGCATGTCTCCAAGACCACTGATCTTCTGATAACCGAGGGCCACTTTTAGAGCCTTCACCTAATGGGGATCAAAATTTCAAGCAAACGATTATGATGAATCATCCAAAATGGTGAAAATTGAAAAAAAGTTTTCTCCAGAATTACAGGACAGATCTTAAGCAAACGTAGCAAAAGGGTAGCACCTCATCCAAGTATCTCTGATCTGACATCTGGTATGTCAGATAGCTATTACTAGGAAACAATGTTTATGCAGAGAATATTATCTTTTGAACTACTGATCTGGTTTCATGTTATGTTTCAGAAAGATTTGTATGATTAATAATGTGAAAAGGTCTTCCGACATGAAATCTCATCTCTGCTTAATATATCTTCTAATAATATTTACCAAAGCTCCAGATAAGATATCCTTTTTTCAGCAAAATTTTTTTGGGAGTTTTCTTATTTCATCATGAAAATATATCGAGGGTTGAGCGCAAGACTATGGTAACTCAAACATATTTTTGAAACCCTTGTTTAGGGGCAACTTGGACCCCTTTGTAAACAATGCAAATTTAGGTGCCATTGCTAATACGAGCAATGGCACCTAAATTTTCATTGTTTACAAAAAGAAATGTTGTAATCTTCATAACGCCTTCATGGTGAGGAGATTAGGTTTGGGGAAAAACAACCATCTGACTTACGCCAGTCTTGCGCTCAACCCTCGAATTATGTTGTGGTATTCATTAGAGGCTCCTTGGCCAGGCACTTCTAATGCACACCACTATATATGATGTCATGGAGAAATCAGAAAACTAGTTATATGGCTACCCCTCTTATAAATTACAATTTGTCTTATTTCAGGTGGTTACTCTGACAAAACACCGAGGTTTTAATAAACCTGATGATGAGCAGTTACATGTGCTGCCATTGTATGTCCTAGAAACAACAGATGAGGATGACAGTTTTGATGGTCAGTGTGAAAAGATTGAAAGTGGAAGTCTAGAAGTTCTTCACCATTACCCACTGGAAGCCAGAATGAGGTCTCACCCTCTTATTCCAGAAAAGAAGAGAAAAGCTCTTGCTAAAAAGGAGAAAGAAAATTTAAAATTAAGTCCTGGCAGAAAGAGAGCAGTAAGTCCTCTGGGTGGGAGACAGTCCCCTTGGGGATCATCATCATCCGCAACGTCGACACCCAAGAAGCCAAGAGTGAAGAAAGAACCGTCCTTATTTTCTCAGGATTCAAACCAGTCTATTCCTGAAGGGAGCCAGTCTAGTCAGGGTGGTTCCCTTGCTAATACCCCAGTGAAACATGATACTCAGAAAAATAAAGGCAGCATACATCATAAAACCAATGCACATATTAATAAACAACTCTCGTATGATGATTTAATGGCATATTCAACTCAGGCAGGGTTTACTGGCTTATATGAATCATTCTGGGATTATTTTTATACCAACGGCGTGTTCCCACCATCATCATTTCTTTCATCTTATAGTGGCTCAAAACTGAGTGATTCTAAGAAAGGTAATGTCAGCGAAGATCCTGGTAAAGAAAGTGCAGTTCAGTTGAATTCCTCAGTGATCTCACAAAATACTAACACTAATTCATCATCAGTATCATCAAGTAAATCATCAACATTTACCTCAGCTGATGATAGAGTGCCTATTTCCGGTGAATCAGGTGTTATATCTACACAAGATCATACAAATAATATATACAACTCTGAAATGAACAAATACACTTCTTCAAACTCAGGGCTTTCAAATCCATCAGATCATTCTAATATTCAAACTTGGAACAAAATGGCAGCAAATCATATGAATATTTATTCTTCAGAACAAAGAACTGGGCATAATGATAAACCCTTAGATTTACATAAAAATGGATATATTAAATACAGTCAAAATGATGAAGCATATGGAAGAGATCATGAAAGTTGTAGTAGTCAGAATGAAGGCATTTTCTGTGAGAATAAGGAAAGCAGTGGTCAAACAAATGAAAAAGTGCAGCCTGAAAATGCAGTTGAAGCACAGATAAAACAGGTGTGTAATCTACAGTCAGATAAGAGTAAAAGTTACACTGATTTTCCTGACAGTAATATCAGAAGTATGCATTCAGATGGAATGGATAAAACTGAAGTACAGAGTTCTCAAGAAAATATTCTGGAAGATAACCATAGTGTAGATGAGGAAGTTTTGGATTTATCAAGCTCGGGTCACCTCAAAGATTTTAAGGGACAGTTAGAACAGTTAGAATCTGGACTGAAGTCAGAACCTAGCAGTCATATAGATGAACCTGTGGATAGAAACTGTAAAAATCAGATGAATTTAGATAATGCTTGGCTATTTCCTGGTAAAGCACGTCAAAATTTGCAATGTGATAATCAAAGTCAAATATATCCCTCTAGTTCTGGTGAGCCAACAGCTGTGCAAAGTAAAAGCAATGATACCACCAATGGTGGTTTTAAAAATACAGGGTCAGTAAATTTAGATAATTCAGGCACATTTACAGGTAAACCGTACCCAGGTTATCCTTGGTATGGTGTTGATAAAAACATCTCTCAGAATAATCAGTCCAACTTTGGCCAACATACAGGCCTGAAAACTAACAGAAGTATGGAGAATTACGCACAGCAGACAAGATCGGAAACTTCATCTGGTGTTTCAAGTAAATTGGGTGTTAACACTGCTGGAATTAAAATGGATTACAACAGTTCTGGAAATAAAATGGATTACAACAGTGTAGGAAATAAAATGGATTATAATGTATTTTCGAGTGATCAGATGGAGAAAAGGTCCAAAAATTCTATGATGACAGATCAAATAAATGCGTCAAATCCTGGTTCAGAAAATGTTCCTACTGTGCCATCAGTTATTAATAGGATAGACAACAAGGAATCAGGTACAAATATGCAAGATAATAAATCTATTCCTAATGTACCTGACAATAGTGTTCAACTTCCATCCTTTTCATCATCTTTTGAAGGTCAGTTTAGGATGCAAAGTAACTCTAACAATTCTGAAGCTTCACAAGTGCCAGAAAGTAAATCTCAGGATCCAGCTTCATCAGAAAGTATAAAAATAACAAATCCTTTTGAATCTCCATCAAAAGAAACAGATTCTCAAAGTTACAGCTTCCATGCATATAATAATGAAAATTTTCCAAAGAATTGGTTTGGTCAAACAAGTGTAAATGCAAATGGTTATAGTTATGTACCTAATAATGCTACAAATGTAACAGAGGTGAAACCCAATCCTGACTTATCCTCACCACTTCATCTTTTATCTGAAGCTGTTGAAATAAGGAGTAAAGATATACAAACTAAAAACAGTTTTTCAAATCAGTGGCAAAGCCAGACTGTTAATCAGAATAAGAATTCAGTTATGAAAACAAATTTTCAGTCTACTTACCAATCTGAAATTCAAAATACGTTCCAGAATAAAGCTAATCATCAGTTAAGTTCACCTCATCAGGAAAGAGCAGTAATGAATGAATACAAGTACAATCCAGATCTGTTGATGTGTAATGAACAGTCGCCACTGAATACATCAAAAGAGCCAGGAATGCATCCAAATGAGGATTCTTGCATGGATCCAAGTGTTGTTAAATGTGAAATGGAATACAATGAGAGTGCATTTCGGGATCCTTTGGTGGGTGGGGTTGCCATATCTCTATGTCACGGTGCTGTTCTGTTCGAGGTTGCTAAACGCGAGTTGCATGCAACAACTGGGTTGCGCAATCCCAATAGGTATCGGCCTACCCGAATTAGTCTGGTCTTCTATCAGCATAAAAATCTCAACAATGAAGACCATGGCTGGCATGTTTATGCGAAGAAATTGGAAGATATGAAACAAGCCAGGATTGCAAAAATGAAAGAGCAGCGAGGTATGGTGGATATGGAGGAGATTGAAAATAGTTTCAAGGGAGGTAAGAAGAAGAAAAAGAAGACAGAAGACGAGAAAGAGGAGGAGGAAGTTGATTTCAGTAAGACGTCGGCAGCACAGTACAAATACATGTGGGATTGTAATGTTAAATATGGACAGACCCAGACTACTCCTACTGTCACTACAAAGTGGATTAACCCAGAACCCATGGTATCTGGTCCATATCAAAAGTGGGTTTGAGTCTCATTCTAGCTTTTGTCGGAATAATTTCTGAAATGATTTTATTTGTGGAATTTGTTGTTGTGAATATATACATGATAGCTGTCCTACAAATCCAAAAGGTATTCTATCTAAACCTATAATATTGGCATTTTTGCCTTCTACCTTAGCAGAAGAAAATTGGTGGTCTTTGTTTTTCTTTTTCTTGTGGGTGGGAGTGCGGGGTGTATGAAAGGCTTTGGAGTTTAAAATTATCGTATTTACCCCAAGTATCAGGACGGACAGGCCCAAGCAAGCAATGTAGACCAAGATCAGATACTGCAGAATGTGATATCTGATCAGGGTCTAGAAAATGGGCCTATTCACAACATAAATTCACAAATGATATCCATTTTACAAAGTTAGTCTTTTTTTGCTCTTATATAAATGTACTTTTGTTCATGTTTTTACCCAAGTGCTCATTTGTCTCATTCCCATAAATCAAGATTATAAAAATAATTAATCATAGCTCGAGATAAGAGGAGTATTCAGGGCCCAGTTGTTCAAAGCTAACGACGTCGTTAGTTAACGATTCGTTAAAATTTACATCGAGTGATATGCAAATATGCTGAAATTTTTTTGCTGAAAAAATGTGAGTAGCTTTTGCAATGCAAAAGCTACTCACATTTGTCAGCAAAAAATATCAGAATATTGTGTATTGACTCCGCTAAAACAGTTAATGAAATGACCCGTAACGAGCTCGTTAAGCTAACGACGCTTTGAACAACTGGACCCAGGTATATATTTTACTTATTTCTCTACAAAATCGTGTTGTGGATACACATTAGAAACTCCTCACCTAGGTGTTTTTAATGAGCACCCACAGCATATGTTTTCATGGAGAATTAAGAAAAAGATCACCTTTTATGGAGAAATCACACCTTATTTGGAGCTGTGAATTTGGGTTACAATTTACCTTACATCAAGTGAAAATATGATTTCAGCCAAATGCAGAATGTGCAAATACATATATATCTCTGCATTTGCCTTGCAACTAGATGTTATTATCAACATTAGTGATTGGGTCTCATATACTCAAAGCGACTCATTTCACCATACTGTTGCAAAGAAAAATCAACACTTCTTTTTTTCATTCTCATTTTCCCTAAAACTAAAGCTGGTGCATTGGCATTTCTCTTCTGACAATAGGATTTAAATGAAACACCAAGCTATATTTTTGGGGAAAATAATGTCACTCATTTTGTCATGCTCTTGTTGCCGAAGCAGGTTAGACATTAAGTTGTTTGGATATGTTTTCAAGGGAGATCACTGACCTGAAAGTATTTGTCTCCATCTTAAAGGGGCTACACTTAAAGGAAAGAATTTGCTCCCTCTGGGAGCAAAATCTTTCCTTCAAGTGTAGCCCCTTCGAAAAGCGATTCCTATATAGCTCATAAGGTAAATGAACTGTTCTGCTGGAGTGGCCTCCCTTTGAAAAGGGAAGCAAAACTTTCACATAAAATGTTTATCCATACCCTTTATAACTATTTAAGTCTTTTACAGATTTTACACTTGTTTGTTGGCATATGAGTTTTATCTCGGTGGCTCAGTTGGATGCGCATCCAACTGGTGATCAGGAGGTTGCGGGTTCGACACTCACTTGGTCGGCAACATTCTTACGTGGAGATTGATCATGAAATATTTTCTATGGTCATTCTCAACCTTCTGCTGATTCAAGAAGGGCAGTTGTCAGTTTCTTGCCAAAGAATGTGCTCAATACTGGTTAACTGCTCAGAGGACTAAGCCTGCCAAATAAAAGTGTGGTTAGGCAAACTGACTGTGCATGACATGACCCCATTGGGTTGATTGGGCCGTAAACCTCAACACAACCAAATATGAGTTTTATTTTGAAGTAAATGATGAAGTCATTGCTCTAGATAAGCAGGATATCTAAATAAGTATTTCTCTGAGTTCTGTATGAAAACGTGGCTATTCATTAACATGTGGTGTTAAGGTATATTTAATGAATACCCACAGGAAATGTGCTTGAAGAGAAATGTAAAGGATCAATACTTATTCTTTAAAAAAATGCTGCTATCTAGAGTTACGTTAAGTTTTGTTATGATATGATAGTATTTCTATTGTTTTGATGGTTACATGTTTTAAAATAATCCTAGGAATAACTGAGAAGGGTTGGGGCCCTCCTCGCTGTTGGGAAACTAGAATTGATGACTGCGAAAAATAAAAGATAAAGACACTCGAACACATCCTGATTGTCTGTATACACAGCTCCAGATAAGAGGGGGTATCCAGAAAATATTTTTCTTATTTCTCCACAAAAACATGTTTTGGGTACTCATTAGAAAGACCTTACTGAGACATTTAATTATTAGTTACAATATGTTTTTCATGGAGAAATAAGAACTTTTTTTGTTGACAACTTTGAATACATGCCTATCTCGGATGTATACTTGGTTTGCGCAGTCCATTATTCCTTCATTTCATGGTTCCTTCATCACTTCACTGAAGCTGTGCAGTGGAGCTATGGACCCACAGTATACATTTTAATGCAAAAATAACAACAAAAATGATTCCTACTTTGTCTGGATCAGTGTCCGATTCATTTCAAAAGGCCCTCTTGCCTTGTAAAATGTCTACTAAATTTCACTTGCAACTGCCAGCAGGGTTCATATGTACATGATCTCCTCATGTTTTCTGTGATTTTTGTATCTTATTGCTTCCATATAATTGCTTCATTGTACAGTCGACTCTCGTTATCTCGAACTCGCTTATCTCGAATAACCGCTTATCTCGAAGTGAAAATCTGGTCCCTGTTTTAATACAGAGATCTACCAACAGGCAACACAATATTGTGGAAAAGAGGAGAAATTGCTCTTTCATTCTGTTAAAGGTGGTTGTTCGATTAATTGTTTTCCTCAGTTCCGCAAATCTGATATGTCGAAGTACGGATATCTCGAAGTGGTTCATAGAGTCCCTTGGAGTTCGAGATAATGAGAGTCGACTGTATTTAATAAGGCTTACTGTATTCTATCTCCAGATAAGAAGGGTATCCTGATAATATTTTTCTTATTTTTCCACGAAAACATGTTGGTACTCATTAGAGGCACCTCTAATGAGTAGCCACAACAGGTTATGTGGAGAATAAAAAAAAAAAAAAAAAATATCTGTATTTTTCGGTTGAAAAAGGGCCATTTCGGGAACTTGGCTGTATGTTGTTATATATTGTCTATGGATTTATTGTTTGTTATTTGATAGGACTGCCAGAAAGCGAAATAGATATATAGGGCACCTCAGTCAGTTTAAGGAACTAAGCATACTGTATTACAAAGTCTTTTGAAACTTATAAATGTTATTTTTTTTTTTTTATCTCAAATTGTTATTAATTAAGATTCTTGCTGAAATTTGTGATTGCATTGAGCGTGTAACTGTTTAATCTTTAGCAGGCTAAAGTCAGAATAAGCAACAAATTAGTGACATTTCTGTGAGAAAATAAGACCAGACTTAGAAAATAAGGCCTAGCACCACATATGAAGGGTGTCTATGTAAATATTTTTATTTTGCCATAAAAAATTATGTTGTGGGTACTTATTAGAAGTACCTATAACATGTGATTTCACACACACACACACACACACACACACACACACACACACACACACACACACAATTATTGAAAAAAAATGTTTAAAGTTTTTGGTTGTAAAAAAAAAAAATTTAAGAGCTACTTTCTTTGGCATGCTAATATTAAGCTGTACCATTGCCATTTTAATGTTGCAGGCAAAGGCAGACTTGCTGGCAGAGGAGGCATCCTTTGGTAAGCCAACATTTTCCTGAAATGTACTAAAAGTGGACACAGATCAGCCTGCATATTCTGGTCAGGGTCTCTGTTAAGTGCTATATACAGTATTTACCCTAAATATTGGGACAAACATGTTTGAGCAAACAGAAGTGGCATCTGATCAGGGTCTGTACTGTTTGCTACTTATCCAGCAACTTATAGACACATCAAATGTAAAATGGTTTTGACCACCAGGGTTAAGGTGTCCCAGTATTTAGGATAAATACAGAAAACCCCACACGCACCCAGATAGCGTGCAGGTAAACAGAGCAGATCTTGATGAAATGGCAGATCAGCGGGATGGACTGGGTCACATGAGTGTTGTATACCCCGTAATGAGCCTCGGTTTATTTTTTCAGAGCTTTAGCTAAGATCTGCTAAAAAAGCAGATATTGTTCTTATTCCTCTTTGAAAACACAGATACTCACTGGAATCACCTCACTGAAGTAATTTCATTGAGTACTGCAGCATTTGCTTTTGTGGGGAAATAACATACCACATTTGACCTAAATACCTCACTCCTATAATTTATAGCGCACAGTCAAGCAATTCCGTAGTCTTCAGATTACAGCCAGCCTACTATTTGTCTACTACTTTATAAAAGCATATGCTGTAGGTACTCATTAAGTTGATGCAATTCAAATGAGTACCCACAACATATGCTTTTATAAAGAAAATCAGAAAAAAAAATCGCATAATCATCATCAAATAAGTCCTTTTCAGATACCTTTTTTTTTTATACAGTGTTTCAGTAATAGGTAGATACATATTTTACCACAACTAAGTGTTCCCAGTAATTTTGAAGAACATTAGCGCGCAGTGCGGTAATTAGGTCGAATATGGTATTTTTGTACCCCTCTTATCTAGAGCTTTGATTTTACAGCTTTGGGTTTTTCTTTTGGTTTGCACAGTATCTTTCTACAAATTGGTTAGAGGCTCCATATTCCTCAAAAATAGACATTTTTTATCCAAGAAAGATTAAGTAAATTGATATATGGTATGAATACAATCATAAAATGTGGCATCTAACAGCCTGTAAAATTTCAGTTAGTCTCATTTTTGAACTGGATCAAAAGTGAATGATTTTTTTAATTAATGTTGGCAACAATAATTCAGAGATATGATTAAAATCATTTCATTTATGGGCTAAGTTGTCCAAGTATTTAAAGTAATTACAGTAAGTTTTAGGCACTTGAAGACAAATATAGCACTCTTGATAATTTTTTTTTTTTTTTTTCAGATGCATAACTGATGATTTTTAATTCCTCAGTAGACAAAAATTGTTGTTCTGGATAATTGTTGCCAGTTTTTTTTTTTGTTTTTTTTTGTCTTATTTCGAAAAAATCAACATACTATATGGATGCTCACTAGAAGTGCCTTGCTAAGGCCGATGCACTTATGAATAGCTCAATATATGCTTTTTTTGTGGTGAAATGTGAAAATAATTATCATTTTTCTTGTTGGAAAAGGCTCTGCATCAAAAACCATTTTATATGATGGCATATTATAAGAATTGTATTTTGTCATTAAGATCATTTTGACAGTTGTCATGTTTCTTTGGCAAAACTTGAAAAAAAATGTTTTGTCCAAAAACAGTAACTTATTTTGAGTGCTAAAAATGCAGTTGCATGTTCATCTTTTTTGTACCTTGTACCTTCCAGATTTTTAATTGTTTTATCATTTATATTTTATATTAGACAATTTTGTCCTTTTGAGTTATTTTTAACATATTGTTTTTTATGTTTTGTATGCATTGTGGATTAGTTTTGTTTGAGCTTGTTGTCTAAAAAGTCTTAGATATATTTTGTATTTATTATTTATTTAACATGGAGTTTTTAACATTATTGTTAATGGAAAATTGAATGAAATTTTTGTGCTTAATGATTATTTTTTGTGACAGTATGATTCTGGTTTTGGTAAACCTAGCTATAGCATGTTGGCTAGGGAAATGAATATTTTTAGCTTTATGGTAAATAAACCTTTAACCCATTTATGTCAAGTGGACTCTTCTACCACAACTCTTTTTGGACTGGTCTATTTCCAATAGGAGAGTGTCTGGTGAGTTATTATTACTATATTTTATAGAAATTCCTGTATTTAATGCACAGTGTAGACCCTGATCAGATGCTGTGTGCAACATCTGATCTCGGTCTGCAGTTTGTCAATTACCCTTTTGGGGTTTCAGGACTAAAATGGGTTAATACTGCGCTCGACATGACCCCATTGGGTTGACTGGGCCGTAAAACCTCAACACAAACAAAAATGGGTTAATCTTAACAGAGACAGGTCTTAGCTTTTGACATTGTAAGGGAAATGGTAACACTTCCAAGAGGAGGCAACTCTGTCAAAATTTGTTTATGCACCCCTTCTAAAAAGGGGTCTTTTCTAAAAGGAAAGAAGAGGGGAACATATTCTTCATTTAAAATAGACCCCTTTTCATAAGGGGAAAGCAAACAGAAAATCACAGAATTTGTCTCCTGTGTAAAAAAATGTTGGAAAATCTACCCAAGTGTATCCAGTCTGCAGGATTTTACTTAATATAACTCCCTTTTTTACCTAAAAAATATGGCTTAGTATTTCATTACACTGATTAAAGTGCATTGCTAAGCTGTATTTTAAGGAATGAAAAAAGGAAGGAAAGTAAAGTCTGTTTGTTCTATTCTGCTAATTAATCCTTGCAGCAGGTCAGTGGCTGACCCTCAACAAATTTGAATGTTACTTGGTGGTTTACTGGAACACTGTATTAACCCTTAGTATTGGGACAGATGGACCTTAGCAAACTGTATAAACCAAGACAGATATCACAGAACATCAGGGCCCAGTTGTTCAAAGCGTCATTATCTTAACAAGCTCGTTAAGGGCCATTTAGTTAACTGTTTTAGCGGATTCAATATACAATATTCTGATATTTTTTGCTGAAAAAATGTGAGACTGCAAAAGCTACTCACATTTTTTCAGCAAAAATTTTCAGCATATTTGCGTATCACTCAATGTAAATTTTAAAGAATCGTTAACTAACGACATCGTTAGCTTTGAACAGCTGGGCTCTGATCAGTTCTACACTGTTTGCCACTCAGCAGTTTTTAGACATCAACAGTAGTAAAGTGGTCTTCTTGATGTTTTTATGACAAGTATGGGAAGGTCAATGTGTCCCACTATTAACCCTTGTCCTGCTTAACCCAGATATGCCCTGTCTTTGCTAACACTGTAGATCCAGATCAGCTGGCTTCTGAAGAAGCCAACTGATCTGAATCTGCACTGTTTGCCATCATGTGAATTTATAGCAATAATCTGGATTGGCTGAAAGTTAGAAGTTGGCGTGGTATCTTAATTTATTCAGCAGGACAAGGGTTAACACATTGTAGTCTGGAAACTCCTAAAAGGGTAATTGGCAAACAGTGCAGACCCAGATCAGATTCTGCGGCATCTGATCAGGGTCTCCACTGTTTGCAGGTAGTTTAGCCATTTTTCTCTAGGAATATCTGAATCTCACAGCTGGACGTACCTAAAATTGGACTCTTCCAATACATAGTGTGGGGGAGTCTATTCAGCCTACAATGGGTTAAGGATAAATATGATCATTCTTGTGTAAAGTAGATTCTTGACAATTTTGGGAGCTTAATGGCCACTTCAAACAGTCATTGTGCTGGTATTGGAAATTCAGCATCCAGTTGTTCAAAGCATCGTTAGCTTAACGAGCTTGTTAAGGATCATTTCGTTAACTGATTTAGCGGATTCAATATACAATATTCTGATATTTTTTCAGCAAAAAACTTCAGCATATTTGCGTATAACTCGATGTAAATTTTAACCAGTCGTTAACTAACGATGTCGTTAGCTTTGAACAACTGGGCCCAGGTTGTCATAAATTTTGCTGAATATTTCCTTGTACAGTAAAACTCCTCACCATGCGCAGATGTGTCTTTGGGCGCATGTGGACAGCGAAGGCCCAGATCAGCCTGCACATCCGCACAGTTTTTATCAGTCTTCACTGTCCGCTAACATAATTATTCAATACTACAGAACATATGATTGAGAGCAAAGGCTCAGATGATACTTTGTGCATGCATAGGATGATCTGAATCTGTGCATTTTGGGCACGTTCGAAGACACTTTTCTGCCTGACGAGGCCCAAATAATGTTATCTGTGATTGAAAAAAAGTTTATTGTGCTTCAGTTTTCGTGATATTTGTTTGCTTCTGATGATGTAGCTTTATTGTGTGGTACAGTATTTAGCCTAAATATTTGGACAGATTTGCTTGAGCAAAACTCACTGACACAGATTGAATTGCTTTTAAGTGAGCATGTTGGTCTGAATTTGCTCTTCTATTTTTATACCACTTGGTACTGTAATTACCCAAAGTATTTGGACAGACAGACTTGAGCAAACAGTGTAGACCCTGACCAGATGCATCTGATCATGGTCTGCCCTGATTGCCACCCATCTTGACATATCAGCAGGTAGCAAAATGGTCTTGTTTAAATTAAAGTATGGTAAGAGATAAGGTGTCCAGAGTACTTAGGAGAAGTAGAGCAGTGAAATGGACACGTGTGTGTATGTGTGTGTGTGTGTGTGTTTGTATGTGTGTGTGCATATATATATATATATATATATATATATATATATATATATATATATATATATATAGTGTGAATATTTAGGGTAATTACTGTAATGTAATGTTCAGCACTGTAAATAAGAATTTTTTTTTTTTTTTTTTAACAAAACTTTAAAAAAATATCATCTCTGTAAAAGCATACATTCTGCACATCGAGATTCTTACAGGATGAGGATTCTAGAGATGCTGCAATGTGTGTAAGTGTGTGTGTGTCTGTTTCTGTGTTGTTGTTTTTTTAAATATAAGTTGAACGGATACACCACAAAGGGGCGGCCTCCTCTGCTCAGTTGGATAGGCATCCGACCGGTGATCAGGTGATTGTGGGTTTTGACCCCCATAGGGTTGCCAACATTCTTTTGTGGAGATTGATCATGAAATATTTTTTACATTCATTCTCTCCCTTCCGCTGATTCAAGAAGGGCAGTTGTCAGTTTCTGGCACAATACTGGTTAACCACTTAGAGGATTAAACCTGCCCAGTAAAAGTGTGGTTAGGTAAACTAACGTGCTGGACATGACCCCATTGGGTTGACCGGGACGTAAAACCACGACAACAAAAAACAAATACTCCTCCAAGGAAGATCACTGTGAACAGAAAATATTTGCTTCCTGTCTCAAAGTGGAGCAACCGTAGAAGGAAAGAGGCTGCTCCCAAGAGTTACCCCACATTGAGAAGGAATTTAAACACCAGAGAATCAGATTCTTTTTTGCTTGAGTAGTCTCCCTTTGAGAAGGGAAACAACGACTTTCAGTTTAGACTGGCATTGCTTTGAAGTGTATCCATACAGCTTTAATGAAAAAGATATTTATCTGTAGACTTCTTTTTATGGAATGCTGTTTTCATGAAAAACAACAACAACAACAAAAAAAAACAACATTTTCTGGGAACTCCTTAGAATTGTCTTTACCAAACAGTTAAGAGGAATGGATATACCAAGGGAACTAACTCTTGACATTGAATTAAAACAATGCCAAGACAATTTCTGTCTGTTCTGTCAGCAAAAGTTGTCTCCTTTCAGATGGCAGAAACAAATCACTTTGGTGTATCTATTTTCCTTAACACTAACCATGCTATGGGCAGATTCAGCAGACAACAAACTGATATTTTTTCTATTTTTTCCTAGAAAATAGGATCTGACCCTTCATGCAAATTGTCTTCTTCGGAGGCAATTTGCATGATGTGTCAAATCCTATTTTCTAGGAAAAATAAGAAAAATATTTCAAAATGTCGTCTGCTGAATTTTTTACCCAGCATGCAAAGCGTTAGTTAAGATGAAGAGATACCCTTGGTAAATTTTACACAATTTTTAACTTGCATGATTTTCTGTTTGCTGTCCTTTCTTAAAAGTAATCTACTCAGAGGAAAGAATTTACTCTCAAGGGAATTAAATTCTTTCCTTTAAAGTAGACTCCTCTTCAGAAGGAAGGTAAAACAATTCTGAAGGAATTACCACCTTGGAAGTGTATCAATTCCCCTTAACCCTTAAAGCGCCAGTCACAACTATTGTCGTCTGCTTTGTCATCTGCTTGTGATTTTAAAAGTAATTTTTGCAAACAGTGTGGACCCAGATCAGACTGCTCCTTAGGAGCTCCTTTAGGAGCAGTCTGATCTGGGTCCACACTGTGTGCCGGTATGCAAAAAATAGCTTTGAGAAGTTTGCAAGAATATTCAGCAGACGACATAAACAGACAACATTGTCAGATGCAGTTTTTCTTGGGGCTTTAAGGGTTAAGAAAAAATATCCATCTGAATATTCTACTTCCAAGGATCTTTAGCATTTTTGAAGACACACAAAGCTTACTGGTTATTATACATTATCATTATGTGAGGCTAGCAGTGGGAAACCAACAATGTCTCATAAAGCGAGGCCTTTCAGGGGAAAAAATGAAGCCATCTGTGCTCATGGTAACAAACTATATTGGTACAACTGACTCTCATGGATTGACATAATCATCATCCCATATGAGCAGTCCGGAAGGTTCTGCTCTCATCACATGGCTCTTTGGTAACCTTGCATTTAACCGTTACATCCTTATGGGCAAATTCAGCAGACAGCAAATTAATATTTTTCTTATTTTCCCAGAAAATAGGATTTGACATTTCATGCAAATTGTCTCCAGAGGAAGGAGGCACTTCCCAATAAAAGTCATAGCCTGTGTTCTGGGAGAACCAGAAAAATATTTCAAAATGTCGTCTGCTGCAGTTTATGCACAGCATGCTAAGCATTAGGAAGGTATGAGTTTTCTAATAGCAGGCCTAAGGCCCATTCTCCTAATAAAACCATAATAAATCAAAATACCCCTGGTATGGGGACAAACAGTGAGCAAACAGGAAAGGTGTCCCAATATTTATGGTAAATAAGTTATAGTGTTGGAAGATAAAAAATGTTTTGTTATTTGTGCACAAAAACATACTTCAGTGGGTTTTCTCTGGAATTGTCTCAGCTTGGTGATTCCAATGAGAACCCACAAGATAAATTTTGGTGCTATTATAACAAAATATTCTATGTTTAATATTCTCCTTTTTATGGTTCAGTTAGGCCTTAAACTCTAGTGCAATGACTCATGTTTGTGTTTGATAAATGTTAGAATACAGCTATTGATGGGTGTATTTACCAGGGCCCAAGTGTTCAAAGGATTGTTAGCTTAACGAGCTCGTTAGTGGTGAAAATGTTAACTGTTCTATTTAGTACAATATCTAATTCACTGGTATTTTGCTGAAAAAAAAAATCACATTTTTTCAGTAAAAATATTAGTGTATATGCCATATTTAAGGATGGCAAAGTTTTAACAATATGTTAACTAACGATGTCGTTGGTTTTGAACAACTGGGCCCTGTACTTTTTATAGTAAAAGTAGATCCAGTCTCTGCTTGATTTGTTTTTTTAACCCTTAAAGTACCAATCATAACAGCAGCATATGCCATCATTTTTTTTTTTTTCAAAGAAAAAAGGCTTGATATTTCGTGTGCTTGCAGTTCCCAAAAAATGTCAAGCCTTATTTTCGCTGAACCTTATAAAGAAATTAGAATGATGTCTGCTACAATTTTGCATGGCACTTTAAGGGTTAAAATGAGGGGAGTACCTTATCATGCAAGAAAGATGTTTAGAACAGTAAAGCCCAGATCAGCCTGCACATCTGGTCCAGTCTGACTCTAGGTAAGAGGGTATCAAGAAAATATTTTCTTTTTTATCCACCAAAACATGCGATGTGGGGTACCCATTTGAATTCCAGTGTTTATCCACAACATATATTTTTGTGGAAAAATAAAAAAAAAAAAAATGGCTGAAAAAGCATCTTATCTAGGACTGTGTATGTGTATAATATGGATGTGCAGGCAGGCGAGTCATGATCTTCACAGTTTATACAGTACTTGGGTATGAGATATGGGCATGTTTTACCCAATGTACCACAAATGAATATTTATCAAGTCAAAACAAATATCAGTGGAGTCTGGATGTTTGGTTAGAGAATTCAAAGAATTTTAGATTTAATGGTAGTTTTAGTTTCTAAATGAGCTGCAGTGTGACAAAATGCACCTTTAGAGATATGTACCCAGCAAATACCTAGAACTGCCTCGAAAGCCTTGCTGTCAGAGTCTAGATAAGAGTGGGTATCAGGTAAATTTTTTTCTTATTTCTCCATAAAAAACATATGTTGTGGGTACTCATTAGAAGCACCTCGGTGAGGTGCTTCTAATGAGTATCCATAATATATGTTTTCAGTGAGAAATAAGAAAAATATCAATACTTTTTGGTTGAAAAAAGCGTCATATCAAAAGCTATGCAGTGAGTGTCTGATCAGTCATTGCAAGGCATTCTGTTGATATTAAAGAATCCAAGATTTCTTCAGGTGGACAGTGAAGCCCCTGATCAAACTGCACAGCTCTGCAGGCTGATTTGAGTGTTTTCTGGGTACATATATCTGAAGGCACATTGTCTCACTTTGAGGCTTAGAATATAAACTTTACTCTTCTGCAGGCAACAGTTAGCAGACAAGGTTTTCTTGCAAAAAAAGCAGCTTGGATTTTTTAAATTGCTCTCAGGTAATGACCATGAGTTAATATAATTTTGACAGTAGCATTTGTTCCAAATTGCACTGAAATAAAGAACTGATACAATTCAGAGATTATATATGTGATGCACCAAAATAATTTTCATGTTGACCTGCTAACTTTAGAAAAAGAGAGCAAAAACACATGGGGTGTTCAGAATCTTCAACAGTCATTTTTTGTGCACTATAACATTTACAATTTACTGCACAGTTGGTAGTTGGTAGAAGTATTTGCAATAACTAATATGCACAAGTATTCTGTTTTAGTTAATTCACTGTTAAAATGGACATAATTGGTATTGCTCATAATAATAATTTTGCAGTGTGTTTTCGAATTAATGATCTGGGTGAAAATCTGAATAAATGTTGCCATAATAGTCGGTGAATTTCATCATGTTGATGATATAGGTTGTTGACCTTGTTAAAGTTGTCAGAGGAAGCAAAGGAAAAAAAAATTGGCCCATGTCATGAGAAAAGGGTTTTGCACAATTTGGTCAGGGTCTTCTCTGCTTACAGAACCATACATATACATACAAATCATCAATGTCCTGTTTAGACTACAGGGATATACTGGTCATGGCTCTTGCTATCCTTTATATGAGATGATCATATTTTTCTCTTAACATGGCCCAAATATTTTAACCTTTAGCATTCCCTTGACAAAATGAGCTGATGATGAACATTCAAGTTGTCTCCTTTAGAGATAGATTGAATTAATGTTAAGTTTTAATTTTTGTGAAGAATAAGAAAAAAGTATTTAAAAACATTGCTGGGTGCAATTTAAATTCAGTAGTTTGAAGATTCTATATGTGCTAAATGTGACCCTGCAGAGGATAAAGGTTGCTTGTGAAGTTTTATGTAATGGAATTTGTACAAATTCAATCAAATCTTTTGCAATTTTCCTTTTATTTCTCATACATATATTTGATAATTGTATCATACTTGGTCTTGTTTTTTTGTGTTTACAACAAAGTGTGACCTGCAATTTGTAACATAGTGACTATTTGTACAGAGCTAATTATTATTAGAGAAAATTTGTTTGATGTTATGAATATCTTATAGTGTAACCTTATTTTGTTAATATCTGTTTTAGTCAGACTCTGAATAGATGTAATATTCAGTCACAAAATGGTTTGTTTGTTTCTTATTTCCCTGGAAATCAAGTAGTGTTTTAACCTTGCAGACCAAAACATAAACTCTTGGCCACAGGTAAGATCATAGATATGACTGCCCAACTAGTCAGCCCTCGTTACACCGACACTCGTTAGAACGAAAAAATTCATTATAATGACAATTTGAATGTCACGAAACCTTCAATTAAGAGGAGACAGTTAATGAGAAATTATGCAAAATTTTTGCATTAAAACTTCAAGCAACATATGTTTTGGATATTTGTTAGAATCATATATTCTGTGAGGAAAGAAGAATAAAACAAGGTCTTTCTTACAGATCATTCTGTCCATATAGGAGTCTTTACAACAGCAAATTCATTTTAATGGCAACATCTTTGGGAACAAATGCTGTCATTGTAACAAGGGTTCACTGTATCATATCACTTGGTTTGCTGAGAAAAAAAAAAGATCAGCAAATGATGCACAAAATATTTTTTCTTGTTTTTCCTTGAAAATAGACTTTGATATTTCATGCAAACTGGCTCCTTAGGAGACAATTTGCATGAAATATGCCAAAGCCTATTTTTTCTGGACAAAAAATAAGAAAAATATCAATTTTTTTATCTGATGAATTTGCCCAGAGTTAGGTGAAGTGTTTGGTGATGTGTAAGTGAAGAGTAGCGGAACATCGGGCTAGCTGAACAATAAGAGCAACTATCCAGAAATTCCAGAGAGATAATTTTCTCATTTCTTCATGAAGATGTGGGTACTCAATGGAATCACCTTGCTGAATGGAATCAATGAGTGCCTGCAATATGCTTATGTGTAGAAACAAGAAAAATATTTTGCTTCTTCTAGGAGCTAATTCGTCCCTCTAAGAGTTCTCATTCGTAAACAAAAACATGGCCAAATGACGGAAGGATGTAGAGATGACCAAAGTGAAAGCATAATACCCCACCAGTATCATGTGGCAAGGTATAAATTAAAAAAAATCATAAAAAACAGTCACCTTAGAGAGCAGAAAGCAAGCGCTGTCGAGCAAAAACAAATATCTGTCAAGGGCAATAACACTGTCGAAAACTGACAAAAAATATCGTAATAATCCTAAGCAAGATATTGTCGGTATAGGGATCAAACATGGTTTTTCATGCGTTAACATTTTCCAGGCTTCAAAGGAGGTTTTCAATACCTTCCAAGAGACCTGGGGAATGCTAATGCATTGAAAAAACTATGTTGATCGCTATTATTGCATAAAAACATCTGCTACATTTTGCATTATTTCTTGCAGTATTAATTTCACCTTTTCACAAGTGTCTGGCAAATGCAATTTCCACCGACTAAACCTGTTTAGGGAGCCAGCCAGTTAACATCTCTTGACGTCAGCTGATCTCGGTGGCTCAGTTGGATGGCTGTCCAACTGATGATCAGGAGACTGCAGGTTCGACCCAGTCCGAGTCTGCAACATTCTTTCGTGGAGATTTATCATGAAATATTTTCTACAGTCATTCTCTCCCTTCCGCTGATTCAAGAAGGGCAGTTGTCAGTTTCTGGCAAAAGAATGTGCACAATACTGGTTAACCACTTAGAGGACTAAGACTGCCCAGTTAAAATGTGGTTAATTAACTGACTGCGCTCAACATGACTTGGGTTGATTGGCTGTAAAACTTCAACACAAACAAACTTGGTAGTGCCTGATGAATTAAGTGGTGGCCCAGGTACAAGCAAATTGAAAATGGCGCAGCCATGCATTAATTGAATTTGCTTGTTGATTTATGGCTTTTCATCAGTTAAAGCATGGCTGTTTACAGCATACAGCACTGCTTTTTATGCAATAAATGTATGAAATTTCATCCAAATCCTTCAATTCTTTCTCAAGGTAATTAGTGGAAACCCTGGTTTTATTGGTAAGCAAGGGCAGCAACTCTCTGAAAAGTTAATGAATTTGTCCCATTAACAATCCCAAATCCACGAAATTTGAATACATTGTTGCAGCTTCTCAAAGACGGGGTTTCATGCTCTGTTTCATTGGTCTTAAATTTCAGGGTGGGCTGGCCTCGGTGGCTTTGTCAGATGCGCATCTTATGGGTGATTAGGAGGTAGCGGGGTCAATGCCCACGGGCCTGGTAACATTCTTATGTCGAGACTGACCGTGAAATATTTTCTTCGGTCATTTTCTCCCTTCTGATGGTTCTAGAAGGGCAGTTGTCTGCTTCTTGCAAAAGAATGTGCACAAGTACTAAGCCTGCCCAGGAAAAATGTGGTTAGATGAACTGACTGGCTCAACATGACCATAATGGGTTGACTGGGCTGTAGAACCTCAACTCAGTGGAGATAAATAACATGGTAGGCATGATATTAAACTGTCAAACAAGGACAAACACATCTCCACATTTTTTTATTTTTTTTTTTTTTTTGTGAACTATAACAAGGGAAACAAACAGCTTAGTTTAACCTTGCTATTTATCTTAAGAGTTTTCTCCCCTGAGTCAGTTCTCTGTACCATACTAAACTCCAAAACATTTTAAAACCACAAACCAAGGAACATTATGCTTAAGCAAAAAGTGTAGATCCAGACCAGACTGCTAGAAAGAGAAGCCTTTTCTAAATGCCATTTAGCAAAATTCTTTTCCTAAATACCTTGTTAACAATACATAATCTCAAAATTGAAGGGACCAGAAATTTTAGCCCAAGACAGCAGTCTGAGACCTCATCATCACCAGATTTTTTATTAATGTGCAACATCCACATCAGTGGGCCCCCTTCCAGGTAGCTGGCTTGCTGCTTGCTTGGCAGATCTCACACCAAATGTCCAGGTGTCTATAATGAGGGTCGATAGGTGAGAGCTTCCACTCTCTGTGATCCCTGTCTGTCAGCTGCTTCCATGTCCTTGGGCCTCCCAGGACCACACTTTCAGGCTGTCTTGGTTTAAACGTATTTTATTTCATCGAAATCACAACACAGTCATACATACATAATTAGGATTTGAACAAAAGCATACTGCTTATTTAGTTCATCTCCAGGCTGTCTTGACTGGACCATTGGAATGTTCCACATGTCCATACCAATGGAGCTTTCTCTCCTTCAGGATGAGGTCCAGATCCTAAATGTCAAGCTGCAGAAGTAGCTCATTGGACCTGATGGTGTCAGTGTATTGCGACTTAACATTGCCTATCTGTCCGATCATTGCCCTGTCATTCTGCTGCAGATGTTGGAGGTTTGGCTTTGTCAATGGCCAAGTCTCACTGGCATGCAGCATTGCGCTGACTTAAAGACAGAATTATTGAATGAGTCATAAATGATAAGAACAATTCAAGGCTTAGTACCAAACAGCAGAATTGAGCAAGCCTTTAGACCCTAAATGGATATCAATGAACAAAAACGTTGCTGACTAATCTAAAAGATGTTAAAAATTGTGAAAATGGATATTGTCTTGCAAATGATAGATGTTTTGTCCTATAAATGATGTCCCAAAAATGGTAATCTGGGGTAAGATAACACTCACAGAATAAATTTTTGATTCTAATTAAAGCTTTTGCTTATTCAATCATATATTGAAAGCATTAGACACTTAAGCAATTTTTGTCTTTGTTATGTGTTATTGCACTAAAGGGTACTTATTTTTATAATCTATCTTTTCCAGAAGGCAGGGACTTGCCAAGCTCTTATCTTTATCAAATAAGTACAGAAATGATGGGAGAAGCAGTATTTCAACTGCATGTTGCCACTCCCAACTCCTACACATTGTATGTCTGTTTACAAGGCCAGACACTAGCCAAGCTCAACAGTGTCTTCTTTCCCTGTTAGTGCTTAACAAGGTCTTAGCTGGTGCTATAAACAGGGTCTCCTTTCCATGTTGGTGCTTTACAAATTTCCTGCTTTAAAAGTTTGCCATGGCAATTAAACAAAATGGTCACTGGTCAAAAAACACATAAACTAGGTGGACTATCGTCAAACGATTATCACTGCCAAATATGGTTCACATCATTTCACTGGATATGGAGAAAATGCAGTTAACCATTTTTTCATTATAAGTCTATGGGAGTGTTCTGTTGCCATGGCAACCAAACCTATAGGCAGACTGACAAACTTTTAGCTATTCTGAGGTGCCCTTACCCAAGGAACATTTGTATCAAATTAGAATAATACTGGTTTAATGGTTCTGGAGGAGTTGTCATTTAAAAATTAAAAAATTCTTTCTTTTAAAAAATATAATGTTGCAATGGCAACCTAACAAAATGGCCACTGATCATCTGGGTAGACAAGCATCTAATTATCATAACTGCCAAATATGGTTCCCATCACTTCACTGGTTATGGGGAAAATGCAATTTTCCCATCATAAGTCTATGGGAGCTTTCTGTTTTCTGTTTGCGAAACCAAGAGGCAGATAACCATAATTTTAGCTATCTTCAATTGCCCTTACCCAAGCAACATTTGTACCAAATTTGATTCATACAGCTTGAGTGGTTTTGATGAACTTGTCATTTAGAAAATTCTTTTTTAAAATTTAATGTTGCAGTGGCAACCAAAAAAATGGTCACTGGTCATAAAACACATAAACTGGTTAGACAATTATCAGATGATCATAACGGCCAAATATGGTTCAAATAAGTTCACTGATTATGGAGAAAATGCAATTTAACCATAATCATAATAATATTTGTTTGTTTGTGTTGAGGTTTTACTGCCTGTCATTCCATTGGGTCATGTCAAGTGTGGTCGCAGTTTACCTAGCCACACTTTTACTGGGCAGGCTTTGTCTTTTGCTTTGTGTTGAGGTTTTACAGCCCAGTCAACCCAACAGGGTCATGTCGAGCGTGGTCAGTTTACTTAAACACACTTTTACTGGGCAGGCTTAGTCCTCTAAGCTGTAAACCAGTATTGTGCACATTCTTTTGCTAGATCTTGAATCAGTGGAAGGGAGAGAATGACTGTGAAAATATTTCACGGTCAAACCTCCAGGAAAATATGTTGCAGACCCGGCGGGGGTCGAACCGGCAGCCTCCTGATCACCAGTCTGACATGCATCCAACTGAGCCACCGAGACCAGCAGGCAGGCTTAGTCCTCTAAGTGGTTAACCAGTAGTGTGCACATTCTTTAGCCAGAAACTGACAACTGCTCTTCTTGAATCAGCAGAAGGGAGAGAATGACCGTACAAATTATTTCATGATCAATCTCCAGGAAAGAATGTTGCCAACCTGGCGGGGGTCGAACCTGCAACCTCCTGAACTTCAATAATAATAATATAGTTCACATCAGTTCACTGGTTAAAATTTTGCCATGGCAACCAAACAAAATGGTCACTGGTCATAAAACAAACTGGGTGGACTATTATCAAATGATCATAACTGCCAAATATTGTTCACATCACTTTGGAAATGGAGAAAATGCAATTTAACCATTTTGCCCATTTAATATGAACATAGGCAATGCCTATAGGCAAGCTCGCAATGCACAATGCTTTGAAAAACCACATTTTGCATTTACAGTACAATTGGATAATATTAAAGCAGTTGCATGTATATTATTGCCAAAAGTCGTCCAAAAATCAAAGTACATGTATAAGACCCAAGCTATACCGTTAAAATTTTGGTACTGGATTCTGACCATCATTTGAACAAACTTGGTAGATCTTGAGTCCGTAGTGCTATATACCAAGATTTGGCCTCAAAGTTTTCTTGGTTCTGGAGAAGAAGATTTTTGTCCTTTTAGCATAATCGGGCATGCTATATACGGGCATGGCTGCCTTTTAGCATATACGGGCATGGCTGCCTTCTTGTTCAGTTGCGCGGAACCATTTGAACAATTGTCAGTACATTTTGGACAAAAAGCTCAATGTGAAATCTCATGAAAACTGCTCAAGCGGCTTCAGAGAAACAGACATTTAAAAACTAGATGGTAGTTTCAACTTAATTTGCAGAGTGGTCTGCGAGGAGAAGTTGCAAATAGATTTTCAAGATGGCCACTGTGGTGGCCATCTTGGAGTTCTGATCGGCATAATATTAGCTATTTTCAATCTACAGGTCATCCTGTTACTACAGTGTGAGTTTCAGCTCAAATCACCCAATGGTTTGGGAGAAGTCTAAAATTGGTTTTCAAGGTGGCGGCTAAAGTGGCCATTTTAGATTCCCAATCAGCATATTTTAGCTAATTTACATCTACAGGTCAATCTTTTGCTACATTGTAAGTTTCAATTCAATTTGCCTTGTGGTTTGTGAGAAGATGTCCAAAACAGATTTTCAAGATGGCGGCTGTGGTGGCCATCTTGGATTTTTGATAGACACGATTTTAGTTCATTTCGATACAGATGTTGTCCTGTTGCAACAGAGCAAGTTTTGGCTCAAATTGACCAACGGTTTGGGAAGCGATTTCGAAAATTGATTTTCAAGATGATCAGCTCAGTTTTAGCTGTTTTGTGTTTACTAGATGCCACGATGCTCCTCATCAAGTTTCAACTTAATTGAATCATTATTAGTCTTTACAGCAGATGTCCAAAATATGAATTCACAACATTTTTCCCATATAAATGTATAGGGCCCGTACAAATGCATGGAAGTAAATTTGACCTTGCCCTAAAAAGTAAAAGGTCAATGTAGGACCATCATTTTAGCAATTTTTGTAGACTACCCGTCCTCGATGATTTGTACAAAGATTATGCCCCAAGGCTGACTTGGTTCTGGAGAAAAAGATTTTATAGGTTTTTACCATATATGGGCATGGTGGCCATCTTGGTCAGTCGACCGCGACCATTTTAGCAATGTATTGTTCCTCTGCCCCAAGAAGGCTCCACATGAAATTTGACCAACATTGAGTTGTTTGAAGTTCTCAATAATTTTCCCATACAAAATTTATGTATTGGGCTCATACAAATGCATAGAGAAGCAAATTTGACCTTGCCATATAAAAGTTCAAAGATCAATGTATGACAATCATTTTTGCAATTTTGGTAGACCTCTCGTCTCCAATGATTAGTGCAAAGTTTCAGCCCCAAGGCATCCTTGGTTCTGGGGAAGAAGACTTTACCATATATGGGCATAGCGGCCATTTTGGTCAATGGACTGCAACCATTTTAGCAATCTTTCATTCCCCTGACCTAAGAAGGCTCCATATGTAATTTGAGCAAAATTGTCTCAATGGCTTTAGAGGAGGTCGATTGAAAATGTTAGTGGACCCACAGACAGACGACGGACAAAAAGTGATCACTATAGCTAATCCTGAGCAAAGATCAGGTGAGCTAAAAATCCAGACTTGGTATTTAAGGTTTATATTTAATATATTGCAACTGAAATGATGTATTTATACAAGTTGTTTCTATATCTGATGCAAGAGTTTTTGGTAATATAACAATGTGGTAATCCCAATTTAACCCTTTTACTCGCAAGTTTCCAAAGTGAACTCTTAAATTGTTGGATTTAATCACATATGTTTTTGCAAATGTCGGTGCCAGACAAAAATATAGAACAGAATAGCAAACAGTCTAGATCCTGATGAGACAGCTCATTTTGAACTGTCTCATCTGGATCTACATTGTTTGCAAAGGTATCTGTTTTGGTCTACAAAGCTGAGAGGGCTAATGCCTAGAACAGTTTTGTGCAAGCAAAAATGCTAATAAAAGCCTACTTGAGAAATGTACAGGCCAAGATTAGCCTACATGTGAGCATATCTTCAGTCTTGATAAACTCAGGTCTGTGCATTTCATTGGGCACCTTGTGGATTAGGCTTTAACTTACAACAACAGTGCAATGTAATATTCAAACTTCTATACAGTATTTACCCTTAACCCTGGTCCTGCTGAACCTGGATATACCCTGTCTTTGCAAACAGTGCAGATCCGGATCAGTTGGTTTCTGAAAAAGCCAACTGATCTGGATCTGCTCTGTTTGTCATTAAGTATTTGATTTTGTATGAACAACCTGGACTAAGTAATCTGATTGGCTGTAAATTAGAAGTGGGCATGGCATCTTAATTTATTCAGCATGACATGGGTTAATATTTGGACACCTAACTCCTTGCCATACTTGTCCTTAAATATGAACAAGTCCATGGATTTACTACCTGCTGATGTGTCTAAAAAGTGCTGTAAGAATGGCATAACAAAAAGTGTAGTTCTTGATAGGATGCCACATTCTAATCTGGGTCTACACTGACTGCTTGAGCCTGTCTGTCCCAATATTTAGAGTTAACATAGTAGATCCAGATAGGTGTCATCAATATATACACAATTTGCCATTCTGTTTTTGACTTTTGACTGAAAACACTTTTTGCATCAGTGGACATGTGGGCGAGTCCACTTCAGATACTTTCTATTCACTTTATTCCTTTTAGTTCACTTCAGAAAAGGTTAAAACAGTACTTCCAGTGTTACAAAAGATAAGTTTTAGATTAATAATCCTTGTAAACATACAGTTGACTCTCGTTATCTCGACCTCGCTTATCTCGAATAACCGCTTATCTCGAAGTGAAAATCTGGTCCCTGTCTAAACATGAAACTCTAACAACAGGTAAAAAATATTGTGGAAAAGAGGAGAAATTGCTCCTAAGGAGCAATTTCTCTTCTTTTCCATAATATTTTCAATATATCTCTAACTTCACGATTCCAAATACATACATATTTGTTAAATGTGGTTAATCAAATTATTTTTTCAATTCTGCAAATCTGATATGTCGAGGTACGGATATCTCGAAGTATTTCAGAGAATCCCTTGGAATTTGAGATAACGAGAGTCGACTGTATGTATCAGGAAAGAAATCCCCCTCTATAAAATACCATATTTACCCCAAGTACTCAGAGAGATAGGCCTGAGCATGCAGCATCTTATCAGGGTCTTTACTGTTTGTGCTCCTTTAACAGTAAAATTGGATCAAATTTTAGGACAAGTATGGTAAGGAGATAGGGTGTAGAAATACAGGGTGATTACGATAATTCTGGATAAATGTCATGAATGAGCCACACCAGGAGAAAAAGGGCTTCCAGGACATCTGCAAATACCAAAGACCCAGATTACACTGTACAGGATTAGTACTCTGATCCTTTGCTGTTTGTCAGTATTAGAGCCTCTCCAAACAGTAAAATTATTGACCTTTTGACATGTAATTCAGACCATGCAGACTGATCAGGGTATATGTTGTATGCTGACAGCTGCAGGCTGACAGGATGTTCAAGGTCCTTGTTATGTTAGCTAACTGCACAGACCCTGATCAGACTGTGTGGATGCAGAGATTGATCTGAGTCTAACCTGGTCATTATTCTCTTTGGAGGACTCATATTTCACACTGCTCCATGATTCTAAAAGCAGACAGTTAAGACCCTAATCAGACTGCACAAGTGCAGGCTGATTAACACAAGTGCAGACTGTTTAAATAACAAATGGTCCTTTATCAACAACATATCCCTTTATCACCCTTTTTCTTATGGACCAGCTTAAACCTCAAACTTCAACTTGCCTTCTGGAAAGGTAAGGCTTGTCTAATTTCACAGTCACAGTGCTGCTTTCATCACAAAAACAAAGTGATATGCTTCCACTTCAGATCATTATTTGTACTATAAATCACATGCATCATGAGAGTGCATCCTTATATCATACAATATATCGTGTCCTATGTATGAGGATACCTTTACTCTTTCTCTTACTTGTCCTAACCCTTATTCTGCTGAATATGACAACCCCTATCTTTGCAAACAGTGAAGATCCAGGTCAGATGGCTTCTGAAGAAGCCATCTGATCAGGATCTACACTGTTTGCCACACAGTTTGTGATTTGAATGAATACATTATATCAAGTAATCTGATTAGTGGATAGTCAGAAATGGGTGTGGCTAAATTAATTTATTCAGCAGGATAAGGACTAAAATCTGAACAAATCCATTTTACTACCTGTTCTAGTGCCTAAAAACTGCTGAATGAATGGCAAACAGAGAAGACTGTGATCAGATGCTGCATTTGAGGTGTCCGATCTGAGTCTACATTGTTTGCACAGGTCTGTCTGTCTGACCAAATACTTAGGGTAAATATGGTGTGCAAATAGCGAAGGATCAGATCATCTGTGCAGTTTTATCAAGGCCTCTTTTGGAGAAAAAATTACAGACACTTTTCAGTACAATCTCTTACACCACATGATAATCTGGTGTTTTATGTCATTTCAACATTATTCAAGTCATATCAAGACGATGGAAGGAGGATAATGAAAGGCTCTGTGCAATGAAGTATCACAGTCATTAGCTCAGTTCTGCCTCCAGCAAGATTCAACCTGGGGCTTCATAGTCAGAAGTGCTAACAACTTGGCCGTCCAGACACTGCACAATAGTATACCATAACCTCTATAATACTATTCCTGGGAACCAAAGCAAAAACTGTTCACTGAACAAAAATATAGATTGTCTGTCTGTCATGCTACCTCCGCTTAAAGCACTGGGCAGAATTCTTCCAAACTTGCTATATCGCTTCCCTTTACAGTAAAAGTGTGCAAGAGCAGCATTATGTTTTTGTGCATCTGTCCTTGCGTCCATCTATTTGTCTGTCACATTATCTCCTCCTAAACCACTGGGCGGAATTCAACCAAACTTGCTACATCACTTCCCCTCATGGTAAGGGTGTGTGAGAGCAAAATGTTTTCCATGCATCTGTCGTCCCTCCATCTGTCCGTCACGCTATCTCCTCCTAAACCACTGGGCGGAATTCAACCAAACTTGCTACATCACTTCCCCTTATGGTAAGGGTGTGCAAGAGCAATATTATTTTTCCATGCATCTGTCCTCTGTCCATCTGTCTGTCACGCTCCTCCTAAACCACTGGGTGGAATTTAACCAAACTTGCTACATGACCTTCCCTCATGGTAAGGGTATGAGAGAGCAAGTCCATCCGTGCGTCATGCTATTAGCAACATTAGCAATGAGCCTGGGGCATTGCAATGGCACGCCATCGACTGCACATTCTAGTTTTTCTTATTTTGCCATAAAAATATATGTTGAGGATACTCATTAGAAGTGCCTTGCTAATGAGTACCCACAAAATATGTTTTTATGAAGAACTGGAGAAAAATATCCCATAATTATCACTTAATACTCCCCCTTAACAATTCCTCTGACATATGTTTTGATGGGGATGGCATCTATGGTTATTATTTTCCCTTCGTACTTACTGTTTCTCGACACTAACATTTTGTTTTTACTTTGTGAAAAACAAAATGTATAGAGTGGCATTTTGAACACTTTAGTGAATTCATGTACTAGTAAATGGACAATGGAACAGTATACTACCTGAAGTTCTTTTGAGAAACAAGCATTAAACAACTTTTGTTTCTTTTAAAATGGCATATGATAAATAGGACAAATTGTTGAACCTTTTGTTATTTGATCAGCCTTCACATTCAACAAATTGTTGGATTGGTGAAATGTTGCAATGAACTGTAGCTTCAATGAAATGGTTTTCAATGAAATGTTGTGCATTACTTTTTGAATTATTTTGTCTTTAAAACTGTCCACAGAAAATAGGTTTTGACATTTCAGGCAAGATACCATTTTCATGACCCTATTAATTTTTAGGTAAACTAAAACTACCATATTTACTGTAATATGTATTCGGACAGACAGGCCTGAGCAGTATAGACCCATATGAGATGCTGCAGAATGCGGCGTCTCATCAGTCTACACTGTTTGCCACTCATCCAGCAATGTTTAGACACAATATTGGGTAGTTAATTGTACTTGTTCAAATTTTAGAACAAGTATGTAAGGAGTTGAGTGGCTAAATACTTAGGGTAAATAAGGTATTTCAAACTATTTTCTGCTGAAATTTGTATGTAGCAAGGTGTCCCTTAAAGCAGCAATTACAGCTGCAGCAGACAACTTTTAGATATTTCTTTTAATTTTCATAAAAAAAAGTCTTGATGATTCACAAGAAATATCAACTCTTATTTTCTATAGAAAAATGCCATATGCTATAAATTTTGCTTGGTGGTTTTAGAGTTCTTAAACTGCTAATCACAATAACTGTTGTCTGCTTGCCATCTGCTGGTGATTTTAAAAGCCATTTTTGCAAACAGTGTGGATCCAGATCAGACTGCTCCTCTAGGAGCAGTCTGATCAGGATCCACACTGTTTGCCTGTATGCAAAAATAGGTTTGAAAAGTTTGTGAGAATATTCAGCAGATGACATAAACAGACAACATTTTCAGATGCAGGTTTTCTTGGCATTTTAATGGTTAAAATCTTTCAGCAGACAGTAGGATAAATATCTGCATATCTAAATAATGAAAAGCATGCAAGTGGCAAAAAAAAAAAAAAAAAAAAAAAAAAAAACAAACAAAAAAACTACAAATGTACATGTGTGCTTTGTTCCTCACTTTGTCCACCATACCAAATAGTTTAAGGAGACTAGTTACACTTGGTAGATCTTCCACTATTTTATTACAAGCAAAGACGTATAAATTTATTATTTACGTCCTTGTTACAAGGGAGACAACTTTTGTGACTTACTGTTTGCCTCCCTGCACACCAAGTACAAACTTTCTATTCACTTTCCTTTTAGAGTAGACCCCTTTTCAGAAAGGTCTATGCATGCAGGGAAGTGAACAGGAAGCCATGAATTTGTCTCCCTTGTAAAAAAAGGTGTAAAATCTATCAGGTGTATCAATTCTCCTTAACAAGAAAAACGCCTAACGGCATTACATTACGAAAACAGGCCTATTCAAATATATTGAAAATATTACCACCAAAAAATTGAAAATTTTCAGATAAAAATTCTGATATTTTTCATATTTCTGCTCAAAACATAGATTGTGGGTACTCGTTAGAACTGCCTCGCCGAGGCGGTTCTAACGAGTACCCACAATCTATGTTTTGAGCAGAAATATGAAAAATAATGTATACCCCTGTAAACCCCAGTTTTACTATAAAAAAGTGGGGTTTAAGGGGGTCAAAATTATATAGGCATGTTTTCATGATGATGGACAGGTTTTTTTTGAATAACAAAGAAAGTGAGAGTTGTCTCTGGTCCTCCTCTTCATCCCTACCAAATATTAAAGCAATCCACTTAAGAATAAAGGTAACATATAACTTTGAAAAAAAGTTTAACCAAAAGGTTAACCTCGGACGACGCCCCATGCCTGCCCAGACATCGCTATTTTATAGGACAGCTTTTTGAAAAACCCGTCCAAAAATGAATCATAAGCTGTGTGAAACTTCATGCATATACTAACAAATACTGACCTTCTTGTGAAATAACAAATCGGTGGATGGGCAAAAGATTCAAGATGAATGCCAACAGTCAACTTTCTGCAAGCCTCCTCATCTCTGTTGTTTGGCCGGGATCCCTGCATGTTTGCTATACATATGACAGTGGCATAGCCAGAATGGAATTATTTTTATGTGCATCATGAGGTCTTGAACATTGAACAATTCTATCTTGTATGGATCCAAAATAGGGGCTACTCTTAAAGGAAAGAATTTGCTCCCAACTCTTAGTAGCCCCTATCTTGGAAGGGATGAATTCTTTCCTTTAAGAGCAGCCCCAGTGGTAAAGAAGTAAATATTTTATGTTAATTGTTGTCTCTTTATTGCAAATATTTTCTTCAGCATGCTATGCACATGCATACTGTGTGTAATGAGCTCTATGTCTATGATAATGTGCAATGTCAGAAAAGGGCCTTTATGCTATATGCAAAGAGTTGGAGGTTCAGTTCAGGGCCTTTATTTTCTGCTTACAGAAACATTGGCTATTTCAGAACTGGGCAGAGAAATAAGATACTGGATTTCCATGAGTATTTGGACACCTCAACTCCTTACCATACTTGTTCTAAAATTTAAAAATTTACTACCTAATGGTGTATCTAAAAATTTCTGGATGAGTGGCAAACAGTGTAGACCCTGATGAGATGATGCATTCTGTTGCAGCTCATCTGGGTCTACACCATAATATGCTTATGCCTGTCTGTCCGAATACATATGGTAAATACAGTATTTCAGAACTGGGCAGAGAAATAAGGAGACTGCACTCATTCACAGACAATCTTGGCCATCACAGTCCACATATGGCATCAAGGCCCTTTGGCCAGCTAGACCATTAAATATTCTTCCTGTTTTGTATACTAGGTAAGATCATGGCCATGAATCATTACTGTCAGCATAAAACTTTTAATTTCTCCTATAATAAGTATCCACTGGTTGTGATCATATTTACAAAGGTGCTATATTACACTGAGTTAAAAACATTTTCATATCAATCTATAATCACATTACACATTTAATAAACATTTCATATCAATTTATCATATCATATAGAGTCAACCAACATGTTCCTATCAAATTATAATATAAAGGGTGACACAAATAATTTCAAATAACAGAAACAATAAAACAAAGATATATATTCTTTAATATAATGACAAAATTAGTAGACAAAAATAATTTACACAGTTTATCTTATTTTTCTGAGAAAATAAGTTGCATATGAAATGGTTAATCTGTACTGTCTTGTAAAAATAATAAAAAAAGAATATTTGAATGCTATCTGCTAGAATCTGGAATGGCATTTTCAGGCTTTACATAAAATGAGCCATACTACAAGGAAACCTGTTTTATGCCATATAATGTGATCAGTCTCCACCCAGATGAGTCTGTTAAGGGCCACTGCTATGTGATACTGATTGTGCAAAAAAGCAGACACAGTATTGTGTTAGTAGCAAAGGCCATGAAGGATAGTTTGCTCTTGACTATGCTGTTCAAATATGGTATGACGGTTTTACTGCTGAAAAGAACTATAATAAGGAAAATGATACACATTTAGAGGAAGCAATTCTGTCAAAACTGTTTTGCCTCCCTTCTGAAAAGGAATCTACTCTAAAAGGAAAGACTTTTGCTCCCATTGGGAACAAATTCTTTCCTTTTAGAGTTGACCCTTTTTCAGAAGGGGCTTGCTCCCCTTTGGAGCAAATTCTTTCCTTTTAGAGTTGACCCCTTTTCAGAGGAGGCTTGGTGTGCAGGAAAGCAGACAGGATCTCTGTTGTAAAATATGGTAGGAAATCTGTCAGGTGTATTATGTACCCTTAAACCAGATATTAAAATAAACAATGGACATAATTATAACCTATCCATGTATCTGAAAAGTATCAAATAATAAAAGAATCTTGAATCATTGAAAGAAAAAAACAACCACTTTTATTCAGTGAATTTATATTCTGCAAACAAAGAAAGAATTTTAGCAGCTGCAAAGTTTGGTATTTCTCTGATTTAAGACCGCTATTAAACTACTTTACTAATTCATTAAGATACAGTACAAATCAGATTTGCTGCTATTTAATTTCATACAGTGGTCTGACTTTGACCACAACCAGCATGTAAGAGTTTCTGGGTTAACCATACTCTAGTGATGAAATTATTATGGATATTGGAGGATTGATAACTGATATTGGAGAATAGAGAAAATATTATAGATATTGTTATAAAGACATCCAAACACTTGGAAATTCATTTTAGACCATTCTTTCTTTTCAAACCATTTCCTATTTAAAGTCAAATTGTTTTGCTTTTTGTATAAGGCACTTTTTCTTTTCACTCTGAAGTGTACATGTCAAAAGTTATCTTCCCCGGACAGAATAAAACCCTAAAATAATCCTAGGACCAACGTTACAATTCTTCAATGTTCTACTTATTCTTAATACAGACAACAGAATTTCTTAACAGGAAATGTTTAGAAAAACAGAAGGAAAAATTATATTCACCACATCTTGTAAATAACAACATTTAACTCAGTGACAGTACTATTGTTCTTAATGAATTGAAAAATAAAACAACAACATAAGTTAAAACAATAACAAGCATATATAAGTGAAATTTATAAATCAAGACAGTGAGAATTCTGGTGATACCATATTTACCATAAATATTGAGACACTTTAACTCCTTACCATACCTGTCCAAAAATTTGAACAAGTCCATTTTACTACCTGTTGATGTGTCTAAAAACTGCTGAATGGGTGGAAAACAGTGTAGACCCTGATCAGATGCCACATTCTGTGGCATCTGATCTAGGTCTACACTGTTTACTCAGGTCCGTCTGTCCTACTACTAAGGACAAATATGGTGATTTAGATTCGTTGTTGATTTTGCTATTTTTGATCCCAAAACATATGCTATTTACAAATCATTGTAATTTGAAGGAACATGCACAAAAGATGTCCTGGTATAAAAAAAATTCTGAATACCCTATATACCTGGAATCATGATGAATTCTGTCCAGTCTGAACATTATCTGTTATACATGGCTCTACCAAGAAAAGAGAATTTGAGCATATGCAAACAGTGCCATGTCAAATGTGTAAGTGCATTAATGCTACACAGGACACAGGTTCTAGAAGGACTTGAGACTGTTTGTATCAAATGCACAGGCCCTGATCATATTGTACCCTGGAAAAGCTACAAATTCAACCTTCCTGAGGAATAAGGAGAAAAGTTGAGGCAAAATGTAAAGTTTAATTCTGTGTCTGAATGTTCTAGTGTTGCAAGAATAAAACTGTACAAAATATCCTGATGAGATCCTTTCATTGAGGTAACTCATTGTGAACCATTTTAATGTAACTGCATTTAAGACACTGTATATGACATTCAGACCACTTGGTATTGGTATTCAGGATCTCACCCCATACTTAAAGCACCCCTTACAGCAAAATTTGCAGTCAGAAAAAAAAAAAACTTGTCCTGCTGAACCCGCATATGCCCTGCCTTTGCAAACAGTGTAGATCTGAAGAAGCAAACTGATCTGGATCTGTACTGTTTATCATTTTAAAAAGTACAGTATAACCTCAATGGCTCGAACATGGATGGCTCATTTACCGTGGATGATTCGAACTCTTTTTCAAGTCCCTACAAAATTCTTCCAGTAGCTCAAGAAAACAAATATTTAGGGATTTTTGTCTTATTTTATCATGGAATTATATGTTGTGTGTACTCATTAGAATCACCTCATTGAGGCAATTCTAATGAGCACACTCAACATACAATCGTTATGTAGAAAATCAAAAAGATTTCCCTAAATTATCGCTATTTGCTTCCTGAACTGGTGCCATGATTAACCCTCAATGGCTCAAACTACCCATGTCTCGAACGAATTTCCATGGTCCAAAAGATGTTCGAGCTATTGAGGTTCGACTGTATGTGAATTTGTATCAACAACCTGAAAAGTGGACAGGCACCTTTATTTATTCAGCATGGCAAGGGTTAAAATTCATTTTTTATGAATTGTGGTTTGCATTATGGTAATACAAGAAAATACCAACTCCCTGTTTTTGGGAACAATCATAATAACTAATAAACACAAAAGAAAGTGACATCACTGTGATACTCATTAGAAATTTGTGACTGAAATATGAATACCTTCTACAAGTTTTCATGGAGGAATAAGAAAGCCATCATTACTATTACATTGAAATTAAGATAAAATATGACGACACTCAATAACTATATGAGCTGTAGTTCTGTAAACCAAACATAAGGACATCAGATAAACTCGGGAGATGTTCCACTTCTTGTTTACAAAGGAAACCAGCGGCAGATACAGAGGGAGTTCCTGGGACTGAGTTAAACCACCGTTTGACTCAAAATTTCATTTTCAGAAATTTTTAATTTGATAAATTTTTGATACCATATTTACCCTAATAAATAGTCCCTCAACTTACTCGTCACCTTATAATTATAAAATTTCAATAAGGCATCGCAGGGGATAGAAATCCCCTCGCACAAGACTACTTGGTGTGGGCAAACACTGAACTGGGAAATTTCATTACATATAATAGTTATATGAATGAAGAAACAAAAAGCCTGTGACCTTAATGTAAAGGTCATATATGACCTTGACATTAATCTACAGTATTGTAAACATTCAGATTTTCAGGTTGGGAGAGATTAGATCTCACATGATAGAAAATATTTCAGCCATATCAACCTTGACCTTAAGCCCAGGACCTGAAAGTTGAACTTGCTCAAGATATTATCATACCCACAAATTTGTGAAGTTATATTAAAATCCATTGATAAATGTAGGGGCTTGAGTGATGACAAAGGTTTTTTTTTTTCTAAAAATAGCCAGTTACCTTGACCTTGAGCCTAGCAACCTGTAAGTTGAATTTGCTTTAGATATTACAGTACCTAACCATTGTGTGAAGAAACATTAAAATCCATTGATAAATGCAGGGTCTAGAGAGATGACAAAGTTTTTCTAAAAATAGCCACAGTTACCTTGACCTTGGGCCCAGCAACCTGAAAGTTAAATTTGCTCAAGATATTATCACAACCAACATTTATGTGGTTATATTAAAATCCATCAATAAATGTAGGCACTAAAGCGATGACAAAGTTTTTCTAAAAATAGCCATGATGACCTTGACCTTCAGCCCAAAACCCTGAAAGTCAAACTTGCTTGAGATATTATCATAACCAACATTTATGTGATTTTACATTAAAATCCATAGATAAATGTAGGTGCTAGAGCGATGACAAAGTTTTTCTAAAAATAGCCACAGTGACCTTGACCTTGAGCCCAGGATCCAGAAAGTCAAACTTGCTCGAGATATTGTCATACCCAACATTTGTGTGAAGTTACATTAGAATCCATCAATAAATGTAGGCGCTAGAGTGATGACAATGTGTTTTCTAAAAATAGCCACAATGACCTTGAGCCCAGGACCCTTGACCTTGCTCAAGATATTGTAATACCCAACAAGTTATATTAAAATCCATCAATAAATGTAGGTTCTAGAGCGATGACAAAGTTTCTCTAAAAATAGCCACAGTGACCTTGACCTTGAGCCCAGGACCCTGAAAGTCAAATTTGCTCGAGATATGGTCATACCCAACATTTGTGTGAAGGTACATTAAAATCCATCAATAAATGTAGATCCTAGAGCGATGACTATGTTTTTCTAAAAATAGCCACAGTGACCTTGACCTTGAGCTCAGGACCTTGAAAGTCCAACGCTTGGGATATTGTCATACCCAACAGGTTATATTAAAATCCATCAATAAATGTAGGTTCTAGAACGATGACAAAGTTTCTCTAAAAATTGCCAGTGACCTTGACCTTGAGCCCAGGACCCTGAAAGTCGAACGTGCTCGAGATATTGTCATACCCAACATTCATGTGGTTATATTAAAATCCATCAATCAATATAAGCGCTAGAGTGATGACAAAAGGTGAACATACGTATGTATGTACGCATGTATGAACGTACGTACGTACTTACGAACGGGACAATCCCTATATCACCTCCACAACTTCGTTGTGCGAGGGGATATTAGCTGAAAATGTGTCTAAAATTGCTATATGAATGGCAACCAGTATAGACCCTGATCAGATGTAACATTCTGCAGCATCTGATCTGGGTCTATATTGTTTGCTCAGACCTTTCTGTTCTAATACTTAGGGTAACTGGACCAATTCAAACACCCTCGGAAATTTCGAACCCCTTGTAATAGGAAAGGAGAAAAAATCCAAATCACATTTTGCCCCAACTGGGTATCAAACCCGGTCTGCTGGATTCAAAGTCCTGCACTCTACCACGTCGCTATAAAAGCCTGCTTCTACCACAAGGCAGTAGAAGTGTATCTTATACCTAAACTGTTACATTCCTCCTTCCTCTAACGAGACATTTGTCTGTATCCATGTCAATACAAATGTCACGCAAGCTCCGAGTGACAACCCAGCACTTGCTTCATCCATCAGGCTCCAAGGCTGCCACCCTCACACTGGCTACTAAATGTAATAGGACAGGAGAAAAAAATCATAATCACATTTTTCCCCAACCGGGGATCGAACCCGGTCCGCTGGATTCAAAGTCCTGCACTCCACCACGTCGCTATAAAAGCCGGCTTCTACCGCAAGGCAGTAGAAGTGTATCTTATACCTAAACTGTTACACCCCTATTTAAATAATCCTGTATCTGCCCATGGAAACAACTTTGTTACTTCCTGTTTGCTTTCTTGTGTATCTAGTCCCTTCTGTTTGTTTGTTTGTGTTGAGGTTTTACGGTCCAGTCAACCTAATGAGGTCATGTAGAGCATGGTCAGTTTACTTAACCACACGTTTACTGGGCAGGCTTAGTCCTCTAAGCGGTTAACCAGTATTGTGCACATTCTTTCGCCAGAAACTGACAACTGCCCTTCTTGAATCAGCAGAAGGGAGAGAATGACCGTAGAAAATATTTCATGATCAATCTCCACGAAAGAATGTTGCCGACCTTGGCAGGGGTTGAACCCGCGACCTCCTGGTCTTCAGTCGGACGGCGCATCCAGCTGAGCCACCGAGGCGGCCGTCCTTTCTGAAAAAGGGTCTACAGTAAAAGGAAAGAATCTGCCCTTTGGGAGCAAATCTTTCTTAACAGAACAGACCTCTTTTCAGGAGGCAAAACAATTTTGACATAGTTGCTTCCCCTGAAAATGTATCTATTTTCCTAAAAATTGTTTTGTCTCCCCTACTGAAAAGGGGTCTACTCTAAGAGGAAAGAATTTGCTCCTCGAAGGAGCAAATTCTTTCCTTTTAGCATGGACCCTTTTCAGATGGGCTTTGGTGTACAGGAAAGCAAACAGGAAATAAAACAGTTGTCTCCCTTGTAAAAAAAATAATGGTGGCAAATTTACCAGGTGTATCAGATCCACCTAACGTGGAAATCTCAGTGTTTATGTATCTCCAAGTGCAAGGATAAGAAGGAGAATGAAATTAACAAGAAGTGTGATCACGAGAAACATGATAAAGAAAAATCTGTCCAGATTAGTGGCTAACTCTCTCAATGTCAGAGCATTCAGCTCTCTAACACTCAATGGCTCTGTCCTCATCGTTTTCACAGAAGATTCTGACTTTGGCCTCACCTGGTTCCTTTTATAAATTGTGTCCACTGGCGGAAGCTGACGTGGTGGGTATGCGGCAATGTGATAGGGCTGAGTATTGCGTAATGATCCGTTTGATTTACTAATAGCCACAGTGTTGCCAAGATTTGTAGATGCTGTCTCTGAACTTTCTAAATCCTCATTCAAGTCTTTATCACTCTCAGAACTTTTACAAGTCAGTGTTAAGAGAAAATTGGATATACGACGTGAGGCTGCGGACATTGGCTGTCCTGGGTCGGAAAAATGAATGTTCATTACAAGGGAAGCACACAAAGCTGATGACGATAAGATGAAGAAGATCAGTGTCATGTAGACAGCTGAAAGAAAGCACAAAATAATCATAAACATATTTTATAAGCAGTTTATTATCCCCTCAAACAATAAAAAAAGTTTGATGATTATGAGAAATCAAGCAACTGTTTTGTCTTTTTTTTAACTGCTGTTTCAAATCACAAAAATTCTTTCTGATAATGTTTGTTTTACTTACTTTCAATAATGTTTGTTTACTTACTTCTGACAAATATTGATTGCTTTGTGATAACTGGCATTCTCTAGAGATTTATTGTAAGTAAATATTCTTTTTTCAACTAACATCTTTTGTTTTAGGCTAATTTTAAGTTTGAAATAAAAAAAAGAACATGTACTTGCTATTTCTATCATTTTAGACTTGACTTACAAAATCTGCAAAAACAAAACCCCTAAAAAACAAACAAACAAAAACAAACTATTGTTATTACTAGCAGCAAAAGTATTTTATGTATTTACTTATTTAAATACATAGGCAGATGATACACATGTAATGTCAAGCCTATTTTTTTTCTAGGCAAATGATTCACATGAAATGTTAAGCCTTGTTTTCTCTGAAAAAATAAAAAAAATTACTATTTTAGATGTTGTCTGCTACAATTTTAAATGATGACTGAATCCATTTTAGCTGGGAAAGGTAATTGGCAAACAGAGCTACCCCAGATCACACACCATCTGATCAGGATGCAATAAATACAGGGATTTCTATAAACATAGCAATAATAAAAAACTAACCAGAATTAGATTATAGTAGGACCAAAGAGTTATGGTAGAAGAGTCCACTTGACTGTATGGGTTAAGGAATAAGAAAATTTTGTACACTTACCAATAATTGTTGTTTTCGGTGACACTGGAAAACTTGTCAGAATAATGCTGTTTAGGACAAAAAATGCTACCAACAGGAAGATACTGAAGGATGCTTTTTCCCCTCCCTCAGGTGGTAAAATAAACACCAGAGTACTCAGTAAGGACAGTACAAGTAACGGTAAGATGACATTGATGCCGTAATACTCTGTATGTCGACTGAGAGTCAGATAAAATGTTACTTTGGAATATGTTCTGGTCTCATTAGCAACCACTGATTCTGCTTCTGATTCTTCTACTCTTGTTTCTGTCAGATCCCACTCTGGGTTTGACCTAAGCAAATGAAAGAAAATAATTCCAACAAGAGGACCATGATGGTCCTATATCGCTCACCTGAGCAAACAGATTTGCATACTTGCTATTGAAGTTTCAGCTAAGTTCAGTGCTCTAAGATTTTTGTATAAATTTTATAGCCCTGCCCCCTAGCGGCCATGTTTTTCTAATGCATCATGATGGCTTGAACTGAATCTTGATAGAGGGTCACCAAGGGAACATTTCTGACAAGTTATATTGAAATCAGTCCAGTGGTTGCTGACAAAAAGATTTTTAAAGTGTTTTATATAGCTATATAGGGAAAATAAGCCCCGCCCCCTAGCAGCCATGTTTTTTGACGAATCATGACAGCTCGAACAATTTGGTAGAGGGTCACAAAAGGAACATTCCTGCCAAGTTATATTGAAAAAGGTTCAGTGTTTTCTGACAAGAAGATTTTTAAAGTTTTCTATTTAGATATATAGGGAAAATAAGCCCCGCCCCACTAGCAGCCATGTTTTTTGACGAATCATGATTCCTTGAACACTCTTGGTAGAGGGTCACCAAAGCAACATTCCTGCCAAGTTACATTGAACTCTTTCCAGTGGTCTTTGATAAGAAGATTTTTAAAGTTTTCTATATACATTTATAGGGAAAATAAGACCCCCCTCCCCCCCAAACAGCCATGTTTTTTTGAGGAATCATGATGGCTTGAACGATCTTGGTAGAGGGTCACCATAGAAACATTCTTGCTAAGTTATATTGAAAATGGTCCATTGGTTTCTGCATGAAGATTTTTAAAGTTTTCTATATAGATATATAGGGAAAATAAGCCCTGCCCCCTGGCGGCCATGTTTTTTGACGAATCCAGATGGCTTGAAAAATCTTGGTAGAAGGTCACCAAGAAAACATTTCTGCCAAGTAATATTGAAATCGGTCCAGTGGTTTAAGACAAGAAGATTTTTAAAGTTTTCTATATAGACATATAGGGAAAATAAGCCCAGCCCCCTGGCGGCCATTTTTTTGACGAATCATGATGGCTTGAACAATCTTAGTAGAAGGTCACCAAGGAAACATTTCTGCCAAGTTATATTGAAATGGGTCCAGTGGTTTCTGATAAGAAGATTTTTAAGGTTTTCTATATAGATATATAGGGAAAATAAGCCCCACCCCCTGGCAGCCATGTTTTTTGACGAATCATAATGGCTTGAACAATCTGGTAGAGGATCACCAAAGGAACATTTCTGCAAAAGTATAATGAAATCGGTCCAGTGATTTCTGACAAGAAGATTTTTTAAGTTTTCAGTTAAAAAAATCTATTTTTAGCTCCTGTGACCTAGATATGCAATGGACCAAAAGCATTTGACCAACCAAGGATCATTCCTGTGAAGTTTGGTCAAAACCCAATCAGTGGTTTAGGAGGAGATGTTGTTTGAAGGAATTGTTTACGCATGCACGCACGCACAGACGCATGACGGACGATGGACAAAATGTGATCACAAAAGCTCACCTTGTCACTACGTGACAGGTGAGCTAAAAAGTAAAACCTATGTTTATGGTTACCTGGATTTTCTAAGCTTACCCTTTATTTTTTTTTTTAATTTTTTTTACAAATCTTGATTTATTTTCTTTTACTTTTGATCCATAAACTCATTCAGTGTTTCTTTACATCTGCAGACACTCTAAAACTATTTCTAAGCAATTTAAATGTCACAGGGTGAGAACTATGTACAGCCGTACTGGGGCTGAAACCCAGGATCCTCAGATTAGTTCTGATGCCCTAGCAACTGAGCTATCCAGTCGCTACTGTCAATTTTTTCCCCTGCTAAATTGAGATTAGCCCCAAATCTTTAAGTCCTCTCCAGACAGGTTGAGAGACTTATTTCCGTATTCTTTCATGCTACCAGATGCAGTCCTGGAGCCACACTTGCCACCAAATATCACACTGTGAGAAAACTGTACAGCTATAGCAAAGCTCAACCCTGGCTCCTCAGATTACCGTTTTGTCGCTCTATCTGCAAGTTTCAGGAACATCCGATCAAAACTGAATGAGTTACACTGATGACAATGTCAAACAGAAGCTTTTTCAGTAATCAAGGGGGACTAACTCTAGCCAGGTTTTTAATCTTTATCTATATCCACCTTATCTGCAAGTTTCAGGAACACCCAATCAAAACTGAAGGAGTTATGGTGATGACAAACATTTTCTCATTGTAAGTCTATGGAGCCTTTGGTTGCCATAGCAACCAAGGTTTTCATAAGATTTTCATGAAAAGTTTATGCCATCAATTCCCCACCAGAGGCATGCTACAGATGAGAAATGACTAAGATCAGCCTGCAGACTGTGGAGATATAATTGGTCAAAGGTGCTGATGTTTGATGGACAACCGACAGATGGACTAACCACTATCCTATAAGCTCACCTGGAGCCTTCAGCCAGGTGAGCTAAACAAGAGGCCCATGGGCCACAACGATCACCTGAGTTAACTGCTATAAGTTAATCAGGTCCTTTACTCATCATTCCCTATCAGGCTGTCAAGTTTCAAGGCAATGGCTTGAACAGTTTTTTAGATATCTTGCTTACAAGTTTAAAATGCTGAAATTTTCAAAGGGCCATAAGTAAAAAAAAATTCAAATTTTTTTAGAAGTTAATTGGGTCATCTACCTTTTTAAAGGTTTTTATCATATATGGGCATGGCAGCCATCTTGGTCAATGGATCTTGACCATTTAGCAATTTTTCATTCTCCTGCCCCAAGGAGGCTCCACATAAAATTAGAGCAACATTGGCCCAGAGACTTCAGAGGAGAAGTTGTTTGAAATTCTCAACATTTTTCCCATACAAATGTATGGGCCCATACAAATGCATATGGAAGCAAACTTGACCTCACTGTAAAAAGGTCAAACGTCAATGTACGACCATCATTTTAGCAACTTTGGTAGACCTCCTGTCCCTGATGATTTGTGCAAAGATTCAGCCCAAAGGCATCCTCTGTCCTGGGGAAGAAGATTTTTAAAGGTTTTTACCATATATGAGCATGGTGGCCGTCTTGGTCAGTGGACAGCGACCATTTTAGCAATCTTTCGTTCCCCCAATCTAAGGCTCCACATAAAATTTTAGCAACACTGACCCAGAGGCTTCAGAGGAGAAGTCCTTTGAAATTATCAACATTTTTCCCATACAAATGTATGGGCCCATACAAATGCATAGGGAAGCAAACTTGACCTCACCGTAAAAAGGTCAAACATCAATGTACAACAATTATTTTAGCAACTTTGGTAGATCTCTCATCCCTGATGATTTGTGCAAAGATTCAGCCCAAAGGCATCCTCTGTTCTGGAGAAGAAGATTTTTAAAGGTTTTTACCATATATGGGCATGGCGGCCATCTTAGTCAATGGACTGTGACCATTTTAGCAATCTTTCGTTCCCCCAACCTAAGGAGGCTCCACATAAAATTAGAGCAACACTGGCCCAGAGGCTTCAGAGAAGAAGTCATTTGAATTCTCAACATTTTTCCCATACAAATGTATGGGCCCATACAAATGCATAGGGAAGCAAACTTGACCTCGCCATAAAAATTTTAAACGTCAATGTACAACAATTATTTTAGCAACTTTGGTAGACATCTCATCCCTGATGATTTGTGCAAAGATTAAGCCTAAAGGCATCCTCTGTTCTGGAGAAGAAGATTTTTAAAGGTTTTTACCATATATGGGCATGGCTGCCATCTTGTTCAATGGACCGCGACCATTTTAGCAATCTTTCGTTCCCCCAACCTAAGGAGGCTCCACATAAAATTAGAGCAACATTGGCCCAGAGGCTTCAGAGAAGAAGTCATTTGCATTCTCAACATTTTTCCCATACAAATGTATGGGCCCATACAAATGCATAGGGAAGCAAACTTGACCTCGCCATAAAAAGGTTAAACGTCAATGTACAACAATTATTTTAGCAACTTTGGTAGACATCTCATCCCTGATGATTTGTGCAAAGATTCAGCCTAAAGGCATCCTCTGTTCTGGAGAAGAAGATTTTTAAAGGTTTTTACCATATATGGACATGGCTGCCATCTTGTTCAGTGGACCGCGACCATTTTAGCATTCTTTTGTTCCCCCAACCTAAGGAGGCTCCCTATGAAATTTGAGCAAAATTGGCTCAGCGGCTTCAGAGGAGTTGTTTGAAAATGTTAACAGATGGACGGATGGATGGACTCACGGACAACGGACGAAAAGTGATCACAATAGCTCATCCTGAGCATAACTCAGGTAAGCTAAAAATACATTGGTCAGCCTAGACAGATTGGTAGTCATAATACACATATTACATATTCAAAAGTTAAAAAATAACATAAAATTGCACAAATTATTCTAACTATGTACAATCTATGGCTTTTAATCAAATTTTACGACAAGTATGGTTCAGACTTTTGGTTTCTAAATATTTAGGGTAAATATAGTAACAACAAACATGCCTGAACAAAGAGTGGGATCTGTTCGAGGTCTACACTGTTTGGCGCTAATGACATCATCAGCTACTTAGCATGGACTTGTTCAAATTTAAGGACAGAGTATGGTAAGGTGTTAAGGTGTCCAAATATTTAACACTTAGCATGCTGGGTAAAAAAAATAGAATTTTGACCAGATGACATTTTTTCTTATTTTTTTTTTCAGAAAATAAGCTTTCACATTTCATGCAAATAAGGAAACAATTTGCATGAAATGTCAAAGTCTATTCTGTGGGAAAAAATAAAAAAGTACCATCAATTTGTTGTCTGGGTTTATTTTTGTTTTGTTTTTTGTTATTTTTTTTTCCAGAAAAGAGTCTTTGGCATGTCAAAGTCTGTTTTCTGGGAAATATAAGAAAATATCATCAGTTTGTCATCTGCTGTATCTGGTTACTAAGGTAATCAATATTCAACTCACTGGTAAAGAGCTAGGTTCACACTGGTATCCAACATTTTTACAGGCATTTCTGACTGATCCATGGACCAGCTGGATAGTGTAACACCACAGGTATGCTTATCAAATGGGAAGAATTTTAGGTCCATATCACAGTAGACCTCAAAATAACTGGGTGGCTCCCAGATCATGGCACCGCTTTCAATAAGTCTGTATCGGAGATTCTGCTCTGCCAGCACACCTATACTGTCCACACTGGAAAAGAAAGGGATCAGTAAATTAAACCTTAAAGTGCAAAATTCTATTTTTTTATTATTTTTCAGAGAAAATAATGCTTGACTGTTCATGTGAATTGTCTGCAACTGACTGATTGAATGACTGACTGACTAAATGAACAAAAGAATGAACGAATGAATGAATGAAAGAACAAATGAACAAACAAGTTAATGAACAGAAAATAACATTTAACCTAGAATCTAGAGTTTTCTAGACTACTTTTTATTTGGAAATTACCAAAATATTTGCTGTCTTTGCGTTTACCAGAGATCATGAGGGTAATGGAACAATCATAGGACAATCTTTAGTTTTCTAGACTACTTTTTATTTGGAAATTACCAAAATATTTGCTGTCTTTGCGTTTACCAGAGATCATGAGGGTAATGGAACAATCATAGGACAATCTTTAGTTTTCTAGACTACTTTTTATTTGGAAATTACCAAAATATTTGCTGTCTTTGCGTTTACCAGAGATCATGAGGGTAATGGAACAATCATAGGACAATCTTTAGTTTTCTAGACTACTTTTTATTTGGAAATTACCAAAATATTTGCTGTCTGCGTTTACCAGAGATCATGAGGGTAATGGAACAATCATAGGACAATCTTTAAGTTTTTTAATCATTACAACTCTCTGGGCTAATTCAGCAGATGTCAAATTGATGATATTTTTCTTATTTTTCTCAGAAAATAGGTTCTTAAATTTCTTGCAAATTGTCTCCTCAGGAGACAATTTGCATGAAATGCCAGAGCCTATTTTCTTGGGAAAAAAATAAATTTATTTCAAAACGTTTTTGGCTGAAATTTTTAACCCAGCATGGTAAGCATTTATTAAAGAAAACAAGGCATCGCAGGCGATACAAATCCCCTCGCACAAGACTACTTGGTGTGGGCAAACACTGAACTGGGGAATGTCATGACATATAGGTAATAGTTATATGAATGAAGAAACAAAAAGCCTGTGAGCTTAATGTAAAGGTCATATATGACCTTGACATTAAATATGACCTTGACATTAAGATACAGTATTGTAAACATTCAGATTTTCAAGTTGGAAAGAATTAGATCTCACATGATAGAAAATATTTCAGTCATGTCAACCTTGACCTTCAGCCCAGAACCCTGAAAGTCGAACTTGCTTGAGATATTATCACAAACACAAATGTATAAAGATATATTAAAATCCATTGATAAATGCAGGGGCTAGAGTGATGACAAAGTTTTTTTTTTCTAAAAATGGCCATAGTTACCTTCACCTTGAGCCCAGGAACCTGAAAGTTGAAATTGCTCAAGATATTATAATACCCAACAATTGTGTGAAGATATACTAAAATCCATTGATAAATGCAGGGGCTAGAGCAATGACAATTTTTTTCTTAAAAAAAGCCGCAGTTACCTTGATTTTGAGCCCAGCAACCTGAAAGTTGAACTTACTCAGATATTATCATACCAAACATTTTTGTGAAGTTATTTTAAAATCCATTGACTAATGTAGGCACTAGAGCCATGACAAAGTTACCTTGACCTAAAGTCCTGCAACCTGAAAGTTGAACTTGCTCAAGATATTATAATACATAACAATTGTGTGGATATATCAAAATCCATTGACAAATGCAAGGGCCAGAGCGATGACAAAGTTTTGTCAAAAAACAGCCACAGTTACCTTGACCTTGAGCCCAGCAACCTCAAAGTCGAACTTGCTCGAGATATTATCATAGCCAACATTTATACGAAGTTATATTAAAATCCATTGATAAATGTATGCAATAGAGTGATGACAATTTTTTTCTAAAAATAGCCACAACCATCTTGACCTTGATTCCAGCACTGCCCGAGATTATCATATCAAACATTTGTGTGAAGTTATATTAAAATCCATCATTAAATGTAGGCACCAGAGCCATAACAAAGTTTGTTTTCTGAAAATAGACACAGTGACCTTAACCTTAAGCCCAGGACTCTGAAAGTCAATCTTGCTCCAGATATTATAATACCCAACTTTTGCGTGAAGTTATATTAAAATCCATTGATAAATGTAGGCACTAGAGCGATGACAAAGTTTTTCTGAAAATAATTTTGCTAAGTAAATGTTTGCTCCCTAATCTATTGTTTCCAAGAAACGTGCTTGGGGTATTTATTAGATTAAATACAGTATTCTTTGGACACTTTGTTGCAGGTCAGCCAATAACAGCTGGTTATGAAAGTTAGAATATGACTGAAAAAATATACCTGTTCTCTATAACTAGATCTGGACTCCAGATTTCTGTACCTGCAAAGTGCACTGAACTAATACCACCAAATCCTGATTTGTCCCATTGTAGACCTGTGTTCCAAACCTGGAAGTTTAGAAAATTCAGAGTTAATGAAACTTTACAGCTCCTATGGAGAATTTAGAACTGGTGCAAAATAGGTGACCATGTCTAGATTCTCACATATTAAGAGAATGTCAAACCTAACCTGTAACAAAATTAAACTAGAGGCCCACGTGGGCCAGAAATCACTCACCTGGATTAGGCTGATCATATGTTACATTGTGCCATCTTGGCTATCAGATCAGATTGCCTTTAGCAATCCAGAATCTGATGTTGTTTAGAGAGTATCAAGATGGCCACCATGGCTGCTATCTTAGATATTGGAACTGAACGATTTAGCAATTCTGAATCTCCAGGTCACCCCGATACCTCTCATCAAGTTTCGGTTCAATCTGATTACTGTTTGGGAGAAGATGTGGTTTGAAGAATTTCAAGATGGCTGCCATGATGGCCATCTTGGATATTGGAACAGAAAGACTTTAATAATTTTGAATCTCAATAACACCCTAATGCCCCCCATCAAGTTTAAGCTCAGTCAGACTTACCATTCCGGCAGAGATGTTATTTGAAGGTTTTCAAGATGGCTGCCATGGTGGCCATCTTGGATATCAGAATGGAACCATTTTAGCAATACTAAATCTCCATGTTGCTCACATGCCTTCCACCAAGTTTCTGCTCCATCCGACATACAGTTCCAGAGCAGATAACAATTGAAGACTTTCAAGATGGCGGCCATGGCACCATCATTGATACGATTTTGTTGGAAATGTCAAAATTATGAAAAGTTACTGTCGGGACGGACCACGGCATAAGCTGACCTGGAGCAAAGCTCAAGGTGAGCTAACAATAGAAGATCTTCAAGATGGCTACTGTGGCAGCCATCATGGATATTGTAACAAAATGGTTTTAGCAATTCTGAATCTCCATGTCGCCCGAATGCCTCCCACCAAGTTTTGGCTTGATCCGACACCATTTCAGGAGCAGATGAGGCTTGAAGATTTATAGTTGGCCACCTTGGTGGCCACCCTAGATATTGGATCAGAAAGATGTTAGCAATTCTGAATCTCTATGTCACTAGGATGCTTCCATTCAAGTTTGGGCTCAATCCACATTAAGTTTTGGGAGGAGACGTGTTTTGAAGAATTTCAATATGGCTGCCATGGCAGCCATCTTGGATATCGCAATGGAATCAGTTTGGCAGTTCTGAATCTCCATGTCTCCCCAATGCCTCTGACCAAGTTTCAGCTTAATCCATCTTACCGTTCAGGAGCAGATGTCATTTCAAGGTTTTCAAGATGGCCATCATGGCGGCCATCTTGGATATTGGAACATAATGAATTTAGCAATTCTAAATCTCCATGTCACACCAATGCTTCCCACCAACTTTTGGCTCAATCTGACATACCATTCAGGAGCAGACACGGTTTGAAGGTTTTCAAAATGGCCATCATGGTGGTCATCTTGGATATCAGAATGGAATGATTTTAGCAGTTCTGAATCTCTATGTTGCTCCAATGCCTCCCATCAAGTTTCCACTCAATCCAACTTACGGTCTGGGAGGAGATATTTGAAGATTTTCAAGATGGTCGACATGGCGGCCATCTTTGATAGCGGAACAGAATGATTTTAGCAGTTCAAAATCTCCATGAGACCCGAATGCCTCCCACATGTGGTTTCAAGATGGCCACCCAGGTGGCCATCTTGGCTAGCAGACCGGAACGAATTTAGCAATTCAGATGCTCTATGTCACTCCGATGCTTCCCACTAAGTTTCAGCTCAATCCAACTTATGGTTTGGGAGGAGATGTCGTTTGAAGAATTTCAAGATGGCCGCTAGGTGGCCATCTTGGATATCGAAACGGAACAATTTTAGCAATTCTGAATCTCTATGTCATTCAATGCCTCCCATCAAGTTTCAGCTCTATCCAACTTACGGTTTGGGAGATGTGGTTTCAAGACTTTCAAGATGGCCGACATGGCTGCCATCTTGGATATCAGAACAGAACAATTATACCAATTCTGAATCTCTACCTCACTACCAAGCCTCCCATAAAGTTTGGCTCAATCTGACATATGGTTTGGGAGGAGATGTTGTTTGGAGAATTTCAAAGGCAGCCATCTTGGATATCAGAATGGAACGATTCTAGCAATTCTGATTCTCTATGTCACTCTAATGCCTCCCATCAAGTTTGGGCTCAATCCGACTTAAGGTTTGGGAGGAGATGTCCTTTGAAGAATTTCAAGATAACCACTATGGCGGCCATTTTGGATATTGGGAGGGAAAGATTTTAGTAGTTCTAAATTTCCATGTTGTCATAATGCATCCCACTAAGTTTTGGCTCAATTCAACTTAATGTTCTGGAGGAGATGTCGAAAATGTGAAACACTAATGAAGGACAATGGACAACAGGCCATGGCATAAGCTGACCTCTAGCAAAGCTCCAGGTGAATTCACTCGACCATGACAACTACATTTACAAAGCATAAGTAGTCTGGTTTGACCAAAAATGTGATTTTGTTGGCCTTTCAAACTAACATGGCTCAAAATGAAGAAGCAGTATATTAAGGTCTGAGCATTCAGTTTTCTGCAAATGTTATATACAGGTTTATCCTTCTAGGACCAACTTCATTAGCAACATTGGTTTATATGGAAATCCTAGAAATGTGGATATAGGGATGTATCCTCATTTCAATTAAACAACAAAAATCATGATCAAGCAACTGGGAACTGGTAAAAGTTTAACCCTTGTCCTGCTGAATAAATTAAGATGCCAGGCCCACTTCTAATTTTCAGCCAATCAGATTACTTGATCCGGATTGTTGCTGTAAATTCACATACTTAATGGCAAACAGTGCAGATCCAGATCAGTTGGCTTCTTCAGAAGCCAACTGATCTGGATCTACACTGTTTGCAAAGGCAGGGTATATCCGGGTTCAGCAGGACAAGGGTTAATTAACACAGTGTTTGCACCAAGTTTAAAATGTTTCATTTTCTGATACACAGAAAAATGATAGTATCATAAAAATATTAAAATATGTGGACACAGCTATATATCGAAATGAATTCACATGTTCAAGAAAAGCAGAGTTTTAACCAATTTAATTCTGCTTTATGGTACCCATATATTCAATTATAACCTATCTTCAAAATCCTTCTAAACTATCATTGAGAAGGATTTTAAATATTTTGCATATTGACTACCAATGTAAGATAAAAGACTAATGCCCCAAATGATCTAGCCCCTTATTCCTCCCTTACCTTCCATACCTAAGCTACCAACAAAGACTAAGCAAGCATCTCTGCAGCTTGCTCTCTGCACATAAGGTGAATGGATTCACCCATTAAAAGGAAGACCACTCCAGTAGAAGAGAATATGCTTCCTTGGTACATGAATCCCATTTGAAAGGGGGCTACACTTAAAGGGAGCAAATTCTTTCCTTTGAGAGTACCCACCTTTGTGAAGGGAAATACTATCTGGTCAGGGTAACAACACTATTCACCCTAGGAAGGTCTTAGATTTGGTGTAGATAAAGAATGGACTGAGCTCTTGATTGCCCTGCTTGGATGTGCAGAATGGCATGATCTTTCACTGTCTGCATTACAAAATAGTGTTTTCCAACTGAACCAATCAAATACATATAAGCAACACTGAGAAAATATGTCTAAAGTCTTTGTGGCATATGCAAACAGTAAAGATCCAGATCAGCTATCAAAAATATAAGAGAAGATATGGTAAGTGTCCTAAAACTTAGGTATTCGAAGGAGCAGTCTGACAAAATGGCATAATATGCAAACAGTGCAGACCCAGATCAGATTAGGGTCTACATTGTTTGCCATACAACAAAGTATTTTAAGAAACAGCTACATAAAAAGCAAAATTTAGGCCAAAATAGTAAGGAATAAAGTGTTCGAAATTTTAGACATTTACCATACTCAGGATATGCCATAATCACAAAGCACATTCTTCCAGAGGCAACAAAAGAAAAAGAGATGAGGAACATTCAATGACAAAACAAATGCAAACATGAAACCATTGATGCATGCACAAAGAAGAACTGGAACAGAATAACCTCCTTGGAATGCTCAGTAGAAAATTTACTGGGTGGTACTTAACCCTTGTCCTGCTGAATAAATTAAGATGTCATGCCAATTTCTAATTGTCAGCCAATCTGATTACTTGATCCAGGTTGTTGATACATATTCTCATACTGAATGACAAACAGTACAGATCCAGATCAGTTGGCTTCTTCAGAAGCCAACTGATTGAAGAAGCCAACTGATCTGGATCTACACTGTTTGTAAAGACAGGATACATCCAGGTTCAGCAGGACAAGGGTTAACCTTTACCACTCACTGGGCTAATTCAGCAGACAACACATTGATGATATTTTTCTTGTTTTTCCCAGAAAACAGGATGACATTTCATGCAAATTATCTCCATTGATGACAATTTGCATGAAATGTCAAATTGTTTTCTGGGAAAACAAAGAAAAATATTTCAATATGTTGTTTGCTGAAAATTTTACCCTAATCCAGTTTTTACTTATGCAGATCAAAGCCACACAGTCCAATAAGGTCCTTTACTAAAACATTAATATATTCTATTCTTTAAGCAGACAGTGAAGGCCCTGATTAAACTGCATGGATGTGCAGGCTGACCTGGACCTTCCTTGTTTGCATATGCCACAAAGGCTCAAATATATATAATTAAAACTACATCAATAAAAAAAAAAATACTGTACTTGACATGACCCCATTGGCTTGAATGGGCCGTAAAACCTCAACACAAAACTTAAAAATATCTCACCACTGTGAACCATCCAGAAGCTTTCAATATCTGCTCTTCAGAATCCTGAAATATAGATAAACATACAGCACCATAATGTATTTACCTTAACCCATTTTAATCTCGTGACCCCCAAAAGGGTAACTGGCAAACAGTGCAGACCTGGATCAGATGCTGCAGAATGTGGCATGTGATCAGGGTCTAAATTGCTTGCATTAAATATAGGAATATCTATAAAATATAGTAATAATAAAAACTTACCAGATATCCAGCTAGCAGAAATAGACGGGTCCAAAGAGTTGTGGTAGAAGAGTCCACTTGACATAAATGGGTTAAATATTGGGATATCTTCTTATACTTTTCCTTTCAACTAGCCTATTGTACTACCTGTTGATGTCAAAAAATTTCAGGTGGAATTGCAAACAGTATAGACCCTGACCAGGCTGTGCATTCTGTTGCATCTGATCTGAATCTACACTTTGACCATGCCTGTCAGTCCAAATACTTACAAGTAAATACAATAGCAGACTGTCTTTGTTTTTTAATTTTATTATGGTTGATGGGTTTACGATATTGTGCTTTTTCCTTGTGTTAAACATGAACCTATAAATATCTTAACCCTTTCCATGCTAAATAAATTAAGATGCCATGCCCATTTCTAATTTTCAGCCAATCAAATTACTTGATCCAGATTGTTGATATAAAGTCACATACTTAATGGTAAACAGTGCAGATCCAGATCAGTTGGCTTCTTCAAAAGCCATCTGATCTGAATCTACACTGTTTGCAAAGGTAGGACATATCCTAGTTCAGCAGGACTAGGATTAACCCATTTTAGTCAGAAAACCCCAAAAAGGGTAACTGGCAAACTGTGCAGGTCCAGATCAGATGCCACATTCTGCAGCATCTGATCTGGACCTACACTGTTTACATTAAATAGAGGAATTTCTATAAAACATAGTAGAAATCAAAACTAACAAGACACCCACCTATTGGAAATAGACCAGTCCAAAGAGTTGTGGAAGTAGAGTCCACTCAACATAAATGGGTTAAGGTCAATGCAATACCTTGAACTTTTTAGTCTCAGCATTTCTGGCTTGATCTAGGCTGCTAAACTAGAAATTACATTAAGGTACATGTAGATGCCTATCTGTTTTTTTGAAATAGGCATCAGAAACCAGGGTCCAGTTGTTCAAAGCGTCGTTAGCTTAACGAGCTCGTTAAGGATCATTTCGTTAACTGTTTTAGCGGATTCACTATACAATATTCTGATATTTTTTGCTGAAAAAATGTGAGTAGCTTTTGCACTGCAAAAGCTACTCACATTTTTTCAGCAAAAAATTTCAGCATATTTGCGTATCACTCAATGTAAATTTTAACGAATCGTTAACTAACGATGTCATTAGCTTTGAACAACTGGGCCCTGATGCTTATATTTCTTAGTTCTGCTAGTGTCGTGGCATCTACTTTTAGCTTGGGAGCTACCATTCCTGTAATTCAGCCAAGTGCAAACTGGGCCCGGTTGTTCAAAGCGTCGTTAGCTTAACGAGCTCGTTAAGGGTCATTTCGTTAACTGTACTAGCGGATTCAATACACAATATTCTGATATTTTTTGCTGAAAAAATGTGAGTAGCTTTTGCACTGCAAAAGCTACTCACATTTTTTCAGCAAAAAATTTCAGCATATTTGCGTATCACTCGATTAAAATTTTAACGAACCGTTAACTAACGACATCGTTAGCTTTGAACAACTGGGCCCTGGCTGTTTCCTACAAGCTAACAGTCTTCAAGAAATGAATCTCAGCTTAAAGAAGTAAGAATTATCCCTTCTGTCCACTGCAAGGTCTTACCTTAGCTGTAATGACATATGGGCTATCAGTAATATGGGTGTTACATTTACACAAAGAAAGGCCTGGGTCAGTAAAAAGGTAAAACTGATACTACCCTGCCATTATCGTGTCGTGGGCAGATAACTTTGTCAAAATTTTATGAAATTTGCCCATTAGCAATCCCAAACCAGATCTCCTTAATATCAATGAATGTACCAAGTTTGGTTAAAATCCCTTGATATTTACTCAAGTTATCATCCAGAAACGAAAATATGTCTTGGGCAGATAACTCCGTCAAAATTTGATGAAATTTGCCCATTAGCGATTCCAACCCAGATCTCCACAATATCAATGCACATACCAAGTTTGGTGAAAATCCATTGATATTTGCTCAAGTTATCATCCAAAAACAAAATATGGATGGACGTACGTATGACTGACAGACGGATGGATGGACAGACACTCGGACATCCAATGTGAAACCATTATACCCCACCACTATCATGTGGCGGGGTATAAAAAGAGAGAACTGAGACTATTGGCAAGCCTTTTGTTATTATGATTCAAGCAAACATTCACAATGCTATTGGATGTTAAATAAGAAAGACTTTCAGAAAACAAGAAAAGGAAACAAAAACAAACAAAACTTTCATTCAAATGTTAACCGTTTTACTGATCAGTGGATCAAAAACCATATACCCTCTCCCCCACCCCAATCCCAGACAGATGATTTGTATGCCAGGTGTACAAAAAAGGGGTATTTGACAAAAAATCACATACAGACTGGTAAACAGTGCTAAGCTAATTACACCCACACCCACACCCACACACACATATATATATATATATATATATATACATATATATATATATATATATATATATATATATATATATATATATATATATATATATATATATATATATATGTTCGGCGCAAAGTAAGAATTGGTACAATTCCCTTCCAGAATTGTCTTGCTCAAAGTAAGAATTCTTACTTTGTCCGCCAATTCTGGAATTGTACTGGACAATTCTAAAATTGCGCAGGAGATATTGTAGTTGACAGATAAAGTAAATATGCCTGCACAAAGTGGGAATAGTTTGGACAAAGTGAGAATATATTAAACTGGTAGGTTCAGGCCCCCTAGCAGTCTCTCTTAAAAATAAAGGCTTTTTATAAAGGCTATTTTCGGCCAAATAAAGGTTTTTCAGGATAAATTTTGTACAAAATAAAGAGCATTTAATGGTTAAATTTCTTGGCAGATCCAATGCAAAAGAACTCCGTGTCATCGCCTCTCAAACAGAATAGGGAGAAAAATTGCAGAGAAAATCTGATATTTCCATCTTTAAATAGTAATGACAATATTAACTTGCATTTCTGTTTAGAAACAAATGAATCTAAGTAACAGAATTATAATTTGTTTGTTACGAAATGCTACATATTTACTCTGTCCTTCTCTTGCATTTACAAGTTGCCAAATATAAAGGTTTTCTCATCAAAATACAGGTTTTTACAGGTTTTTCAGCCAAATTAAAGGTTTTAAAGGATTTCAACAAAATTAAAGGTTTTTAGAGGTGTTAAAGGTTCCCCTTGTGGCCCTGTAGGTTGGTTTAGGGGAAAGAAATGAAATTTAGCTTCAATTGATAAGAACAGGACACGAATCATTCTACCAATTAACAACGCCCCTACCATTTTAGAATTCTTCCTCACAGACAACACCCATAATTCTAGAAACAGAATGTACCATCGTGATGAATGTAGTTTCTTTTATCCTTTTTTTTCATTTTTTCTTTCTTTCTTGCTTACATGGATAGATAGATAGATAGATAGATAGATAGATAGATAGATAGATAGATAGATAGATAGATAGATAGATAGATAGATAGATAGATAGATAGATAGATAGATAGATAGATAGATAGATAGATAGATAGATAGATAGATAGATAGACAGACAGACAGACAGACAGACAGACAGACAGACAGACAGATAGATAGATAGATCGGCATACTTCAGAGAACATGATTAATGCTTTAATTTGCTTTAATTTTTGACTTATATCATGGGTGGTAAACCTAGGAACTACCTCGAAATTGTGTTTCACGTAATTTAGTTCCCACGCCACATCCAGGACATAGCAGGGTAGTGCTAACATCATAAAATAGACAAACAAAGGTTGGTGTCATTTTTATTTTTATTTTATTTTACCATGACAAACGAATTATGGGGAAATCGGGCAATGTGGTTCCATGTAAATATCTCAGCTTCCTCTGTGGACCCAAATTTTATCGGAAAAGTAATTTGCTTTCTTCAAATCTTTCTACCTGCACTGAGTATCAGACCACTTGTCTCCCAAGTATTTTGTCAGTGCGAAGAATTTAGCGTCGTCGATTTGAGCTGACATTTGAAAGTATTCGCCGATGAAAATGATAAAAAGTCCGTTCCTAAATGTTCCTACATCGAAAAAAAAAATAAAGTGTTAACTCGTAAAAGAGTCAGGCTCCGTTTGTCAGGGGTGGTAGTTCCAAGATCACTGAGGTAGTTACCATGCTACGGGGGTAGTTCCAACGATTTAGCAGTAGTTCCCACGACGAACTATTCTTTTTCAGATATTCTATACTGGGGGCCAAATAAATAATATTTTATCACATATATGTGTTTGCATTAATTTAATTCAAAATAAGGAGGCTCACACTGGAGAAAAGTTGCGTGTCCAAGTTCGCATCTCTTTTTAGAGCTAGGCACTAGTTTTTCCCCCAGTCACAGCCCCTGACGAAGAATTGTCAATTTATCATATCACCAGTAAAGTATTCTGATTTGAGTTGCTTATATCCGATATTTTCTTACAGTCATCGTGACGCATGAGTAATGGATGGTAAACCACATACCTAGTGAAACAAAATATATTTAAATGTTATTTATCTTCTTTTACAGATGGATCCAGGAACAAGGAAAACTCACAAGTGCAACACGTGTCTTTTCCTTGTGATATTATTGGCAGGGTTTGGAATCTGATTGTATCAGTTCCTGATCCTTGCTCTTTTCAATTTTTACTTTGATATTGTTCTGGCTACTCATTAATATTATAATTGCTCTGGTGTTACTTTTTTCAGACATACAACCATTCTTTCGTGCTTTGTATGGTCATATTGCTTTCCATTTACCTTTGCAGCCTGCTGCTGTTTGGAGCAGTGTAAGATCAAACAAAAGGGGAAGATCTTTCGCACAGTAAAACCCCAGTGGTTTGTGTTGTTGAGCAGAAAGAGCTGGTATTTTCAATGCTTACATTAAGGGAAGTCTGGAAGTCAGAGACTCCCAAACCAAAAATTGCCCTGGGACCTCCAAAAATCAATGCCAGGAAGTCTGGGACTCCCAACTTTTAAAGATATTTAGTCATTTATAACAAAAATTTAGAATGAATTTATGTGTTCTTTAGCTTAAGAATGGCGGTTTTACTCCATAAATGAGAGTTTAACAATACTGAGGTTGAATTTCTGAAAGTGAGTGAAAAAAATTGATCACAAGGACTTCCAGATATTGGAGATAGGAAGTCCTGGGACTTCCTGATTTTGACAGTTAGTGCAAGCACTGTATTATTTGTGGTTAGTTGTGGTGGTTGTTTTGTCTTTTTTTTTTTTTCCTCTTGGCGGCATTGATGGGCTTCAATCTTTGATTGTTTTTCCCTGAATTTACTGCTACAGTTTTTAAGGTATTTTAGGACAAATCTTGTCCGCCTTTTTCAAAACCACAATGCTAAAGATCGCTAAATTCACAGCGTACAGCATTACTTTGTTGAACTTACCTGGCATTGATTATGTAAATGTGTGTTGTATCAGATATGTCCTATATTTAAATTGAAGCCATACTAGGAATACTTCCCCGTATTAAACGCATATCAATTAAAATTGAAGAAATGTCTGTCCCAGAGAATTGGCGTATCTGAAAAAGAATATTACGTTGTGGGAACCACTGCTAAATCGTTGGAACTACCCCCATAGCATGGTAACTACCTCGGTGATCTTGGAACTACCACGCCTGAAAAATGAGGCCTGACTCTTTTATGAGTTAACACTTTATTTTTTTTTTTCGATGTAGGAAGGGCCTTTTTATCATTTTCATCGGCGAATGCTTTCAAATGTCAGCTCATATCGACTGAGACAGGCTAAATTCTTCGCACTTACAAAGTACTCAGGGGACAAGTAGTCCGATGCTCAGTGCGGGTAGAAAGATTTGAAGAAAGCAAATGACTTTTCCGATAAAATTTGGGTCCATAGAGGAAGCTGAGACATATTTACATGGAACCACATTGCCCAATTTCCCCATAATTCGTTTGTCGTGGTAAAATAAAATAAAAATAAAAATGACACCAACCTTTGTTTGTCTATTTTATGATGTTGGCACTACCCCACTATGTCCCAGATGTGGCGTGGGAACAAAATTATGTTAACACAATTTCGTGGTAGTTCCTAGATTTACCACCTGTGTATATGCCATTAAAGAATTCAGAAAGAACAAGGACTCGAGAAAAACAAATCAACCATGTTATGGCTAATTAATTAATAAACTACATGGATTAATAATAATCTATTTACCTAAGTAATATAAGTCTTGAGTCCAATTTTTGGACGCTGGCAAACAATGTAAACCCAAGCAGACGCCGCTCTTAGCCCAGAGTCCATTTTTGAAGATAATGTGGACCCAGAGCAGACACCACAGATAGTGCATCTGATCAGGGTCTCCACAGTTTGCTTGCAGAAATATCAACTTGCAACCAATATAAGCCCAGAGTCAAATTTTGTTTTGGAGGTAGGCAAATAATGTAGACCCAGAGCGGACGCCACAGTTAGCGACGTCTGATCAAGATCTTCATATTTTGCTTGCAGAAATATCAACTTGCACCTAACCAATATTCCCAGAGTCCATTTTTTGGACATAGGCAATTACTGTAGACCCAGAGCAGATGCCACAGTTAGCGGCATCTGATCAGGGTCTCCATAATTTGCTTGCAGAAATTTCAGTATGTACCTAACGAATGTAAGCCTAGAGTCCAATTCTGGACTTAATAATATAGATAGAGAGCGGACACCACAGTTAGTGGCATCTGATCAGGGTCTCCACAGTTTGCTTGCAGAAATATCAATTTGTACCTTACCAATATAAGCCCAGAGTCCAATTTTTGTTTTGGACGTAGGCAAATAATGAAGACTCAGACGGACGCCGCAGTTTGCGGCATCTGATCAGGGTCTTCACAGTCTGCTTGCAGAAATGTCAACTTTTTCCTAACAAATATAAACCTTGAGTCCAATTTTTGGACGTAGGCAAAAAATATAGAGGCAGAGGGGACACCACAGTTGGTGGTGTCTGATCAGGGTCTCCACAGTTTGCCTGCAGAGATGTCAACCTTTACTAAATCAATATCATCATAGAGTCCAATTTTTGGACGTAGAACAAACAATGTCGAACCAGAACTGATGCCGCAATTAGCGGCGTCTGATCAGGGTTCTTACAGTATATTTGCAGAAAGGTCAACTTGTACCTAACCAATACAAAATGTTTTAATTTAAAAAAAAAAAATGTGAAAAGTGTCCATTTTTTTTCAGAAAAACGGTGACAAATCTAAGTGAATGAAGAGCATAAAATTCAAACCATGTTTTTAGATTATAAGTGCAGATATCAAACTTTAATTATTCAACACAACAGATGAAAGTCCGTACGAAGGAAAAATGTTTCAGTTTCAGTATTAATGTTAATTAAAATGCTCATGACAGGTGAGCCAATAAACGAATTAAAGGCGGGGCATGACGTTGATAATTGTCGCATTTTCATATAAGGTGCGGATTACCTCAGGTCATGTGAACCAATAAGAAAATAAATGACTGACAGCCATATTTATCTTATCTGCAATAGTTGCTAATATACATGTACAACAAAGATGTCTAATTGTTCAGCTGAATAATTAAATGATTGTCTGTAATAAAAGGCATAAATGGGTAAATGACTTTTATCCATGGAGATAGGGAGGCTCTATTTATTTAGTTGTTCAAATCTGGAATTTGTCTGATGTCTTTTTTTATTTCTTTAAAATATTAATAAACTACAAAATAATAATAATAATAATAATAATAATTATAATAATAATAACAATAATAATAATGACAATACTAACCCCACAAACAAAAGGCATAAATGTCAGTTGTGCAAATCTGAAATTTATCTGATTTCTGTTTTTATTTCTTTGAAATATTAATAAACTAAACTAAAAAAAATATTTATAATAATTATAATGAAAAAAAACAACAAAGCTGCAGATAATACGGGGTATCCACACGATAGTTTTCTTATATCTCCATTGAAACATGTTGTGGCTCCTCATTAGAAGCACCTCAATGACATTACTAATGAATACCTAAAATATATGGTTTCTTGGAGAAATAAGAAACATGCGGTTAGAAAAAAAAACAAAAAAAAAAAAACATTTTAAAACATTCTTATTTTATTTCCAGAAAATGGCCCACTCATCCAAGATTTATTGCAGGATGAGGGGCATTATTATCTAGTAAAGCCGGAGGCTTGAGCATGTAGAAACTGCATGTTACTTTGCGTACGCAAGAAAGGCGCTCTTTCAAGCAAGGATAAACTACACTAAAAATAGATCCACGTGCCCTGGTGTAGCCTCGTTATAAATACGGAAACTCCGAGAATTCAGTCATAATTTAAAGACAAGCATTTTGTTGTTAAAAAAGTCATGGGAGGGAACAAACTGGGTGGGTTTCTACATGCTCAAGCCTCCGGCTTTACTAGATAATAATGCCCCTCATCCTGCAATAAATCTTGGATGAGTGGGCCATTATTTTCCGTAAAGCCTTCAGCTATATCGCATGTAGAAACTGCATCTTTAAAGAACAACAAAATGGTTAAGCAACCAACTTCTTATTGTCCCTCAAATGACTACTAATCAAAAATTTGAGACATATGGGAAAAAACCCCTGACTTATAAAGTTTTAAATTTCAAGTCACTTTATAACTGCATCAACAAAATTGATACTTCCTGCTCTCTCACTATAGAGGTTATCAGGGTTATCCACTTCTCTCAAGTAATATTTCTTGAAATTCTTAACTGAAGTCCAGTCTGCTGTCTTCAGAATTTCTTTCAAAGAGCATCCACTCAGAAAGGCAGCAGAAGCTGCTGCTCCTCTATATGAATGTGCTTTGAACACAGAAATGTCTATTCCTGATAACTTTAGAACCTCTTTGAGCCATCTGGCTACTGTACTTGTAGTCACACTAGAATATGTACAATACGACACAAGAACATATTGAGATTTCCGCACACTCTGTGTTCTTTCAAGGTAATACAATAATGTATGCATTACACACAAGGTTTCGTCTTCCCTATGAAACAAATTCAACTGGAACCTTCGGTAAGGTCTTGAAGTTTTAAGTAAATCGGGAAACAAAAAACTCACTCTGTTTTCAAAAATCCTCATAAAATCAATATTCAAGGAAACTAACGTCTGAGCCCTAAGGGCAGATGATAAGGCCAATAATGCAACAAGCTTAAATGTTAACATTTTAAGAGAAAGATTACACAATGGAAACAGGGTCCTTAAATAATCCAATACCTTTGACACTCGCCATGTGAAATTGTAACGAGGACGTGGTGGTCTCTGGTTAAAATAACCTTTCATAAATCTACTGATGAATAGGGGATTGTCACACCACTTGTTATTTAATAACCTCAAAGTCTGTAACAGCATAGACTTATGTGTATTAATAACACTATAAGACTTACCTTGTCTAATGAGGTTTTGAAGATAAGTCAGTACTATTACCTCAGACGTACAAACGGGATTATGTTTCCATTTAGCACACCAAACACACCACTTCGACCATGCCAAACTGTACTGTTTCTCTGTACCCTTCCTCCAAGATGTGCAGATGGTATTAATAACCGAGTCTGGAACTCCTCTGTTTCTGAGGGAATACCTGATACAACCAATGCGACCAGGGATAAACGTCTTAACGGATGCATCTGTCCGTTGTGTGGGAGCACCAATATATCCTTGTGCCGTGGAATCCTAATAGGAAAAGATACAAGCATGGATAACAGCATAGGAAACCAAGGTTGTGAAACCCAGTGTGGAATCACTATCAATACTCTGCTTACTCGATCTTCAATTATTTTGTTTAAACAACGAGCTACTAAAGCAAAAGGTGGAAAAATATATGGAGCAAACTCTGCCCATGAAAAACTAAAGGCATCATACCTGAATGCCCCAGGTTCTGGAAACCATGAAACAAATTTTTCCACCTGATAATTTAGTCTTGAGGCAAACAAATCAATGTCCGGCACAAAACACTGCTTGCAGAGCCTCTGAAAAATCTCTTTCTTTAACATCCATTCTGTGGAGTCAGAAAAATTTCTCGATGAGAAATCAGCGGAAACATTCTCACATGAACTGATGTGAGAAGCACATAGATGAATATCTCTTTCTAGACACCACTGCCATATTTTCTTTGCCAGCTTATCCATCTCTAAGGATGCCATGCCTCCCATATTATTGATATAGGCTACTGCACAGGTATTATCAGACTGAATACTTACACAAATGGCTTCCAATTCAGAACAAAATGATTTTAGTGCATAAAAAATGGCTAAAAGCTCAAGAAAATTTATATGATTTTTAGTTTCAGATCTTGACCACCTACCACCGATAGATGTATCTGTGTTTTTATTATAAGCACCCCAGCCAAGAAGAGATGCATCTGTCTGTAATAATACTGTTGGCTTTTGGGGTCTTATAGGTTTTCCATTTTTCTTTTGTACATTGTCAATCCACCACTGGATCTCTGATATGCTAGATTCTGACAACTGAATTACTCTATTGAAATTCCTGGACCTGCCTAAGGCAGATATTTTATTCCTCTCTAATTCTCTGTAATGAAGTGGAGCCTCTAAAATTGCATGAAAAGCATTTATTATAAGGCCTATGAAAGAGGCTAGGTCCCGCACTATTAATTTTCCCCCCAAAAGCAAAAATTTTGCCAAGCAAATAATTTTTTCAACTTTTTCTGTTGGAAGAAAGACTTTAAACAGAACTGAATCAAGGATAAAACCAAAATACACAATTCTTTGTGATGGTTCAAAGACTGACTTTTCTCTATTGATATCATAACCCAGTGAGGAAAGGGTATCAGCAATTATTAATGCATTTTTCTTGCAAATAGTTTTATCCTTGTTCATATTCAAGGAATCATCTATGTAGAATGAACATCGAATTCCTTGTTGTCGGAACCAAGCAAACACTGGTTTAAGCAGCTTCGTGAATAGACGAGGAAGGGACGAGAGGCCGAAAGGGGCACAAACAAATGCATATAGCTGGCCCTGCCATGAAAATTTGAGATATTTCTGGAAATCTCTATTAATATGAATACTAAAATATGAGTCCCGCAGGTCAACAGAAGTGAAATAATCATTCCTTTGAATAAGATCTTTTACCACTGAAAAGGTTTCTTGCTTAAAATGTTCGTATGTAACAAAATTGTTCAAATATTTGAGATTTATGATTGGACGAAATTTTCCATTTGGTTTTGGTACAATAAAAATTGTTGAAATAAACTGGTCAGGTTCATCGTTACAAGGAATAATAGCTCCTTTTGATAATAATTTTTTAACTTCCTGGTCCACAATTTTACTCTGACCTTCTGAAAATGGGATTTCATTTGGAATATAATTTTGTACCGGGCAAGAATCAAACTCTATCTCATATCCCGAAACTGCTTTTAACACCCAGGGATCTTTGGTAAATTTTTGCCATTTATCAAGATGAAATCTGACCTTACCTGTCAAGCCTACCTCATTTCATGCAGTATCTTCCATAGTAGACACTGCAGCTGCCTTTCTGGGCCTTCTCATGGGATTTTGATATTGGTATCTAGTGTGAGAAGGCTGTCTTGCATATGGCTGGTATCTATACCCTCGGGAGTATCCAGTGCCACTGTAATGGCCTCTGAAAGGACTACCTCTGCCTCTAGCCCTACTTCTGATCATACGCTGGTTATAAGCATTTCCACCATAACCGTAAGAACCCTGGTATTGTTCTTTAGCTAATGACAAGCTAGTATCGCACTTTTTTATTTCTTTCTGAACATCATCACCAAATAACCAACTAGTCACAGGTGTATTAAGACTGCACAGATTTGAATATTTCTTTTTAAGGTAAGGACGAATCATATACCTTCTACGGAGAGATAAATTGAACTGTGCTTGGCCAAACAATGTAATAGCATCTGTAATCATCTGTTTTGCCTCTGTATTCTTTGATATCTGATTTTTTAACAATTCTGCTAACTTAATAATGGGAATGATGCCTGTGGCAAGTAATGACTGAATATCCCTAAGAAACTTATCATAAGTTTGGGCTCGTTTAGCAATGTCATTCCAGATCTCTGGGTTAACTAATGGGGGAGCCAACTTATCACAATTGGAAGGCAATTTGTATCTGGACACAATTTCATCTGTATCGCACTGAACAGTGCAAGCTGTATTTATAAGGGAAGCAAGAGAAGGAGGAATGGCATCTCCTTTCTGAGGAGCTTTAAGTTTTGGTAACAGCCAAGAGTCATCTTGATCACAGATATTCTCACTGTTTTCTTGTGTAACAGAACTGGAGTCAAATAATACACTACTTATTTGATTCCCTATATCAGACAGGGGTGGTCTTGCTGTCTTAGGAATTCTATAGGCTGAATAACGGGGCCCATTTTCCTGTGTTAAAATATTCTGGTCATCTTCCAGAAAAACCTCTGTATCACTACAAGGTTCATTTTCCACTTCCACATGGACTTTTGGCAAATTTTCAACACCATCAGCAAACAAATAATCATATTGTTCATCTTCCATTTCATCAGGCTGAACTTGGGAATTATCTGAGATACCCAGCATGTTTTTCAGCATGGAAATATCAACTTCTGATAAATCTGCTATGTCCAAAGAATTATTTTTCTTTTGCAAAGCCTTTCCTTTTGAAACATTCGGTGCTGACTTACCTTTTGCGGCAGTATTCTTTTTGGACGAACTTGTAACGTGCGAATTTACATTCGCCGAATCTTTTCCGGACACCTTAGGTGACGTGGAACCGGAAGTCTGCTTCGTTTTGAATGAAACTGAAGCTTTCTTACTCTTATTTTTATCTGTAACAACCAACTGCTTGGTTTTGCTTTGCTTTTTGGAAGTGACAACGTCACTCTGCTTTGGAATATCGGTTTCTTCGAAACCGGAAAAGTCCGAGTCACTGCCATTGCCAAATAATGACAGGACGTCGTCCTGTTCTGCAGCCATTTTCAAACAAATAAAAGCGAGAATGTAAGCCTGGACAGCGTCCAAAGCTAGCTGCACAAATAAACTACAAAATTACCAACAAAAAGTCGAATGACAATTACTTACAGAAGCGCCAATACCAACCTTCTTCTTCGCTCGCAAAATAACGTATGACTGAATTCTCGGAGTTTCCGTATTTATAACGAGGCTACACCAGGGCACGTGGATCTATTTTTAGTGTAGTTTATCCTTGCTTGAAAGAGCGCCTTTCTTGCGTACGCAAAGTAACATGCAGTTTCTACATGCGATATAGCTGAAGGCTTTACGGAAAATAATGACAATTCATTCAAATTGTCTTCTTATTTATTTATTATTACTATTATTATAATTTTTAAATAGGTTTTGACATTTCTCGCTAGTTGACCAGGAGACAATTTGCATGTCAAGCCCTGTTTTCTGGCAAGAATTTCTGGCAAGAAAGGAAAGTTAATTTCAAACTGTCATCTGTTGTAATTTCAAAATGTCGTCTGCTGCAATTTTACTCAGCATGCTACGTGTCAAAAGACTTAAAGATTTAGAATAACGTTAACCATTAAAGCGCAAAGCATTCTAAATTTTATATCGTTATTTTTCAGTGAAAAAAACAAAACAAAAAAATTTGGCATTTCATTTGGTTCAGCTGCTAGGCAGATGATTCACATGAAATGTCATATTTTTTTTTGTTTTTTTTTTTCTTTCAAAAAAAAAAAAAATACAATGTCTTATTTTCTATAAAAATTAAAAAAAACAAAACAAACAAATATTGTCTATTGCTGTTTGTAGTTTAAACTTACGCATCATGCGTTGGAGAATGTGAATAAGCATCGTGCGTTGGATAAAGTGAACTTATCTGCATAAATAGACGACGCTAAAAATGAATAAATTTAACGCATTTTAGACTCAATAAACTCCCCCACACTATATACTGGTAGAATCCAATTTCTGCTTGCGGTATGTCCTTCCTTTCTTCCTTCCTTTCTGTCTGTAAACTTTCTTTCCATCTCTCATTAACCATAGCATGCCATCACGTTAACAAGTCCATTCACTGAAGACCCCAGCAAACCCAGCTTCATATAGAGAAAAATTGGGTTTACAGGAATAAACATTATTTTTTCTCCTCTAAAACATAGTTTGTGGGCACTCGTAATAAACCGCCCCCATGAGTACCCGCAATCTATGTTTGTTATAGATTTGGGATAATCTTAGAAATGCTTCGACAATGAGGCAGTTCTAAAGGTTACCCGCAATTAAGTTTTGAGCAGTCATAATATTTTGCATATCCATGTTAACGTAATGCTGATTGTATGATGCTGAATGCGTACATTTAGTTGATTGGTAATCGCATAAAACAGCCACAATCATAAATCATAACCTTTTAATGGTACTAAGCAGAAAAGTAAGCTTCGAAGATGTCCAAACATCCTAATTGGAAAACATGGTTGAAAAGTGATGCTGATTTGTCTTCCATTTCACAATGGTGGGCTGGTTGGCAATTGTTTAAAAAAAAAAAAAAGAAAATACTGGAGAATGGAAATACGTCGAAAAGAAAAATCTAATCCTTGTTATATATTTTCAAAATGCCAAAGAGTTTTAAAAAAGTATGATTTACTGTCATAAGAAAAACTGATTACAAATACATGTACAACGGTAGATATTCTCACTTTGTCCCTATTCCTACTTTGCGCAGGAGCAATTCCGAAATCGTCTTGGGCAAAGTAAGAATTCCTACTTCGCCTGGCAAAGTGAGAATTCTTACTTTGCGCAGGACAATTCTGGAATTGTACCTATTCTTACTTTGCGCAGAACATATATATGAGCACTGCTCCAGGAAAACTGGGCTTAATGACACTCTTGATGACGTTAGAAAAATAGAGATTAAATGACATCATGTAATTCGTCTGACGTTTGTCGCGGTTTGTAAACACGTTAGTGAATTGTATTTAAATCTACATGAAATGTTTCAACAAAACATTTATATTACAAAGAGGCAGGTGTCAAGCCAGAAGATAGAGATGTAGAGGTAATTTCAACATTTGTACAAATAAAATATAAAATATTTGAGTATGTTTGCTTTTGTTTCATTATCACTTGATTGAGGGCTTGAAGTTCACTGTTAAACCAAAATTATCCATTCGATTTTGAGTGTCATTAATCAGATTTACCCTGGCGTTTGATATTTATTTCCAAACCGGGTTTTGATACTGAAACTGATACAAAAATATTGGTCTCACGGGATTAGTGTTGCAAATTTTATGGCAATGCATATTCTACTGCTCCGCACCCGCTACTATTTAAGCCTTAAATTCGCAGACGTTATATATATATATTTTTTTTTTTCCATTTTTTTGTTTTATAAAATCATATATTTAAGTTGTAGCGGGTTTACAAATTTTTGTTTAGCTTGGCTTAATATAGATAAATTTTGTTTTAGAAAATAGCCAAACACAAATACATAAAAATATATTTAAAATAAGAGCCATACACAGCAACAGATCTGATGGCTGAGTGGTTACGGTACCGCGTTAAGAATCCTCCGATCTGAGGTCAATCCCTGGTAAAAGCAACATTTTTTTTTTTTCCGGTTTTTATCTATTTGTCTGATCTGCAAAAAGCTATTCATTTTCATCATTTAATTTTGAACACATGTTGAATGATACAAGTTTTCAAAATATTAATTAACATTCAATTGAATGTTATATTTATAAAATTGATTTTCCCCTGTGTGTGTGTGTGTGTGTGTGTGTGTGTGTGTGTGTTTGTGTGTGTGTGTGATCTTATTGTGCAATATTAGTGATCATATTCTTTGTGGTGTACCTAACAATAGTCTAAGTATTAGACAGTATATCAATAAATTAGTGATACATTGTTAATAATTCGACTTAAGCTTTACCATTCTGGGCTAATTCAGCAGAAGACACATCTCTTATTTTTCCCAGAAAATTGTCTCCTAATAGAAATATCCATACATTTTAAACGGTTTAGAATTAAGTTTATAAGAAATGTGTCAAATCATTTAACCAAATTATTTTAGCCAGTGTATCCCTCCGATTAACTCTTAACTCTGTAGACCAAACAGTTGCCTATGCAAACAGTGAAGATCGAGATGGCTCATAACCAGGGTTTTCCCTCAGGAATTTATTTAAGGGACATATGTCTTTTTTAGCCCATATTTTAGGGGACATATAGGGTAATTTCAAGGACTGATCGCTTGAATTTTACAGAAAATATTACAAATTTTACGGGACATCAATGTCTAAGATGAAGGTTTAGGGGACATCAGAGTCAAAAAGGGACCAAGTCTTGCGTTTTTGAGTGACAAGGAAAACCCTGGTCATAACTAGCCGACTCATCAGAGTCAACTATGCAATTCCGTTTTTATCTTTGTTTTCGATGGCACCCCCATTTGCAGCGATGGGTATGTCCAAATTCAAAGACAGAAGAATCCACCAGAACCTCAGGGGAGAAAAGGTTACAGTTTACATCCAAAGTCATCATCATCAACTAACCCTAATTGATGTTGTCAATTCTAAATGTTAATATGTATGTTTATGTGTTTACTTGTCGAAAAGTGCTGATACAGATTAAACTGCCAAGAAGATTTATCTGAACGCACAGAGTACCACTGCATTCAGGATGGTTTACATGAAGCAGTTTTAGCATTAATTCTCGCTGTAACCATGGTTATTTATTGTACCTCCTGTTTTCATAAAATACTAGTATTTTCGGATGATCTCCACGAACCCTGCAGTTATACATGTCAAACAAGATAGTGATGCAGCTCATAATGTCCTGCCACACGTTATTCAGCCAAACGGATGATCAATACGACAGGGTTATTTATAAAGAACTGTCCGTCCGTTCGATAGACCCTTTTACCAAACCTTTTTTTGTTTCCGGCTTTACCTAACTAGTAGTGTGGTTTTATTTGATTGCTTGACTATGAACAATGAACTCTCTGTCTGGTTCTAGTATCAAGGTGGTGGGGAGGAAATCTACTTTATACAAAAGAGTGAAAAAGATTAGATTTTTGCAAAACGTGAGTGTTCTCAATGATGCCAACAAAACAGTCATGCATCCAGTTTGCCAACATAAATATCTGGTTTCTTGCTACTTATGCTGAGCCTTTCTTGTTTGTCTGTCAGAACAACGAAATGGAAAAAAGCACCAATTTGAATGGGTTCTTTTTGCAACAATCCCGGGTCATTTCCACTATTTTGCATGGTATAGCCCCCCTCACCCCTCACACTCACACACACACACACATACACACACATACACACACACACACACACACACATGCCATAACCTTTGGACTAAAATCTGTGAGATATGGCAAAATTTTAAGGAAGATTTGACAAAAATCTGTGAGATTTCCTTATACATCACTTTGGTGTTCCCCTAATATAGTCTAAAGTCCTTTTTCTTCATGTAAGAAGCTTGTGAAAACCACAATAGTGTGTGATCTATGTTTATTTCTTCATAAAATCTGTTATAAAATGGTCTGAAAATTCTGTGAGATTTGAATTTTTTATGGGAATTGCCTTCCAGATGGCCCGAATTCTGTGAGATATGGCATGTATGCACCACACACACACACACACACACACACACACACACACACACACACACTGCACCCCTTGAGTATAAAACACTTTGTAGCTTTTGTTATTGTTGAATAGCACACTATTTGCTTAGTTATGTGACGTTTTACATTATTTGATTAAATTCTGATGGGATGATGACGTCAAAGCATTAAAGTTGTGTGAATTACCTCTATCAATCAAACGGCTGTAGAATTAAAAATAAGAGAAATATCGCAAAACGGTTTTCACTTATAGACTAAGAATTGGAAGGGGAATAAGATTTTACAAAAAACTAAATATCGAAAAACTTGACATTAAGCCCAGTTTTTCTGAAGCAGTGCCCATATATATATATATATATATCAGTGGCGTAGCTACATTTTATGGATTGGTACAGCCAAATGCGGGGGATCTGGGGGCCACCTAGGCCCCCAGCAGATCCAGGACAGAGCCCTGGTGGGGGCCCAGGGGTGGGGGCAAAGCCCCCCACCTCCTGCGGAAGATCCTGCATTCTAGTGATTGTCTATAGTCTTGAACACTTTTAAATCAAACGAATCTGACTTTTTATTAGTGTCTAAAATACAATTCGGCTAGGTTGGTAGCAGTATAATGCATATGAACAAGTCTATTAAAAAAACATTTTTATTCAACTCTAACCAAACATAATAGTGTGTGAAATGGGTTTCGGATATGTAGCTTGGAAATCGAATTGGCAGGGGTTATGTTAGGGTTAAGCGCTTGCTAAATTTTACCGTAGCCTAACACTAACCCAAAACTCCTTATAAATGCAACCTGTAAACTCCAAGCCATCTTTACAGACTGCAAACACAACCAATACTTGGAAGGTGTCATTCTGCATTCCTGTCAATACAATGGCCAGTGATGTGCACTAACTGGCCATCAGTGTTTATTCATTTACAACAGAAGCGAACTTCCGAAACAGTGTAATCCTCCGACCTTTCGTGATGAATTCAGTCGCTATATTTCGAAGCATTAGTATATCTACATAATCTCGTTGGACATGCAGTGTCATCGAATTGTTGAGCCGATTTTGTATCATCATAGATCTAAGGTGCGGTTTGATCCAGGATCGATTACTAGTTGCATTTGTAACAGGTTATTATCTAAACGAGTTGCAAAAGCTTTTCTAGTTACAAACAGACTTCGATTCAAAGTATTTCGTTATGTCTGAGAAGGCAATATCTTTTCTTTCTTTCTTTGTGAAGTGACTGTAGTTGACTCTTTAGATTCCTAGGAGACAATTTGCATGAGGTGTCAGATCTAATTTTCTGCAAAAGTAAGAAATATTCACCAATAATCTGCCCTGTTAATATGAGTTATCTCTGCTGTGTACCAGAGAAAGGCTGCTGTTAATTCTTTACGCGTTAGTATCATACATGTAATACTAATGTATATTCAAGAGGATAAATCCTAGAAATACAGCAAAGAAAAAAAAAAAAAAAAAGAAGAAAGAAAGAAAATGGAATTTTGAGCACCTCGGGTAACAAGTTTTATTTACTTTTGGCCAGTTGTAATTTATTAATTGGCAAATTATTGGTACGGCTTTGGCCAAAGCCGTACTGGTCGTATCGGTAATTACGCCCCTGTATATATATATGTATATATATATATATATATATATATATATATATATATATATATATATATATATATATATATATATATATATATATATATATATATATATGACATTCTCTCCTTCCAAATTGAAATTTGTGTCTGAATTTCTGGGACTCCAAGAAGCAAAATAAAACTTAAGGAGTTCTAATGTATATGAGTGGGTTATTTATAAGAAGTGCCAAATGTAACAGGTGAAAACGTGAAACTCATTATTTTTTTCTGAGCCGGGAATCAAACTTAGTCCACTGAACCCAAAGTCCTACACTCTCCTGCATTGCTATAAAAGCCAGCTTGCACCACATGGCATATAAGTGTATTATAATATATAACAATATCCAGTGGCATAAATGTATTAGAGATGTCCCTAATAAATACTCGTACACTATGATGTCCCCAATAAATACTCATACACTGTATTGTGAGAGATGTCCTCAATAAATACTCACATATTGTACTGTATTAGAGATGTCCCCAATGAACAGAGATTAATATATGGTAATTTTCATATCATACCCCATATCAATCCGAGACACCCATATCAGCCCTCGGGCTGATATGAGTGTCTCGGGTTGATATGGTGTATGATATGAAAATTGCCATATCATAATCTGTTTATCATACATTTTTCTTTCTGACAAGTTTGCCTATTTGATATCGTATGCGGAGTCAAAGGCAAGACTGCTGAGTGCTCCGAATGTGGTGTTATGGGTTTTTTGCCTGTGCAAAAAAAGCCATTTCATCCACATGACCTGGTGATATGGGTTTTTTGCCCAGGCAAAAAAACTGTATCACCCATATGACCCATTGTCATACATTTTACGCTCCACAAGAGTGATATGTGCATGAAAGCCATGTTAGTATCACATATGCAAAATGACCATATTTTCTAGTAAAATGTATGATAAATACTCATATACTATGCTGTATTAGAGATGTCCCCAATAATTACATGTACTATCATTTCACTCTGATATCAATTACCAATGAATTATGTCATAGTATCAGAACTATCAGACATTTCATGTGAAGCATCTGCTTGACTGATGATTCACAAGAAATCTCAAGGCTTAGTTCTCTGAAAAACTTAAAAGTAAAACTGTTTTCTGCTGCAGTTCTGATTGGCGCACTAAGGGTTAAATGAAGTAATACCCTTTACAGGCTCTTGCATTTCTAATTCAGCAACTTATCTGTATCTCCGTTAACCCTTAAACCGCCAGTCACAACTGCAGCAAACAACATGTTTTACTTTTTCTTATTTGTCAGAGAAATTAAGCCCTGACATTTCATGTGAATTGTCTACTTGGTAGACAATATTGGTAGACAATTCACATGATATGACAAGACTTGTTTTCTCTGAAAACAGAAAAAATAAACACCACAAATTTTGCTTGGCACTTTAAAGGTTAATGTCTTCACAACCTATGTTAACATCAAAGCGTTTTCGGCTCAGATTTCATTCATACATGACACGAGGGCCTTTACAGTTATAGCTGATTGACAGCCAGTTTAAACTAACCCTTGAAGCGCTAAGCAAAAATTTTAGCAGACGACGTTTTGATTTTTTTTATTTATTTAAAAAAAAAGTGAAATAAGAGAAATGAGTGATGACATTTCGTTCGCAGATGATTCACATGAAATGTGAAGACTTTATTGTCTGAAAAAAGTAAAATAAACAAATAAATAAAAAAAATATATAGAATTTTTTCTGCTGCAGTTGTGATTGGCACTCCAAGACTTAGTTTAAACTGTACAGAAGGCATGCGGTAGAATGGAAAATAATCTTTAAAGCGCCAAGCAAAATTTGTAGCAGACAACATTTTGAATTTTTTATTCTTTATTATTATTTTTCTTGACACTTCATGTGAAGCATCTGCTGGGCGGACATTTCACATGAAATGTCAACTTGTTTATCTGAAAAATAAGAAAAACTCAAAATATCATCTGCTGCAGACGATTCACCTGAAATGTCAAGGCTTAAAATCTCCGAAAAAAAAATAAATATAAGTTAAGTTTTTTTTTTTTTTTTGCTGCAGTTGTGATTGGCGCTATTTGGATTAATTAAAACTGTACAGATGGCAGCGCTAGATTGTATATTAACCCATAAAGCGCCAAGCAATTTTTTTTTGTTGTTTATTATTATTTTATTTTTCAGAGAAAATAAGTCTTGAAATTTCATATGAAGCATCTGCTTAGGAGATGATTCACCTGAAATGTCAAGACTTTATTCTCTGAAAATAAATAAATAAATAAATAAATAGAAATAAATTAAAAAGGTTTTTTTTTTTTTTTTTTTTTTTGCTGCAGTTGTGAATGGCGCTTTAAGGGGTTAATCTGTGTTAACACGGTTGCTCCAGCTGACTGCAGGTGCTATTTTAAGCATGTTAGTTCTTACCATGCTATGGGCAAATTTAGCAAACGACAAACTGATGACAGTTTTCTATTTTTGTCCTAAAAAGTAGCAGCAGACTGTTCTTGCAAATAGTCTCCTCGGGAGACGAATTGCTTGAAATGTCAAATTATGTACACTGAAAAAAAAAAATATAAGAAAAATGTTATCAGTTCGTTGTCTGCTAAATCGGTAAAGGTTAACAAGGTCAATAAGTATGTTTCACAGAGATTACCCGTGAGCAAAAATATGGTGTTCCGCAAAAGAAAAAGGGACCTTACAAGAATTACCTCACAACCCGATCGGCTGCGCAGGCTTTTCAAAATAATAAAACTGCTAACATCTTGCATAAAGAACACCTGTCCTTATAAGTATGCACTATAAATAAACTAGACCTTTATCGGACCGCGCCGACTTGTCTTATTTTAGCATTTGCAATAAGGTGCGCTTTTTACTAGTCAGAACACTGGGATTTTCCGGTAGACTCGTGAACGCAAAATGGTTACTTCTTAGGCAAGAAACGATGGCCTAAATCAGGCTGCGCATAAAAACATTTCTAAGTCCTGTTTACGCTGTCAGGTAAACTGTTGGTCCTGATCGGAATAAGCGGATGCGACAACTGCTGCCCTATCATAGTTTTTTTTTTGTTTTGTTTTGTTTTGTTTTAGATGGTAAGGTACCTTTCTTCAACACCGCTTTCCGTTATGCAAGCGATTAGTTTGATGTTTTTATACACGGTTTTTGATGATCGCCTTAGACAACTGTCGTGTGTCACGTCCGCACCAAAGTCTAAGGAATGTTGAAATGCATAGAATACGGATGACTTATTACAAATAAAGACAATTATCCGCATCAAAATGATAATGTTACTCTATAATTGAAGAAAGTTTAGAGTGACGTCAATTGTTTATGATTATGACCAGGCTACTGTTTTCTGAGGATAAGAAGAAAGTGACATACAATGTTTTTGTTATTGAAAATGGTCCATTGTTAGGGAATTCGCACAACCATGAGCAATTATCGCTAAATACCGCGAGTTACGTTCTAGTTCAATCAACAGTGGGAAAATAGCTCAAATCGTCGACACATCACACAGGGACTGATGGTTAGTTGTTGAATTTTTTATCATGCTCGTTCAGTTTTTATCGGAGATTTTCGGCAATTTAAAATAGTTCGAACAGTGTTTTTTTTTCTGAAACTGATTTTCGTATAATTCGAACACCCGGATCAATATTTATTTTTTACCTGTTCGAACTAAAGGGAAATCTACCGTATTTACTGACAGTTTCAGGCACTAATGCATTTTATTTGATGAATACTGGCCAAAAAGAAGACAGACCAGATGAACTGAAAGCTACAGGTATGTCAGCATCAGCTGGGCAAATGCAGGACATGACAAACTGATGATATTTTTCTTGTTTTTGTTTTTCCCAGAATTCATGATTCAAAATTTCTTGCAAATTGTGTCTTTAGACGACAATTTGCATTAAATGTCAAAACAGGGTTTCTGAGAAAAGTAAGAAAAATATTTCAATATGTTGTCTCCTGAAATTTTTCCCAGCTTGATAAGCACTAACAACATCTTTTTGGTATCTAACAAACACTGGTCATAACTTTCCATTAATGTCTGAAATACATTACTTACCAATTCTTTAATAGAAAGCAAGTTCAGTTTCACCTTGACCTCTGTGGTTTTAGACGGTCGAACATCTTTCTCTAATGTACTGAAATAAGCTGAACGGAGGCTCAACACATCACCCTTAAAATCAGCCTCAACTTGAACACCTATAGGAAAGAGAATGTTAACAGAGTTAATAGGAAAAAGCTATCATTTCAATTTGTGCCCTCTGTAGTTGAAATTAGTTGACATACCTGAGCAAACTGTGTAGAACCAGATCAAACTGCTCCAAATGAGCAGTTTGATCTAGGTCTACACTGTTTGCCATTCAGCCAATATTTTTTGGACACAACACAACATAGTCATTCCTATTAGAATTTACTTCTCTTCAATACATCTGGGCCCAGTTGTTCAAAGCGTCGTTAGCTTAACGAGCTCGTTAGTGGTCAAAATGTTAACTGTTCTAGTAAGTACAATATCTAATTCACAGGTATTTTTGCTGAAAAAATTTGAGCAAAAGCTACTCACATTTTTTCAGCTAAAAATATTAGCATAATTATATGCCATATTTAATGATCAAAGTTTTAACGATACGTTAACTAATGACATCATTAGTTTTGAACAGCTGGGCCCTGATGTTATTGCTTCACATACTTCACTAAAGGGCCGTTAATATTTTCTGGTCCTTTTTGATCATTCAGCCCATCCTAAGAATTTTGAAAACTTTTATGAAGACCACAGAATATGGGCCTAATTTGGCAAAGCTTATTTAAGGATTACTCTTTTTAGAATCTATATTTCAAGTTTTAAGAGATTGTACATATATTTACCCTAAAACTGAGACACCTTAACTCCTTACCATACTTGTGGCTAATCAAGTGAGTAGAAAATAACAATGTTTTACTTTCTGAGCATTGAAGATAAAACATTGTTCTCCATAGAAAAAGGATTTGCTTTTTCCAACTTGCTAAAGTGCAAAAAAAATATATGATATTTATTGCCTATAGTCAAATTCTCCATTTTTGTGGACTTCAGCTTCTTGTGTAGTTCTCAATTTTGCCATTTTTGTGGACAAGCATTTCAGCTTCTTTTGCCATTCACAAATTCACCATTTTTGTGGACATGTTTTTCAGCTTCTTGTGCAAAAAGCATGTGGTTCTCAATAGTAAATTTACTACTTATAAATAGAAGACAACAATAATATTTTGCAAAAAGCATGTGGTTCTCAATAGTAAATTTACCACTTATAAACAGAAGACAACAATAATATTTTGCATTTGCCTCTATTTCTTCAAACTTCCGTGGTGACATTAAGACTAATTTTGAATGGCATTTTCAATGCTGCACTATTGCCGGATGCCATTTTGAATGACATCAAGTAAGCCTAATGCTGATGATGTCATAAGTGAACAGTGGCTTCAGTTGCTTGTAATAATTGATCAGTATAATAATACAGAAACAACTATAGAAAACAGTTATTTTTTAAATGTAAATAACCACTCTGAAACAGAATATAAAAAAACAAAATGGCCTTTTTTTCACTGTGTATCTTTGGCTACATCTTATAATAGTGATTAAAAGGCAGAAAACACATCTAACCCTAGCTAAAGGAATCTTCTCAAGCTGATATCATGTTTAACCCTTGTCCTGCTGAATCCGGATATGTCCTGCCAGATCAGGTGGCTTCTTGAGAAGCCAACTGATCTGGATCTGCACTGTTTGCCATTAAGTATGTGAATGTATATCAACAATCTGGATCAAGTAAACAGATTGGCTGAAAATTAGAAGTGGGCGTGGCATCTTAATTTATTCAGCATGACAAGGGTTAAAGACATTTGGAGAAACAAGAATTTTATCAGTAATTTAGTTGCACAAAGTGGCAAAAAAACAACAACAAACAAACAAACAAAAAAAAACAACAAAAAAACAACAAGCCAACAAAAGTATCATGCCAATAAATGCATTAAATGTCCTGAAATTTGGAACTCTTTATTCCATACTTTTTTTGCCAAAATTTTGCTTTTTATACTGTTGATTCTTAACCCTTATCCTGCTGAATAAATTAAGATGCCACACCCTTTTCAAATTTTTAGCCAATCAGATTACTTGATCCAGATTGTTGATATAAATTCACTTGCTAAATAGCAAACAGTGCAGATCCAGATCAGTTGGCTTCTTCAGAAGCCAACTGATCTGGATCTACACTGTTTGCAAAGGCTGGGTATATCCAGGTTCAGCAGGACTAGGGTTAAAATACATAGTGGAATGGCAAACAGTGTAGACCCTGATCAGACTGCTCCTGAAGGAGCAGTCTGATCTGGAGCTACACTATTTGCTTATGCCATTTTGTTAGAAACTTTGGTGTTAGAAAATTTAGGACATTGACTGTATGTGGGTTATCCAAAATGATTATTAGAAAGGGCAGTGATATTTGGACACATTAGTATTGGTGCAGTCCCTTTCTTATACTGAACACATAGAAAAAAATAAAATTTAATAGTGGGTATTAGAATATTTACAATAAATAAGGGTTTCAAGTGCCAAAATGTATAGCTATAACCATTTTAACACCAAATTAATGGCTATTAATGTTTTATACAGATTTTACCAAATTAATGCTTTTTAAAATCATTAGAGCAGTCAAACATTCTGACATAGTTAAAATGCCAAAGAGAATTTATTGTGAACCAATCCATGGTAAGGTATCATGTTACAGTACCTTCTCACCTCGTTTCATTAATTATCATGGCCTATTAATCTAAAATAGTCTAAGAAATCTAATTACCCCACGGATTTGGCACATGAAAATGTTTCTTTCCTTGACTTGCAGCTGCTGTGAAGTGTGACTTAATCCTTGCCATGCTGAATAAATTAACCCATTAAAGACTGAGTTCAGTTTTTGATTTTTAACGCTACCAGGCAACTGAGTCACACAGAGGCAGCGCCTTAAAGACTGAATAAACTCTCCCTGAATATATATTGGAAGAGTCCATTTTCGATTTTAGGTATGTCAGGCTATATGATATAGATATTCCTAAAGAAAAATGGTTGAACAATTTGCAAATACTGGAAACCCTGATCAGATGCTGCATTCTGCGGCATCTGAGATCTGGGTCTGCACTGTTTGCCAGTTACCCGTTTAGAGGTCTCAAGTCTTTAATGGCTTAAGATGCAACATTCACTTCTAAATTTCAGCCAATCAGATTACTTGATCCAGGTTGTGGATACAAATTCATATACTTAATGAAAAATAGTGCAGACATAGATCAGTTCTCTTCTTCAGAAGATAACTGATCTGGATCTACACTGTTTGCAAAGGCGGGGCATATCCAGGTTCAGCAGGACAAGGGTTAATATGTATTAATGCTTAATTAGTATGCTGGGTAAAGATTTCAGCATAAAATATCTAAGGCTCAGTAAGCGGATTGGATACACTTGATAGATCTTTTTTTTAAAAAGGGATAACTTTTGTGACTTCCTGTTTGTTTTCTTGCACATTAAGTCCCTTCTGAAAAGGGTCTATTCTAAAAGCAAATGGAGAAAATTCTTTCCTTTCAGAGTAGACCCCTTTTCAAAAGTGAGTCAAAACTATTTTGACAGAATTACCTCTCCTGAGACTGTAGCTAGTTCTCTTAACCCATGTCATACTGAACCCAGATATACCCTGCCTTTGCAAACAGTGCAGATCCAGATCAGTTGGCTTCTGAAGAAGCCAACTGATCTGGATCTGCACTTTTTGTCATTTAGTATACGAATTTGTATCAACAACCTGGATAAAGTAATCTGATTGGCTGAAAATTAGAAGTGGGTGTGGCATATTAATTTATTCAGCATGGCAAGGGTTAAATAACAGTCAGAATATTTCAATATTAACACTAAACCTCAAAGTGCCAGTCACAACAGCAACATATGACTTTCTATTTTGTTTTATTAGTAATATTTTTCAAGAAATTAAGGCTTGGCAATTCATGTGAACAACAAGAAAAATAAGTAGAATATTGTCTGCTACAATTTTGAAAGGTGCAATAAGGGCAAATCTGATCCTCCATATTACAATTGAGCACAATTACGAGAATGTCTAGGCAGACATAGATCAGTAAATGCACACGCACGTATGCATACATGCACACAGACACACACACACACATAGAGTAAGGATCAGCCTGTACATTCATTTTTGATTCAATCTGGATCTGTGCTCTTCAATCATAGTTGATTTAAGGTCTACATATTATAAAGCTTCAAATTAGCAATAAGTGCAGAGCCAGTTCAGATTGTAAAGCTGCATCATGTAAAAAAATACTTCAAGGAAAATGGATACACATCCAAGAAAAAGCTGGCATGTTAATATTTCCTTCGCTTCTCATTCCTTTCCTTCTTATTGGGCCTACTCTTAATGGGAAGAATTTGCTCAATCTGGGAGCAAATTCTTTCCTTTAAGAGAAGACTCCACTTTTGAAAGGTTTTAAATATTAATGAGGAATCATCCTATCTACAAAAGTTGTCTCCCTTTGCAATATCTTTTAGGTGATTTTTTTAATCTGCATTTGTGAAACACAGATTCATCTCATCCCTGGTAGTTCACATACAATCTTTGATCCTGTAAAATCAGTGTATAATTTATTGAAACTGATCAGACTGCTAATATGCATACCAATATTAGCCTACGCTGTTCCCATATGCTTAAAGATCTCTTTTTACTTGATACAAAATGTAATATAAGGTCCTTATTAATTTGGTAGGTTGCAGTTACCTTGATATAAAAGCAGAACCAAAAGAATTCCTGGTAGCTTTGTCTCCATTCTTTATATATTTTCACTTTCCCATAATATCAAGTTTCCAATAAACTTATTGAGGAAAATCACTAAAAGTTCAGTTTTTCTGTATTTCCTTTTTTTTCCGTTTCATCTCTGCAATTTTTGTTTTTCAAATTATTTACCAAGTGAAATTAATATGCTTAAGTTTCTACATTCTTTCCAAATTACCGATTAAAACAAAACCATTAATACGCTGCCTTGCTCTTCAATGACGTGGTTTCGTTTTTCCATTTGTTATGCAGAAATATGATCTTCCAGAAAACAATCTCTTGTTGACACTTTAACTTATACATTACCATTCTACGGGCTAATCAAGCAGATGACAAATTGATGATATTTTTCTAATTTTTCTGATAAAATAGGCTTTGACATTTCATGCAAACTGTCTCTTTAGGAGACAGTTTGCATGGAATGTCAAAGCCTATTTTCTGGGAAAAATAAGAAAAAAACATTTCAAAATGTCATCTGCTGAATTGTTTACCCAGCATGCTAAGTGTTAAGCATTCCAATTAACATTGAAACTATTGAAGAAAAAGAAAGAAAGAAAAGAATCAGACTAAAACATTTTCTTATCATAAGCCTGTCATTTAACTTCATGATCAGAAAATTTATCCAGTTGTGACGTAGAAATATTACCAACCACGCATGAAAAATATTGTTACAATCAAGAAAGTATGGGTTTAACTTTTTTAACTTTTTTTCCACATTGAAATAAAAAAAAATAATTCAAAACTACATCTTACAATAATATCTTATTTTTCTCCAGAAAGTGGAGCCTGGCATTTTATGTGAATTGTCTCCTAAATGTCAAGCTCCACTTTCTGAAGAAAAATAAATAATGAAAAAAAAAGAACAAAAAAAAAAAAACAGACATTAACCATTTGTCTGAAAATTATATTATACGTTCACCATGCAAAGGTATAAACTTTCATGATTTCCAATACAGGAAAAGAATGGATATAAGGAAGACGTATTTTGTTCTGATATTTATGACAAATTTCAATTTCCTAACTATAAGTCTTTGCAGTTCTGTGAAGTCAGGAAGGTCTATAACTGTTTTTTTTTTGTTTTTTTTTTGTAATTGCATGCCTACTTGCATAATAGCATCATTCATTGTAATATGTATAAGGGTTTTATGACTATCTTATATTCCAGTCAACAATTATATCTTAATGGTATACACTCAAAATTTGTTAAGCACCTCTATTACCATATTACTTCTTGTTTATTTGATTTAGAGTTTTATGGCCCAATCAACACTGTTAAGATCATGTCATGTCGGTCAATCCATGCTTTTTCCTAGGCAGGCTTAATTAGTTCTCTAAGCAGTTAACCAGCACTTGTGCACATCCTTTTGCCACTAACAGACAACTGACCTTTTTGAATCAGCAAAAGGGGGAGACTGACCACAGAAATGATTTCGTAGTCAATATCCACGAAAGTTGTGGGTGAGCTGGGATTCGAACTTGTGACCACTGGATCTGCTGTCAAACATGCTACTGGCTGCACTATGGAGTCTGGCTCCATGTTACATCTGTTTAACTTCTACAACATTGTTAAAAAAATGTAGCAGAAAACAATCTAAAATATTCTCTTTATTTTTCCTAGAAAATAAAGCTTGACATTTCATATAAATTGTCTGCCTTGTCTTTTTCCCAGACATAATAAAAAAAAAAAAAAAAAAAAAAAAAAAGATTGTTGTCCAATGCAATCTTCAAGGAGATTGTAGATTCATTTGTGACTGGTATATGTCCTAAATTTCATACACCTAAGTGTCTGACAAAATGGCATATGCAAACAGTGCTGACCCAGAGGGCTACAGTGTTTGCCATTCCACTAAGCATTTTAACGCATTGTATACTGAATAGACTCTCCCACACTATATATTGGAAGAGTCCAATTTCAATTTTAGATATGTTCAGCTATGAGATTTACATATTCCTAGAGAAAAATGGCTAAACTATTTGCAAACAGTAGAGACCATGATCAGACACCACATTCTGCAGCATCTGATCAGGGTCTGCACTGTTTGCCAATTTCCCTTTTGCGGGTCTCCCGACAATAATGGGTTTAGAAACAAGTGCATAAAAAGAAAAATTACATTCAAAAAGTATGGATTAAAGTGTTGGAAATTTTAGAACATTTACTGTAGTTTATATCGAGGGTTGAGCGCAAGACTATGGTAACTCAAACATATTTTTGAAACCCTTGTTTAGGGGCAACTTGGACCCCTTTGTAAACAATGCAAATTTAGGTGCCATTGCTCATACGAGCAATGGCATCTAAATTTTCATTGTTTACAGAAAGAAATGTTGTAATCTTCATAACGCCTTCATGGTGAGGAGATTAGGTTTGGGGAAAAACAACCATCTGACTTACGCCAGTCTTGCGCTCAACCCTCGATTTGCAGTGGTACTAGGGCTTTAATGCTAAGCATGCTGGGTAAAAATTTCAGCAGACAACATTTTATAACAGTTTTCTTATTTTTCCCAGATAATAGACTTTGCCAGTTCATGCAAATTGTCTTCTTTGGAGACAATTTGCATGAAATATCAAAGCCTATATCAGGTTTTGACATTTCATGCAAATTGTCTCCTAAGGATGTCAAAGCCTATTATCTGGGAAAAATGTCAAGCCTTATTTTTGCAAAAAAAAATATCCTTAAAAAATATTAGACTGTCGTCTGCTACAATTTTGAAATGGTGTTAAACTTTTTGCAAATGACAAATTAATGTGTGCTACATGTACTTTTAATTTTCAGATAATAGGGTTTCGCATTTTGTTCAAAGTTGACAACTTAAATGAATTTTCATGTACATATTTATCTTTTCCAGAAAGTAGGGCAATATGTCAAAGCCTCTCTTTTCTGGGAACATAAGGACATCATATATATAGAATGTTTCGGCTAATATTCAAATTCAGCGAGCTAAAGGTTATAATCCACCTATTCTTTATATTAAAGGATGAAATGTTTTATTTTAAACATTACAAAACTAATTTTCTAATATCCATTACTTAACTAATCCATAGGAAAAAGTTAACTGACTGAATCTATTTATCACTAAAAACAGTTAAATTTCGAATTCACACAAACAATGCTCACCTTTAATGGCAGGTAATCAGGTGTATAAAATGAGAGATGCACTGTGAGAAAACCTGCCTTATCGCTCCGCATGCTAGGTAAAAAATTTCAGCAGATGACATTTCTAAATATTTCTTATTTTTTCCAATTTTTCCCAGAAAATAGGCTTTAACATTTCATGCAAACTGTCTCCTTAGTTTGGATGAAATGTCAAAGCCTATTTTCTGCAAAAAAATAAGAAAAATATTGTTGTTGTCCTTGTCTGCTGAATTAGCCTAGAAAGTGGTAATTATTTTAACCAGGACTGTCTCCAATAACATTTTTTAGTTTTGTTTCCGAGTAAATAAGGCTTGACATTTCAAATGAATCATCAGCCTCCCATGTAATACCAAGCCTTAATTATATCCTCTGAAAAATACAAACAAATGTTTCAGAACGTGGTCTGCTGCAATTTTGAATGGTCCTTATTGATATGCCTTTCTCATATGCTCAAAGCCACCTGTTTTTGCTTCATGCCCAGATACCTCAGACAACTGTTCACTGGATGTGCCAACATTAAACAGTTAACATGCTTACCTGTATGTGACAATACAGCAGCCTGCTTGGAGTCTTCTGTGTTTAATTGCCATTTAGCTGATACTGATCAATATCCAAACTTCCTGTTGTGCAAATTGAGAAGGACCTAATCAGATGAAGCAGTTGTACAAGCTTCTCTGGGATATTACTGTTATCATCATGGTGTAAGGCCATTTTACTCTAGACCCTGCAACATATTCCAACAATAGTCAATTATATCAAACTTGGTTTCAAACTTTATTATGTTATGATTGCAACATTATAAACTTTTTATCAAATTAACCCCTATAAAATATAACATATAGCAAACTTGTGCTTACTTCTTAATGCTTAGCACTTTGAGTAAAATTTTCAGGAGATCACATATTGAAATATTTTATCTTATTTTTCCCAGAAAACAGGATTTGGCATTTCATGCAAAGTGTCTCCAATGGAGACAATTTGCAGGAAATTTCTAATCCTGTTTTCTGGGAAAAATAAGAAAAATATCACCAATTTGTCATCTGCTGAATTAACTCAGAAGGTGGTAAAGGTTAAAACACCAAATTTAAATATTAGCGAACAAAATTTTATGGTAAATGGATACTTGGTTTTGCTGCCATTTTGTAAATGGAGACAACTTTTTTCAAATGAGAAGTTCCTTCCCTGAATAAATTAAGATGCCATGCCCACTTCTAATTTTCAGCTAATCCGATTACTTGATCCAGGTTGCTATACAAATTCACATACTTAATGAAAACAATGCAAATCCAGAAGCCAACTGACCTGGATCTACACTGTTTGCAAAGGCAGGGTATAGCTGGGTCCAGCAGGACTAGGGTCAAAGATCCCTACCATAACACGATCTCTATAGCTTATACATAGCCTATAGTGATGAGATCATACTGCATGGATTTGCAAGCTGATTTGAAAGATGCACTGTTTGATACAACTCTATGACTCAGACATAATAAGGTACATTTTTATGCCAAAATTTTTCAAGCAAAATATTACTGTAACAATTTTATCAGATTTTGCTAACAATATTTGCGACTGTGGCTAATCAAATGGCTGTTTCACTACAAACTAAGGTCTTGCTAGTTGTGTGCAAATTCAAAGACTGCTTTTGAAGTGTCTTTCTTAAATATTATAAAATATTATACAAGAAAAAACCTAATGGCATTATGGATGGGTTTTTTTTTTTTCATTGAAGAATAAAGCTAACATATCACTTTGAAAAATGGTTGACCAAAAGGTAAATCTAGGATGATGCCCGATGCCCATCCACCCGGACATCACTATTTTAAAGGACGGAACTTTCCATGAAAAACATGCCCAAAAAGTTAACCAAAAGGTAAACATCGGACGACACATAGAGGTAACGCAATTTTTCAACCAAACTTTTGGTTCTTGGTGCCATTAATGGATTGTATATGAAACGAGTCCCTCCAATGAAATCCTAATATAAAAGCAATCCACTGAAGAATAAAGGTAACATATCACTTTGAAAAAAGGTTAACCAATAGGTAAACCTCGGATGACGCCCGCCTGATGCCAGACGTGTGAAACCCTCCTGCCCGGACATCGCTATTTTAAAGGACAGAACTTTTCCGTAAAATCCCGTCCAAAAAAACTAATGCACATGGAATTTTCAATATAATAAAAACTAATGCAAATGAAACTTCCATGTTTACTGAATTGTGCATATTTTAAAATTCAAATGTATGTCAACACACCAATCAAATGGATGATATATACATGTGTGCTTGACTTTGAAACGCTTGCTAAAATCAATTGAGATATTATCATAGGTAGTTTCCTGGCTATAAAATATGGTGTGATGTTTAATATTTGCTTAACGCTTAGCACTCTTGGTAAAATTTTAGCAGACGACATTTTGGAATATTTTGTTATTTTTCCCAGGAAGCAGAATTTGACATTTCATGCAAATTGTCTCCAAATGGAGACAATCTGCATGAAATGTCAAATCCTATTTTCTGGGAAAACCAAGAAACATATTATCAATTTGTCACCTGCTGAATTTGCCCAGAGAATGGTAAAGGTTAATTACTGGAAATAAAGTTTCCAAATTTTTCCTGTTGTATCCCTGAGTTTCTTGCATGAAAAACATGACCTGTGGAGTATTTACATTAAATATAACTGCCAAAGATTCAGTCTACATTTTATTTCTATCAATCCACTAAACAGGCTTCTTTTGTTGTTACTAAGGTACATTTGCAAGCAAGCAGCTCATGCTGACTATGGTAAATGTCCCTAAATTTTGTACACTTTATTTCATACTTTTTTTGCCTAATGTTTGCCTTTTATATAGACCCAGATCAGACTGCTCTGCCATATGTCAGAAACTTTTAGGACATTCACTGTACTACAAAATTAATTAATCTAAAAGTGCTAAGTTAAATCGCAGTAGATGACATTTTATTTTTTTTAAATTAATTTTCAGAGAAAATAAGACGGTATTACATGTGAACTATCTACTAGGTTGGCAATTCACATGAATTACCAAGTCTTATTTTCTCTGAAAAATACAAAACAAAAAACAATAAATAATTAAAAAAAAATTATACAATTAAAAAAAAGAAAAAAAAAAAAAGAAGATAAATGAATAAAAACCTGAAACAATGAAAAAAGTGTCAATAAGCAATGCTTATTAGATACTCCCCACACCTCAAGGGGGTAACTCCCTATATAAGGTGTAATATGGCAGTGTGGCCCAAATAGCCTCCTATTTTCAGCTCTGAAAGTGTATGAATGGCCCTATTTTTTCAGTGTTTGGTATATGAATGGCTCGTTTTTTGTAGCTGAAGCATATCTCACTGATAAAGTTGTGTAAGTTTGGTCAAATTCCATCAATTGATTCATGAAACAGGTGGCACACAAGGCTCATTTTTAGAGTCTTTATAATGTAGTGACCTTGAAAATGAGGTAAAAGTCAGTAAAATCTAATCACTTCTTTCCCTCCTCCAATTGATGTATCTGTGCTAGTTTGGTCAAATTCCAACCGCTGCTTCAAGAGATAGACTAATGTGCACAGACCATTTTTTCTATCAAAATTTTAGTTTCAAAGTGTCAGTGTGACCTTGAAAATGAGGTCCAGGTCACCAAAATCAAATCACTTCTTTCCCCCATCCCAATGAAGTATCTGTGCTAGTTTGAACAAATTCCATCTACATGTATTGATTCATGTGATAGGGTGCATATAAGGCTCATTTATAGAGTCTTTATAATGTAGTGACCTTGAAAATGAGGTCAAGGTCACAAAAATCTAATCACTTCTTTCGCATGTCCTAATGATGTATCTGTGCTAGTTTGTTAAATTTCCAGCCATTGGTTAAAGATAAAGTGTGCACACAAGCTTTTTTCTATTAAAATTTGAGTTTCAAAGTGCCAGTGTGACCTTGAAAATGAGATAAAGGTCACCAAAATCTAATCACTTCTTTCCCCAATGCCAATGATGTATCTGTGCTAGTTTGGCACTCACTTTTTGAGTATTTATAATGTAGTGACCTTGTAAATAAGGTCAAGGTCACCGAAATCTAATCACTTCTTTACTGCATTAAGAAATTTTACAACGGGCACTCCGAGAGAATTGACTCCTCCGTCAGGCAGTTATAACCACGCCCACGTGAATTTCCTTAGACAAACTTTGTATTGATACACCTGTGTTTACCTGTAAAAAGCATGTGTTGATTTGTTTGTCTAACTAAAAACATTGACAATTACCTTATTAGCTATTTTGAATGGTCAGTTGCGGTTGTCAGTCCAATGGTCAAGTGACTTGACGGAGGAGTCAATTGGCCCCTAGCCCTTACTTTCTTACGTAGGTATACCTTACTGATATCAATGTGTCTGCAGAAATTAATGAATATCCATCACTGCGTTTTCAAGATATTAGGAAAAAACCAAAGTGTCGCGGATGGACACACGGATGTGGAAACAGTATACCCCACCACAAACAAAGTTTGCGGGGGGTGTATAATAATACCCTGCCACTATCCTGTGGTAGGCAGATAACTATGTCAAAAATTCACGAAATTAGCAATTCCAAACCAGATCTCCACAATATCAATGCACATACCAAATTTGGTGAAACTCGATTGCTATTTACTCAAGTTATCATTGGGAAACAAAAATACAGATAGGCGACCAAAGTGAAATCATAATACCCTGCCACTAACTTATGGTGGCTATAATAAACATAATAATAAAATGTCTCTTGCTGCAGCTGTGATAAACGCTCTGTGGTCTAATATCAAACCCTTGTGCTCGGTTAAATTTTGATAGTTGCTTGGCTGTTACACAAAGCAGCAGGTAATAAGCAGGCCAAATCTGAGAACCCCTCCCTCTCCTCCCCCCCTCCCCTCCTCTCCCACACACACACATAAACATCTTTTTTAAAACAAAATGTTATTTCTGAAAAAAAAAATGTTTTATAATAAATATTGATTATGTAAATGTATTTAGAAAAGACTAGATACACTGTAATAACCTAAAAAAAAGTAAGAGAAAAGTCCAGGGAGTGCTACAATCACAAACCGCAGCCCTTCCCAGACCCCAAGAGGAAGAGGAAACCGACAAAGCTAAACAAGCACAAACCAAACAAACGTACGAAAAGCACTAAGATTAGCTCTCTCTTCCCCAAGCCAGGTAATCGCAATACTAAAAGGACTGAAAAACACAAGAACAAAATGACACACGGAAAGGCATACAACAAATCGCCTCGTAGAATAAACCACAAAGCAACAAGGAGTAAGACTAACACCGTGACCACCGCCTTAGAACCGTCGGTAGAGCAAACCACCGGGGGGTTTAAAGCACTTTTACAGCTAGCTAACTTCACCCTGGGTCCCGATGCTACTCTTAATACATAAATACATAAAAATTCGGTTCGCATAAAGGCTCCCAACTCAGTCAATGCATCAAAGCGAAAACATAAAAATCAAATTAATCACTAAAATAAACAAAGACGTGTACTCATGGCTAATTCTACTGTATGCCAGAGTAAATGAAAACCAATAGTTGAACCACGGTGGGCCAAACCAAAGACATATCGTCAAGCCCCAACCCACTGGTTAAAGTTTTACAAAGAGGACGTCATTGAGTCTGAGGCCCGAACCGCCGTCGTGCAATTAAAGAGTGAGGCATAGCCATCAACAATGATTGGGTTGACAACAAGGCATGCAGTCTGCCGCATAATATCCAGGCTATAGCCAATTCTTTTATAATGGTTAATAAGTTTTCTGAATTGCTCCGAAAAGTTAGATTTACCTACAATTTTTCTAAATCTGTACACTAAGTCACCGTAAAATTCGGGTTCCGATATACCTTGTTGCAGAAGTGTTTTCAGACTGACGCTATATTTTTCTAACAAGGCACTGTGTCTGCGATAAAATTTCGAAAACGCCTTACAAAGTTTAAAATAATGATAGCCCTGCCTAAGAAGTTTGGCAGTAAGGGCTTTATTACGGTAGTTAAAGTCATTAAGATTTGAAGAAGCTCTGGCGAATCTTATAAGTTGAGATATGTATACCCCATATGAGGTACGCCGGGGGACATCGCCATCCAGAAAAGGGAAATTGACTATATCAAAATCAAAATCGTCCAGTTTATCATAAATTTTGGTGGAAACTGTACCATTAGATATACATAGATTCAAATCCAAAAAAGGTGCCTCGGTATCGGAAGAATTTGCTCTATTTAATTGGAGTTCTGTAGGGTATATCCTGTCCACCATTTGGTCAAAGTAAATATTGTTAATATTTAATAAATCGTCAAGGTATCTTGAAGTTGAATTAAAAGCCCCAATAATGTCAGCCTGATTTTCACGTGAGATAGACTTCATGAAATCTCTCTCATAACAAAAAAGAAACAAATCTGCAACAAGAGGAGCACAATTAGTTCCCATCGGAATACCAATAGTTTGTCTATAAAGTTTAGTTCTAAATCTAATAAAAATATTATCCAAAAGATAAACAAGGGCATCACAGACTTTTTGACATGACCATAAATTGCGATTATTATATACATCAGAAGTGAAAAAAGCACATTCTTCGTTGCAAGCCAAATATTGGGTATTCTCCTGAATAAACGTTCGGTTAATTAAATCAATAAGTTTATCTTTTATAAGATGATGAGGTAACATAGACAGTGTAGAAAAATCATATGTAGACAATTTAGAAACCTGAAAGTTTTTAGATTTAAATTTATTGAGAACATCATTAGAATTTTTAATTGACCAAAAATAGTTAATTCCGTCCCTTTCGTAAACAGTATCATAGTATCTAATCCAATGTTTTTTAACAGCAGTAAGGCACGGTTAGCAGTTTGGACAAAACAGTAGTCGTACAAGAACTAGAATTAGCAATGAAACGTGCTTTATAAGGTCGTTTATGAAGTTTCGGTAACCAATATAGCTTTTCTTTAATACTCACGAAGTTACTGTTATTGTATATATAATTTGGACAGACAGGATCAGAGACATCATAGAATGTAGTTCTGATCAGTATACATGGTTTGCCATTCATCCAACTGTTTTTAGACAGTTTTACAGGTAGTAAAATGGAATTGTTCAACTTTTAGATCAAGAATGATAAGGGTATACAAAGTGTCACAATATTTAGAGTAAATACAGTATGGTTCTTTTTTTTTTTTTTTTTTGGACCTTGCAGTGTGGTATGAAATTCAGGTGGTGTTATATTCCATGGGTAAAATATCTCCTTACCCTTACAGGTAACTTTTTACCCCAAATATTGAGACATCTTAACTCCTTAATCATACTTATCCTAAAATTTCAACAGATCAATTTTACTACCTGTCTGAAACTTCTAAACCAGTGGCAAACAGTGTTGATCCTGATTGCAGTGTCAGATCTGGATCTATACTGCTTTGATTAGGCCTGTCTGTCCCAATACTTAGAGTAAACATGGTGGTACTGTACCAGTTTATGCAGAAAACATCACTTAAACAGATCATAATAAAAAGGTCAAACTAAAATGTCAATTTGATTAGTCTATATCATAAAAACTAACACAGAAACAAACATATAAAGGCTCTGAGTATAAAGGAGTCAATAAGTAACCAGCCTACCTTACTTCCACTTCAAGTAAGCTTCTTCTACCCACCAGCACAAAACATTTTGCCCGATGGTGTTCCAGTGCCATCATTCTAGAACTGAAAACCCTGCCCATTGTGTTATGCCACACTTCAACCACTGCCATGCCTTCTTCATTGGACTGGAAATCATGTCCACAATTATCTATTTTTAAGCTCCAGAACAGATAGAATTCCATAGAAGGTGGTGTCACACCTGCCAGTGCCTGACATTACTAACCCTTGTCCTGCTGAACCTGGATGTACCCTGCCTTTGCAAACAGTGTAGATCCAGATCAGTTGGCTTCTGAAGAAGCCAACTGATCTGGATCTGCACTGTTTGCCATTAAGTATGCGGATTTATAGCAACAATCCAGGTCAAGAAATCGGATTGGCTGAAAATTAGAAGTGGGCATGGCATCTTAATTTATTCAGCAGGACAAGGGTTAAATAGGAGTTAAAAATTCACATAAAGAATGACAAAGTCACTGGACCATGATATGTAGGGGATGGTCACAAAATGATACCACAGTGTTCTAAAATTTGAACAAGGCCATTTATTAACTTGGCGATATGTCTGAAATGTTGGTAAAAAATGACGACAGTAGGCCATGGTCCAACTGCTCTTCTACACTTTAAACTCAGGCATGTCTTAGTAATTAGGGTAAGTATGGTACTTTGATCAGTTTTTATCTTTCTGCAATACATGTAGGCTGAAATACTGATTTCTGCAAAACATGTTGGTTAAAACACTGTTTCTGCAATACATCTTTGTTGAAATACTGTTTCTGCAAAACATGTTGGTTGAAAAAAACTTTCTGCAATACATGCTTGTTGAAACACTGTTTCTGTAGTACATATGGGTTGAAACACTGTTTCTGCAATATATGTTGGTTGAAACACTATTTCTGCAATACATGTTGGGTGAAACACTATTTCTACAATACATGTTGCTTGAAATACTGTTTCTACAATACATGTTGGCTGAAACATTGTTTCTGCAATACACATTAGCTGAAACACTCTTTATCCAGTACACATCAGTAGAAACAGTTTCTTCAATACACATTGGCTGAAACACTGTTTCTACTATATGTGTTGGCTGAAAAACTGTTTCTGCAATACACATTGGCTTAAACACTGTTTCTGCAATACTTGTTGGTTGAAACACCATTTCTGCAGAACATTATAAATTATTTAACTGTTTCTATGATACATTGGCTGAAACACTGTTTCTGCAATACTTGTTGGTTGAACTACTATTTCTGCAGAACATTATAACAGAAACACTGTTTCTATGATACAGTGGCTGAAACACTGTTTCTACAATACTTGTTGGCTAAAACACTGTTTATGCTATACATGTTTGTTGAAATACTTCATGCAATACATGTTGGTTGAAACACTATTTCTGTAGTACATATGGGCTGAAACACTGTTTCTGCAATACATGCTTGTTAAAACACTATTTCTGCAATACATGTTGGCTGAAACACTGTTTTTATAATACATGTTGGCTGAAACACTGTTTCTACATATTGGCTGAAACACTGTTTCTACAATACCTGTTGGCTGAAACACTGATTCTGCAGTATACATTGGTTGAAACATTGTTTCTGCAATACACATTGGCTGAAACATTGTTTCTACAATACTTGGTTGAAACACTGTTTCTTCAGTACATGTTGGTTGAAACCGTTTCTGCTGGTTTCTGTTGGTTGACACATTGTTTCTGCAATACCCACTGGGTGAAACATTTTCTACAATACATGCTGGTTGAAACACAGTTTCAGCAGTGCATGTCAGTTGTCAGTTGGAACACTGTTTCTACAATACATATTGGTTGAAACACTTTCTACAATACATATTGGCTGAAACACTGTTACTAAAATGCACACTGGCTGAAACAGCGTTTACTACAAAACATACTGCTTGAAACAATGTGTCTGCAGTACATGTTGCTTGAAAAATTGTTTCTGCAATATGTGTTGGTTGGAAATCTGTTGCAGCTATACATGTTGGTTGAAACACTGTTCTGCAGTACACATTGATTTGAAATGTTTCTGCAATACATGTTGGCTGACACACTGTTTCTGCAATACATGTTAGCTGAATCACTTTTTCTGTAATACTTTGGTTGAAACACTTTACTCACCATAAATATTAAGACAAAAGTGTCCAGTTTAAACCCAGATCAGTCTGTTCAGAATAGGATTCAATCTGATCTATATTACTGGCCACTAATCTGGCACTTTGAAAATACATCAGGAGGTAGCAAAATTGTATAAAATTCAGGAACAAGTACATAGTTAGGGTAAATACAGTAGCCTTCAGCACTCTCTGGGAAAAAAACTCCAAAGTACTGATAATTTAGTGTCAAACTGTCAAACCCAACTTTCTGACAAACACAAGAAAAAAAAAAAAAAAAAAAAAGAAAAAGCGAAAGAAAAAAAAGAAAAAGAAACAAAAAAGAAACAAAAAAACACACACAAAAAAAAAAACCTCCATAACTCTGTTATCTGCTGAAGATAAAAAGCAGCATGTTTAGTGTTAAAATAACTTCTGGAAGTTTTACACCAAAGTATATGTTGTAGGCACTCATTAGCATTGCAGAGGCACCCACCATAACATTCTTTTTGGTGTAAATATTATATTTTTGGTGTAAAGAATTATATCGTAGCTTTTTTAATCTGAAAAATATAAGTGAAGATACCCAGGAAATCTCACAATCACAAGTCGCAGGCCCCCTGAGGCACCAAAGCCAGAGATGAGGAACAAATAAGGGCAAAACAAAAGCCACATATGAAACCACAGATGCACAAATAAAGAAGAACTGAACAGAGGAACTGCTTTGGAACAATCAATAGGAAACTGACTGAGAGCTAGAACCAGTTTTACTCGCACAAACATTCACCCTCAATTCTGATGCAGCTCTAACTACAAATATATGTTTGGTTTGCATAGGGGTCCTCTACTTCATCTACATCACAGTGAAACACATATAATCAAAAACACTGTGATGAAACAAAGCAAAGGGCTTAATGACGATCAGAGGCCAGAACACAAGAAAACAACAAACAGGACCACGATCAATCCGACAGCAGACATTGATATTCAAAAGACTTGAAGAGCACACAGCATGGACTCTAGCCAATAAAACAACTACTGGTACATGTATGTCTCATCTTCGTCAAGGCTTGAACAAAAAAACTTGACAAAAAAGGGTGGATTAATCTATTTTACTAATAGCAGTACTACGGTCATTTGACCTTATCTTTTACCTCAAGCAAAAATATCTGATTATTTTGACAATTTTACTTTGATACTTTGAGAACAGGTTTTGATAGAATTATAATACATATAAGTTCAGTGAAGCTTGACTAGCATTATCACTAAAAAGTTCTAATGATAAAGCCAGCAAAAAAGGAAAAGGTTAACAGGATATGACCTGTCAATCAATCTGATCAAACTAGCAATATCAGTCATGTCACAAGATAGCCAGTGACATATCATACCCATAGTTTCAGATAAGACGGTGATCATGTGAAAATCTTTCTTATTTCTCCATTAAACATATGTTGTGGGTACTCATAAAAAGCACCAAGGCACTTCAAATAGATGTTCTCATGGAGAAATTAGAAAAATATCAATACTTCTTGCTTGAAAAAAGTGCCTTATCTGAAGCTATGTCATACTGTACAAGAGCCAGGTCATGGCAAAATGTGCCTTAAGGGCATATTGGACAGCAACGGCCCAGATCAGACTGCACAGATGTGCAGTCTGATCTGGATCTTTTCTGTCCCCTTACATAATCAATTAGGAGTGTAGATTTATGTTTAGGTTTTATAGTCCAGTCAACCCGTTAGGGTTATATTGAGCACGGTCAGTTTACCTACCCACATTTTTTCTGGGCAGGCTTAGTCCTCTAAGCGGTTAACCAGTACTGGTGCACATTCTTTTGCCAGAAACTGACAACTGACCATCATTAATCAGCAGAAGAGAATGACCGTAGAAAATATTTCATGATCAATCTCCAGGAAAGAATGTTGCCGACCCAGCCAAGATCAACCCGCGACCTTCTGATCACCAGTCGGACGAGCATCCAAGCCACCGAGGCCGGCTGGGAGTGTAGAATTTATTGATGTACAACAAAGACCAGACTGCAAATACACAGCTAATCTGGGTCTTTGTTGTTGGCATTTGTCCCAAAGACATCTTTTGTTTGAGATGGTTCAGATGCAAACAGTAAAGACCATAACCAGCCTGTGCAGAACCTTCAGTGTTTGCTATTTAGATTCAGTAAAGCTTATATCTTTCACCCGAGTTTCTGAAGTCAACTCTTTCAACTTTGAATTTGGATACATCCATTTTAAAAACAGGGATATCAATCGAAAATCAGACAGAATGGCAGAGTAGATACTGATGACATGGCCTGTTACAAGCTACACTGTTTGCAAATGATATCTGATTTGGTCTGCAGGGCTGTTAGTTTGTTTAGCCTAAATATTTAAATAGACATGCCTAAGGAAATGGAAGACCAGATGCCACAGGACCTGGCTTCTGATAACGATATTCTTTGACATTTATCTAGCAATTTTAGATATAGCAACATGTAGTAACATGAACTTGTTCAAATATTAGAAGTACAAATGGTAAGGTAAGTAAAGGTGTCCAAATATTTGGGATATTGATTGTGTTTGGGTTTAATAACATGTCAACCCTTGTAGGTCATTTGTGTTGTTTCCCAGATAAAGGGAGAAAAGAGATAGAAGACAGAGTAGAGGAGATGAAAGAGAGGGACAGGGAAGAAAGAGGAAAATGAATGAAAGTGAAGAAACAGAAGAAATAAAAACGTTCCCCCTCTACCCTTACCTGCTACAAGGATAGCAGGCCTTGCCCAACTGTAAGCCAATATCGGTTGGACGCCCTGGTGATGTAAGATACACAACACCTTCGCCACACCCGACCACCCTCAAAATATTTGGAATAAATATGATAAATACGAGGGATGTTCAAAATGAATTGCTTATTGTCCTCTAGCTCGATATCCATGTGGGGCACGATAAAAACCAATACATGCCTGTATAGGGCTATTCAGTATCTACACAATGGTGTATAAATGTACATGTTAGACTAAGTGTAAGACATAAAATTTGCTATTTGAATACACGCAGTCATTGACCACTGCAGTAAAAATGGTTGGTAGAAGCATCGACAAAAAAGATGAAATACGGGCTTACATCAAAGCTCGCTCAAAACTTGGTTGTTCTTTGAAGAAACTGATGACTGAAATTTCTATTGCTTTTGGACCTTCTTGTGTGTCTTTTGACACAGTTCGGCAGTGGAAAAAGAAATTTTTTGCTTTTGGACCTTCTTGTGTGTCTTTTGACACAGTTCGGCGGTGGAAAAAGAAATTTGAGTCTGGTGTAGAGTGCATCAAAAATGCACCGAAATCAGGTAGGCCAAAATCTGCATCTCGTAAAGAAATCGTTTTCAAAATAAAGGAAATCATTGAAGGAGATGCCAGATTTACAGTTTGTGATATTGCACGAAAGGTAGGCATATCACTATCAACGGTTCACCTTATTTTGAAGAAGCATTTGAAAGTCAGAAAGATTTCTGTTGACTGACGAGCAAAAGAGGCAACGGGTTAAAGTGGCCAAAAAGCTGCTTCAAATGTTTCCAAAATATGACAAAAAGCAGTTTGCCAATGTCGTCACAGGTGATGAAACCTGGGTCCATTATTTTGACCCCTTCAGAAAGGAAAGTACTACAAAGACGTAGTACTGAAGAAACTGAAACGACGCCCTGCCACTGGTTTTAAACATGTCCGTCTTCTACATGACAATGCCCCAGCTCATACCTCCGCAATAGTTACGGCGTTTTTGAAGAAAGAAAAAGTAACTGTTTTGCCTCACCCCCCGTATTCCCCAGACCTTGCCCCATGTGATTTCTTTTTGTTTCCGAAATTGAAAGCATTTCTTGCTGGGCGGAAATACCAGTCCCGACAGGCACTTGGATCTGCCATTCATCAGTACTTTATTATTGTGCCCAAATCAGCGTACCGTGACGCCTTCAAGAAGTGGATACATCGGCTGAAACTTTGCATTTCTAGCCACGGGAAGTACTTCGAGGGCATGAAATGAGTACTTTTGGGCTAACTTGAAATTTGAAGCCTCCAGATAGAAATAAGCAATTCATTTCGAACATCCCTCGTACTGTATGAGCAACCTGACCATTCTGCACATGAGCAGTCCAGTCTGAGCCATCACTACTGGCTCATGTCTCAAGGTAAGTTTTCTCAAGATATGGCCCATATCATAAAATCAGCTTGAAACATACCATATTTACCATAATTTTTTCTACACCTTAACTCCTTACCTAACTACACGTAAACTTCAACAACTCCATTTCATTACCTATTGATGTATGTAAATACTACTAGATGAGTGGCAAACAGTGTAGGCTCTGGTCAGAAACCATATTCTAAAGCATCTGATCTGTTGACATTGTTCAGGCCTATCTGTCCCAATACATGTACTTATCCCTGGTCCTGCTGAGCCCCATGTTTGCAAACAGTGTAGATCCAGATCAGTTCTAAAGAAGCCAACTGATCTGGATCTACACTGTTTGACATTAAGTATGTGAATTTGTATTAACAAACTGGATCAAGCAATCTGATTGGCTAAAAAATACAAGTGGGCATGGTATCGTAATTCATTCAGCATGGGTTAAATTCAGCAATAATGGCAGTTTGGCTGAACCACTTTTCTGTTTTCAATAAAGGCCGCACCAAAAGGAATGTTGTCTTTTATTACAGCAAACAACCAGATCATACTGTCTTCCTTGTTTTCTGTTGTTAAAAAACTGATTGGTTGAGTAGAATATACTGGCTACATAGCAGACCCTTATCAGACTGCATGGATCAGCAGACAAAACTTAGGCTGATCTTTTCCATAGCTCTTGATAAGACATTTATTCAACCGAAAAATGTTGATGTTTTTGTTATTTTTTTTCATAAAAATATAAATTGTGGGTACTCATTAGAAGTGCCTCACTGAGGCACTTCTAATGAGTACCCACAATGTATGTTTTCATTTAGAAATAAGCAAAATATTTATCTGGTTACTCCTTTTATCTAGAGTCATGTAGTTTTTACAGAGACAAAGACCCATTTCATTTGGAACAGTTCATATCAATTTTCAGATCACTGATTGTATTTAAAATCACAATGAAATCATTTTGTTCATGTTTACTAATATATAGACCTCGAATAAGCAATACCATGTAAAAGTCTACCTCACTCCATAATTTAAGGATGGTCGGGTTGTTCCGAGTTGAGATGAGATTTAATGCTCTGCATGTTGGGCAAAAATTTCAGAAGACATTTCACTATATTTTTGGCTCCTAGGGAGAAAATTCGCATGAAATGTCAGCCCAGTTTTAGTAAAAATAAGACAAAAACATTGTTACTTTTCATCTGCTGAATAAATCCACAGGGTGATAAAGGTTATATCCCAATTAACAATATTTCAGTGATATTAAGAGGTTGCCTCTGAATTTGAGTGACTTTTCAGAGCTTGAAAATTCTTAAAATTTTTACTGGTCCTACATTACCTGAGGTTTTGTTATTTCAGAGATATTGTGATTTGTAATTTATATAAGAAATGGTCAAAATTTTTATTCGTCCTCATGGAAAAAGCACTCATTATGGCAAGCGGACGAGTGGAATTTTCCAGCCCTGCTTTTACATGACGCAAGATTAATCATAAATCCATGTCTGCCAAGCATTTATTCTACAAGCAGCTCTGCTTCTAGTAGCTTCAGGCGACCCATCTATTTTCCTAGGTTTGAGAGGTGTGGACCTACCATATTCCACCTAATTACTGTACCATGCTCTTAGGTTTTTCAAAATTACTGGGAAAACTTGTGGTAAAATATGTATCCACCTATACTAAAGGTACACTTAGAAAAGATCAGCGAAGGACTAATCTAATGGTGCTTATGTGACTTTTTTTCTTTTTTTCTGACTTTCTGTATAAAAGCATATGTTGTGGGTACTAATTTGAATTGCATCGACAAGTAATCTGAAGACTACAGAATTGCTTGACTGTGCACTTATAGGGGTATGTATAGTAATTAGGTGGAATACAGTAATTAATTGTCATAGCTATGTACAGCAAGGGTAGACTGTACAAGCTAGGCCATGCTAAAATTTTTTTATTTGGGTTTTACGGCCCTTTCAAGAATATTTCACTTATATCGAGCTGATCGTTCATCAAAGGGAAAAACCACCTGACCATCCGTAAGCAGAACTTGGCTTTCCCACATGACCCGAGCGAGGCTCGAACCACAGCGGTGAGGAACCTAACGGATTAAGAGTCAACTCTCTTATCCACTAGGCTATGGGGGCCCTACTAAAATGTTACTTTGAACCATATTTACCCTCATTATTAGGACAGCCGGAGAGGACTGTATCCATTTTGGTAAATTTTCCACCATTGTTCACAAGACATTTTTATGACTTCCTGCACATTTCTGAAAACTGGAAAGGTATTGCTCCATAGGGAAGCCAATTCTTTCCTTTTAGAGTGGACCTCTTTTTAAAAGGGCAGCAAATACCATTGACAGGCTTGCCTCCCCTGAAAGTGTATCCAGTCCCCTTAATTTTTTTATTATTCTTATCTAAAATTTGAATGTGCCCATCTGACTATATGTACTTGTTCAGGGCCCAGTTGTTCAAAGCATCATCAGCTTAATGAGCTCATTAATGACAAACTGGTTAACTTTTGTAGCTAAGGTATTTTCAAATACATTGATATGTTTGCTGCAAAAAATGTGAGTAGCTTTTGCAATGCAAAAGCTAATCACATTTTTTCAGCAAAAAATATCAATGCATTTGCCATATTCAAGATAGAAATTTTAATGTCACAATTGTTAAGTTTTGAACAGCTGGGCCCTGGGCCCAGCTGTTCAAAGCTAACGACATCATTAGTTAACGATTCGTTAAAATTTACATTGAGTGATACGCAAATATGCTGAAAATTTTTGCTGAAAAAATGTGAGTAGCTTTTGCAGTGCAAAAGCTACTCACATTTTTTCAGCAAAAAATATTAGAATATTGTACATTGAATATGCTAAAACAGTTAATGAAATGACCCTTAACGAGCTCGTTAAGCTAACGATGCTCTGAACAACCGGGCCCAGATGTTCCAAATATTCTGATGGAATGGCAAAGTGTAAGTCATGTGGTCAAGCTGGGCTTCAAACTTGATCCCCCTGGATTTGCAGTCAGGCATGCTACTGACTGTGCTTTGGAGTCCAGTAATCCAAGACCACAGCACCTGAAGAAAATTTGGTTGAGCTCTGTCCAATAGTGTAGGAGGAGATAGAGTTATGTTACTGTCAGGTGACAAAAAATGTACAGAGATCTGACCTTTTTATCTTTCCAAAGTCTGAGGTGTCATGAACAAAACTTGATATGCTGTTGTACAACTCTAGCAAACTGGGAAGTTATACGGTAATGCAAATGATATGGTTGAATTCTGCCTACTGGTGTAGTAGTAGACTGTATTACAGATGCTTGCATATGATAACTTTTTCCTGAGTTTGAGTTGAGGTTTTACAGCCCAGTCAACCCATTAAGATCATGTTGAACTGGTCAGTTTCCCTAACCACACTTTTCCTGGGCAGGCTTAGTTCTCTAAGTAGACAACCAGTACTTGTGCACATTCTTTCACCAGAAACTGACAACTGCCCTTCTTGAATCAGCTGAAGGGAGAAAATGATCGTCGAAAATATTTCAAGATCAATCTCCACGGAAGAATGATGCCAGACCCGGCAGGGATCGAAATTGCGACCTCCTGATCACCAGTCGGACATACATCCGGCTGAGTCACTGGGGCCAGCTCAAAATGATAACTACATATTCCCACTTTTTCTATGATAAGCTTGGTGATCAATGAAACCCTAAAGCATAGGGACAGACAAAGTGGTAACTGCAGTGACAATTTCAGGGTAACAGATACCCTTTCAGGAGAGGCAACTCTGTCAAAATTGTGTTTGTCCCCTTCTGAAAGAGGGTACACTCCATAACAAAAGGGGACTGATGAGCAGAAAAACTAACAGAAAGTAACAAAAGCTGTCTTCTTTGTGAAAAATGGCAGCAAAACCTTCAGGTGTATCCATTCCCCTTAACTCTTTGTATTCTTGGGTAATTTTGTATACTTTTGTTATCTGTGAATTTTTTTTTTCAAAAAAATCTTTTAGGTATATTACCATCAAAGTGTCAAATAGTTCGGATCCAGATCAGGCCCAACATTTTGTCAGGCCTGATCTGGGTCAAAACTGTTTGCTAAGGTTATCAGCAGGCGAAAAAAAGGACAAAAGTTGCCACTGGCGGGGAAAGAGTTAAGGAAATATCTATTAACATAACTTTGGGATACTTATTGGCTCACTGAGGGGCAAGACATTCAAAGACAACTAATTATATCATGTTCATCATCATATTGTTTATTATCACTACTACAAAGTTTGACAGATAAACATGCACCCATACAAAAATACTCACTGATCTATGTCCATGACACATACCAAATTTGAGCCCTAACTACAGAGAAATAGCTCTGCTAATTACTTCATGCAAATGGTTCAGTACAACCATGACATAATTTTCAGACTATTGCCAGACCCTCAATTTCAGCATCATTGTACCAGACCAATAAGGCAGAAGTGACAGACACAACAAATAAACTTTAACCCTTAAAACGCCAAGAAAACCCACATCTGAAAATGTTGTCTGTTTATGTTGTCTGCTGAATATTCTTGCAAACTTTTCAAACCTATTTTTGCATACAGGCAAACAGTGTGGACCCAGATCAGACTGCTCCTGGTCTGGGTCCACACTCTTTGCAGAAATGACTTTTAAAATCACAAGCAGGTGACAAAGCAGAAGACAATTGTTGTGACTGGCAGTTTAAGGGTTAGCAGGATTGTACAATGGTAATTCAAGTTTCAAACTCAATAATGGTACTGACCTAAACCTTTCATTAGATGACTGAGACCAGGGCCCAGTTGTTCAAAACTAACAATTTCCTTACTTAACGTATTGTTAAAACTTTATTAAATATGCCATATATGCTGATTTTTTTTTTTTGCTGAAAAAATGTGAGCAGTTTTTGATTCACATTTTTCAGCAAAAATACCTGTGGATTAGATATTGTGCTTACTAGGACAGTTAACAGTTTGACCCTAAGCTCATTAAGCTAACAAAGCTTTGAATAACTGGGCTCTGATATTATGTCTTTGTTCAGTCCCTTTGTGGTTCAACTTGTTTTGTTTTTTTTTTTGTTTTTTTTTTTTTGGCTCTGGCTTTAGTGTCTAAGGTATTTGCCACCAGCCCTTATCCTTATTCCATCACAGTGGTTCAATTTGATTTAGGCTTTTCTGTGATGTTTCAAAGATTGACTGCGCCTGTTTGTGAGCCGAACATTTCTTTTAATACTCTCTTTACAACCTCTGAACTTGGAGTGAATTTGATTTGGAATTTTGCAGGCTTAATCTTCTAAGTTGTACTTTTTGCATTTACTTTTGCCAGCCATAGGCAACCGCTATTCTTGAATCAGTAGAAGTGAGAATGACAGTAGAAATTATTTCATGATCAATCTCCACAAAATCATGTGGCCGAGCTGGGGTGTGACCTTGCGATCCCTGGACCTACAGTCAGAGGCACCACTGACTGTGCTATAGAGCCCAGTGAACTTTGGGTGAGGATTTGGCATTAGTAAAACCAATTTAAAGTCATTGAGTGGGGTGGGACTTGTAGTATCTAATAACCAAAGTATCAATCAAATGCATTAAGATCATTAACCCTTAAAGCGCCAATCACAACTATTGTCGTCTGCTTTGTCTTCTGCTGGTTACTTTAAAAGTCACTTCTTTAGGAGCAGTCTGATCTGGGTCCACACTGTTTGCCTGTATGCAAAAATAGGTTTGAAAAGTTTGCAAGAATATTCAGCAGACGACATAAACAGATGACATTTTCAGATGCAGGTTTTCTTGGCGCTTTAAGGGTTGAGCTGTATTGGGCTTTCAATTTCACAAAACCTTGTATCAGTATCTAACAACCAAAGTATCTATATCCATTCAGGCTTTCTGGCGATACAGATCTTTAAAAACATATTATGTAAACTTAATATGAAACTTGACTGTGACTTTGACCTCTAAGTTATGACAGGGGTGTGGGTGGTATTGTACAAAACTTTGGACCAATAATTGCCATCATGCCATATATTATCTAAATCATACAAATGGTTGGGATATTGCATCTTAACCAATTTTATCTGGAAACTCCCAAAAGGGTAATTGGCAAACAGTGCAGACCAGGATCAGATGCTGCAGAATGATCAGGGTCTAAACTGCATTAAATACAGGAATTTCTATAAAACATAATAGTAATAAAAACTGACCAGGCTTCCTGCTATTGGAAATCGACTGGTCTAAAGAGTTGTGGTAGAAAAGGATAGTGCAATAGCTCTTCCTTACTTTTATATAGGCAAGCTAATAAATTGTTCAAATTTTATTATTTTATAAAGAGATAGATTACTGATTTACAAAATTAACAGACAAGAGCTCCGCCAAGCGGGGTATTATACGTCCATAGCAAATAATAAGATGTAGCACACAAACTGGCTCCTGTATAATTCAGTGCTCCGGATATAAACTGGAATTACAAAAAAAAAAAATAAAAAAATTTCATTGGGGCATAGATCTGCTGATATTTGGTGAACAGTAACCTAAGGGTCCAAGCTGGCCCAGAAATTAAGGGAGAAGTGACTTCTCCCTCCTGAAATAGGGAGAAGTTTGCTGCATCTAGGGAGAAGTGCTTTCTGACGGAGGACACACTACAGAAGCATGGCTATATTATAAGCTCAGATGAGCCTTTGGCTGATTTGTTTTTCCTGTACTTCAATATCGGACCATACAATAACAAAACAAAAATAAACAACCAAAAAAAACCCCATAACTTTAGTTATTTGCAAAAAATATCCTTATTATAAAATAAAATTTGCACACTATTACCTCTAAACAATATGCTGCGAAAAATTTACAAAAACTTTCAAAGGGGTATAACTCTGCAAATATTTGGTGCACTGTAACCTCGAAATAATATGTGCTGCTCCACATCATTGTGTAACTATTTATGAAGTTTCAGCTTGATCGGATGTAAACTGTAGGAGGTTTTAGCCAGAAACAAAAAATTTATAAAAAATTTTCAAAGGAGTTTAACTCGGCTAATGTTTGGTGGACTGTAACCTTGAAAAAATATGCATTGCTCCACATCATGGTCTAACAACAAATCAAGTTTCAGCTTGATCAGATGTAAACTGTAGGAGGAGTTAGCTGGAAACGAAAAATTTACTGAAATTTTCAAAGAGGCATAACTTTGCTTATATTCGGTAGACTGTAACCTCGAAACAATATGCACTGCTCCACATCATGGTCTAACTATACATGAAGTTTTTCAGCTTGATTGGATGCAAAATGTAGGAGAATTTAGCCAGAAACAAAAAATTAATAGTAATTTTCAAAGGGATAAAACTTTGCTAATATTTGGTGGACTGTAACCTTGTAAAAATATGCGCTGCTCCACATCATGGTCTAACTACAAATCAAGTTTCAGCTTGATCGGAGGCGTTAGCTGGAAACGAAAAGTCAACGGAAATTTTCAAAGGAGCATAACTCTGCTATTTGGTGGACTCTAACCTTGAAACAATATGCGCAGCTCCACATCATGGTCTAACTATACATGAAGTTTCAGCTTGATCGGATGTAAAATGTAGGAAGAGTTAACTGGAAATGAAAAGTTTACAGAAATATTCTAAGGGGCATAACTCTGCAAACATTTGGTGGACTGTAACTCCGAAAGAATATGCACTGCACCACATCATGGTCTAACTATATACCAAGTTTCAGCTTGATCGGATGTAAACTGTAGGAGTTAGCCGGAAACGAAAGAGTTTACGGACGGACGCCATACCTCATAACATAATACGTCCCGTTTTGAATTACAGTGCAACCTCCCCACAACATCCACCCCTAGGTTGTCACAAAAACTGGCTGTTGTTGAGGTGGTTGTTGCAGAGAGTTAAAATATATATTATAAAACTGGACCCAGTTGTTCAAAGCGTTGTTAGCTTAACGAGCTTGTTAAGGGTCATGTCCTTAATTGTTTTAGCAGATTCAATATACAATATTCTGATATTTTTTGCTGAAAAAATGTGAGTACTGCAAAAGCTACTCACATTTTTTTCAGCAAAAAATTTAGCATATTTGCATATCACTCAATGTAAAATTTAACGAATCGTTAACTAACGATATCGTTAGCTTTGAACAACTGGGCCCAGCATTTCAGGAAATAAGAAAAAGTGGATGTTATGGAGAGGTTGCCGTTGTTGAGAGGTGACCATTCATGGAGGTTCTACTGTACTATCTATTACAGTTGACAGCAACCACACCCTAGGTATCCCAGTAATCAACTGTCATGCAAAAGGTCCCAGTTTGAATCCCTGCCGGGCCGGATATGAGAAATTTTTCATCTGTTAGAGAAATATGGAAAACAATAGACTATAGTTGATATTTGATTGATTGAATTGAGGTTTTATGCCACAGTCAACCCATTAAGGTCATGTCGAGCCGGTCAGTTTACCTAAACACTTTTACTGTGCAGACTTAGTCCTCTACTTGTGCTTGTGCACATTCTTTCACCTGAAACTGACAACCAGCTGATATCTGAAATTAAGTCATTCATTCTGCGTTATTTACCAAACATGCACACATACATGCCATTAGCTGTTGACAGGAATCTGTGAGATTTTGCAATTTTTTAGGGGAGATTTGATGAAATTCTGTGAGATTTTTATGAAAGTCACTTTCAAGCTTACAATAGTAAGTTAAAAGCCATTATTTTAATGACTTAAGCTTGGGATAGCCATGCTAATGTGTGATTAATTTCTAGTTCTTCAAAAAATAGCTTATTAAATGGTATGAAAATTCTGTGAGATTTGAAAATCTTATGGGAAACAGGGTCCAGAAGGGCCAAAATTCTGTGAGATTTTGTCTCACAGTGTGAGGTATGGCATGTATGTGCACAAGCAAAACCAGGACTAGACTACTGGACTATAGATAGTGCCACAACTTGGTTCATATTCAACTTTAATACTTAACTGACACAAAATGTACTGAATAAATATGACATCTACCAGGGAAGGAATGTAAATTTCCTTAAAACAATAAAACACCATGCACAAATATGTTCATATATTACAAAATATTTTGTAAACTATTGCAACAAAACTTTGGCTAATTATACAAATGAGGTAGGCCTAAAATGCATTTTCATTCACTTCCCCCTCTCTTTATCACAAGAGTCTGCTTTGTGACTGGGGCATTTAACATAGTTCCAGATAAGAAAGGTATCAGGTAAACATCTATGTACCACCTACGGGCAGGGAGACATATTGACTTTGGTGTGGATCCCCGTTGGCGTCGGCACTGGGGTGATGCTTTCTTGTTCGCATAATATCTTTGAACCCTTTGTTGGATTCTTACCAACTTTTCATGGATATATAATTGGGACATTACAAGGAACTGATTAGATTTTGGAGACCTTGACCTAATTTTCAAGGTCACAGCAGTAGAAAAACTGAAAATTCATGTTGGGGAACATCTGTTTTCTCTGAAAACACTATTACTAGTTTTTCTTACCTCTAATGAAAGCACATGTTAACAAGTACTTATAAGAAATGCCTCGCTGAGGCGCTCCTAATGAATACCTACAAGATATGCTTTCATTAAGAAATAAGAAAAATAAATGTAGATACATTTTGGCTTTAAAAAAACACCCAACCTTATCAAGAGCTATGCTTTAACGATTAACCTATAAAGTATCAAGCGAAACTATACCAGACTACATTCTAAATACAGTTGACTCTCGTTATCTCGAACTCGCTCATCTCGAATGTCTGCTTATCTCGAAGAGAAAATCTGGTCCCTGCCTAAACATGAAAATCTAACAAAAGGTAAAAAATATTGTGGAAAAGAGGAGAAATTGCTCCCAAGGAGCAATTTCTCCTCTTTTTCACAATATTTTAAATATATCTCTAACTTCAAGAATCTAATTACATATATATTTGTTAAATGTGGTTAATCGAATTATTTTTTCTTCAATTCTACAAATCTGATATGTCGAGGTATGAATATCATGAAGTATTTCAGAGAGTCTCTTGGAATTCGAGATAACGAGAGTCGACTGTAATTCTAAATATTTTTCCAGGAATATAAGGTTTGATATTTCATGTGATTCGTCTGCTACTGTGACTGATACTTTAACCAATTTAAGCCTAACGTCCCATAAAAGGGACATAGGCAAACAGTGTAGACCCAGATCATATGCCACAGGATGCAGGATCTGATCAGGGTCTACACTACTTGCGTTAAGTTCAGAAATTCCTACAGAACATAGTAACAATAAAACCTAACCAGACACCCGCTCTAAACAGGGATGCGTATCATTTTAAAAGAAAAAAGCTGAAACGCCTATACACTCACAACCCCCCTCCTCCCCCCTGCCCCCAACTCTTCCAAAAACACCAGATCTGAGCAGATCAGACTGAATCTGTACTGTTTTGGAAATTTTAAAATGTGAAGAAAAAAAAAACAACAAGAGGGCCATGATGGCCCTGTAACGATCACCTGAGCAACATAGCACTTTGAGAGCCTGATCTAGAACTGATCAAGGCAAACATTCTGATCAAAGTTCAAAATGATTATATTAACAAGTAAGACAATGTAGCATGTCTAATGGACTGTGAAATAAAGGTCAAGGTCAAATATGGATGACTGCACTCAAGAGGCCATGCTAAGATGTATGCATGTACTAAGTATCACTGGCTGTAGGAGCAATAGTTACTGAGAAACTGACCTAAACACAAACACTTCACAAGTACCAAATATCACTCTGTAGGACCAATAATTACTCAGAAACTGACCTAAATGGAAAAACTTAAGTGAGTCACTGGACAGAAAACTATAGATCACCTTGAAATCATCAAGACAAACATTTTGAGCAAGATTCATGATGATCACTTCAAAAATGTGACCTCTAGAGCATCAACAAGGTTTTCCTTTGATTTGGCCAAACTAGTTTTTGATATCAAGTGACCCAGTTTTAAACTAGACCTAGAAATCATCAAGACAAACATTTTGAGCAATATTTATGTTGATTATTTAAAAAATGTGACCTCTGGAGTGTTAACAGTTTTCTGCTGATTTGGCCAGGTAACCTAGTTTTTGACCCCATGTGACCCAGTTTCAAACTTGACCTAAAAATCATCAAGACAAACATTTTGAGCAAGATTCATGATCACTGCTTCAAAAATGTGACCGCTAGAGTGTTAACAAGGTTTTTTTGCTGATCTGGCCAGGTGACCTAGTTTTAGACCCCAAGTGACCCAGTTTCAGACTTGACCTAGAAATCATCAAGACAAACATGTTGAGCAAGATTCATGATGATTGCTTGAAAAATGTGACCACTAGAGTGTTAACAAGGTTTTCTGCTGATCTGGCCAGGTCACCTAGTTTTTGACCCCAGGTGACCCAGTTTCGAACCTGATCTAAAAATCAAGACAAACATTTTGAGCAAGATTCATGATGATTGCTTAAAAAATGTGACCGCTAGAGTGTTAACAAGGTTTTCTGCTGATTTGGCCCGGTGACCTAGTTTTTGACTCCAAGTGACCCAGTTTCAAACTTGACCTAGAACTCATTAAGACAAACATTTTGAGCAAGATTCATGATCACTGCTTCAAAAATGTGACCGCTAGAGTGATAACAAGATTTTACGCTGATTTGGCCAAGTGACCTAGTTTTTGACCCCAGGTGTTCCAATTTCTAACTTGACCTAGAAATCATCAAGACAAACATTTTTGAGCCAGATTCATGATGATTGCTTCAAAAATGTGACCGCTGGAGTGTTAACTAGATTTTCTGCTGATTTGGCCCGGTGACCTAGTTTTTGACCCCACATGACCCAGTTTCAAACATATCCTAGAACTCATCAAGACGAACACTTTGAGCAAGATTCATGATTATTGCTTCAAAAATGTGACCGCTAGAGTGTTAACAAGGTTTTCTGCTGGTTTGGCCTGGTGACCTAGTTTTTGATACCACGTGACCCAGTTTCAAACCTGACCTAGAAATCATCAAGACAAACATTTTGAGCAAGATTCATGATGATTGCTTGAAAAATGTGACCGCTAGAGTGTTAACAAGGTTTTCTGCTGATTTGGCCTGGTGACCTAGTTTTTGACTCCAAGTGACTCAGTTTCGAACCTGACCTAGAAATCAAGGCAAACATTTTGAGCAAGATTCATGACAATTGCTTAAAAAATGTGACCGCTAGAGTGTTAACAAGATTTTCTGATTTTGCCCGGTGACCTAGTTTTTGACCCCAACTTACCCAGTTTCGAACTTGACCTAGAAATCATCAAGACAAACATTTTGAGCAAGATTCATGATGATTGCTTCAAAAATGTGAACGCTTGAGTGTTAACAAGGTTTTCTGCTGATCTGGCCCAGTGACCTAGTTTTTGAACCCAAGTGACCCAGTTTCGAACTTGACCTAGATTTAATAGAGGCAAACATTTTGAGCAAGTTTCATCAAGATTGGGTCAAAACTTTGACCTCTACAGTGTTGACTAGTTTTTCCTTTGATTTGACCTGGTGACCTAGTTTTTGACCCCAAGTAATCCAGTATCAAACTTGACCTAGATTTCATAGAGGCAAACATTCTGACCAAGTTTCATCAAGATTGGGTCAAAACTGTGACCTCTAGAGTGTTAACAAACTAATTGTTGACGACGAACGACGGACAACGGACATAGGGTGATGACAATAGCTCACCCTGAGCTTTTGTTCAGGTGAGCTAAAAAAAAAGTTGCCAAAAAGTTGAAAATTTTCTCATCCCTGTATAAAGAAAATGAACCTGACCAAAGTAGGAGAGTCCACTCTGCAGTCTGATTTTTGTCAGACCTTTTGGTGTACAAAATTTTAATATATTTACTGTATCCTTTCGTAGAGAAATGAGAAAAAATTTATCTGGATACCCCCCTTATCTATAGCTGTAGTCTAGTATCGTAACTAGCATAACCACCTTAGCACCATCTGAACTATACACACAATCTTTCTTCAAAATCTGCATATTCACAGTATTCCTCATATGTATATACACTAGCAATCTGCACATAGTCACAGCTCTAGATAAGAGGGGGTATCAACAAGTTTTCATATTTCTCCACAAAAACCTGTTGTGGGTACTCATTAGAAGAGCATTGGTGAGGTCCTTCTGACAATGTTCAAAGGGTGGTAAATCCAAAAGCAAGTAATTCAGAGTTATGGTACTTGTGTTTTGCAAATTGTATCATGGTGATATACAATTACATAAAGTTTCAAGAAAATATCTCAAACAGTTTTCAAGTTACAGAGAGGACACAAATAAGCTACAGAAATCACTACTTTCAAAGTTCAAAGGGCCATAACTCCAAAAGCAGGCAAACCAGAGTTACTGTTTTTTGTGTTCATGGTGCTTTACATTTGTGAGAAGTTTCATCAAAATATCAACTTACAGAGTGGACAGGAGTACTTAGTAGAAATGGCTATGTTCAAATATCTACTATGTTTGAAGGGAAATAACTCCAAAAGTAAGAAAATCAAGAGTTATGGTTCATGTGTTCTGCATGTCGTCTCATATTGCTTTACATTTGTGTGAAGTTTCATGAAAATATCTCAAACTGTTTTCAAATTACAGAGTGGACACGAGTACATGGTAGAAATGGATATGTCCAATGTTCAAAGGGAAGTAACTCCAACAGTAGGCAAATCAGAGATATGGTTCCTCTTATTTGCGTGAAGTTTGGTGAAACTATCTCAGATGGTATCAGAGTTATGGAGCGGACACGAATGATGGAAGTGCTGACGGATGGACGGATGTATACTTCTGTGTCTCCTTACGTACAAAGTACCCTTATGGGTCGAAAATTAGACACACAAGGGTACTTTGTACATAATTTTTAACACATATATCAGTTGGCTTGTGTGTCTACCGAATAAATCTCATTGAAATACACTGAAGTGTCCATTATTTTAAAATACACAAGTATACATTCGTCCCTGTGGACAGATACTCAAAATTTTGGACAGTACAACATAATACCCTCGCCGCTTTTTGTGGGGGTGGGGGGGGAGGGGGGGGGCCAGCACATTTGGGTTGGAAAAAAAAAACAAATTGAAATTTTAATACATTTACCGTTTAAGTGCTAAGCAGGATAGCATCCCTGAGTGGATTGAACTAACAGCAGAAAATTCATCTGCTTTTCTTGGTAGGTTGGACGGACATTAAAGCTATTAACGTTCTGTTTTGTATCCCTAGGATCCTCTGAAATAGCAATTTTCCGCTTTTGTAAAGCAATACAGGCATTAATTTGTCTAAAATGAGCTCACAAGAAGATAACAAGATTTTTGAGGACGTCTACCGCAACGCCATCAGCTTCTATCTCCTTAGCAACACTTCCACTATCAAGTACTATGGACCCCCAGAACAACAAGAAACAAGAGCTCCGCCAAGCGGGGCATTATACGCCAGTGGCAAGTAATAAGATGTAGCACATAAACTGGCTCCTGTATAATTCAGTGCTCCGGATATAAACTGCAAAGACGTCTCGCTGACAAACAGAAAAACGCATAGAAAAAAAAAAACACAAAAAACATGGGAGACAATTAAGCGGTCAAATATTATAACAGGGACAGGCGGGACAACTTCCAAAAGATTCTTTTAAGACTACATGAGACTATTAATTACAATCTGACCACGTTTTAACTCTTTTGATGCACATTACTGTTTTCCAATCAATTTAGAACTAACAATACTGAACAGCTGTCTCCTTTCCAATCAATTTAGAACGAACAATACTGAACAGGTGTCTCCTTCACACCTAAGTTTAGTAATTTTTTTTATATAATAGCACAAATTATGCTCACAATAAATCCCTGCTAATTGCTTGAACAACAACACATTCTTAATGAGTAGATGTAATTTGTAAAGTGCAAACATAAAAGACGCTGCATTCTTCCAGCAAACTATCATTTGTGATAATTCTTACAGAGTACGCGCGTGATTTGGATTTGGATAAGTGAAATATTGTGATTTATTTATAATAGTGTTAATAAGTGTGCAAAAACATGTCCTTAAGACAGTTGCTTAAAAAAGACATTTATTTCTTAATCAGTATCATGAGGACGGAAAATTCCAAGTCAGATGAAGGGGACTGATCAAGACCCACCAAGCGGAGGATGAGGTAATATCATTAAGTCTTTCCCCCCCCCCCCCCCCCCCCACAACGAGACATCTCTCTCTCTCTCACTCTATCTCTCTGACACTCATATTGTATGAGCACCGTCAGAAATTTTTGATACAGATACTGGGCAGTGCTGTGTTGTATATAGGCAACTAACACAAGGGTACTGGTCATTTGATTAAGATATTGAGTATGTAATGAGTTTAAACTATAAGTATTCATAAGTCAACAGTGTAGACTATTTCTTTTTTTTAAATTCTGAAATTTCAGTTTAAATATGTATGATAGATATGTACCTTTTAGGTAAATCTGTCATTATTTAAATTGTAAAAACATCAGTCAGTTTCACATATAAATTAACTTTCATGATAAACAATACTGTTATTACATTTTTTATTTCTACAGAAATCATACTTGATAGTCTGAGATATGATGGCGCTGTAAACGCTGCCGCTTCAGACTCTACAACTGCATCTCTTCCGCCAGCCACGCCAACAAGTTCTGTCTCTGGAAATCCGTCAATGACTTCAACCCAGGGTACATTCACGACACCAGCTCTCCGGACTAGAAATAAAACGCCATCGGCTTCAACTCCCAGGGCTATTTCAAACAGTCTAAGTGTACGACCGCCACTCATACCTACAGCACCAGCAACCACACTACAGAGAACGCCCTCTCCTGTATCACGACAACAGCTGTCAATGGCGAGCCGGTCACCATCAGACCAGCAAGGACCACTGGCGATTCTGCACAAGTGATGCACGGGTTGAATATGGTGTCAGAGCAACTAAGAGATGTTCAACGACAGAATGAGGAAATTAAGAGGATGTTACAGGCAACCAATAAAAGACAGACCAACCTTGAGATCGCTATACTTCGAGTAGAGAAGAAGATTGACACATCTTTAAGTCAGCAAATTCCAGAACCTACTCCTGTGACCATGCCACAACACACCAAGATGGAGGGGTAAGACTTTCAGGGTCACTACTGGCGCCAGTGCCAAGGGTTGAATCCATTCCAGAAGATTTAGTGATAGGGGAAGAAGTTCTTCAGTCGGCTCTGAACTGCGCCAAGCATTTTGCTACCTTAATTTTGAAGTCGGTTTGGCCAGAACTTTTTGGACCACAGCAGAGGCGAATGGCCTACAACTGGAATGGCACTAGAGGCAAGACACCCTTAGACGAACGGAGGAAGCGCGTCGTGGAAATATATACGCATTTCTATTTTCCTGAAACCCGGCACCAAAAGGTATGGTTGGATGTAGTGGGAAGAATCAATGAGAGGATGAAGCGCCAGTGGAGGAAGAAGAGCTCACAAAGAAATGAAGCATACGAGGAGTCGTCTGGAGAGGAAGATGGAGAAAACAGAGATCCCAATGAAAGAGTACTCACAAGTGTTGATCAAAATGATGATTTATCAGAAATTGCAGAGACAATGTTTCTGTTCATGTACTTTAATCCTTACAGCGCCAGTCACAACTGCAGCAGACGACATTTTGAAATAGTTTTAATTTATTTTTCAGAGAAAATAAGTCGACATTTCATGCGAATTGTTTGCATGGCAGGCAATTTGCACAAATGAGCAAGACATTTTTTACTCTGAAAAAAAAAAGGCTTTAAGGGTTAAGAACGACGTTCTAAGGGAAGAATTTGGGAATGTTTAAAATGCTGATAGCAAACAAATGTGTACGTGTATTTAAACTTTTTCAGTTTGCATCCTACGCCATTATCTAGAGTAAACTAATTTATACCGAGTGGATTCTTCTACATTAACTCTATAGATAAGTACATTTCTTATATGTGTGGTGTCTGGTTACTTATTATTGTTATTTGTAGTGATCTCAGAACTATATACAAACAGTGTAGACCCTGATCGGATGCCGCGCTCTGTGGCGTCTTATCGTAGTCTACATTGTTTGTCAATGTCCCTTTCATGGGAAGCTAGGCTTATATGGGTTAAGTATCCAGCAGAGAAAATAAGTCGACATCTCATGTGAACTGTTTGCATGGCTGGTTTGGCCTGGTGACCTAGTTTTTGACACCACATGACCCAGTTTCAAACTTGACCTAGAAATCATCAAGACAAACATTTTGAGCAAGATTCATGATGATTGCTTGAAAAATGTGACCGCTAAAGTGTTAACAAGGTTTTCTGCTGATTTGGCCTGGTGACCTAGTTTTTGACTCCAAGTGACCCAGTTTCGAATTTGACCTAGAAATCATCAAGACAAACATTTTGAGCAAGATTCATGATGATTGCTTGAAAAATGTGACCGCTAGAGTGTTAACAAGGTTTTCTGTTGATTTGGCCCGGTGACCTAGTTTTTGACTCCAAGTGACCCAGTTTCGAACGACCTAGAAATCATCAAGACAAACATTTTGAGCAAGATTCATGATGATTGCTTGAAAAATGTGACCGCTAAAGTGTTAACAAGGTTTTCTGCTGATTTGGCCTGATGACCTAGTTTTTGACTCCAAGTGCCCCAGTTTCAAATCTGACCTAGAAATCATCAAGACAAACATTTTGAGCAAGATTCATGATGATTGCTTGAAAAATGTGACCGCTAGAATGTTAACAAGGTTTTCTGCTGATTTGGCCCGGTGACCTGGTTTTTGACCTCAAGTCACCCAGTTTCGAACTTGACCTAGAAATCATCAAGACAAACATATTGAGCGATTCATGATGATTGCTTGAAAAATGTGACCACTAGAGTGTTAACAAGGTTTTCTGCTGATCTGGCCCAGTGACCTAGTTTTTTATGCCAAGTGACCCAGTTTTGAACTTGACCTAGATTTAATAGAGGCAAACATTTTGAGCAAGTTTCATCAAGATTGGGTCAAAACTATGACCTCTAGAATGTTAACAAGTTTTTCCTTTGATTTGACCTGGCAACCTAGTTTTTGACCCCAAGTAACCCAGTATCGATATTGACCTAGATTTCATGGAGGCAAACATTCTGACCAAGTTTCATCAAGATTGGGTCAAAACTGTGACCTCTAGAGTGTTAACAAACTAATTGTTGACGACGAACGACGGACATAGGGTGATGACAATAGCTCACCCTGAGCTTTTGCTCAGGTGAGATAAAAAAAAAGCATATAATTCTTGTTCAAGCTTACCGCAAACTCGATTATATTTGTGTCAGTTCCCTCCCCTTAAGTTTAATTTAAAGTATATACTAAAGGGGAGAGAACTGATGCAAATTTATTCGAGTTTACGGTGAGCTTGAACGAGAATTATATGCTTGGTGTATATGAATCATTTATTTCTAAAGGTATATTAAAAAAATATGACTTCTATAACGTGCACTACTGTATCAACGTTCGTTAATTGTTGTAGAGCTACAATAGTGACCGTTGATACATTAATGAACGCTTAGCTTGCCTTCATGTAAAAGTCTAATTCTCTACATACAAAATGTAAGTGCAGTGGTGCTCAAGACATTCTGTTTTTGAATATACAGTGGACTCTCTCTATCTCGACCTCGCTTATCTTGAATAACCGCTTATCTCGAAGTGAAAATCTGGTCCCTGCCTAAACATGTTAATCTAAAAACATGTAAAGATATTGTGGAAAAGAGGAGAAATTACTCCTTAGGAGCAATTTCTCCTCTTTTCCACAATATTTTCAATATATCTCTTAACTTCAAGAGTCCAGTTACACATATATTTGTTAAATGTGGTTAACGAATTAGTTTTTCCACAATTCTGCAAATCTGACATGTCGAAGTACAGATATCTCGAAGTATATCAGAGAATCCCTTGGAATTCGAGATAACGAGAGTCAACTGTAGTTTTATATAGACAGGTTATCGAACATATTCTTGGTGCCATGAAGGAACAAATTTGATTGTGGAGTAATATTTAAATATATAGTTTTTTTTGTTTTTTTTTTTGGTGCATGTGCCACATACATAGGTTTTATGTTAGAATAGAATAAAAACATTTCTTTGAGTTTACTTCATACTTTTGTCGCTAAAACCCATCCATGACCTTAAAAACTCATCTTATGGGAGCTCGTTAGATCCACCTGCCTCACCAACAGTTTCAGCCTATTCACTGCCGGTTTTAGCAAGCACCCACAATCAACGTTTAGTGGATAATAGAATAAGACACCTGAGCACGAGGAATTCACCCCCGAAATTGACGATGATGTCCTGTCAACACTATTAGGTCGTGTTCCATCACAGTTTGCTACACAAACATGCCAGTTTTTTTGGTTGTTTTTGGTCCAATCATCACATATAAAATCATGCCGAGCCGATCAGATTACCCAGCATACATTTTATGGGCATGTTTATACATAAGCTGCTAACCTGGACACTGGACATCCTTCTGCCAGAAACTTGTAACTGCCATTCTTGAAGCACTGGAAGGAGCGAATGGCCTTGGCAATTGCATATATTACATGATAAATCGCTACAAAAGAACAGTGCAACCTTGGTAGGTATCGAATCTGCGATCAGGTCTCGCATTCGATTCCCGTGGATGCAATAATATTCTTTTCAATGAAGTGAGTTCCAACGACATATATGTCGAAATGAGACATATCATATTTGCATGAGGATTCCAGAGAGAGAGAGAGTTTGCAAAACTTGGCCCATACATTTTAGGTACATCTGGCTATGAGATTAAGATATTCCTAGAGAAAAGAAATGACCTAATTGAGCAAACAGTGAAGACCCTGATTAGACACCACATTCTATCACCTTGATATAATTAAATAATTGATGTTCAAAGAGACATACGTCACCAAATCACCATCATTAAGTGACGATTTAAATGGACAGCCCTAACCCGGTCCAATCATCAACCGCCCTGGCTTCCGAGCAGTGTAGATACATTTCAGCCGGCCCGTTTCCGTCTCCCATGTCAAATGAGATATATCCATACTCCTAATGATCTCCCTTAACTCTTGAAGCGCTCAGCACATTCAGCATGCAGACGGCATTATCATTTTTTTTTCTTATTATCATTTACCCATGTAAATAAGGCGTGACATTACATGTGAATTGTCTGCTGGGCACGAAAACAGCACCTATATATAATTTTGACACCCTTAAACCCCATTTTTATATAGTAAAACTGGGGTTTACCGGGGTATAATTATTTTTCTTATTTTGCTAAAAAACATAGATTGTGGGTACTCGATAGAACTGCCTCACCGAGGCGGTTCTAACGAGTACTCACAATCTATGTTATAAGCAGGAATATGAAAAATATCAGAATTATTGTCTGAAAATTTTCCTTTTTTGGTTGTAATTTTTTCAATATATTGAAATAGGCATGTTTTCGTAATGTGATTCACATTAAACATTCAGCCTTATTTTCGCTGTAAAATATTGAAACAAAAAAACAAAAAATCGTTATCTGCTCTAGAATTCTCAGCAGCGCTTCAATGGTTCAAACCATTTTCTTTGCAACAGCAGCACGTGCTTGGATTTGTAAGGCGGGAATTTCCGACTTTGGAAAAAATAAAAAACATAATAAATTGGTAAAGAAGAGATCAGATACCAAGGTGTTTTCAAATAGTTCAATCATATAGCCTGACATACCTAAATCGAATATGGACTCTTCTTACGTATAGTGTGGGAGACTTTATTCAGTCTTTACTAGTTGCGGATGAAACAAACAAAAAAAATAAATAAAAAATCAGTCACAGAGTTGGTCGTTGGAAACATGTATCGCAGAATTTTTTCGGCACCCACTAGTTACACAAATATATATTTATGTAAGTGTGAGTCTGTACAGTCTGATCCTGCTGTTGTTCAAAGGGTATAAATATTGTATGTGCTGTTGTTAGAATATTTGTTTGGTTACCGCCGGCGATTGGTAACTTGCATATTTTAAAGAAAAGACGCATACAACTGAAAAGAAATCCATTGTCCATTACCAATCTAATTCAGAGAGAGACAGACAGACAGACAGAGAGAATGATCTGAGTGTTCCAACTTATCTGTACAGAATAATCTATCGCCACTCGCAAATACTTGCTAACACTCCGAATATCATTGGTAAAACTGAAGTCCGCGGAATGCACTCGGAATATCAAGCGCATAACTTCGAGTAAAATTTTTCCACTCGGAGTAGTTTACTCGCTACCACTCGGCGGAAAATCACGGGTTGTAAAATTGGTCCGCAAAATGAAAAAAAAAAATTTTTTTTTTTTAACTGAGCCGTACTGTACATCAAAGACACAACCCATTTCCTTCAAAAACTAAACAATTAGGACAGCTACCCCAAATCTCCCTTTTTGTTAACAAATATCTCTCCACTGTAACTGATCTTCAGAAGTAATAATCTACCTTTTTATTTATAACCTGATCTTACTTTCACTTTCATTTTTGTAACTACACAATAGAACCGATCTATTTTTAGAACAACAGACATCATGTGACAGTATTATCCATTTTTTCTTACTCCAGTGAATAATTTCTGCTTGTTCAATGTCTTCATGCAGGTCATTATTTGACCGAAACCGGTCGACTATTAAAACATTGAGATATAGCAGACTGCTAATGGTTGTTTATCCTGTTTTGTTTTTCTTTCATTTGATTTAAAGACACAATTTGGATTGCATAACACCCTAATGACTCTAAGCAGATTAAGGTAAGAAATTCTTGGTGACTTAGGCCACCCTCAAAAGTAGGGGCCTGATAAGGGGTAATTGGATTAGGTATCGGCAAAGTTTATAATGAAGACAGGAAAACAGATAAGGTGGGTAAGTTGGTGATAATTTGATATTTTTCTCTTTATTCAAAAAAATAAAGTGGTTGTTATTCATTAGAATTGCCTCTCCAAGGCAGTTCTAATGTATACTCACAACATGTTTCATAGGGAAATACAGATTCTTACGCTCTTATGCTAATTTATCATCAAATACCCCCTTTATCTGCTTCATTGGATCAAATACAGAAAATTTATTTATTTATTCATTAAAACAGAAAACGTTTTTGGCATAAAATACGCATTCTAAATAGTCTAAGAACTTTCTGACATATTCCATAATGTGTTGTTTTCCTTAAGTTAAATATTTAGTTTTGAGGCAGCAAATGGAATAATTGTGAAGTGTGCTATGCTTATTCACTTTTGAAAATAAATAAAAATTTTCAGTTCTATATTTCTATTTCAGTTTATTTGTATTGTTTTTTTTTCACAGTGCAAGAAAAAACAACACTTTTGTATTTCGGAAAAAACTATCAAAATATGAATAAAGTGATACAATACAAATCAACAAATTAAATGCAAAATTTGCAAACTGATTTGCTTGGTTCTAAAGTAACATGTTGAATACTTCTCAATTATATGAATTACCCCTTAAAGGGCCCCACCTAGGGAGACTTAACATCCTTATAATCACTTCATCATCATTTAGATAAGATAAGCCTTTAATGTGCGCTCTGTTATCAGGACTGTCTATTGGGGCAGATCACGGGAGCGGGGTCTAGCCAAAGAAGTAAAAAAATGTGTCTTTAACCCTTGTCCTGCTGAATAAAATAAGATGCCACACCCACTTCTAATTTTCAGCAAATCAGATTACTTGATCTGGATCTTTGCTATAAATTCACATACTTAATAGCAAACAGTGCAGATCCAGATCAGTTGGCTTCTTCAGAAGCCAACTGATCTGGATCTACATTGTTTGCAAAGGCAGGGTATATCCAGGTTCAGCAGGACAAGGGTTAAGCAAAAAAATTGCAACAGATGATATTTTGATATTTTATTATTTTTCAGAGAAAATAAGACTTGAAATTTAAGGTGCATAGTCTGCTAGGCAGGATATTAACATGAAATGTCAAGGCTTATTTTCTCTGAAAAATAAAAATGTATGAAAAACTTTGTTGAATATGTCACACCTGTGTACTAAAATGTGAAACAAGCACCAGAAGAGTGAGAGTTGTCATCCCTGTTTAGCTCAATGAGATAAAACAATCATCGAAGTGAAACTAACTCTAAAGTTTTGCAGTTTGTAGACTTCATTTAAAGTGAATGCTAGGGTGGACGCTAGGGTAGAAATAAGTACATAGACAATTTGTTTGTGTTGAGGTTTTACTGCCCAGTCAACCCAGTGGGGTCATGTGGAGTGCGGTCAGTTTACCTAACCACACGTTTACTGGGCAGGCTTAGTCCTCTGAACGGTTAACCAGTATTGTGCACATTCTTTCGCCAGAAACTGACAACTGCCCTTCTTGAATCAGCGGAAGGGAGAGAATGACCATAGAAAATATTTCACGATCAATCTCCACAAAGAATGTTGCCGACCTCGGCGGAGGTTGAACCCGCGACCTCCTGGTCTCCAGTCGGACGGTGCATCCAACTGAGCCACCGAGGCCAAGTACATAAACAAATGAACCGACGGATGGAAACTTGCATCCAAAGTTACCCATGCTAACGCAGGAGTGACAAAAATCAAACTGTTGCCTGCTGCAATTGTGATTAGCATCTCAAGAATTAAGGGGAACTGATATACTTTCAGGGGAGATAACTGTCAGAAATGATTTTAACTCCCTTCTGAAAAGAGGTCTACTCTTAAAGGAAATTATCTGCTCCCCCTGGGAGCAAACTTTTTCCATTTACAGTAGACCCCTTTTCAGATGGGGCTTCGTACGTGGGGAAAGTAAACAAGAAGTCACAGAAGTTGTCTCCCTTGTACAAAATGGCAGAAAATCTACCAAGTATATCCAGTCCTCTTAAGTATTCATGTAAAAACATGGAATTGGCACCTGGACAGTCCTATCATGTCACACAGTTTACACTTCATATTAGTTAAATAAAACAGACATTATTCAGAATTTTCCTTATCAAACATGTTTGTGAGGAGTCTTTTCTTGTTGTCCCCTGAACGAAACAGCCTCATTTTGAGGGAAGGTTTCTCTGGTGAAGGAAGAGAGCCAGCAGGAGAGAGGTTTGGATCATAACTGGTCATAGGACCTGAAATTATATTTAATTCATAAATCAGAAACATGTACTAACATACTGCCACAAGTCAGAGGAGTATTTGATGATATTTCTGGGATAATTTTCTCCAATTTTCCATAAACCCATTTTATACTGAATGAACTCCCACACACTATATATTGGAAGAGTCCAATTTCAATTTTAGGCATGCCAGGCTATGTGATTTTAGATATTCCTAGAGAAAAATGGCTAAACTTTTTGCAAGCAGTGGAGATCCTGATCAGCAAAATGTGGCATCTGATTTGGGTCTGCACTAATTGCCAATTAGGCATGCCAGGCTATGTGATTTAGATATTCCTAGAGAAAAATGGCTAAACTATTTGCACGCAGTGGAGATCCTGATCAGCAAAATGTGGCATCTGATTCGGGTCTGCACTAATTGCCAATTCCCCTTTAGGAGGTCTCTAGTCTAAAATGGGTTAAGGAGAAGTATTTGATGATAATTCTCAATTTTCTCCAGTTCTCCATAAAAGCGTATGTTGTGTGTTCTCATTGGAAGTAGGAGTGAAACGATAGATGGTACTATCGATGTATTGCGATAGGCACTGGTCCGAGAGTACTGCATCGATGGTAAAGTTAGACATCGATGACTATCGGCGATAGTGTTTTCAACTATCGATAGTTTCGATGGTTTTCTTTTTATCAAGTTTTTCAGATTATTCCCAAAGTTGTTTTCGTTCTTAAAAAGTGAAACACAGTTAATTCCCTTAGATTCTGATTGTTTGCACAAAATCCGTGGCATCGTGTCAGAGTTCTTACATTGAGATTCACCCCTTCACTTTCCCTCAGAAATTAATATTTCAAATGTTCTTAGGAGTAAATGATAATTTAGTTCCATAATCAAATTTTAAACTGATATGGAATTTTACATGAAGTAGCAATAACAGATACAAATAAAATCATTGTTGCATATTTGGAGATGAAACTAGGCAGTTGATCTCTGTGGGGTTCCGCTTACCAACATTGTGTACTGAAACACAGAGAGTAATATTAAAAATTTCATGAGATGTTCGGTCAGAAGATTCAAATTGTATGCATTGCTGACCGAGTTCGAGACCGGAGGATACCGCTAAATACTACGCTCCCGCCCCCGCAACACGATTGTCATATGAACAGCTTCTTAGATACAATATGGCGATTAAGGAAGCCTGCGATTTCACAATCCTGACAAACAAAGCAGGAAAGGCTGCTGTATGGAGTCATTTTGGCTTCAGAATGAAAAATGATGAACTTGACAAGAAGAAAGTTGCTTGTCGGCTTTGTTATTCTGTCTTCAAATATAGTGTACTTGGCAACTTCTATTAAAATGTGTTTTTAGGGTTTACACTTAAAGGAAAAAGGTTGCTTCTGAGGAGCTGTTTTCTTTAAGTGTACGTCACACTGGCAGACGGAAAAGCAAACAGAAGTTTACATAAATTGCTCTCTGTGTAAAATCTCTTGTTTAATTCTTTTATGCAAATTATACAAACAGAAACAGTTTGAAGGCTTTTATAGTTTTTATTTCCTCCTAAAATAAGAAAATATGTTTCAGGCAATAGTATCGCAATAGTATTGTAATAGTACTAAGTAGTCCACAATAGTAATAGTATAACAATGGTACTTCCTGCAATGTCAATACTATCGCAATAGTCATTTTCTGACTATCATTACATCCTTAATTGGAAGTGCCTTGGTGAGGATAAAAAAGACCCAATCACACTCAAATAAATCCCAAAGAAAATGTGACTTTTTTGGATGGATAGATACTTTCTGGTTTTACGGCCTGTTTAATAGCATTTAATTTACCCAAGAAGCCTTGGTGTTTGAGAAACGGAGCAAAACACACAGACTTAACATTGTTCACGCCAACAACAACCACAAAGCTAATGCCAGAAAGTGATCCCTACCTTTGTCGCTCTTGCGTCCTAAAGCAGTCACAACAAAAACAGCAGGAATCACACTTTTTTTTTATTTTGCAGAGTCCTGGTAAAGGCCTGCCATAAAGAGTTAACAAAAAGATAAAAGATCTGGACCCAGTTGTTCAAAGCATTGTTAGCTTAACGAGCTTGTTAGTGGTCAAAGTGTTAACTGTTCTAGTAAGTAATCTAATTCACATGTATTTTGCTGAAAAAATGTGAGTAGCTTTTGCAAATTTTTCAGCAAAAATATTTGCATATATGCCATGTTTAATGATCAAAATTTTAACGATATGTTAACTAACGACATTGTTAGTTTTGAGCAACTGGGCACAGTAGTTTTGCTTGGCTGTTCACAGCACACATAAACTTTCTATGTATTTTATTTGCTTGAGTTCTTGTCGAAGGAGTCATGACACATCAACCCTTGTGTGTACTTTCGTGTCATCTCCCTTAGAAAGTTAGAAAAGTGACAGAAGAGATAGCAGATGAAAGAACTGAGACAAACAGAGGAGAATTGGAAAAGTGACCATTCTACCACCAGCTCTATATATTTTGTATAAAGAAAATCCTCAAAAGGGTCCTCCATTACTCCAGATAAGAATGAGTACTTGCTAATATCATTGCACTAGGCGGCGGTATCCACATAATATTTTTCTTATTTCTCCATAAAAACATATGCTGTGAGTACTCATTAGAAGTGCTTCTAATGAGTACCTGTGGAGAAATAAGAAAATTATCAATACTCTTCAGTTAAAAAAAAAAAGCTTTGTTTGAAGCTATGTAAAATGTTTCTAATTTTTTCAGACTACCTGATATTGAAGGTGAATCATCCTTTTTTAAAAAGCTTGGAAGATTTACTGGATTGAAATCACATTTCTTCTTGTGAGTTGTCAGCAACTGCAACTGTCCTATAAAATCACAGCCCGACTTCCGGAACGGACATGCCACCATTTGGTCTCCTATAATGTTCTCCAAGATAAAATCATGATGAAGTTGATTCAACTGTACTGGTTTCCTGAAAATGTAAATAAATGTAAAATTATCACACGGTATGGTACCACTGGAAAGCTTTCTCAAACAGAAATTTCAGAAAGGCAAGGAAACCTTTAACTTCATATTCATCAACAGCCATAATTCATTTCATAAATACTAGTAATCAGCAAAATTGGACCATTTTCAATTCACACTCAGATCCAGTAAATATAAATCTATAAACAAAATTTGTACAAAATCAAGCTATTTATTTTCAAGATATTCAGCCAAAACAAAATTTTTAAAGCAATCTAGGGCCATAACTCTTGAAAATTTATAAAACTGGCTCACTTCCAATCCAAACTAGATCAAATCAATATCGATGTGTATATAAATGCGATAAAAAAAATCCATCAATGTGTTCTCAACACTTAGCACTCTGGGTAGCATTTTCAGCAGACAACATACTGAGAAAATGTTTTCTGAAAACAGATTTAACATTTCATGCAAATTGTCTCATATGGAAACAATTTTCATGAAAATGTCAAATCCTGTTTTCTGGGGAAAAAAAATGACAAAAATATCATCAATTTGTCATCTGCCAAATGAGCCCAGAGAGTGGAAAAGTTGAACAAAATCACAATTCTGACATCTACCAAGGGCCATAACTATTGAAAAATAACACTATCAGCCCATTTTCTATATCACAACTTAGTTTTAGTCAATAGATGTGAATCAGCTGCAGATGTGTCCAACAATACTGTATGTAGGCAGTACAGGTTTTGAACAGACTGCAAAGATGTGTCAGCTGACCTAGGACCTCACTGTTTGGAGCAGGGTCCGCATTTACAGTAAAGACCTTATTTCATGACATAGCTCTTTTTTTCCTAGTATTTCATTTAACCCTTAAAATGCCAAGAAAACCTGCATCTGAAAATGTTGAGTGTTTATGTCATCTTCTGAATATTCTTGCAAACTTTTCAAACCTATTTTTGCATACTGGCAAACAGTGTGGACCCTGATCAGACTGCTCCTAGAAAAGCAGTCTGATCTGGGTCCACACTGTTGCAAAAATGACTTTTAAAATCACAAGCAGATGAAAAATCAGACGACAATTGTTGTGATTTGCAGTTTAAAGGTTAAAGCGTCTTTTGCCACCAAAATTGGAAAAAAAACTTGAAATATCAAATTTTGGCATTTCAAGATTTATCCAATTTTTGTTTTTTTATGTGTTCAGAGTTTCAATAAAACTACAGATTTTATTTGACTTCACTGCAGCTGGTGATAAATACTCTGTGGTGACCATAAACAGGTCTCCTTGTATTTCATAGAGGTGCATTTTTTTATTTTTATTTCCTTGGGATCATTGAGTCCATTCTGATATCTGGTAAAATTGAGTTCTTATAAAGCAAGTGCTAGGTAGCCTATGCAGCCCTGCAAACTACATCGCCATCGCTGCTCATTATGAAAACACACCTATTCAAATATATTGAAAATTCACCACCAAAATGTGAAAGTTTTCAGATAAAAATTCTGACATTTTTTATATTTCTGCTCAAAACATAGATCGTGGGTACTCATTAGAACTGCCTCATCAAGGCGGTTCTAAGGAGGAGTACCCACAATCTATGTTTTGAGCAGAAATAAGAAAAATAATGTATACCCATGTAAACCCCAGTTTTACCTTAAAACAGTGGGGTTTAACCCTTAAAGCGCCAAGAAAAACTGCATCTGAAAATGTCGTCTGTTTATGTCGTCTGCTGAATACTCTTGCAAACTTTTCAAATCTATTTTTGCATACAGGCAAACAGTGTGGACCCAGATCAGACTGCTCCTAAAGGAGCAGTCTGATCTGGGTCCACACTGTTTGCAAAAATGACTTATAAAATCACAAGCAGATGACAAAGCAGACGACAATAGTTGTGATTGGCAGTTTAAGGGTTAAGGAGGTCAAAATTACATATATAGGCATGTCTTCATGATGTGTATAAAGGGTCTCAATGAAACCGAGACTCTGGTTCTCCTTCTTTTGTCAATTATGTGATTGGTGTCTCCAAGGACAACCTTTACAGATTTTATCATTTACACTAAAATAGTACTCAACTGTCATCCACTAATTTTGTCTGTAGCAAGATGATAATCTAAACCTTAGAGTGTAATGCAAAATTGTAGCAGACAACATTCTCACATTTTTCTTCAACTTCAGAAAAAATAAAGCTTGGAATTTCATATGAATCATCTGCCTAACAGGCAAATCCCACTGACAGTCAACCCTACTTTCTCTGAGAAATAAAATAAAATAATAAAAAAAAACAAAAACAAAAAAAAAAATAGAATACTGTCCAGTGCTGTTTACATTGGTGCTTTCATGGTTTAATAAGGAGTGCCTGTTAAATTACCTGTCTTCTGGACAAGTTTTGCTGCTTTTCAACCAGGGAGTGATACACTGAAAGAAAACAAAAAAATCTCTTTGTTACTCCTTAAAGCGCTAATCATAACTGCAGCTGACAATATTTTGACATTTTTTCTTTATTTTTCAGAGAGAAAAAAGACTTGAAAAGTCTTATTTTCTATCAGAAGTAATTTTAAAAGTTAGATTGTCTACTAAAATTTTGCTTAATGCTTTAATTTCAGAATAGTGTGTGTGTGTGTGAGTGTTTGTGTGAGTGTGTGTGTGCATAGGCCATGTACCATACACCCACTTAGAGAGAATGGAGTTTTCTTCATATGAAAACAAAAAATTAGTAAATTTCCTTGGGTTTTATGACAAGATGTACTGATAATGAACACTCATGAACAGCACCACAACATAGGCTTTTGAGAGGAAAAACAGAAAATATATAATTATCATATCCTTTCAAGATATCTCATTAAATGCCATTTTTCTTCTTTTGTTTACAAAAACTAATTGTCTACAAATAGCTGGAAAAGCCCTTGTACAAGCTTTCATAACAGCCATACTGCCGTGATAATGTGTCATCCACATAATGGCAGTCAGGTGACAAATCAGTGTCTGTTCAGATACTTAAGAAAAACAAGAGGCCCACGGGCCACAATTTGCTCAACTGAGAAAAACAGCTATTTTATATCTGCTGATGCCATGCAACATTCTTCCAGTATTGCCAAAGCAACTAGGATACAAATTTAACTGAGCCATAGAAAGGTCAATGGTCATCCTAGGATCATCCTTTTGAATAAACTTGGTAGACTTTGAGTCCCTAATGCTATACACCAAGATTCAGCCTTAAAGCTGTCTTGGTTGTGGAGAAGAAAATTTTGATAGCAATTACAAGAATTCCGCGGAAGGCGTCATCGCACCTGCTGGGGCAAAAGTCACAGGAGCCACAATCAGAACGTGGTTATTAAATAAGTTTATTTCATTCTTAGCAGTGCTTACTTGGAAAACTGGGTTGAAAAAAATGTAGACAAAGTGCCTAGTGGGGCACATATATTCCAGGCCAGTCCCATTCCCTCTAATGGCTATATCTTCAGCACTGACTTTTCGTATCATACAGCCTAATGATAATGGAACGTTGACGTAAAATGTGTAAAAGTCACTGGAGCATGAAATATAGGTCAAGGTCACGGGTCAACGTACTTGCTAATTCAGTACATCAAGGAGAAGCACAATGCAAGGTATGGTGGTTGTAGGCTTTATAGTTGAGGAGTTATCAAACATTAACGTAAAATGTGTCAAATATAGGTCAAGGTCACCGGGTCAAGGTACCTGCCAAGCCAGTGCAATGAGGTGAAGCACTATGCAAGGTTTAGTGGTTGTAGGTCTTATATTTGAGGAGATACCGAACATCAACATAAAATGTGTCAGTCACTGGAGTGCACAATATAGGTCAAGGTCACCAGGTCAAGGTACCTGCCGAGTCAGTACATCGAGAAGAAGTGCTATAGAAGGTTTGGTGGTTGAAGGCCTTACAGTTGAGGACATATGGAAGGGTGACATAAAAGGTGTAAAAGTTAATGGAGCGCGAAATATAGGTCAAGGTCACCCAGTGAAGGTACCTGCGGAGTCCGTACATTGAGGAGAAGCACTATGCAAGGTTTGATGGTTGTAGGCCTTACAGTTGAGGAGATATTGAACGTTGACGTAAAATGTGTAAAAGGCACTGGAGCGCAAAATATAGGTCAAGGTCACCGGGTCAAGATACCTGCCGAGTCAGTACATCTAGGAGAAGCACTATGCAAGGTTTGGTGGCTAGAGGTCTTACACTTGAGGAGATCTGGAACATTGCTGTAAATTATGTCAAAGTCACTGCAGCCAAAATATAGGTCAAGGTCACCAGGTCAAGGTATCTGCCAAGTCAGTACATTGAGAAGAAGCACTTTGCAAGGTTTGATGGTTGTAGGCCTTATAGTCGAGGAGATATCGAACGTCGACGCAAAATATATCAAAGTCAGTGGAGCGCAAAATATAGGTCAAGGTCACCGGGTCAAGGTATATGCCGTCAGTACATCTAGGAGAAGCACTATGCAAGGTTTGGTAGTTGTACGCCTTATAGTTGAGAAGATCTGGAACGTCAACGTAAATTGTGTCAAAGTCAATGGAGCGCAAAATATAGGTCAAGGTCACTGGGTCAACATACCTGCCAAGTCAGGAGGTCAGGGAGATGTGTTATGCAAGGTATGATGGTTGTTGTAGAATTGTAGTTGATTAGACTACTAACTTCGACGTAAATGTCGAACTTTGACATAACAGAACTGTTAACAGACAGACGGACGGATGAACGGACAGACGAATGGAAAAGCGGGCACCTATGTCGCAAAGTCGGGAGGTCAGGGAGATGTTTCATAAAAGGTTTGATGGTTGTTTAGTTTTGTAGTTGATTAGAATACGAACTTTGACATAAATGTCGAACTTCGACATAACAGAACTGTTAACAGACGGACAGACGGACGGACGAACAGACAGACGAATGGAAAAGTGGGCACCTATGTCGCAAAGTCAGGAGGTCAGTGAGATGTTTCATGCAAGGTTTGATGGTTGTTTAGTCTTGTAGTTGATTAAAATACTAACTTTGACATAAATGTCGAACTTCGACATTAATGTTGACAGACAGACGGACGAATGGACAGACATACGGAAAAGCGGACGCCTATGTCGCAAAGTCAGGAGGTCAGGGAGATGTTTCAGGCAAGGTTTGATGGTTGTTTAGTCTTGTAGTTGATTAGAATACTAACTTTGACATAAATGTCGAACGTCGACATAAATGTTGACAGACGGACGGACGGATGGATGGACGGACGGACGGACGGAAAATCGGACGCCTATATCGCACCCTGCTACAAGCAGGTGCGATAAAAATGAGGATGCTTAAAGATTACATAATTTGATATATGTATATAGCCCAGGGGCAAGGGCAGACAACCCCCCAGGGGACAAAATTTTGATAGTAACTAAAAAGTTTTACTACTCTTATTAATCATACATTGCAAGTTTCAGCCATTAGTCTTTAATATTATATATGTTGGGAAAAAAAACTTTTCTGAAAATTTTCCCCAAAGAAATGTAAAGCGTCGCAACTTTGACCTTGCTGTAAAAAGGTCAAAGGTCTACCTATGGTCATCATTTGAATAAACTTGGTAGACCTTGAGTCATTGATGCTATATACCAAGATTCAGTTCTAAAGCTTTCTTGGTTCTGGAGAAGAAGAGTTTTAAGTGTTTATACCATATATGGGCATTGCAGCCATCTTGATTCATGGTCAAGTCTTGATTCATGGACCTTGACCATTTGTACAAATTTTCAATCCCCCTTTAACAGAAGGTTCCACATGAAGTTTGAAGAAAACTGGCCCAGGGGTTTCAGAGAAGTTGTTTAAAGGTGTGGATGAACGATCATGGATGGCAAGTGATCACAATAGCTCATCCTGAGCCTTTGGCTCAGGTGAGCTAAAAAAGCAAGTAAACAAGACCCTGAATTTTTTTCACAGCATGTGTTGATCGCAACATGGTTCAAACTTGTTTTGTGGGAAGATCAACAGAGAAGTCCATGATCAGAATTATGTGGATATATTTCCTTTATAAATCTGGGATAGCATAATATCAGAGCTTTAATTGGTTTTGACTGATCAATGTTTCACTTAACAACAATAATACTCAAACATTAAAAGATAATTGCAGAAAGCAACAAACTTCTTTGGTGTGGGGGTGGGGTACCAAATTTAAATAAAAAGCAAAGAAAGAGGGGTGCCACAGGGAGGAGTACCTCAACATCTTTTGAGAAATGTTCCTCAAATCATTTGCTAAATAAACCAGAAAAAATAAAATATCTGTCCTACTTGAAGCAAATGATGGAAGAGTTCAAGTATTGTAATAACAGAAAAAGCTATTTAATAAATAAACAAGAGGGCCACGGGTCGCTCACCTGAGTGACATAGCTACTGCAGATATGCAGATGTTATGCAACATTTTTCCAATCCTGTCATCCCAACTAATGAAAAGATCATCATTTAAGCAGTTCTTAATTTTGAAGAAGAATATATTATGGCATGCCAGTCAATGGAGCGTGATCATTTGAACAAACTCTAAATGGCGGCCAGCTTGGATTTACAATCGGCACAATTTTAGCTATTTTTGATCTACGAGTCACCCCAATGCTTCCTACCAAGTTTCGAGTCAACTGGCCTTTTGGTTCAGAAGAAGAAGTGAAAAATAGATTTTCAAGATGGCTGCCATGGAGGCCATCTTGGATATCCGATTGGCACGATTTTAGCTATTTTTCATCTACAAGTCACCCCAATGTCTCCTAACAAGTTTGGAGTCAATTGGCCTTTCGGTGCAGGAGAGAGAAGAAGCGAAAAATAGATTTTCAAGATAGCTGCCATGGTGGCCATCTTGGATTTACGATCAGCATGATTTTAGCTATTTTTGATCTACAAGTCACCCAAATGCTTCCTATCAAGTTTCAAGTCAACTGGCCTTTCGGTTCAGGAGAAGAAGCAAAAAATGGATTATCAAGATGGCTGCCATGGCGCCCATCCTGGATTTCCGATCGGCATGATTTTAGCTATTTTTGATCTACAAGTCACCCTGATGCTTCCTAGCAAGTTTGGAGTCAACTGGCCTTTCGGTTCAGGAGAAGAAGCTAAATATAGATTTTCAAGATGGCTGCCACGGCAGCCATCTTGGATTTCCGATAGGCACAATTTTAGCTATTTTTGATCTACAAGTCACCCCAATGCTTCCTACCAAGTTTGGAGTCAATTGGCTTTTGGATTTCTGATCGGCACGATTTTAGCTATTTTTGATCTACAAGTCACCCTGATGCTTCCTAGCAAGTTTGGAGTCAATTGGCCTTTCGGTTCAGGAGAAGAAGTGAAAAACAGATTTTCAAGATGGCTGCCATCTTGGATTCCCGATCAGCACAATTTTAGCTATTTTTGATCTACAAGTCACCCTGATGCTTCCTATCAAGTTTGGAGTCAACTGGCCTTTCGGTTCAGGAGAAGAAGCGAAAAATAGATTTTCAAGATGGCGGCCATCTTGGATTTCCTATCAGCACGATTTTAGCTATTTTTGATCTACAAGTCACCTTGATGCTTCCTAGCAAGTTTGGAGTCAATTGGCCTTTCGGTTCAGGAGAAGAAGTGAAAAATAGATTTTCAAGATGGCTGCCATGGCAGCCAGCTTGGATTTACGATCAGCATGATTTTAGCTATTTTTGATCTACAAGTCACCCAAATGCTTCCTATCAAGTTTCAAGTCAACTGGCCTTTCGGTTCAGGAGAAGAAGCAAAAAATGGATTATCAAGATGGCTGCCATGGCGCCCATCCTGGATTTCCGATCGGCATGATTTTAGCTATTTTTGATCTACAAGTCACCCTGATGCTTCCTAGCAAGTTTGGAGTCAACTGGCCTTTCGGTTCAGGAGAAGAAGCTAAATATAGATTTTCAAGATGGCTGCCACGGCAGCCATCTTGGATTTCCGATAGGCACAATTTTAGCTATTTTTGATCTACAAGTCACCCCAATGCTTCCTACCAAGTTTGGAGTCAATTGGCTTTTGGATTTCTGATCGGCACGATTTTAGCTATTTTTGATCTACAAGTCACCCTGATGCTTCCTAGCAAGTTTGGAGTCAATTGGCCTTTCGGTTCAGGAGAAGAAGTGAAAAACAGATTTTCAAGATGGCTGCCATCTTGGATTCCCGATCAGCACAATTTTAGCTATTTTTGATCTACAAGTCACCCTGATGCTTCCTATCAAGTTTGGAGTCAACTGGCCTTTCGGTTCAGGAGAAGAAGCGAAAAATAGATTTTCAAGATGGCGGCCATCTTGGATTTCCTATCAGCACGATTTTAGCTATTTTTGATCTACAAGTCACCTTGATGCTTCCTAGCAAGTTTGGAGTCAATTGGCCTTTCGGTTCAGGAGAAGAAGTGAAAAATAGATTTTCAAGATGGCTGCCATGGCAGCCAGCTTGGATTTCCGATGGGCACGATTTTAGCTATTTTTGATCTTTAAGTCACCCTGATGCTTCCCAGCAAGTTTGGAGTCAATTGGCCTTTCGGTTCAGGAGAAGCGAAAAATAGATTTTCAAGATGGCGGCCATCTTGGATTTCCTATCGGCACGATTTTACTATTTTTGATCTAAGTCACCGTGATGCTTCCTAGCAAGTTTGGAGTCAATTGGCCTTTCGGTTCAGGAGAGGATGGGAAAAATAGATTTTCAAGATGGCGGCCATCTTGGATTTCCGATCGGCATGATTTTAGCTATTTTTGATCTACAAGTCACCCTGATGCTTCCTAGCAAGTTTGGAGTCAATTGGCTTTTCGGTTCAGGAGAAGAAGCTAAAAATAGATTTTCAAGATGGCGGCCATCTTGTATTTCCGATCAGAACAATTTTAAGCTATTTTTGAGCTACAAGTCACCCTGATGCTTCCTACCAAGTATCAAGTCAATTGGACCAGGGGTGTAGAAGGAGTAGGCTTTTAAAGCAATAGTTGACGCCACACGACTCACGACAGACGAAGGACATTGACTGCTAATAGCTCACCATGAGCACTTCGTGCTCAGGTGAGCTAAAAAGACACAAAAAAAAAAAACAAAAAAAAAAAACAAGAAAGCTTTATTTTTAAAATGAAAGTTTGGCAGTGTTTGCTGCACAAATGAAGTAGGTTGGAATTATCAAGTCTCCCAATCTTGGAAGATGTCTCCCTGAGACGTGACATCGGCCAGCTTCATGCTTGAATTTGTTTTTAATTTATTCAGATTACACCGTACTTAGTACAACTCCTATTATACTTTGGCGTGATTTTTCTATTAAAATAACCTCATCAACATGGTTATTAGTGCATACTCAATTTATCTGTCATGACGGAACAAGACCTACATCCATACCCTGGACAAAAATCACGGTCCAGGACATGAATATACTTCAGTGTCCTGAACAAAAGAAAAATGAAGTTTTTATAGTAAAACATCTTTTAACAAGTGATACTTAACCTATGGATAATGTGCTATTCTTTTCTATACTTAAACCTTCCACAGAAAAATGGCAAGTCTTAATCCTGAAGGTCCCTTAAGGCATACTTGTAAGACATCACCTTTCATGCTGTTTTCATCACATGTTCAGCTTCTTTGTAGAATAAACTAGATAAAGTGACCAGTGGGGCACGTATACCCCCGACCAGAGCTATCGCCACTTTTTAAAGAGCACAAAGTATGTAGCTTTGACTCTGGAGATGGCTGTTGTATGCTATATGTTATAACATTGAAAGAATTTAATCACACATATTGTGAAGCCCTTGACCTTGACCTCAAAGGTCAGGCACATATGCAGGGATTGAGTTAAATAAAACTTAAGCCCTATAACTATCACCAGATACCAGTGAAATCAATCTGTCTTTATAATATAAGCAAAAATGACATTTGTATGAAAAGTCTGTGACTTTGACTTAAAAGCCATGCCCCAGCTTGGGGATGGTGCAGAGAAAATCTTTCGACCTATATATACCATCATGATTAATATTAATTAAACCAACGAAGGGGTCTTCATAATATAGCTATATAAATTTTAATGAAAATTTCAACGTGATATGCCTACTCAATGTCCTCTACATATTGGTAAAGTATCACAAAAATATCTTAAAGAATTGCTAGAGTTATTACCCACACAAGATTTCAAAAACCAAGGGAGAAAACTGCAGAATGGTGTCAGTTAGAGTTGTCATTCTTGAATGTGATATGCCTACTCAATGTCCTCTACATATTGGTGAAGTGTCATGAAAATATCTTAAAGAGTTTTAAAGTTATGATTTGCACAAAATTTTGACAATTTTTGGAGACTAGGGGAAATAATGCATGGACCAAGTTTGTTAGAGTTGTCATTCTTGTAGCTGACACCCCCACCAAATGCCCTCCACAACCTGACAGAGTTTCTTGAAAATAGCTCAAAGGGTATGAGTTATGGGATGCATAATAATGCGTTTATGGACAGACAGATGGATGGATGGACGGATAGATTCCATGCTGATAGCTATATCCCCTAAGCCTATCAATAGGAGGATAACGAAATTCAACAAAAGGTCTTGTTGATATAGCTATATAGATGCAAAAATTTTTACTTTTATATGAAAAATTCTGTGACCTTGACCTCAAGGTTATACCCCTGGATGGGGATAAAGCTGAGTAAAACTCTAGACCTATATCTACCAACATGTAAAATAGAAATGAAATTCCTCAAAGGGTCTCGATGGTATAGCTATATAAACTTAAACGCAAAAATTTTGACTTTTTTATGAAAATTCTGTGACCTTGACCCCAAGGTTATCCCCTGGGGTAGGGTCGTTGCTGATAAAAACTTTAGACCTATATCTACCATCAGGCCAAATATGAATGAAATCCATCAAAAGGGTCTTCATAATATAAAGTCTTATAAACTTTAACGTAAAACTTTGACCCTACGACAAAACTTAAGTACAAACGAATAATGTTTCTACGGGCGGACAGTCAAACAGATTCCTTGCTGAAAGCTATATCCCCTAAACCATTCAGTTAGGGGATAATGAAATTCAACAAAAGGTCTTGATGATATGGCTATCTAAACTTAAACGCAAAAATTTTTACTTTTATATGAAAATTTTAAGTCTGTGACCTTGACCTCGGTCACATCCGGGGTGGAGATCGTGCTGAGTTAGACTCTAGACCTATATCTACCAACATGTCAAATATAAATGAAATTTCTCAAAGGGTCTTGATGATATAGCTATATAAACCTAAACACAAAAAATTTTGACTTTTTTGTGAAAATTCCGTGACCTTGACCCCAAGGTCACCCCTGGGGTGGGGATGGTGCTGATAAAAACTTTAGACCTATATCTACCACCAGGCCAAATATGAATGAAATCCATCAAAGAGTCTTCAAAATATGAGGTCTTATAAACTTTAATGCAAAATCTTTGACCCTGTGTGATGGAAAGACAAACGAACAAATGTATGTACAAACGAACGGAAAAGCGAAAACTATATACCCCCACATACTTCGTATGTCGGGGGTATAAACAATATAACTGAACAAAGCAGGGAGGAAGGAAGGCAATTTCTTATCCATAGGTTTGTTTGTGTTGAGCCTTAATTTTTAAGAAGGAAATGTCTCTTCGGATGAGTTTCCTATAGGCAAGCTTACTCTTATTTAGTCTCCTATATAATCAGCCAGAATTGTAGACCCTTTAGTGAATATGGAACAAAAATCAAATTAATGTTCTAATTGCGCATAAAAATCTATCTAAATGTTGCCTCTTACATTTTTGAGCTAAGTTTGGGATGACAATAGGATCTGGGCAAATGGACAGAAGCTGTTTCTTTGCCAAAAACCCAGTTTGTATCAATCATACTGAACCATCTGATAGATTGAACCGCAAATGATCTGAGTCCATTGTGAAAGCATGAATTTCATTGCATCTCTTAGCTGTGGCAAGAGCTAACAGAAAGCTGTTTTAATCGTAACGTGATGTTTAGAAGTTTTGTGTAGAAGTTCATATGGGGCTTTTTGTAGACAAATTAAGACCCAAGATAAATCCTATTTCGGGCTAAGACATCTTTGTACTGGACGTTGTAATTCAAAAGATCTAATTATACTGACAAGATTGGATTAGACCTGATTCTATTACCAGTCTTAAATCTAAGGGTATTTGAAATATGGATCTATATTATAGCCCTTGAAGGTACTGATCTGACATTTTTTCTCAGAAAAAAAGATATAAGGAAGTTGGCTATGACAGTAAGAGGGGCCGAGACCAGATTAACCTTCTTTCTATGAAACCAATTGGAGTATACTACCCATTTTGCATCATAGACTTTCTGAGTAGATGCTTTTCTTGATTTTGAGACAAAATCTGCAATGTTTTGCGAAAATATTTTATCTCTGATTGCTTGATAACTCTCAAGCCTGAAGTGCAGGAGTTGGGAGGTTTTGATGTTGAAACTTTCCTCTTGCTTGTGTTAGTGAGTTTGGAAAATAAGGAAGTTGAATCAGGGTTTAGACTAGTAGCTGTAACACCTCTGAGAACCAAGGACATTGAGGCCAAAGAGGAGCAATTAGAACTATTCTGCACTGAGATTGACGGATTTTGCTTAGAATAGATGGTATCAGAATTGTTGGTGGAAATACATAGGCATGTAAATTGTTCCAGTTCATTGATAATGCATCTATTGCAATGGCTTGATTGTCTGGAACTGGAGATACATACAATGGGAGTTTGTGATTGAATTGAGTCGCAAACAAATCCACACTGGAAAATTTGAGCATTTGAAAGATGCAATTTGCCACCGTTTGATCCAGGGACCATTCTGTATTGACAGGTGTATAGTCTGGAGAGACGATCTGCCAGAATATTAAATTTGCCTGGGATATGACAAATTCTGAGGATAATGTCGTGTTCCAGGCACCAATGGAGGATTTCCCACACTTCTATGCACAGGTTGGGGTAATGCGTTTCTCCTTGTTTGTTGATACATGAGACCATTGTTGTATTGTCAGTGGATATCATAACACAATAGTGTATGTACTGAATGGCTTCCTTCAGTGCAAAACGAATGGTCTTTATTTCTAGAATGTTGATATGAAGCTGGGATTGGTCTTTCGTCCAGTAACCATGAAAGGACAGTCTCATCGATTCAAGATGAGCTCCCCATCCATAATGGCTGGCATCTGTAAAAAGGAATGCATTGGGATCTGGAGGATGGATGAATGTTCCGTGAGCGAAGCGATTGTGTCCATCCACCATTTCAAATGTAATCGGACCATACTGGTGATCAGAACTTGATAACCCAGTGGGAGAATACGAGGTCTCCAAACTGACAACAGACTTATTTGTAGCAGTCGTAAATGAAGTCTACCTAGAACAACTAAGTCTGCTGCAGCACTGAGTTTGCCCAAAAGAGAAAGGAAAGTTTGTGCCGAAACTTGAGTCCGAGTTAGAAATTGTTTGATTGTCAGATAGAAATTGTTTGATTGTCAGAAGTAGCGATTCCATACAGCCTGGTTGTACTCTGACAATATTCTGCTGTGTCAGAAATTCCATCCCTATAAAGGTGAATTGCTGAGCTGGTTTTAAATCTTACTTTTTTAGGTTTGGAATGAATCCCAGACTTTGAACTGTTTGGAGACAATATATTGTTTGAGATATAAATCTGCCGCGTATGATATCTCTTATGAGCCAATCATCTAGGTATGGAAAAAGTGGGATGGCACGTTGACGCAAATGAGCAGCGATTACATTCATCAGTTTGGTGAAAATCCAGACTAAGGACATTCCGAACAGGAAGTTGCCGGGAATTGGAAGACCCAATTGTCGAAAACAAATCTAAGGTACTTCCTTGGCTGAGAATGAATCGGAACATGTAGATAAGCATCTGTCAGATCTATGGAGACACCCCGGTTGTTGACTAGTATCGATTGCTGTACTGACTTGACTGTCTCCATTTTGAATGGTTGTTTCTTTATAGATAGATTCAATAAAGACCTATTACAGGAGGTAACTTTCCATTCTTTTTGGGAACAAGAAACAGCCGGGAATAAAAACTGGGAGTTCCAGATCTTGTACCCTTTCCAATGCCCGTTTCTGGAGAAGTTCTGTTATTTCTTCTTGTAATAACGGGGAGGATGATTTGGATTCTGTGATTTCTGCAGCACCCAGAAAGACAAACTCATCCTCCTTGGGGAATTCAATGCCAGAGTGGGCACAGACCACCAGACCTGGGAAAGAGTGATTGGATCTGAAGATGTAGGGAAGTGCAACAGCAATGGACTCCTCCTTTTAAGGAAGTGTGCAGAGCATGAATTACTGATCACCAACACAGTCTTCCGTCTACCAACTCGCAGATAGACAACATGGATGCACCCTCGCTCCAAACACTGGCATCTCATTGACTATGTCATAGTGCAAAGGAAGGACAGACAGGATGTCAGAGTGACTAAAACCATGTGTGGTGCAGACTGTTGGACAGATCACAAGCTTGTTGTCAGCAAACTCAACCTGCACATTCAGCCTGTACGACGACCACAAGGCAAGAAGGTGCCAAAGAAATTAGATGTCTCCAAGCTGAAACAAGACAGCAAGAGGCAAGCATTCGTCAATGATCTCTGCAGCCGTTTAGATGCACTGGAACACAGTTCAGAAGATGTAGATGAGAGCTGGACAGTTTTCAGAGACACCGTTCACTCTTCAGCAATGGATTCCCTAGGACCATATCTCGCAAACACCCAAGATTGGTTTGTTGAGAATGACAAAGAAATTCAGGGACTCCTTGAAGAGAAACGCCAAAAACACAAGGCTTACCTCAGAAATACCAGCTCAGTATCTAGCAAGACTGCCTATTCAAACATATGTAAGACAGTTCAGACGAGGCTCAGAGACATGCAAGACTCCTGGCTGAGAAAAAAGGCTGATGAAATCCAGTCCTTTGCAGACAGAAAGGACATGAAAAAGTTCTTTGATGCACTCAACAGTATATGGTCCCCAGAGCTCAGGAACCACCCCACTCCTTAGTGCAGATGGATCTAGTCTTCTGACTGATAAAGAAACTATCTTGAAAAGATGGGCTGAACACTTTGATAGTATCCTTAATCGGCCATCATCTATCAATGATGAAGCTATCAATAGACTACCACAGGTGAAATGTAATCCGCTGCTTGATGAGCGCCCAACCGTCTCTGAAACAGTGAAAGCAATAAAACTCCTGTCATCCCGCAAGGCTCCAGGATCAGATGCAATACCTGCAGAGATCTACAAAGCAGGAGGTCCTCCAGTTGCAGAGAAACTGACAAGAGTTATTTCACATTATGTGGAGAAAAGAAGCCATCCCTCAAGAATTCAAGGATGCAACAATTATCCACCTATTCAAAAGGAAAGGGAATCCTCAAGTCTGTGACAATCATCGAGGCATCTCTTTATTGTCAATTGCTGGGAAGATTCTTGCTAGGGTCCTACTGAACCGATTGAATGAACACCTGGAACGGTCAGGGCTTCTACCAGAAAACCAGTGTGGATTCAGGAAAAACAGAGGAACAATAGACATGATCTTCACAGCACGACAGCTTCAAGAAAAATGAATGTGGACCTCTACATGACCTTTGTCGACCTTACCAAAGCATTTGACACAGTCAGTCCTGAGGGACTTTGGAAAATTATGGCGAAGTTTGGTTGTCCTGCCAAATTCATAGCAATGATGTGGCAGTTCCATGATGGTATGCTTGCAAGGGTCCAAGATGCTGGCGAGTTTTCTGATCCATTTCCTGTGACAAATGGAGTTAAGCAAGGCTGTGTACTAGCTTCAACACTGTTCAGCATGATGTTTTCTGCCATGCTTACAGATGCTTTCCAGGGTGGTGACAACGGTATACCTATTAGGTATCGCTTTGATGGGAAACTTTTCAACCTAAGAAGGTTGCAAGCTAAATCTAAGGTGCAGACAGAGGTGCTAGATGAGTTCCTCTTTGCTGATGACATGGCAAAGGGTGCTCCAACAAAAGAGAAAATGCAAAAAGGTGTGGATCAAGTATCTGATTCATGTGACAGCTATGATCTCACAATCAGCATCAAAAAGACTGAGGTAGTATATCAGCCAGCACCTGGAAAGCCTTACAAGGAGCCTACCATCACAGTGAAAGGTCAACGACTGCAAGTGGTAGACAAGTTCACCTACCTTGGAAGCACATTGTCTAGAATTGTGCACATTGATGATGATGTCAATGCTAGAATTGCTAAAGCTAGTGCAGCATTTGGCCGGCTACGTGGAGCATCTGGGACCGAAGTGGAATCAGACTTGACACAAAGCTGAAAATATATAGATCGGTAGTGCTGCCAACACTATTATACGCATGCGAAACTTGGACAGTTTACCAACGGCATGCCAAAAGACTGAACCACTTCCATACAAGCTGTCTTAGAAAACTTCTAAAGATCAAGTGGCAAGACAGGATTCCAGACACAGAAGGCCTGAAAAGGGCAGGGATGCAGAGTATACATACTCTTCTGAAATTGGCACAGTTAAGATGGACAGGCCATGTTACCAGAATGCCTGATGAACATTTGCCAAAGGAAATCCTCTATGGAGAACTTCAAGTAGGAAAACGCTCCCATGGTGGTCAGAAGAAGCGATACAAGGACACCCTCAAAGCCTCCCTTAAAGACTTCAACATACCAACTGAGTCATGGGGACAGATTGCACAAGATCGTACAAAGTGGCGAGGCCTCATAAAAAGGGGAGCTGGTGAATACGAAGCAAAAAGAATCAGCGAAGCCAAGCAGAAACGTGCACAGCGGAAAGCCAGAGCTAAGGCATCACCAACAGAGCTTTCTTCCTCAGACCTCTCTTGTTCTATCTGCAACAGGCAGTTTAGAGATACGAGTGATGTTCGAAATGAATTGCTTATTGTCCTCTAACTCGATATCCACGTGGGGCACGATAAAAACCAATACATACCTGTATAGGGCTATTCAATATCTACACAATGGTATATAAATGTACATGTTAGACTAAGTGTAAGACATAAAATTTGCCATTTGAATACACGCAGTCATTGACCACTGCAGCAAAAATGGTTGGTAGAAGCGTCGACAAAAAAGATGAAATACGGGCTTACATCAAAGCTCGCTCAAACTTGGTTGTTCTTTGAAGAAGCTGATGACTGAAATTTCTACTGCTTTTGGACCTTCTTGTGTGTCTTATGACACAGTTCGGCGGTGGAAAAAGAAATTTGAGTCTGGTGTAGAGTCCATCAAAAATGCACCGAAATCAGGTAGGCCAAAATCTGCATCTCGTAAAGAAATCGTTTCCAAAATAAAGGAAATCATTGAAGGAGATGCCAGATTTACAGTTTGTGATATTGCACGAAAGGTAGGCATATCACTATCAACGGTTCACCTTATTTTGAAGAAGCATTTGAAAGTCAGAAAGATTTCTGCTAGATGGGTGCCACATCTGTTGACTGACGAGCAAAAGAGGCAACGGGTTAAAGTGGCCAAAAAGCTGCTTCAAATGTTTCCAAAATATGATAAAAAGCAGTTTGCCAATGTCGTCACAGGCGCTGAAACCTGGGTCCATTATTTTGAGCCCGTCAGAAAGGTTAGCAACAAGATCTGGGCCACTAAACACAGCAAACGCCCAATAATTGCCAAACATTCTTTGAGTACAAAGAAGGTTTTGTTTGCAATCTTCTTCTCTGGTGAAGGAGTCGCAATAAAAGTGCCAGTGAAAAAGGGCAAAAGCATCACCGGACAGTACTACAAAGACGTAGTACTGAAGAAACTGAAAAAGTATTATCAGAAACTACGCCCTGCCACTGGTTTTAAACATATCCGTCTTCTACATGACAATGCCCCAGTTCATACCTCCGCAATAGTTACGGCGTTTTTGAAGAAAGAAAAAGTAACTGTTTTGCCTCACCCCCCGTATTCCCCAGACCTTGCCCCATGTGATTTCTTTTTGTTTCCAAAATTGAAAGCATTCCTTGCTGGGCGGAAATACCAGTCCCGACAGGCACTTGGATCTGCCATTCATCAGTACCTTATTACTGTGCCCAAATCAGCGTACCGTGACGCCTTCAAGAAGTGGATACATCGGCTGAAACTTTGCATTTCTAGCCACGGGGAGTACTTCGAGGGCATGAAATGAGTACTTTTGGGCTAACTTGAAATTTGAAGTCTCCAGATAGAAATAAGCAATTCATTTCGAACATCCCTCGTAAGATTGGTCTCATCAGCCATCTAAGAACACACAAATAATAACACATCACACAGTTGATTAGGATTGGTCATTGTCAGTAATGACAGACGAACAAGAAAGAGAGAGAATGGGGATGAAGTTTGACTCAGACTTATCGGAACTGTAGATAGAGGGGGAATTGATTTGAATGGTATCTTGAAACCTTCTTCGATGAAAGAGAGGACCCATTTGTTTGAGTTAATTCTCCCCAGTGTTCCACAAAGTGGGCCAATCTTCCTACCACTGGAATATCTGGACTTGGTAAGATAGGCAGTGGAAAGGGTTGGCTTTCAGAACTTTGTGGAAGACGAGGCAGGTTTAGAGGAGGGGGGCCGTCTTATGTTACAACTCCTCTTAGGAAAGTCCTTGTTTGTATTAGACATATAGGACTGTGACTGATTCTTAGACCTATATGGTTGGTTTTGCTTAGGTCTAGAAACTTTTGTCAGCTGTCTAGGTTTTCTTAACGGACATGTTGCCGAATATGATGGTCTTTGCTATTGTACATTTGTATTACTAGTGGAAGAAGCCAAAAACCTATGTTGTTGTGCTTTGAAATTAGATTTTGTAACTACCTTGACCTTATTGTCAAATAGCTGCTGAAAATTAATTGGAGCATTTCTCAGTTCATGACTAGAATGATCCATAAGAAATTCAGATGAGGCTATAGCTGCATCGCGTCAAGCCTGAAATAATCTATGGCCAATATAGTCGACATGGCTGTAGCATGTTTGAATGATTTGGCCACCCCTTCTAAGAAACTGGACAAGGCACTGACTGGCATAGACTCTTGTTGCAGGCATTGATAAGCTACCAACAAAAATAGGTCAGTATGGGAATTAATAGCCACTAAATTGCTGGCTCTTTTTTCCCGTATTTCCATGTTTTTGACTGGAATAGAATATTTGCCCCTGCTAGAAATGTCTAATTGCGAAGCGTCAGTATCTAGATGGGGAATATTTTCAGTAAGAAAGTATTGTGATTTACTCTTGTAATATCTCATAGGAGCCAACAATCTGACCAACTGTTGGGGACATGTCCAGTCTTGACCAAGTTTATCCGTGTATAATTTTTTTTTTGTTCTGGATATAATTGGTAGTATTTTCTACCAATTTAGATTGAGGAAGAACTTGTAAAGGAGTTAAGCGCGACTCCATAAGTTGTTCAATTCCTGAAAGAGGTCTGGAGGGAGTATGATCTTCCGAAGGTCTCGGACACATCTCCTCCAGTAGTAATCTGAAGATTTCATTAATGGCCTATTCAAAGGATTAGGTTTCTTGTTCAGATTCTGATCCTGAATCCTTTGATGGGTGATGCACCGAATTATGGATTTGTATATTCGGTGTTTCCTCTATGACCCTATCATGTTGTTGTGATGTATGAACATTGACAACCTGAGGAGAGGGATGTCTCAATCTTTGATACCGATCAGTCTTTAATAGATTCAGAAGAAGAAGATTGGTGTCTTCTTTTCTTATGAGAATGTTTAGATGTTTGATTTTCTGCTTCTTCTAGGAGAAGACAAAGAAGATGAAGAAGAACAGTATCTTCTCCTCTTTCTATGTTTAGATTTAGGCTGATCTTATCTGCTTGGTCTTTTCAGAGAAGAAGACCTATTAGACTTCCAAGTTTTTGTTGGCGGTTAGATAACAATACTTGGGTCTTGACAAAGTATTGAAATCTGGTTCCTGAGGCAGTAGCCCTCTTTGTTTATTCATTGAGCTCAGAGGCTCATTCGTAACTGATTGCTCCAAGCTCAAGGAGTGTCTACAATTGGCTACCCAATATTCAGTGCCTAATGTTTGCTGCCTGATATCCGGTGAATAAGTCAACTGCCTGTTGACTGGTGCCCAGTGCCAGATGCCTGGTTGACCGCTGATCAACACTCACTGACCGGTGCCCGCTGACTGGTGTTCACTACTCAATGACCAATGCCTGGATGACCAGTGCCCGGTGCCCGGAGACTGGTGAAGATGAATGTCTGGTGCCCAGTGACGTCACTGGTGACCGGTGCCTGGTGGACATATTGTGAATGATATGCCCATTCATATAGATGCCACCTCTTGTGCCAACCCCCGGCAGTACTGCCATGAGTGGTGATGATCCCATCCTTTGCAGAATTGCCATCGAACAAATCCCAAATGACATTCTTCTTTTTGGTGTATTTCTTCTTAGCCATTGTTGATCTTCTAAAGCAGTACAATCTCCGCTTGTCTGCTAAATTCCATACAGTAGAAGACCAGGTCTTACAAACCAGGCACGTAGAGTATCTGGAACAAGAAGAACAAGGAAGACAATTGGTATGATTATCTCACAACGCTTTGATATGACCACAAATGCCTCAATTGGCTGGCATCAAAAGACGGGAAAAATGTATGACATCGATCGACGATCAATAATAACACAAGATCCAAAAGTGAAATTTGGAAAGATAAAGAATCATCTGTGAAAGGACAAATAAAGGAACATAAGAATACCAGGAGATATTAAAGAAATATTCCGGAGAAAAGAGAAATACATTAGATTTTTTTCACCCGGTAAACAAATCCTGTTTATTTCTTTGTTCCACAGAAAAGAAACTGAACATGTGATCAAAACAGCTAGAAAGGTGATGTCACACAGGTATGCCTCAAGGGACCTTCTGGATTAAGACTTGCTGTTTTTTCTGTGGAAGGTTTAAATATAGAGGAGAATAGCACATTATCAATAGGTTAATGTATTAGGTAGTTCAAATGACTTATTTTTCAACATGCTTTCTTTACAAACAAGAGGACCATGATGGTCCTATATCGCTCACCTGAGCACCCCCCACCCACCCCCAGCAGCCATGTTTTTTTTCTTTTTAACACATCATGACGACTTGACTTAATCTTGAAAGATATTCACCAAAGGAACATTTCTGCCAAGTTATATTGAAATTGGTCCAGTGGTTTCTGACAAAAATATTTTTAGAGTGTTTTATATCACTATAAAGCCCTAACCCCTAACGGCCATTGTTTTTTTTGTTTTTTTTTGACGAATCATGACAGCTTAAACAAACTTGGTAGAGGGTAACCAAAGGAACATTCCTGCCAAGTTAAAATGAAATCGGTTCAGTGGTTTCTGACAAGAAGATTTTTAAAGTTTTCTATTTAGATCTATAGGGAAAATAAGCCCCACTTCCTAGCAGCCATGTTTTTTGACAAATTAGGATTGCTTGAACATTCTTGGTAGAGGGTCACCAAAGCATTATTGGAATCAGTCAGGAGGTATTTGACAAGAAGAATTTTAAAGTTTTCTATACAGATATATAAGGAAAATAAGCCCCGCCCCCTGGGGGCAATGTTTTTTGACGTATCATGAAGGCTTGAACAATCTTGGTAGAGGGACACCAAAGGAACATTCCTGCCAAGTTACATTGAACTCGGTCCAACGATTTCTTACGAGAAGATTTTTAAAGTTTTTTTATATAGTTATATAGCGAAAATAAGCCCTGCCCCCTAGCGGCCATGTTTTTTGACGAAATCAAGACAGCTTGAACAAACTTGGTAGAGGGTAACCAAAGGAACATTCCTGCCAAGTTATATTGAAATCGGTCCATTGGTTTCTGACAAGAAGATTTTTAAAGTTTTCTATTTAAATCTATAGGGAAAATAAGCCCCACCCCTAGCGGCCATGTTTTTTGACAAATCACAATTACTTGAACAATCTTGGTAGAGGGTCACCAAGGAAACCTTTTTGCTAAGTTATAATGAAATCGGTCCTGTGGTTTCTGACAAGAAGATTTTTCAAGTTTTCTATAAAGACATATAGGGAAAAAGCCCCATGTTTTTTGACGAATCCAAATGGCTTGAATAATCTTGGTAGAGGATCAGCAAAGGAACATTTCTGCAAAATTATATTGAAATCGGTCCAGTGGTTTCTGACAAGAAGAGTCTTAAAGTTTTCTATAAAGATATATAGGGAAAGTAAGCCCTGCCTCCTGGCTGCCATGTTTTTTTACGAATCCAAATGGTTTGAACAATCTTGGTAGAGGATCTTCAAAGGAATATTTCTGCAAAATAATATGGAAATCGGTCGAGTAGTTTCTGACAAGATTTTTTAAGTTTTGTATATAGATATATAGGGAAAATAAGCCCCGCCCCCTGGCGGCCATGTTTTTTGACAAATCATGACGGCTTGAACAATCTTGGTAGAGGATCACCAAAGGAACATTTCTGCAAAATAATATGGAAATCGGTCCAGTGGTTTCTGACAAGAAGATTTTTAAAGATATTTGGAAAATAAGCCCCGCCTCCTGGCGGCCATGTTTTTTGACGAATCCAAATGGCTTGAACAATCTTGGTAGAGGATGACCAAAGGAACATTTCTGCAAAATTATATTGAAATCGGTCCAGTGGTTTCTGACAAGAAGATGTTTTAAAGTTTTCTAAATAGATAGATAGGGAAAATAAGCCTCGCCCGCTGACGGCCATGTCTTTTGATGAATCCAAATGGCTTGAACAATCTTGGTAGAGGATGACCAAAGGAACATTTGTGCAAAACTATATTGAAATCGGTCCAGTGGTTTCTGACAAGAAGATTTTTTAAGTTTTTAGTTAAAAAATCTATTTTTAGCTCCTGTGACCTGGATATGCAATGGACTGGAACCATTTGAACAACTTTGAAAGAGGACCAACCAAGGATCATTCCTGTGAAGTTTGGTCAAATTCCAATCAGTGGTTTAGGAGGAGATGTTATTTAAAGACTGTGAACGGACAGACGGACGGACGACGATGACGGACGGTGGGTGATCATAATAGCTCACCTTGAGCCGAAGGCTCAGGTGAGCTAAAAAGCAAAACAAAAAAAAAAATGACTTACCTACCCAAATTTTTCCAGGTGGGTTGGGAGAGTGCAAACAAAAATATTTTTTTTATGTGGCCTCACATCAAAATATCCCCAATATTCGCCTTGGATCACGTACGACACTGAGAAAAAGCAAACGTTTTGTTCTGTATACATCCAAGAAAAGGGATGCTATACAAGAATAGGCTTTTCAAAAAGATTTAGTGAAATGAGATGATAACCTGAATAAATATCATCTACACAAAAGATATTGTTTGCAGGTATTGACTAATCCATTAAAACCCAAAACAACTGTGCATATATGGTTAAATTGAATGGAAACTTTATTGCTGTTTGCACAACAGGCCCCTAAATATTTTGGCTGGTCCCTAGATTTTAAAGTTAGGGGCCTGGTTGGCACGCAGCTAAAACATGCAAATCTTGATCCCGGTGTTTATGTGGAGAAATAAGAAAAATATAAATACATTTTGGTTGGAAAATGATTTAGAGCTAGGGTGTATGCCACTAGGTAAATGTTAGCAAGCCGGCCTTGGTGGCTCAGTGCACTTCTGACTTATGATCAGAGGTCGCAGGTTCAATCCCCACTGGGTCCAGCAACATTCTTTCGTGGAGATTGATCATGAAATATTTTCTATGGTCATTCTCCCTTCTGCTGATTTAAGGAAGGCAGTTGTCAGTTTCTGGGGAAAGGATGTGCACAAGTACTAGTTAACTGCTCAGAGGATTAAGCCTGCCCAGGAAAAAGTGTGGTTAGGTAAACTGACCGTGCTTGACATGATCCTAATGGGTTGTCTAGGTAGTAAAATCTCAACACATACAAACAAATGTTAGCAAGTGTCCAACTTACAGAGCTCCGGATAACAGCGAGTAACTACATTATATATTTCTTATTTCTCCATGAAAACATAATCATGTTGTTGATACTCATTAGAAGCATCTCATCAAGGTGCTTCTAATGAGTACCAACAATATATGTTTTCATGGAAAAATAAGAAAAATATCAGGGCCCAGTTGATCAAAACTAATGATGTCGTTAGTTAATGTAGCGTTAAAATTTTGTTCATCAAATATGGCATATATGCTATTATTTTTGCTGAAAAAAAAAAATGTGAGTAGCTTTTGCATTTGCAAAAGCTACCCACATTTTCTCAGCAAAAATACCTGTGAATAAGATATTGTACTTACTAGAACAGTTAACATTTTGACCACTAACGAGCTGGTTAAGCTAACAATGCTTTGAACAACTGGGCCCAGTACTTTTCAGTTGTAAAAAGTGCTTTATCAGAAGCTTTGAACTTACCTTTCTACAGAAACTATGTCCACAAGGAGCTCTCTGTGGATCAACAAATACTTCTTGACAAATAGAGCAGTATAAATGGTGACTCACAGACTCTGGATTTAAAAAGTATCTGAAAGACAGGAACCCTTTTGTTACATACCGTATTCGACCTAATTAATGCACTGTGCGCTTAGGTTTTTTAAAATTACTGGGAACACTCAGATGTGATAAAATATGTACCTATACCTATTACGGAAACACTATAAAAAGATCAGAAAAGGCCTTATTTGATGATGATTATGCAATTTTTTTTCTGATTTTCTTTATAAAGGCATGTCGTTGGTACTCATTTGAATTGCATCGACTTGTCGATGCAATTCAAATGAGAACCCACAACATATGCCTTTATAAAAAAGTAAATAAAAAGTACACTGGCTGTAATCTGAAGACTATGGAAATTCATGAGTGTGCGCTTATAGGGATATGTGCGGTAATTAGATTGAATACGGTAGTTTATAATAGCACAGTTTTGGATACACCATTTAAAGACCACAAAAATGTATAAGTCAAGCAAAAATGCATACTTTATACAGACAAATTTATATATGACCATTTATTGTCATTTTCAAAATAATTTATAGTACATTCCGTTTGGATAAAACAAAGTTGTTTCGATGACGTTTTTTTTTTTTTTTTTTGCTTTGCTTTAAAAGACACATTTTAAATTTTACCAGACATCTTTCGGACATTCCAGCTCATGGTTTTTGAATAAAAAATATTCGTATCGAACACAGTATTGTACTTACTCAAGTCTTAAGCATGTATGTTGAGGGCAATCGCCGCGCATTTCTTCATGTCAATAATTACAAAACCTTTGTTGAGGAACTATACTGGGTAAGATTGTATGAAGACCAAATATAATAACTGACATATTTTCCGCAACCTTAAATGTTCATCAAAATTCCATAAAATACTTGCCTTTTTTACAAAATGTGACAAGAATTTTGAATAATCAGTGCTAATTTGTATTCAGACATCAACTGTTCATAATATCATGAGTTGGGTGTATATTGGGCGTATTTTACCTGTTAGTATATACAAGTGTACTATTCGTTTAATATAACTTACAGTTGCTTGGCAACTCTAAACCAGTATCATGCAAAATGTATGCGTTTCTCCAAAATGCAATTAGTTTCACATTGCTATACAGCGGTTTTGTATGAACAAATATCCAAGCTTTATATATTTAAAAATTTAGCTGTATATCTTTCCGATGCTAGGGTTAGGTTTTTTGCAAGATACAGGAATTGAGAAAGCTGTGTGTGAAATCGTGGCTGGGTACCACTTTGAGAGGAAAAATGAAATTATATTTGTTAAATTGTAGAATCTTTTCTTGTCAGAAATGTACAAAACAGACATATATTAAAAATGAAAAGGAATTACCAAGCCCTTTTTTGTGAGTTTAAGCAGAAAATCAATAAAGGATGTAAAAAAGACCCAGACTTTTTTTTTTTTGTTTCGTTTTTTTTTTTTTTTTTTTTTTTGGTAGCATGGTTTGATCACAACATGATGCGAAGTAAACATTTGAAATGACGTTTTGCGTAAGCTCAATAGAGGGGTCTATGATCAGAATGAGTGGATATATTTCCTGTATAAATTTGCGACAGCATATAACAGATCTTTAATTGGTTTTAATTGATAAATATTTCACTTAACAGCAAATTCACTCAAAATTGAAAAAAAAAATAACTTGACAGCAAATAACTTCTTGGGGTGGGGTATCAAATTTAAATGAAATGAAAGAGGGCTGCCACTGAGAGGATTAATTCAATTTTTTTTTTTTATTTTAAATTTTCCTTGAATCTTTTGCTAGAGAAACCAGAAACAAAATATCTGCCCAACCAAATGTACTTGCAGAAATTATGGAAGAGTTCAAGTATTATTATATTGTTACCACTGAAATAAAAAGAAAAAAAAAAAACACACAAAAAACAAAACAAACCAAAAACAAAATGATTCATTTTAATAAACTGAACATTTGGCTGTGTTCGCTGTGCAAGCAAAGTAGGTTGGGATTGTCACATCTCCCTGTCTTCCTATTTTCTGGACCAGCTTCATGTATAATACCTTATGCCCAGCATCTCCATTTGCTTAGGCACTCTATCCCTCCTAGCCACACTGCACTTCTCTATTAATAGCCAACACTGTTTCTATGACTTAACCCTTGTCCTGCTGAATAAATCAAGATGCCACACCCACTTCTAATTTTCAGCCAATCAGATTTCTTGATCCAGATTGCTGTTATAAATTCACATACTTAATGGCAAACAGTGCAGATCCAGATCAGTTGGCTTCTTCAGAAGCCAACTGATCTGGATCTACACTGCAAAGGCAGGGTATATCTGGGTTCAGCAGGACAAGGGTTAATACTATATTAGGCTGATGCAATCCACCAAACAAGGTGGTAACAAAGTCGAAACAATCTATTACCAAATTGACCCATTTTCTCTGACACAAGCAACATTCTACTGCTCGATTTTGTTGTCTTTCTTTACCATGACACCAAGGCACTGCGCTAAAGCTGACTCACACTCAAGTCTTTACTTCAATTCGGTTGTAGCACTAAGAGGATTCTAATTAATACCCACAACCATACATGTGATACCTCCCGGATCACGCCGGAGGCTCCCGCATTTGAAGCCCATCTTCCGCTCTCCCGTCCGGGAGACAGAATCTCCCGCAATTGCAGTTTTCCTATCCCAATTTTTCCCCGAGCGACCATTTTGCGATTTTGCGAGTATTTATGGTAAGCAGTAACAGACTTCGATAATTTCGCTGCTGACGGTGATTAACAGATAAGCGGGAGACTATAATACACAACCATAAATACGTGACATTATACATGGCTGTCATAACGCGCGGCGATTTTGCCATCAGCTGTCTGTTAAATGCAGTCACTGTCTATCTGTACATCATTCTCAGTCCGAAGAAGCTGCAAAGATGTCCAAAAGAGCATTATCACCATCGACCCCTAAGAATAAGTCTAAGATGTACAAGACTACCTTTCAGACTGAATGGTTAACAGAATTTCCAAACATCAAGCGTAGTGATAAAGGGGATGGGTTCGCATTTTGTACATTATGCAACTCACCGCGGGTGGAAGGAACGACATAACCAGACACAACAAAGGATCGATGCACATCGCCAATGCAAGCAGCAGTAAGATAATGCCAAAGATTGATACGCTGTTCAAGGCAACCACACGCGACAAAGTCACCGAGGCAGAAGTGATTTTTTCCACATTTATTGCAGAGCACAACATCCCTTTCGCTGCTGCTGACCACTTCACATCCCTATGTCAACGCATGTTTCCCGACTCAGAGATAGCTAAGAAGTCTGCTTGCCATCAGACGAAGTTGACTCACATAATTAATAGTGCAGTCGCTCTGTCTTTTGATGCCAAAATAACAGCCAAATGCAGAGCTGAGAAGTTTTCCATCATGATTGATGAGAGTAATGACCAAGGGGGTGAAAAGACTATGGCCATCCTGATCAGAGTGGCTGACAGAGACATGCAACGAATCAGCGCCAGATTTTTATCCATGCCGATCTGCAATATTGGAACTGGAGGGAATCTGTTTAAAGCTCTCAATGACGTTTTTGTGTAAGTTGTTTATTTATTTATTTATTCATTTATTTCGAATGATTGTTTCGTTTTTGTTGAAATATCTATGCTGTTGACCATTCGCACTGTATTTTTTTTTTTTTTGGCGAATGATGAAGCGAATGATGAAATCTTTCATCATTCGCATGAAGATTCGCAGCTGACACTAAATGGTGAATCAACACTGAAACAACTTTGAATAACGTTGTTTCAATGTTGATTCAGTTTCAACGTTGAGCCAACGTTGTGTGTAAGAAGGGCCATTTTTTGTATACCTAACACTTATGTCTCCTTTTCTGCTGTTAATGAACTGCAATTTAGAGAGTTTGTAAATAAGTTGTTTGCAACTGAACAAACAAGAAAAAGAAGAAAAGAAGCAGTAAAAAATCCCAAAAAACTCTTAGCACTCATGGCCTACATCGCACTGCATGAGACTGAATGTTATATATATATATATATATTATTTTCAGTGATCTGGAGATCCCTTGGAGCAATGTTATTGGTTACGGAAGTGACAACGCCAGTGTCATGGTTGGAAAGAACAACTCAGTACTTTCGCGTATCAGAAAGGTCCAACCGAACGTCTATGATCTCGGCTGCATCTGTCATCTTGCCAACATATGCGTCCAGTATGGATTGAAAAAACTGCCACTCCGTTTTTTTTTTTTTTTGTTGAGGTTTTACGGCCCAGTCAACCCAATGGGGTCATGTCGAGCGCGGTTAGTTTACCTAACCACATGTTTACTGGGCAGGCTTAGTCCTCTAAGCGGTTAACCAGTATTGTGCATATTCTTTCGCAAGAAACTGACAACTGCCCTTCTTGAATCAGCGGAAGGAAGAGAATGACCGTAGAAAATATTTCATGATCAATCTCCACGAAAGAATATTGCCGACCTCGGCTCACTCCCTGTAGAAGATCTCTTGATAGATGTGTTTTACCATTTCTTTCATAGGTAAATATAGCCTAACAAAAAGTATCTTAAAAGTTTGTTATATATATCTATATATATATAAAAAAAAAAAAAAAAAAAAAAAAAAAAAAAAAATCCCGCGAAAAATCACGTGTGTCATCGTGCACCGGATAAAATTGAAGGGTAAAATTGATCAGACAATATTTGATTACCTCCCTTGAAACCGGTGATCCAATATGGCGTCCTTGTGATGAATAAACACGGAAGTATCTAGGTAACAAATACTTATCACTTAATGGTTTTGTTTCCTTAGCGCAGAATATCTGGGAAACAACAAAAATCACATAGCCTTTAAATAATATCTGACCGAAGACTTGCCAGAGAACACTTATTCAGCAACAGTATTTAGACTATGCTTATACATGTTCAGATAGTACTAGTAGTCGCACACGAAGCTCCCATATTAGAAACACGACCATCTCGTTATCGTTCTTGATATTGTCAGTCCAGTGCTTGCTTAACCCATTCTTGATACCTGGAAACCCCTAAAAGAAATATAGGCAAACAGTACAGACCCAGATCAGATGATGCCTGACCTGGATCTACACTGTTTGCGAACAGGATTTTCCATCCAAAAATAGAATAAAAAGGAAATAATAGACCTGACACCACTTAACTGACAAATGGACTTGTCCAATATATAACTATGGAAGAGTCCAAAAGTACCGTATACAAAAGGTTCAGGAGTTGAAAAATAGAAGAAACACTTTTTTGTCTTTTTATTTTCAGTGCTAAGCAAAAAGAGGTGTTGAAGGAATTCCAGGACTTCACAGAAACAGAGCCTCTAAAGCTGCTGAAACATTGCTCTACAAGATGGTTGTCTCTGGAAAGATGTGTTCGCAGGCTCCTGCAGCAGTGGAATGCTTTAAGATCCTACTTCACCAGCCATGATGAGTGTGAGAAAAGTGGATGTGTCCAATGTGCTGATCTCTTACAGGATCCAGAGATGGCCTTGGTTTACAGATTCTTAGAGTTCATCATGGGTCCATTGAATGAATTTAACACGACTTTTCAGGTAACTTAAAACTAAAAAGTGTGTTTTGTTAAGTGAACCGCTTGGCCCATTAGAGCCTTGGGCAGCATATCTGACAGCAGATACAGGGGTTGTGTGTTTGAATGATAGAGACCCAGCTGATATAACAGCACAGAAGCTATACTAAAAGATTGTCCAAAAACAAAAGTTGATACTTTATCTGGTCAGGCTCATAATGACCTGCTGGAGTTAAGGGCCATCAGATTAGGCATTTTTTAAATTGTGTGCTATTTGCAATATAACTTTGAACATTAACCACATGTTTTTACTTTTCTCAGAAATTAACACGTTTTTGCTTTTCTCAGAAAAGAATGTTCATTGTTGCTTTTTTCAGGCTGATGAGTCCATGGCAGGCTATCTACACACAGAGATGATTCGCCTCCTTCGGAAATTCATGGGCAAGTTTGTGAAGACAAAAACCATCTCTGCCGCCAAAGACATCACTGAGGTGGAGTTTATGAAGACTGAGCACCAACATCCAGATGAAATTCTGGCTTTTGGAGTGCAAGGACATTCTTGGCCGACAACCCTGACTTACCGCCAGAAAAAGTCAAGTCCTTCTACAGATCAGCACTTTTCAAATTTATTACACAGTAATCAAACTTTGCATTCAACAGGTTTGGCTTTAAACTTTAAATTTTTACTTGTGCAATATAGTGTCAGATCTGTCAATATCATTCATAAATTTTTCTACATCATCATCTCTTCAGTCATATAGAAATATAAGAACATAGCAGAATGTGAGTTATCTGTATTCCTCATGCCTTTAATTAAAGCTGAGTGGAGAGTTTGAAGAAGAGTGAAATGATACATATTCTACCATTTATTAGAATATTATAAGGGAGACAATTCTCAGACCTTTATTTAACCGTTAAATAAACTGGGACCTGAAAATGGGTCTTACTTTTAAAAGAAAATTTGCTCCTGAGGAGCAAATTCTTTTCTTTAACAGTAGACCTCTAATGGTAAAAAAAAACAAACTAACACCCTCCCAGGAAGTGTATTTAACTCCCCTGTATTTGTTATACAGGCATGTACGAGATTTCTATGAGGAGGTTACAGCCATGATGGTGAAGAAATTTTCTTTCAGAGACCAGACTCTCAAGACTCTTGGTTTTGTAAATCCAAAGCTGAAAGAAATGGTGCCTGTTGATTCTTGTAAGTTCTTTATCTTTCCTTTCTCATTAGGATAAAATTGATTATAAACAATAATAATTTCTTTGGTAGCACCAAAATGATATTTATTCACACAGTGGGTTGAAAATGCACTCCTGATTAATACATGAATAGTATACTTTTGAAGATGACTGAAATGATATACTAAGGCAGACCACTCCAGCTGAAAGAATCTGCTCTAATATTTGAAGATGTCTCAAACAAAAATGTGTAGCAAGTCACCCAATTAGAGAATGATTTTGTTTAATATGTTTCCCATGGATGTCAAAAAACTTCCATTTTCTATTTATGCCTTTCTTTTTCAGTCCTTGAGTTAGCTCGGCGTTTTGACCTACACATCAGCCATCAGGAGGATCTAGCAGAAGAGTACCAGGACCAGCTGTCACCAACTACAGAGTTACCGCAGTTCAACCCTGAGGAAACATGAATAGATACCTACTGGTTTGACATGGGTCGTTTAAAGCTGCCAACAGGAAAACTGAGATTTGACAGACTCTCTTCGTTAGCTCTTGCAGCATTATCTCTGCCACACAGTAACGCTGATCCTGAACGATGTTTCAGTATGCTTAGAAAGATTCAGACAGATCAGAGAGGAAATCTGGACTTAAATCCATTAATTCTTTGTTAAGTTTTAAATTCAACATGGACTATGAATGCTTTACCTATAATCCTGGGGCCAGTTGTTCAAAGCGTCGTTAGCTTAACGAGCTCGTTAAGGGTCATTTCGTTAACTGTTTTAGCGGATTCAATGTACAGTATTCTGAAATTTTTTGCTGAAAAAATGTGAGTAGCTTTTGCATTGCAAAAGCTACTCACATTTTTTCAGCAAAAAATTTCAGCATATTTGCGTATCACTCGATTAAAATTTTAACGAATCGTTAACTAACGACATCGTTAGCTTTGAACAACTGGGCCCTGGACAGGGTGTTTTGAGAAAGGCAAAAACTGCCTGTACAGACTACTTGAAGGAGAAAAGTGTAAACAGTGCTTGAGGTTAATGCTAATCATTCAAGAGAACTTTGTGCTTTGGGCCTGTTCAGTAGCAGTGAAACAAATCTCTAAATAAGGAGGATGACTGAGGATCATTTTGGGAAAATTTTTCTTACCAAGTATTTCTCCACTAAAACATGTTGTGGGTCCTTGCAAGAATCAGGTGATTCTGACAAGTACCCAAAACATATACTTAAAATCGCCTCAATGAGGCATAGCAGATGTTTCCAACCATCACGAAAACATGCCTATATAATTTTGACCCCCTTCAACCCCCCTTTTATATAGTAAAACTGGGGTTTACAGGGGTATACATTATTTTTCTTATTTCTGCTCAAAAACATAGATTGTGGGTACTCATTAGAACTGCCTCGTCAAGGCGGTTCTAACGAGTACCCACAATCTATGTTTTGAGCAGAATTATGAAAAATATCAGAACTTTTTATCTGAAAATTTTCATTTTTATGGTGGTAAAATTTTCAGTATATTTGAATAGGCATGTTTTCGTAATGAAATAAGGAAAATCATCCCTTAATTATCCTTGCTACTCCTCTTCATAAATATTGCATTAGTAATGACACATGATGGACACTGAACTGTTAATCATTATAGATGTGTGCTGTTAAAAGTTTTTGTTGTTTTTGTTTTTTTTTAATGCTGTAGTTAAGAAGTACTAAGGATATCTTTGGGATATTTTATTATTCCAGTTAAACATAAACTGTGGGTACTTGTTAGAATTGTCTCAATGAGGCAATTATAATGAGTACCCCAAAAAATGTAACACTCCTTATCTGGACCAATGGTTACAGCTTTGTTTGTTTGTAAATAACCTAAAACTTGCTATTTTAAAATTAAAACTTGAATATGTATGTTCCTATCATTATAATTAAGTAGTTTCAGTTCCTTTGTATGTCTAAACCATATGAAAATGATAAGAAAAACAACTTAAATACGTCGTCAAAAAGTCTCCCTCACTGAGACCCCAATCTCCCTCATCTGAGAGGCAAATCTCCCTCATGGTCATCATAAAATTATCACATGTATGCACAACATACTGTTTTTATGGAGAAATAAGGAAAATTATCCCTGAATCATCATCAGATACCTACCTTCTCTATTTCACTGCTATAGTTGTTGAAATTAATATCAAGTTTAATTTTTATTTGTTTCGTTATTTGGCTGAATTAAACATATCAAAGCTGGATATTTACTCTTGGTCTCTGATTAAATGCATACTTTAGTGCTTTTTCAGTCATTTTTGAAATTTTCCAATTACAGTGTAGCTCCAATACATCGCGGTTCGTTATTTCGCGAAATCCAGTATATCGCGAATAGGCCATGGCTCCCAAATTTTCCATAAGCAAAACAAAAAAATTTTTTTCAAAAACACAAAATGTTTGTTGTTTTATTTAACTTCAGAAAACAAAAAAAAAAAAAAAAAAAAAAAAAATGTTCTGCCTCCGGTAATTGATTTTTCGCACCTATCCCGACGCTAAGTCGCGTCAGGTATTATATGACAAACAATCCACTTAGTGTCAGTCAGCGCACACGTTGATTATAATTGGCAAACAATAAATTATATCGCTGTAATTGTCATAAACATTATCATCATTTAGTACATAGATCTACTCAATGCTCAATCAGTCAATGATGCCTACAAACTAATTTTGATCAGCAGGGGAAAACGGTCCACCTCCTTTTCAACACCAGCAAATTTTACAAGACAGTAGTCTTACGATGTTTCTGTCCAACATACACAGATCGTAGTCCGCTTATTTTACACTTCTGTAGATATAAATATTTCAGAAGAAAACAACTGCGTCAAAAAAACAAACAATAAAAAAATAAATAAAAAGAAATTAATTTTGATAAACAACAGTTTTTTTTTTGTTTTGTTGTTTTTTGCGCCCGCAATATAAGCGAAGGGAAGCCACTCAAGTTATCTTAGCACAAATGAGTAACTTCCCTTCGCCGTTCCAGGTAACCAGAGTATCCAAAATGGCGTCCTAAATTGTCAATCCGATGATTTCTTGTTTTCAAACGTAGTTTACCAGCTGGTTTCGATTGGAATTACTTGTTAGACATAGCGCACCATTTGTAAATTATTCCATTGAGCAATTCTAATCCAATTTTAATTAGGAAATATGGTGACAACATAACTGAATGCCATTTATCCGTGATGTCTCAGCAAACTACCACAGCGACAAACAGAGCGAGTGTTATGCACGCCGTTATACACGCATGGTACATGTCGGGACTTATATCGCGCTCCGTTTATATCGCGACAGCGGACTCTGGACCCCGAGGACCGCGATATATTGGAGCTACACTGTATTTTTATTTTTATTTTTTTTAGTGGTGGGGTGGGGGGGGGGGTGGTTGTGGGGAAAAGGGCAGAATTGCTCAATTCAAAAACTGAAAATAAGATTTTACACAATTAATTAAATTTTGAGGGATAAAATTCCCCACGTCTATTATCTGTTGCTCTGGCATTAAGAACCAAATTATTTCTTAAGCACACCCAGGAAAAATCTTGAAACATACTCCCTGGTATTGCTTCCAAAATTGAAGCAAATTCTTCGCTTTAGAAGAAACCCCTATGATAAGGCAGGAAAAATATTTTATGTTAGCTAATCTCTTTATTGCAAATAGTTTTCCTTATGCACATGTATAATGGGTGTAATGAATGCTATGCCTATGAATGACACACAATATGGTAATGCAGATAAGAGGGCCATGATGGCCCTGTATCTTTTACCAGAGTATCATAGCACTTAGAGAACCTGACCTAGAAATGATCAAGGCATTCTGACCAAGGTTGGTTTAAACATTTTTTATTTCTAATTAAGTCACATATATATATTTTTACACAAAAAACAATAACTTATAAAATGATCCAGAAAGAAGCCAATAGGCTTATATAAATCTGTTTCCCATCTAACTTGTAAATTGCACATAGAATCGGTGAAATGAATATTACCAAGACAAACATATATCTATTTAAACCACATATCAGACAAATTAAAACAAGAGGCCCACGGGCCACGTGTCACTCACCTGAGTGACATTGCCACTGCAGATATGCAGATGTTATGAAACATTTTTCCAATCCTGTCATCGCAACTGATGAAAAGATCATCATTTAAGCAGTTCTTAATTTTGAAGAAGAATATATATAAGGCATGCCAGTCAATGGAGCGTGATCATTTGAACAAACTCTAAATGGCGGCCAGCTTGGATTTACGATTGGCACGATTTTAGCTATTTTTGATCTACGAGTAACCCCAATACTTCCTACCAAGTTTCGAGTCAACTGGCCTTTCGGTTCAGGAGAAGAAGCGAAAAATAGATTTTCAAGATGGCTGCCATGCCGGCCATCTTGGATATCGGACTGGCACGATTTTAGCTATTTTTGATCTACAAGTCACCCCAATGTCTCCTACCAAGTTTGGTGTCAATTGGCATTTCAGTGCAGGAGAAGAAGCTAAATATAGATTTTCAAGATGGTGGCCATGGTGGCCATCTGGGATTTCAGATCAGAACGATTTTAGCTATATTTGATCTACAAGTCACCCTGATGCTTCCTACTAAGTTTCGAGTCAAGTGACTTTTGGGTTTAGGAGAAGTGAAAAATAGATTTTCAAGATAGCCGCCATGGCGACCATCTTGGATTTACGATCGGCATGATTTTAGCTATTTTTGATCTACAAGTCACCCAAATGCTTCCTACCAAGGTTTGAGTCAATTGGCCTTTCGGTTCAGGAGAAGAAGTGAAAAATAGATTTTCAAGATGGCTGCCATGGCGCCCATACTGGTTTTACGATCGGCACAATTTTAGCTATTTTTGATCTACAAGTCACCCCGATGCTTCCTAGCAAGTTTGGAGTCAACTGCCCCTTCGGTTCAGGAGTAGAAGCCAAAAATAGATTTTCAAGATGGCTGCCATGGCGGCCATCTTGGATTTCCGATAGGCACTATTTTAGCTATTTTTGATCTATAAGTCACTCCAATGCTTCCTACCAAGTTTGGAGTCAATTGTTTGTGTTTGTGTTGAGGTTTTATGGCCCAGTCAACCCAACAGGGTCATGTCGAGCGCGGTCAGTTTACCTAACCACAAGTTTACTGGGCAGGCTTAGTCCTCTAAGCGGTTAACCAGTATTGTGCACATTCTTTCGCCAGAAACTGACAACTGCCCTTCTTGAATCAGCGGAAGGGAGAGAATGACCGTAGAAAATATTTCATGATTGGAGTCAATTGGCTTTTGGGTTCAGGAGTAGAAGCGAAAAAAATAGATTTTCAAGATGGCGGCCATGGCGGCTATCTTGGATTTCAGATTGGCACGATTTTAGCTATTTTTAATCTACAAGTCACCCTGATGCTTCCTAGCAAGTTTGGAGTCAATTGGCCTTTCGGTTCAGGTGAAGAAGCGAAAAATAGATTTTCAAGATGGCGGCCATGGCAGCCATCTTGGATTTCTGATCGGCACGATTTTAGCTATTTTTGATCTACAAGTTACCCTGATGCTTCCTAGCAAGTTTGGAGTCAATTGGCCTTTCGGTTCAGGAGAAGAAGCAAAAAACAGATTTTCAAGATGGCGACCATGGCCGCCATCTTGGATTACCAATCGGCACGATTTTAGCTTTTTTTGATCTACAAGTCACCCTGATGCTTCCTAGCAAGTTTGGAGTCAAATGGCCTTTCGGTTCAGGAGAAGAAGCGAAAATAGATTTTCCAGATGGCGGCCATCTTGGATTTCCAATTGGAACGATTTTAGCTATTTTTTATCTACAAGTCACCCCGATGCTTCCTACCAAGTATCAAGTCAATTGGCCCAGGTGAGTAGGAGGAGTAGGCTTTTAAAGTAATTGTTGATGCCGCACGACGCACGAGGGACATTGACTGACCACAATAGCTCACCATGAGCACTTCGTCTCAGGTGAGCTAATAAGGAAAAAGAGAAATATGAAAATATGATAGAGAAGGAAAAATACTGAATTTATCTTGAGAGAGAGAGAGGGAAAGAGAGAGTTTTCATGGTATGAAGCGCTTACTATCAATAATACATTTTTGTACAGCTAGGAAAACCTCACAGTTTTGATTATAATCTAAATCAGTGTTACCAAACAAAAGAGTGTTAGTAGTCGGTTGACAGTGTACTGAAACTTTTGCTAACATATCATTTCCTATTCTGTTGTATCTCTGGCATTCAAATAAGTAGTGTTTAGTTGTTCCACAAGTACAGTTGGGGTCATTCATGATGTCTTTTAGGAAAAGATGATGATTGAGTGGACAGCAAGAAGTTCTGAGCCAAGTATGTTGAATCTGAACAAATCTTTCGCCAATGAAATAATATTTTGGGGGTTTTATGGCATTTTCGTTTACACAACTTTTTGGAAATTGCCAAGGAATTTACATCTCTGACATCAGGACTAAGTTTGTTCCAGGCTCTGATACAAGAGGGCAGGAATGAATTATAATTAACTGGGTTCTGGACAGTGTCTGTCTAATGTTCGTTGCATTTCGAAGTCCATAAACTGTTGAATTTTCTACAAGAGGAGGTATTAACAAAAAAAGATAAGTAGGGGTAATATTATTAGTCATCTTGTAAAATAAATTTAGTTTATGATTTATACGTCTAGATTCTAAGGTTTCCCAGCCCGTTTCTCTATAAAGCATATCCATAGAGACCAATTTAGTTGCACCTGGAACAATTCATGCTGCTTCAACCTGTATTTTTTCTAGGGCATTTACTTCTTACTCAGTGCAATTATCCCATACAACGTCCGCGTACTCTAAAAGCGGTCTTATAAATGAAACATATTTTTTCTAAGGATTGTCTATCGAGTAAATTTGAACTTATACATAACATTTATTCTAGTCCAAGCTTTTGAAGTTATGTAAATGATATGCTCATGCCAAGTTCCGTCATTAGAAAGATAGATACCGAGATGTTTATGAGAATTTACCAAGTGTGAATTGGTTTGTTATTCATCAAGAGTGGGGGATGGAGAGGTTTATTTGTTTTTCTAGAAAGGAGTAAGTCTTCAGACTTGGCAGGGTTAAATTTCACAAGCAAGCGTTCTGCCCAAACATGTATTTTTTCTAAATCGGAATTTAATTGTCTGGCAACTTCATGAGGGTCATCGACGATCAAGTATAATGTTGTATTATCTGCAAAAAGGAGTACAGTAGAATCTATGTTGACTACGATATCATTTATGTAAATCAAAAAAAGAAGCGGGCCTAATATTGAGCTCTGTGGCACACCCACTTTAATAAGACGCCAATAAGACAATCCCCCTGGTATAACTACTCTCTGCTTTCTATTTGAAAAATACAGTATGGCTCAGGTAAAAGAACCAATTTTTTTTTTCATTTCGCAGACCAATTTTACAATCCGCGATTTTCCGCAGAGTGGTTTGGAGTAAACCACTCCGAGTGAAAAAGTTTTACTCGAAGTTATGCGCTCGATATTCCGAGGACATTCAGCGGACCTCAGTATACCCATGATATTCGGAGTCTTTGCGAGTATTTGCGAGTGGCGATAGATTATTCTGTACAGGTAAGTTTGACCACTCAGATCATTCTCTCACACGATGATAATCACACAAAAATTGTTAGAACTGCGAATACAATAAATACCCTCTTAACTAGTGCTGGCAGCAGCAGGATCAGACTGCAAAATGTACTCACTTACATAAATAGTTCTGCTTCCGACAACCAACTCTGCGACTGATTTTTTATGTTTCAGCTGCGAGTATCAAAGGGTAGCCCCAGTGCGCAAGGCCGGCGACATATTTGGCCCAAAGCCTCGGATGATTTCTAATCGCCCAGTTTTAGTTTTGGATTAAGGGTGGTGGTCGCCTGTCTTCCTATATTTGTTTTCATGTGACAAGCACTTTTATCCAGGATGGCCCATTTTTCCCGTGTCACTTTGCATGTGCTGCGGCTGCCAAGAAAATAGTTTGAACCCCCGAAGCACTGCTGAAATTCTAGAGAAGATGTCGATCTAACTGTTTTAGTATTTTACAGTGAAAATAAGGCTGAGTATTTCATGTGAAAGACGATTCACATGTTACTCCATTATTAATTTACACAGGAAAATAAGAAGAAAAAATGAAAATGCTGTCTGCTAAATATGCTAAGCGCTTTGTGTGTTAAAGTAGGGATACATTTCATTTGACAAGAGAGACAGAAAAAGAAAATGCTGGAATGCATCTACACTGCTCCGATCGAGGCCTTGACGGTTGATGATTGGACCAGGGTTAGGACTGTCCATTCAAATCACCACTTAATGATGACGGTGACTTAGTGTCTTACGCAGGGATCAAGCTACAGGGCGACTGGGGCGAAATAGTCGCCCTAGAGGGCTCAAAGTCGCCCTGGGAAGCCCAGAGGGCGACAAAAACTTCGCCCTCCGTTTTTGCAACTTTTGAAAAAGCTAGTACTTGTGCAAAACGAACTTCTTGTTGGAGGAAATCCAGTGAAAAATGAGCAAACATGCAAAGGTAAAAATCTGTTGAAAAATGTTGTTAGATGTATCAGAAATGCCACTGAATGAAAGTCTGATGTGATTTAACAAGTTTTGGAGGAAAACTGTTCGCCTATTAAGTGACCAAAAGATCGTTTTCATCAATGTCATTAGTTTTCGTGGGTGTCCGTTTTTTCATAAATGAACAATTTACATGCTGAAAATTGGCCAGAAACAGCATTAAAAGTGCAAAAACTAAGTTTAGAAGTTGGCAGACACTTTAGTTTAACAAATTTATTATTATCATTATGTTTATAGCTTACTTACCAAGCCACAGACCTTGATGTTTTGACTGTATCTACTCAAAAGAATTGTCAATTTCCAAAGAGATATGAATGAACTTATGTGTCCAGATATAATGTATTTGCCCTACTCATGTCTGTGTTACTTTGCATCATTTAATTGGTTTAGAAGTAAGAATGAACAGGTCTACAATAAAATTTGTTTCCTTCTTTGTTAATTCCCAAGACAATATGGTAAAAATTCCCAAGACAATGCAATAAAGTGAGTCGAGAGTCCTAAATTGTCGAGCTTTCAGTAAGGCGATAGGTGAACCGAGTCTTGACTTCTCCATCATCCTATAAAACTTCTCCCTGTTTTGTCTGGAGGGAGAAGTCACTTCTCCCTAAATTTCTGAGCCAGCTTGATCCCTGTTACGTCTCTTTCACTAATTACAAAAAATAAAATAAAATAAAAGGAAATATTTATAATATTGAGATGATAGAACGCGGCGTGTGGTCAGGGTATTCACTGTTTGCAAAAACACTTTAGCCATTTTTCTCTAGGAATATCTAAATCTCATTGCCGGATGTACCTAAAATGGACGAGCCAGAATCTTACAAGTTTTGCAGACTCTCTCTCTCTGGAAAGCTCTTTCTTTTTACCCTCATGCAAATACGACATGTCTCCTTTCGAGGTAGCAGTTGTTTGCACTGACTTTATTGGAAAAATGATATCGCACCGGCGGGAATCGAACGCGATTCGATCCCCACTTATCAAGAAACACATGTATTTGCTACGATCATTCGCTCCTTCCACTGCTTCAAGATTGGCAGTTACAAGTTTCTTGGGGAATGGGGTTCACTGTACACCCCCATCCCCCCCCCCCCCCACTCTTTACTGGTGCGATTCATAAAAAAATCCCATTTCGCATGGGCCATACTCGTAAGGCAATTGCAGTTAACTCCCTTCTGCAGTGTTCAAGCCAGGCTGCGCCATTGCGCCAATGGCGCATGTTTTCATATTTTGGCGCAGAAAAAATAAGTTCTTGCGCCATCGTGGCGCAGAAAATAATAAAAAAAAAAAACGAAGTTGAAAAATCGCCAATTCCGCCAAGTTCGGCAAACTACGTCGTTGTTGGTTTTTATACTGCACTGTGTATTTATACTTGCACCGGCAGAAGTGTTCCGGATAGCAACTACCAATTACATCATGCCTTCTGATTGGATAAGGAGATCCAATCAGCGTTCATGTTTCATGTATTGAAAGCACATGGTCTGATGCGCAATATTGTTGATACGTTGTCATGGCTGAACGCAAAAGGAAAGAACGATCAATATTGAGCTTTTTCCTCAAGCGATCTAAGGGGGAAACCACAGAATCTTCGACCAAGCTAAGTGAAGAAAGGCCCCTCCCAATCGACAAGCGATCAATCTGACCCTTCACCCCCAGCTGCTGCGGCAGAAAGGGAATGTGACAAACCAAGAACAAGTGAAAAAGAAAGTAGTCAAATAAATCGTGGCTTTCAAGAACCGTGGTTACGATTGTTCCCATGGCTTGTATATGATAAGGAAAGATAATATCATGAGATGTTCGCTTTGTGTCAAACACAAAAAGAAAAAAATTATGTTGTCCCCAGATTTGTTCAACTGTCCCCAACTTTTTGGAGGGTAGGGGCCCTTGGGCCCCAAAACTGAAATTCCTGGCTTGAACACTGCTTCTGATAATCAGTTGCAGTTAGCTCCCTTAAAAGAGTAAAAACCTGCGGTGTGAGGACATTACCCCTCATTTATCAGGGTACAAATTAATATTATGTTGTTATTCTCTTACAGTATATACATTAATAACATTATCTTTAGTGGTTTATAGAGCAATCTTCAAAACTTTTGTTTCCATGTAAAGTTCTGTTTTTGTGTCTTCAACATGCGATATGCAAAACCAAGACTGTAATTTATTAAACGAGTAAAAGAGACGCATGTATAAACCTAACATCGGCGGGAAATAATCTTCAAAATGACATTTGTCCATAATATTGTCATATGCCCTCACGAACATTCTAGACAGAGTCTTCTTGGTTAGAAACCAATACTAAGTTATAACATTTGGTGCTCGCAGGTATCGAATTACCACTATCTGGGCTAATTCAGCAGACGACAAAAAAAAAAATAAAAAAAATCGTTATTTACTTTTTTTTTATTATCAAGAAAACAGGGTTTGACATTCATGCAATGGAGACAATTTGCATGAAATGCAAATCCTGTTTTCTTGGAAGAATGAGAAAAATATTTTAAAATGTCGTCTGTTGAAAATTTTACCCTGAGTGTTAGGCATTATGGTTTGCACAAACAAATCGTGCATTGGTCTGTGCATAGCAAAACCTACAATAAAACTTGTATGAAGAGACGGATCAGCCTGCACACTCTGAGCCTGCACATCAGTAGTCTGATCAGAGCCTTCGCTAATTGTATGTACTGTAAGCAAGACTCGTGTCAATCTGCAAACTGCACATTCTGATAAAAGCATTCGCTGATCGTATTTACCTTCGATAGCCGGGCTATCCAAAGCGGGATAAACAGCACATTCTGATCAGACCCGTCGCTGGTCGTACAGTATGCACCTTCTTTGGACTCCGGGCTATCCAAGAAGCTTGCTTTATTTAGTGGGTTGATGCAGAGACTGACCGGAGTCTTTGCTGGTCGCACATACATTGTAGTATTGTACGTTTTGTCTGATTCAGTGAACGTACATTGTAAATCATACTTCAGACATGAGAACTTTGTACCGACGTAATTTTGGTTTGAACTGGAGTTAAACGGCCCAGTCTACACTATTTCGGTCTTGTCGAGCATGCACACTTTTCCAGGGTGGGCTTGTTCATAAGCTATTAATCATTTCAGCAGAAACTGATAACTGCCCTTTTTTTCTTTCATATACTTTTGACGATAGAGCTTACTTTTGGAATTATGGCCCTTTGAAAACCGAAAATATTTTAGTGGTTTCTGTAATATTTCTTTTCTTTTCTTTTCCTTCTTTCTTTTTTTTTTGTCCGCTCTGTAATTTGAAAAGTATTTGAGATATTTTCTTGAAACTTTATTAGTTTAATAACAGTCATGGCACTTGCTTGATGCAAGTGCAATGGCGAGGCATGGTGAAATGTCTGCAGCCCTTTTATTAGATATTTAACAGTATGAAGTATTGGGAAATTGTGCCTCGGTGGTGTAGTGTGAAGCTTCTCGTCTTGTCACCCAGGGGTCATGAGTTCGATCCCAGGCTTCTCAAGCCTTTCTTATTGGACTTTAAACCAAGGTCCACATCTACGTATGACCAAGCTGTTAGTAGGATGTAAAAAACTCACTCACTCGTTTGAATTGTCATTAGCCTCGGTGCGTGTAGTGTGTTTTTGTGTGACAGACACTCTTTTCGTATGTGCTGTCTTGTTGATTCAATGCCTCTTTGATAGCAGAAAGACCCCTTTAAGTAAATTCATATTGACATGTGCAGTTGCTGCACGCGAGTGAGAATTTCCCGATCTTTTACCACAGGACGGCATTTATATTGAGCGCGTGCAGTTGTTGCATGGGAAAAGGTCGTTACAGGAATACCAAATATAAATACGTAATTCGTCGATTGGGGGCAGTTGTTTGATTCTCTTTGTGATTTTTGTGTGTTTGTTTTGTTTTCTACGGTACATTAAGTAAAAATGACCATGCCGGACCCACTTGTGTGGGCGGACTAGACTAAGCCAAAGAAACCGGTACTTTTTCATATGGAGCTTTGTTGAGGCCCGTTACGTGCTCGAACAATGAATGGGGCTACCGGGGTTATCTTTAGACCTAGGGAGCACCCAAATATATTTAGGGAACAAGGCAGCATTGGTTGATATTTTAAGAAAACAAGGGAATGGACCTAATTTTAGGGGATCGGAATGCGGAAATTTGGAAAACACTTTTGGGACAATAAGACCTTTGTGATCAGTGCACTCAGATCAACCTGCGCATACGGATGGGCGTGGACAATATAACCTTCACACAGACTGTACTATATGATGGAAAAATAAAGATATAAATAAATAAAAATATATTTATAAAGAAATATCTAAATAACTTTATTCATTAAATAAATATATAAAAATCGGACAGGTATTTAGTCAAACTACTCTGAGGAATTTCACATCACTTCGCGAGAAATATTGCCTCCAGGTACAATATTACCATTCCCAGTAACTTCGCATAACACATACTTTCGGCGGACTTGCGAGTGGTGTCGGCCGAATACAACGTTTACTCGGTTTGATTCCGAGTGTTTTTGGGAAGTTCGCGAAACCCCAATATTCGGAGTAAAGAGTTTTTTGGTTCTTTTACCTGAGCTGTACTGTAACTAGCTAACCAATGAAGAAGAGTTGATTTTATATCAACTTCTTATTTATGCAACAAACCTTTATGCCAAACTCTGTCAAAAGCCTTGCTTATATCTCAAAATACTGCTTGCACCTCTTTGCCATCATCCAAGGCTTGTCAAAAAGTGTTATAAATGTCAACAAGTTGATTGACCAAGGTTCATGATGATTATATTAACAAGACAATGTAGCATACCTAATGGACCATGAAATTAGGTAAAGTTCAAATATAGATGACTGAACTCAAGAGCCCATGCTAAGATGTATGCATGAGCTAAGTATCACTGGCTGTGGGACTGTAGGAATGGAATTATATTTTATCTATCAATCTATCTATCTATATATACTGCCATACACCTTCTCAGACATTCTAGACAGGTGACATTGAACACTCTGGGTTGCAGAATGAAGGTATACAAGTAATCATTTGGAATTACCATAGGCTTCTTTAACCTGCACAGGGTGAGACGCCCACTGCACAGGGGGCTCCAGTTAATGTCCTGATCTGAAGGATGGCGCATTGTTTTGATGTCTTGCCTATACAAAAGCACAGGGTGCCCAGATAGCTCAGTTGGTATCGAGGTTTGTCTCACAACTAGCTAGACACCTCTGCCGTGTAGGTTAGAGTCCAGCTGAGGAAGATGACGCAGTATGAATGGTTGGCAGTTCTCTCCCAGTTGAGGTGGTTTCACAGGGTATTTCCCAGTCCCTATACAACTGGAAACTACCCAGGCTTTCCTCTGCCATCAAACTGTCCTCTGAAGTAATAGTGAGATAAACAGGATGACATATCATCATAATCATCAGATTTTTGATTAACCTGCAGGTACAGGGGCCTTGTGTCTTGAAAGAGAGGTGGCGGGAAAAGAGAACTGGTAGCAGCTCTTTGAACTTCTTCCAGGCGGTTTTCACACATGTTGCGGTTGAAAGTTCAGAGCCATTGGCTGCTGAGGGCATGTCTCCTAAGTAGCAAAAGATGCTACCACCTCCAGCTTGTGAGGTCCGACTTGGACTTCCCTCTGTGGTCTGCCGTCTAAGGGGCGTGCAGTTCCCTGGCACCGTGTACATCTGTAATCAGGGTCCTTTGTCAAGTGCTTGAGCCCAATGCATTACTTGTGCACCCAGTGCTTGAAACCGTTGCAGAAGATGCTATTGCTGCCCACTCCAGTGCGACAGACGGCACATGGAAACTCGCCTGAACTCTGCAGGAGGTCCAGGCTGGTACCACAGATCATGATCTTCGTCTTTCCAGACTATACTCTCAGTCCTTTCTCCTCCATTGCTTCTTTCCAAGTCAAGAGCCTCCTGACACATTCCTAGAGTGATTCAGCACTGATAACAAGGTCATTGGCATAGAGGTCCTCCCAGGGGACCCCAGAACGGAACTTGCGTGACAAGGCTTCAAGCAGAAGATGAAGAGCAGTGGGCTGAGTACCGAGCCTTGGTGAACATCGACCTATCAATGGTGACTGGGATGGGCGGGCCTTCCAATGGTGGTTCGTCAGACAGGTGGTCTAGGTCCCAGTCAACTCAACATGGAGAAGTACTTGGTAGTGCTCTAACCAGGCCTTCTGCTTTGAGTCTTTGCTAATTGACATCTCCCCTACATCATTCTTCACTGGTTTGTCACCAACAACATCAGCAACCACCCAATGCCTTGAAACAAAAGAAACATTGTTTTTATCCTGCTTTTATTCTTTTTGTACTATTTTAGTATTTTAACTCTTTCATCATTTCACTCACTACTTGTTGCTTTTACAATACTGTTACTAATTTGCTCTGATGTGCAAAAAAACCTGCACAAAATCCCTGCGAGGGACAGTGAATTTTTAGGCGTGCACCTTGCGTCCTACCCAGTCAGCATTCTACGTAAATCTATATCGGGCCGTCATCGGCCCGTCAGGGTAGCTGACGGGCCGATGACGGCCCGATGTAGATTTACGTAGAATGCCAGCTGGGTATACACATAATTTCACCAGAGGACGCAAAAGATTAGCCTCGGTGAGTCCATTCCATGGGACTCGTAAAAAATCTCGAATGTACGTACGTTTTGCATTTAGAAGTCTACTTTCATTTTTGGAAAAGGCGAATGCGCAAGCGGTGTTTCAGTACAGTATGTGGTAAAATCCAGTACTGAAAGGTGTCGTATCTCTATGGTATACCGATTTTACCTGTACAGTCAAATAATCAATACCAAGTTGTCCAGTACCGGTGGAAACCTTAGCGGACACTAACGTAATGGTTTTTAGTCTGTTGAGATCTTTTATCGTAACACCGTTTGACCTTGCAATTTTCAATACGAGACAGCGATCGTTTGTTTTTGAAAGAAGAAAAAGACACCCCCCCCCCCCCTCCCCTAAAAAGATTATAAAACTAGACCCCTAATAGCAAACGCTGTTCGGTCTGCTCGGTCAGCAAAAGCAGATGAACATGGACAGCCAAGGCCTCTCAGTCTGAGACTGCCGATGATGGCGATCTCGATAACGAAAACTCCCAGTCCCAAACTGAACCCACGTCATAAACCAAAGAAACAAACTTAAATCTTATTTTCACAGATCATTTGTTTTACAGTCTAGTCAAAGCAGCTGACAAAAAAGTCTATGCTTTTAGTTTACAAATATTTGTATGATTATCATAGTCAGTCTAGTCAAAGCAACAGACAAAAATGTCTGCTTTTAGTTTACAAATATCTGTATGATTATCACAGTCCAGTCAAAGCAACAGACAAAAGTCTCTGCTTTATATCAGTCTAGTCAAAACAGACAAAATGTCTGTCCTTAACCCTGTATCACAGGTATTTGATCATCTACCACTAAAACTGAAGTTTTATGAAAACATTTTCACAAATCTGTATGTGAAAACATTTTCTTAACACTTCAGTTTTAATAGAAAGTGGTTCTATAGTTTCATATTTCTCGGGAAGTTTTCGGGAAAGAATTAAAACAACTCAGTCACAACTATTTACTTTTATTGCACATCCAATTAAAATATCAATAAAGTGATTATAAAACACTGTTACACAAGTTTAAATTAAAAGTCTAGGACGCAACAAAATGTTTCACCATGAGTCCCAGGCTGGAAGCATGGTTTGAACTTGGCACGCATGAATTCTGGACCTAGCGAGTCCCAGGACCCATAATGGCAAAATTGTAAAACAATCACTGGAGGGGTTGTAGTATTTATAGATAGACAGAGTAATAGGTAGAAAAAAAAAGAGTGTGGTGACTGGCTGGACTGTCAGCCTGATTAGCTCAGTTGGTAGAGCATCTGACCTGCAAGCAGGAGGTCGCGGGTTCTAGTCCTGCATCGGGCACATTTTTTCCTTTTTAGTTTAATGGCGACAAGGCTAGAAACTGATATGTTCACATACATGCCATAGCTGCGGACTAAAATCTGTGAGATAAGGCAAAATTTTAAGGGAGATTTGACGAAATTCTGTGAGATTTTCTTAAACATCACTATGGAGTTCCCCCAATACAGTCTAAAGCCCTTTTTTTTACATGTAAGAAGCTTGTGAAAACCACAACAGTGTGTGATTTATGTTTATTTCTTCATAAAATCTGTTGTGAAATGGTCAAAATTTTTATGGGAATTGCCTTCCAGATGGGCTAAATTCTCTGAGATTTTATCTCACACTGTGAGATATGACAGTCTTCGTGAAATCTTTTCTACAGGTGCAGGACAGCTGTCAGACAGACTGTAATCTTTTGCAGAACAGATAAGTACCTGCAGGACTGAAGGCATATTTGTTGTCAGAATATTATTTTCTTTGCTAAGATTCACAGGACATTTGTCAGACAGACTAAAGGTTTTTACAAAATGAAAAAATGCCAGATTTGTCGGGCAGTCCTGTACTTTTCATGAAGACTGGTATGACATGTGCTCAGTTGATGCCAAAGCACAGAGAGCAGGAACAGGCTATACTCTGGTGGATGACAGACCAGTTGATGTCTGACAGTTGATGCCTGGCTCTCAAAGGTGAGAAGGGGGAGGAGTGTGGTAATTGGCTAGGCTGCCAGCCTGATTAGCTCAGTTGGTAAAGCACCTGACTTGCAAGCAGGAGGTTGCGGGTTTGTCCTGCATCGAGCACATTTTCCTCCTTAGTTTACTTAAGAAGGAGCACTGCAGTACTTGTGCATTTACATTCACCAGTAGTCCGAGTCTTCTCTGACGTTTAATTGGCTTTTCTTTATTTTGATATTTACCACTTAGTGGCAAATATGGGCCGGAAAATATCAATACAAAGAAAAGCAACTAAAACATCCGAGACGACTCGGATTAAGTACCTAAACAAACTTTTTTTTTTTGATCAGCAGAAGATAAGAATGACTGTAGAAATGATTTCATGATCATTTTCCACATAAGCTACTTGGCCGAACTGGGATTCAAACTCGGGACCCCTGGAACTGTCAGACCATGTACCCACTACAAAATAAGGATGTGGTTTTCCTAGTCTATATGACGACTTCATGACCCTGATCAGTGATTTTAGTTTCACCCAAATGGTAACTGAACCCACTAGACATGATAATGTACTAGACTTATTCCTGACTTCAAATCACACTTTAGTTCAGAAAGTTGAAATTTATCCTGGAATTGCTGACCATGATGTTATGGTCACAGATGTCAACATCAAAACATTAGGACGCCAGGAACCAAGATCTGTACCCCTATATAGGAAAGCTAACTGGGATAGTTTTAGAGAATATATTTCGGTATTTGCCTCTGATCTTATTAGAAATTGTCCAAATAAAACAGTAGAAATGTGGAATTCTTTTAAATCTGCTATAGATCAAGGCATTTCAAAGTTTGTTCCCATTAAAAGGTTCGGAACTAAGAAGAGCCTCCCATGGATTACCCAAGAAATGAAACGCCTTGCACGGAAATGCGACAAACTTTTTCAGCTTCAGAAGAAGACAGGGAGAAGCAAGGACAGACATCATTTCAAACAGGTAAAGTACCTTGTTCAGTCTAAAATCAGATCAGCCTATGACAATTACTTGCAAGACTTATTAGGATTAGCTGCTCAAAGTGCAGAAGAAAATCCCTCTGGTTTTATACCAAAGAAGCTTTACTCCCTTATAAAGAATGCAAGACAAGACTCACAGGGTATCTCATCACTTTTTGATAAAAAAGAAAACACCTTAGTCACTGAAAATAAAGCTAAAAAGCTAAAGCCACCCTTCTAAATTTACAGTTTCAGTTTGTATTTTCTCAGTTATCTCCCTTGCGTTTGGGCCAGCTTTGTACAGACCTGGGGTCGAATACTTTCCAAAGTATTCGAATACAAATACAAATACTTTGCAATTTCACGAATACAGAATACAAATACAAATACATTTTTTATAAATGTATTCGAATGAAAATACAAATACTTTGCAAATGTATTTGAATACTTTTTAAATATTTTTGAATATATCTCAATCAAAATGGAAACATATATAATAAATGGAGGAATTATAGAAAACAAAAAAACACCTGTGATCATACCAGTTACTATTTGTTATTTCAAACTATAGTAAGTACATAAAATATACTAAAATGAAACCAGCACATGTATATATAGATATGGAATATTGTACTGCTCTAAACAATCATTGATCGTGAAAATGCTGAAAATTGTTAGAGTGCCCCAAATGTCCTGTAGCCTCTAAAGTAGTCAAACACTCATACGATTCACTTAGACACAGGAATTAATTGCAGTTTTAGCACATTCAAGAATGGTCAGTACAATTTAACAGCATTTTAATTTTCTGTTTATCTTATCAGTCAAAAATTAATAATGTATGAATTTACATTTTCGTGTTCTACTGAAATTTAATAAAGATCATTATTGTGTTCTGTACCTTGTGAGAAACATGTGTCAAAGACGCCAGCACATAGTAAAATAAACACTGTTTGCCTAAAGCATTCTATTCAACTCTGGGAATTTCAGTTTTACTGCCTAAATGGACATTTTTGTTTATAGTTCCTTTAAAATGTTATCAACAGGGAGGAAGTTCTTATCAGACATCTGACAAAGATTATAAGTATTTGGAATTTTATTGGTAATTTGTAGTTTTTGCTATGGTATAGCTCAGTTGTCAAACACTGTGTCTTGCCCCTATCATTCTATCCTGAAGCAATCTATTGAAAGATGACATACAGGTATTATATTTGTTAACTTCAAAGATTAGCACATCAATGCCTACAGTCCCATAAAAAGGACCTTGGCAAACAGTGTAGATTAAGATCATATACCACAGAATACAGTGTCTGATCAGGGTCTACAATTCTTTCTTAAATTTATAAAAATTTGCAAAAAGTAATACAAATAAAATAGACACCTCTTAAATTGAAATGGACCTGTCTTATAATAGAAATAGAAGAGTTCTTTGGACATAAATGGGTTAAGCAGAAATTATTTTTATGCAATCAGTACAAATCAGATATTCACAAATGGACAATTTTGTAAAAACAAGACTAGAAATAGTCATGTGCCACAGAGGTAGTTCATGATTGTGAGTTATTTATAATTGAATTTCACTGGCTGCTTGGGTTTGCAAAAAAAAAAAAAAAAAATGAACCATGGTTACCATGTATTTTTTTTTCTTTATGATTTTCAGAAAATTTTGTTGCAGACATAAATATATGTAAGTCGTACGTGTAAATCACTTTTCTCTAATATTTCAAAGATAAGAATTTTAGATAGCAAAAGTGTCTCTGAACAAACACAGATCTAATGAAGAACAATTGAAGTATGCTGTATATATATATATATATATATATATATATATATATATATATATATATATATATATATATATATATATATATATATATTCTTCTGTTGTTTTTTTTCACACCTCTGGTCATAATGAAATGTTTGTCGTGTTAAAAGCCTTTTAATTGCATCAAAGCAATGAAATGAATCAATTAGTGTTTTCTGATCTCTGTTACGCATTGTATTTACTTTAAGTTTAGTTTCAGAAGTTCCTACATTAGCATTCCAGGACTTAAGTCACACCAATCAAAACATTTATGTATTTTTTCATCAATTTTTCCTTAAAATGGAATAGTAGTTATAATGTATTCATAAAACTATTCATGAATACATGACTTTTGCAATGTATTCGAATACAAATACTTTTATTCTAAAAATCCATGAATGCAGAATACTTCACGAATACTCAGAAAATGTATTTAAATAGTATTCGAATAAGAATACAGAATACGATTACCCCAGGTCTGGCTTTGTATTGATACAGTGCTTGCACTAACTGTCAAATTCAGGAAGTCCCAGGACTTCCTAATTCTAATATATCTGGAAGTCCAGGTAATCAAATTGTTTCTCTCACTTCCAAACATCTAACCTCCATATTCTTAAATTCTCATTTATGGAGTAAAACTGCCATTTTTAAGCTAAACAACATACAAATTCTTTCCAAATGCTTTTTATAAATGGTCAGATATCTTTAAAACTTGGGAGGCCCAGACTTCCTGACACTGAATTTTGGAAGTCCCAGGGCAGTTTTTGGGAGTCTCTGACTCCCAGACTTCCCTTAATGCAAGCACTGTTGATAAAATCCAGGAATTGTTCGAAAATATTCCGCAAAATCTGAAATGTAAATATCCTCTCATGCCAGAAATCAAGACTGATGAAAATGGAATTTTGAAATTATTGTCTAATCTAAAGGTAGATAATTTTGAAATTATTGTCTAATCTAAAGGTAGATAAAGCTGCTGGTCCGGATGATATTAAACCTATTGTTTTAAAGGAATTGAGGAAAGAGATAGCCCCTGTGATAAAAGCTATCTTTGAGAAGTCACTTGAAACAGGCCAACTGCCAAAAGATTGGACAACAGCAAGAGTTTGTCCTCTTTTCAAAAAAGGCGATAAATGTGATCCCGCAAACTACAGGCCAATATCCTTGACCTGTATTTTGTGTAAAGTCATGGAGCACATTGTCGCCTCTAATCTTGCTCGGCATCTAAATGGTAATGATATACTTTAAGGATTACAGCATGGTTTTCGTGAGAAATGTTCTTGCGAAACACAGTTAATAGAACTAGTTGAGGAGTTAGGCAGAAAACTTTCACATGGTCACCAAGTTGATTTAGTCTTGCTAGATTTTAGCAAGGCTTTCGACAAGGTGAACCATTTGAAACTGCTTTTTAAACTTTCTTCTTACGGCATTAAAGGAAAAGCTCTCAAATGGATTAGCTTTTTCTTAGGGGGTTGAACCCAGGCTGTAGTGCTTGAGGGAGAATGTTCATCAGAGGTACCCGTCACTTCAGGCATGCCACAGGGCTCAGTACTGGGCCCACTTCTCTTCTTGCTTTACATTAATGACCTCCCAGAAAACATTCAGTCTCAGATCAGGTTATTTGCGGATGATAATGTAGTTTACCTCACTGTGAGAAATCAAAATGACAGTCGCATTCTCCAAAATGATCTTAACACCCTACAAGAATGGGAACGAACCTGGGACATGGAATTTAACCCAAGTAAATGTCAAGTTCTGCACACTGGCAGAGCTAGACAGCTTATCCACTCCCAGTATACCCTTCATGGTGAGATATTGGAGTCTGTTGATAGTGCACACTACCTAGGGGTAAGTATTTCCAAAGACCTGACCTGGAATACACATATTAATGAAATTGTCACTAAGGCTCATCAAACTTTAGGATTTGTTAAAAGAAATGTAAAAACCAAAAATCAGTCAGTCAAAGAATTAGCCTATAAAACATTTGGTAGACCCAAAGTTGAATATGCCTCCATTGTGTGGAGCCCTTATACCAAGAAAAATATAGACCAAATAGAAATGGTGCAAAGGAGGGCAGCACGGTGGGTTACAAATAGATACTCCTCCTATGATAGTGTTTCTGCGATGCTGAGCAACCTTGGTTGGCGATCCCTTGAAAATCGTTGCTATTGACTCGCGCCTCGCGATGATTTACAAAATGCAGTATGGCCTTGTTGCAGTGCCGATGCCTTCATATTTTGAGCAGCCCAAGAAGATCACTTGCCACAGCCTTAATAATCCCCTTAGTTTCCGCCAGGTATATGCCTCTGCAGATTACTACAGGTTTTCGTTCTTTCCCATGACTGTTGTTTTATGGAATAGGCTCCCTGTAGATATCTTAAAGAGACCTTGACTCCTTCAAGAGAGAAGTGAGCAAGATCAATCACTTAAGGCCACAGAAAGTAATAATGTTCTTAATCTGCTTTTAAATCTCATTCATACTAACACTTAAACACTATCATCTTTTCTCATTCTTCACTATCATTCTTTTAGCCCTCACTATAAATTTTTTACTTTTTATTCTTACTCATGCATCCCTGCGCATAATACTCAGTGATGAGGGTGACGCTATCGATAGATAGACCTGCTACTTTCGTATGAAGCTTGACCAGTGCGGACCTGTCCCTAAATCAACAGCTGTCAAGTTACAGTGACTTTAACATTTTGTGGTGACAAATTTCCACAAAAGAGAGTAAAAATGCCATTTTTATGCGACAAGGAAATCCCTGGGAACTGCTTGGTGTCCGAATACATGTGCCAATCGAACTGCAGACCTTCCGAAATATATCTAGTATATACAGTACCTTTCTTCTTCTTCAGGTGCCAGGACAAGTTCTTTCCTTTTTGGCATCTTATAGAACAGAAAAGATGTCAAAAAAAAAACTATGCAAAAGTGTAAGCACTCGAACCCAGAAGTTATTTATGTGCCTGTGTCTGTAACACTGCAAAATGTCCCCATCATATTTCGCGCTGCATTGAGGTTGAAGAGTTTAAGACGGTCCAACTAAAGGGCAACAGGAATTGGGTGCACACTAATGTCCGGGATGTTTGGGATGTAATGCCCGGTATGTATGACGTAGTGGTGCGTTGCACTCAATATCTCGGCTTGTGGTGGTCAGAATTTCATAAAATTGGTATCATATGAAAATTTAAGCTCCATTCTAAAAGATTATTAAAAATATTTTCTAAAAGATTATTAAAAAATATTTTCCAATTTTTACCCCTTTGAGGTAGATTCTGAACTTTGAAATGTTCGGGATGTAATGTCCAGGATGTATGGGTAGTGGTGCGTTGTTCTTAATATCTCGACTTGTGAGCGTAAGAAGTTAATAAAATTTGTACCATATAAAAATTTAAGTTCCATTCAAAAAGAAAATAAAAAAATATTTTTATTTTTACCTTTCTGAGGTCAATTCGAACTTTAAAATATCCGGGATGATCGGGGATCGCGGGTGGGATGTAGGGAACGGTATTGTATCCTTAATATCTCGACTTTTGTCTGTCATAATTCATAAAAAAAATGCTACCAATTACTAGTTCTAGCTAAACGCAAACTGATTTTGAATGGAAATATTTGAAAAATAATTTTTGGGGTGTCAAATTTGAAATAAGAAACGCCCGAGTTATCGGTCCGGGATAGCAGACGAGATGTTTTGAGTATAACCCCCTCCCGCACGAATTACAGTCAAAACGGCCCCAAGTCAGAACGGCCCCCATTTGGTCAAAACGGCCCCATAAATTGGTCACAACGGCCCCACATCCCAAAAATGAAGGTCAAAACGGCCCCAAGTCAAAACGGTCCCATTTTTTTTTTTGTAAATGCATAGACAAACAGACGGACAACTTAGTATTTAGGAGTAGGAAATACTTGTAATGGCAAAATTATGTATATACTTGTAAACAACAATGAAACAGGTGAGTATTATGTTATGTAAGCAATGAAATGTAATAAAATAAATGATACTGAAAACAGAGTTTGTGTTTTGTTTTCTTTTGTTATAAACAAAAAGTTAATTGCAGATAAATACCATTTGATTATTATTATATACTCATATCATATCATATCATAATCGGATTTTTGATTAACATGCAAAGGCAACATCCACATCAGTGGGCCCCCCTTCCAGATAGCTGGCTTGCTGCACGCATGGCAGATCTCACACCAGATCTCCAGGTACGTCTATCATGAGGGTTGATATCCGAGAGCTTCCACTCTCTGCAATCCCTCCCTGTCAGCTGCTTCCATGTCGTCTTGGGCCTCCCAGGCCCACGCTTTCCATCAACCTGTATGTCAAAACCTGTATGTCTCTGCAATCCCTCCCTGTCAGCTGTTTCCATGTCATCTTGGGCCTCCCAGGCCCACGCTTTCCCGACCCTGCCTCCCACACCTGACAGGTGGCCAAGCCGGAGACGTTACCAACAGAACGTTGCTGTCTGTTGGCACAGCCTAACTGTGTACCTTTTCTTCTGCTTGCCATGTAAGATTTTGGAACAACTGTTTTTTACGGGACCCCTAGCTGACATCCCAACTCAGTTCTTTTACGGCATCTGAGCATGCACGCCCTTCCCACACTCGGGCAGTGTGCTTTGCCGTTGTCCTTATAAAGAAAGGATCGTCCGCCAAATCACAATAGCTAGAACACCAAGCCATCGGTCTGTAAATGATTGCTGCCTAGCTCTGCCACCCAGGTTGTGGCAGCCTCGTAACCCTGAAGGTGGGGAGGCAACTGTCATAGAGGGCAGCCTCACATTCCCACACTCATATTGAGTGTCACAGATGGATACAGTTTTATGTCATACCCAGGACTGTACTAGTCTATAACAATAATCACAGAAGTGTGAAACGGGACCAAATTGAAGATATTTTCAAACTTCCTTGTTATTACCAAGCTTTCTTTGCTTTTTAACGCGAAATAACCAATATCTATATTTTTAATTAGTGACATTTGCTTAGCCATCATATCTCATAATCAAGTCTGGATACTGGAATACTCGCATACTGCAACTCTATAGTGTTAAACAAAAACGGAATCTTGTTATTTATATTACTTATGTTATTTATGTTACTGCAATTTGAATAGTGAATAATAAAATGTGAATTGTGCATTTTTTATTTGCCTTAACAGCTATTATGAATCAATCCGCGTCATAAAGGATCAGCGTCCAAAAATGACCCCGTTTTCGACTATTTTCCCTACAAAAAAGTTAATATAGACAAGATTTATTCAGTTGAAATTGATTAGCGCTGAAAAATGCGTTTACATACATTACTTTTTACTTAAATCCTAAGTCGAATTTGAGGCCATTTTTGGGGCCGTTTTTTGGGGCCGTTTTGACCAATTTGCAACTGCAGTTGGGGCCGTTTTGACCAATTTGGGGCCGTTTTGACTTGGGGACGTTTTGACTTGGGGCCGTTTTGACCTGATACCTCCCGCACCCCCTCCTCCCCCCCCCCCCCCCCACCCACACACACAAACACACACACACACACACAAAAAAATCATCCAGAAATAGATCTCAAAGAGGTAATAATAATAAGAATAATAATAATAAGAAGAATTTTCTTTTAGAATGGATCAAAGAGTTTTGAATAATACAAATTTTATTAAATTCTGACCTTAACATGTTTAGATATCAAGGGCATCGTACCACTACCCCACACAGCGGACATTACATTTCGAACATCCCGGACATTTCAAAGTCGGAATCGACTTCAAACGGGTTTAAAAAAAAGAAAAACATTTTAATAACCTTTCAGAATGGAGCTTAAGTTTCCAAATCATATAAATTTTATTAAATCCTGACCACCAAAAAGTGAGCTATTAGATACAACGCACCACTACCCATACATCCCGGACATTACATCCCGAACATCCCGGACATTTCAAAGTCCGAAATCGACCTCAAATGAGTAAAAATGGGAAAATATTTTTAATAATTTTTTAGAATGGAGGTTACTTTTTTTTAAATGATATAAATTTTTATTAAATTCTGACCACCAAACATTGAGATATTAAGGACAACGCACCACTACCTCATTCATCCCGGACATTACATCCCGAACATTCCGGACATTTCAAAGTGCGAAATCGACCTGAAAGGGGTGGTAAAAATTGGGAACTATTTTTTAATAATCTTAATAATGGAGCTTGAATTTTTTGATGATATAACTGATTAAATTCTGGCCACCAAAAGTTGAGATATTAAGGACAACGCACCACAACCTATACATCCCGGACATTATATCCCGGACATTTCAAAGTCCAAAATCGACCTCAAAGGGCTAAAAATTGGAAAATATTTGAAAATATTTTTGATAATCTTTTAGAATGGAGCTTAAATTTTCAAATGATACCAATTTTATTAAATTCTGACCACCACAAGTCGAGATATGAAGGGCAACGCACCACTACCCCATACATCCCGGACATTACATCCCGAACATCCCGGACATTAGTGTGCACCCAAGAAATGACCACTATCTACATGTATCTTTCCATACTGCAGCACCCCTCGCGAGGATCATGTGCAGGTTGATTGCGACTTAAAGTCCAAATGCAAGGACAGAAAAAGAAAAAAAAGTTGAAAGGTGATAATGTTAAAAGAATTAGTGCGGAGTTTAAAAAACAAGTTAAAAACAGTTGTGTTGTTATACTATGGCAGACGGTGGTCCATGGACCGAACTGCCACACTGAACTGGTCAAGTGTAAGCAGTACTCAGGCAGCATGACAACCTCAGCTGGCAATCTATTCCAGTAACTATAGACAAGGGGAAAATAGTATTTATAATAATTAGCAGTGGTATGTATCTGGCGAAGGCGAGGAGTAGCTATGCCATGTCTGTCTGGAGGGTTGCTCAAAGTGCGCTGGAAGTAAAATGCCTACAATGCCATGAATTATTTTATATAGCATGATGACACTTGCATCGATCCGCCTCTGCTCCAGTAATCTGATGCCTTAATTTGACTGCATGGCAGTAACGCTGTCATAGTTTGAGTAGGAGTTACATATCCAACGGATCGACCTCCTCTGCACCATCTCAACCTTGTGTATGTCTTTTTTTGTAAATGGGCTCCAAGTGGTGAAGGCGTACTCAAGCTGTGGCCGGACAATTGTTTTATAAGCAGCCTCACGTATGCCAGAATGAGTAATTTTTATGTTTCTCCTTTGAGAAAACCAAGACTTTTTTGTGCATTTGAAGTGATTCGGTTGATATGGTGGGAGAAACTCAGGTCCGAGGATATGTCGACGCTTAAGTACCGAGCATTCTCAACCGATTCAAGGTATAATTGTACCTGATAGGATTACGAGACCGGGTAATGTGCAAGACTTGGCACTTGGATGGATTGAACTCCATATCACTTTTCTTCCCATTCCTGAAGGACATTAATATCACTTTGAAGCCTCTCTGAGTCATTTGGACCATGCACTGTCAAATAAACTTCAGTGTCATCTGCAAATAAACGAACCTGTGATTGAACATTTTCTGGCAGGTCGTTAATATAAAGCAAGAACAGGATGGGACCCAGAACTGATCCCTGGGGAACTCCCGAAAGAACAGGTAGTTCATCCGAGCTTTCTCTGTTAAGGACAACTGTATGGCTTCTACCTACCAGGAAGGATTCAATCCAGCCAAGTGTCTTGCCTTGCACCCCATGCACTTGCAACTTGTATAGGCGTTTCAGGTGATTGACCTTGTCAAAGGCCTTACTAAAATCTAGTAATATGAGGTCTGTTTACTTACCCTCTGACATATTACGTGCAAGATCTTCAATCAGTTGCAGGAGCTGTGTTTCACACGACCTTCGTTCACGAAACCCGTGTTGAAGGTCATATAAGATGTTATTCTGGTTGAAGTGTTTTGTGAGACCAGTAGCAATAATGTGTTCCATAGTCTTGCACAAAATACAAGTAAGAGATATTGGGCGGTAGCCAGCGGGGTCCAGTTTGTTACCTTTCTTGAAGAGAGGGCAAACTTGGGCTTTCTACCAGTCTGAAGAAACCTTACCTGTATCCAGAGACTTCTCGAAAATAACAGTAACTATTGGTGCTATTACCTGACTCAGCTCCTTCTAATCTAATTGCATCTGGATCAGACGCCTTCGCAGAATTTAAATTGGGTAGGAGTTTGGCAACTTCATTCACAGAAATTTCTATATCAGGAATTACAGGGAACTTGCACTAAATGTCATCGGGCAGACTGATCAGGGAGGCTGTGCCATTTAAGAGCACTATAGCACAATTTGTAAAGATTAAGTGGTGACCTGATAGAAAATACAGACTGAAACTGTGAGTTAAGGACATTTGCCTGATCAGCACTCTGTGTATAGGTTGACTCACCTTTTTTAAGGATTGTATAACTTGTGTGTCTGTCCGTGAGGATTTTATGAAACTAAACAATTTTTTCTTGGAGAAAACTGACTTACTGGACTCCTCAGCTGACTGGTCATTCTAGCCAAGAATATCTTTCAATTATCACATAGTGGCCAAAATTCCCAACATTCAACATGAAATATCTCGCGATGTAGATGCTCTACATGCATGAAAATGTGATAAATCAGTTATACCATGGTTCTGCGCATGTACGTGCGATTATGCACTCGCTCACGCTCGTGCATTATCGCATCGTACATGCGCACGAACCATGATATAACTAAGACTCAACCAATGATGTTCCATTGTCTCTATATAAATAAAACTAAAGTTAATTTTCAATAACCGAAAATTATACCATAGCTGGACCATGGGATAATTTTCAGTTTTGAAAGTTATATAGATCTCACAGGTGTACTTTAGAATGACTTTCAACCATCAGTGCTCCTTAACTCTCTGGGCTAATTCCGCAGATGATGAAAAATTGATGATATTTTTCTCAAAAAGCACTTTGTTGTTTACTGGGAAAAATAAGAAAGGTATTTCAAAATGTTGTATGTTGAATTTTGTACCCAGAGTGCTAAGCATCAATTTTCAGCAGACATTTTGAAATATTTTCTTATTTTCCAAGGAAACAGGGTTTGACATTTCATGCAAATTGTCTCCAAATGTCAAATTGTTTTCTGCAAAAAAAAGATAAATATATCATCAATATGTTGTCTGCTGAAATTGCCCAGAGAGTGCTAAACATTAATTTTCAGCTGATAACATTTTGAAATAGTTTTCTTATTTTTCCCAAGAAACTGGATTTGACATTTCATGAAAATTGTCTCCAATAAAAACAGTTTGCATGAAATGTCAAATTCTCTGTTGGCTGGAAAAAAATAAGAACAGTGTCATCAAATATATTGTCTGCTGAAATTGCCCAGAGAGTGGTAAAGGTTAGAGGAACTTCAAAATTACTTCTGCACTGAGCAATTTTCTATTTAAAAATGACACATTCAATTTTTTGTTGAATAGAACACATAAAACCAGACAGTCTGTCTAGAGTATACTATAATGACAAACGCTACAGCTGACTAACCAGATTGCACCAAAATTTGACCAATTTAAGATGCTGATGTAATTTCTAATGATTGACATGATTGCAACCAATCAGATTTTAGCAGTAGTGCCTCAGTCAGTTTAATTAAAAAAAGGCGGGGTATTACATCATTTTAAGTACACAAGGTCAATAGGTCCAGCATTGCATCAGACCAGGTGTTACCACTTTACCATAAAAATATATATATAAAAAATAATAAATAAAAAAAGTATAAAAAGATATACTAAATAAATAAAAGTATAATTTTTGTAAGAAAAAAAAACAATAAAAAAAACAGTCCCATACATTGGTTAAAACAGATAAACCACGTTATTGTCTTGGTTTTGGGAATGCTGTAAATTATATCATAATTTGGTGACCTTACCTTCAAGCTGGGACATAAAATCATCACAGAAGGATTGCGTGTGGGTCCTAAAGTCTTCCCAATTTGCCTTCCTGTATAGGTGAGCCTTCCTAGGTGCTTTTCTGGTCAGTTTCGGTCTAGTGTCAACTATGCACTAGACTATATTGTGGTCTGACAAACCGGGAATTATACTTACAGAGTTCACCTGGGTGGGGTTTGTAGTAAGAAACAGGTAAAGGATATTGCCAGATCTAGTGGGCTCTCTTACCATCTGTGACAAACTATGGTCACGCATAGTTTCAATGAAACTATCATTCAACTTTGTATGAGAGCAACCGGGCTTTATGAAAGGCACATCATACTCATCCTATTCAAACTTTGGATAGTTCATATCGCCGAGAATCCATATGTCCACCTTTTGTTGACTACCATCTCTAAGGATTTCTGAAAATCCTCCGTGCTGAGGGCATCGCCCTCCTTTGGACGGTAGTAAGCTGCAACGAACAAGGGTTTTCTCCCAACAAGCTCTAATTTTATCCAAAGTACCCCGTAATTTGTTTTAAAATGCCGCATTTCAGATGCGATGATGGTATCTTTTACTAAGAAGTATCCACCCCCTACACTTGACATTCTATCCTTTCTAAATATGGAATATCCTAAATCAGGAGGGATTATTTCACTGTTCTGTATGTCAGAGGTTAACCAAGACTCGGTACCTACGAGAACGTCTGGTTTTTTCAGCATCTAAGAGTGTGTGGAGTTCAGGGATTGTTAACGGACTGAAAGTTAACAGTTAGGATTTTGAGTTTTTGGGAATTTAGGATATCTGTTCGGAGACTAGGGAATGGTCCGCTGTGACAGGTCAGGTGAGGCAGAGTCGCTGTGAGTGTCTTCAGTATATCACTTCACAAGTATTAACTTTTTCTAAAAAAAGATAGCGGGTCGTTTAGCTTCAGCAATTGCATAACTCATAACTCACCATACATAACATCAGGATTTATAAGTCCCTCGACTTCTGTAGATGCGTTTTGACAGTATCGTCGAATCTCTCTGGTTGGGTTGTCTGTTTTGTAACACGATGGATATAATTTAGATGGATGCCCGTGCCAGTGTTTATTTAGCCTGCTTTAAAGGTATTGAGGGAGGGTGCTGCAACATCATTATCGGGCAACTCGTTCCACGAATTAACAACCCGATTACTGAATGTATTTGCACGGAGCTTTAGCCTTGATCTTTTCTTATGGAGTTTATGGGAATGTCCTCTTGTTGCTGTGTACTGTGCCCTAGTAAATAGTTTTTCTTTGTCGATGTCATCTATCTCGTGTATAGTTTTGTAAACTTGTACAAGATCTGCCCTTTCCCTTCTGTACTCTTGAGTCGAGAGCCCTAATTTACATTGCTGGTATGAAAGACTTTTACACGAATTCACCGGTCTGGTTGCACGCCGTTGGACGTTCTCTAATATTATTTTATCATTTTGTAGAGAAGTGACCAAACAGGAGTGGCGTACTCTAAATGTGGTCTAATGATGGATTTGTACAGATTGTACGCTTATACCGCATATGATGGCATGTGTATCATGAATTATTGAACTAAGATAAATGACTCAGTTGTTTTCTGAGTTTTGGTTCACTCCGAACTATCAAATTTGCCTCTAACATATACACAAATAATAGGTGCCACGGACTTTGTTTCTCTAGTTGCAGTGGATTATTGCAAATACTCGTTCTACCCTTCGCAATCGTGCAATAGAACCAGCTGCCGCCAAGGATTGCATTACTGCCCACATTTGATTCCTTTAAAAGGGCGGTGTGCAGCGTCACCACTGAATGCCTTAAATGCCAGCGTGTTGTTTTTATCCTTTTAGCTTTCACGATCAGTCTATCTTTGACTTTTAATATTTAACTCCGTCATCTTTTATTTCACCTGTATTTCATCTTATGGAGACTTTTTATTTTTGATATTTCTACTCTTACGACATGAAAGCCGCAACAAAGGAATGAAGCATATCTGAAAACAATTCCCACCTGTCGTGGGAATCGAACCCGGTTCTCCCGGATAAAAATCCAATGCTCTAACTACTGAGCCAAAGAGTCGACTCCCTGACGCAGTTGTCAGAGATTGAATATATACTTAGAAGCTATGCGTAATCTGCCAAGGCAGATAATCGAAGGTAGGAGTGCTCGGTCGTAACACTCCCCCTTTTCAAGGAAGTCATCATTTATTATGAGGTGAAGCCATTTTCGGCGAAATAAAGTCCAATCCCGGACGAGCCCCCATCTTACGACATGAAAGCCGCAACAAAGGAATGAAGCATAGCTGAAAACAATTCCCGCCTGTCGTGGGAATCGAACCCGGTTCTCCCGTATAAAAATCCAATGCTCTAACCACTGAGCCAAAGAGTCGACTCCCTGACGCAGTTGTCAGAGATTGAATATATACTTCGAAGCTATGCGTAATCTGCCAAGGCAGATAATCGATAGGAGTGGTCGGTCGTAACATACTACTAACATTGCACTGACGCGCACCTGCACGTTATACCCGCGAGCGGGTGATGCAGTATTGATAGATAGATAGATAGATAGATAGATAGGTTGGCAGGCAGGCAGGCAGGCAGGCAGGCAGGCAGACAGACAGACAGACAGATAGATAGATAGATAGATAGATACTTGCGGAAGCATAATGTCATTTCATGGCGAAATATGTGTCTTATTATATAAGTTATCTCAATAAAACCGAGATTCCCATTTTCACGGTAGGTAGCCATTACGGGGCCTAGGTGATCAAATCACCTGTTACGGGGCCTGAGCTATATTGAAATTTGATGTTATTGACCAATAGCGATCATTTTCTAACACGAGATAGAAGAAAACGGAAAAGGTTGGTTCTTAGTTTAGAAGTGCACGGAATTCTAAAGAAATGAAAGTATTTGTTTGTTAAAATAATGATGCAATGCAATGCGAAGTCATTGCTAGCAAAGACGAATTATTGGAAGCGATCAAGGTGGTTGGCAATCGATCTTGCAAAAATGCAATCAAATTGTCTTCTTCAATAATAAAGCGCAATGTGTTAGGTACGCTAGAGTGTAGACTTATTGTTTGTATCATTCTATTGGTTTTTTGACAACACAGTCTGTGACGAAATTAGAAAAATAATCAAAACAGCGAGACAATAGGGAGAACGACTCCTGAGCGAATATGGCACCAACCCCTATGTGAATCTGTTCTTTGTTAACAGGATATCCAAATAGCATAACCACGTTGGCCGAATGTTGGCGTTGAGTTGTGTCGTTGGCTGATGGTTATCCATTGGCTGTCCAATGTCGACCCAACGTTGTTTCAACGTTGTGTGCCTGCTGGGATAATGTCATAGTTGGCACAATGCCAATGTGATGATTTCTGCAGCGCCTGATTGGGGTGATAAGGGCATCTATTGGAATACTGGTGGCACCCTTTTGACCTTTGTACAATTGTATAAGCCTACTGTCTCTACTCCTTGTCTTGAGAGACTCTCATCTTATTTTTTCTACTATTTCAGTCATACTCCCTGTTTCAATGCAGTAACTGCTTGTTACAAATCAGCAGCTCTATTCCGAACTTGGCAATTTCTTCTGGAGGACCACTCCCTGGGAGTCCCAGACACAACTACCATATTCCAAGATTGGGCGAAGTCCTTTATACGCTGCCTCTTTTACATCCTGAGGTCACTCATAAAGACTTTGCCTCAGAAAACCGAGTGTTCTGTTTGCTGTAGTACATATGTTGCTTATATTTCATACCCCATTTTCTTGCCTAACACCTAATACCCGAATTTTCCGACCCAACATCCTAATGTATATACAGTCGAATCTCAGTGGCCCAAATATCCTTGGGACTATGTAATTTTGTTCAAGATATGGGTAGTTCGAGCCATTGAGGGTTACTCATACCACCAGGTCAGGGAGCAAATGGCTATAATTTAGGGAAATATTTTCGATCTCCTCCTATTAACGGTATGTTGTGTGCCTCGATGATGCGATTCTAATGAGTGCACAAAACATACCATAACTATGTAGAAGATCGAAAATATTCCTTAAATATTACTTTATTTGAACTATCGGAAAAATTTCGTAGGGACTCAAAAACGAGTTGGAATCATGATAAATGGGCCATCGGTGTTCAAGCTATTGAGGTTCCACTGTTTATCCTTCTGAAGTTTCAATGAGTCCTCTGCATCTCTAATTCCCCGGTAGTAAACACAGTCATATGCGAACAGTCTTATTTCTGAGCCAGTGTCAGTGGAAATCTAATTTACGTACAATGAGAACAACAATGGACCAAGACGGTCCCTTGTGGGACACCAGACAAAACTGGGGTCCACTCCAGAGTTTTACCATTAACAACAACGCACTGTTTTCTACAACAAAGAAAGGAATATATCCAGTTGAGAGTCTCAAAACACTGTAAATGATAAGTAATTCACAACTTCGGCGCTGCAATAGTTCAGCGAGCGAACCGACGCATCCTCCTTCCGGAACGGTTCGGAGGATGTTCCATTTTGATATTTATGTACTTTTTGCTCTAATTAATTACAGATTTCACTTACTGCTTGCTTCTGGTCTAAACTGGTTATGACAGGATGATCAGAACAGTCGTAAAATGGTGATTCTCTGTCATACAAGAAACCATGTTAGTAACGAAATAGTGTAAAGTTTGATATACTAGCGGTCAAACAGAGACATGTGTGATACTTGATAGATTTTACCTCAAATCATTCCTGAAACATTGATTTCCCTTGAACACTTGCTTTAGTTCTAAATACTGAGTCACTAAAAAACTCAGTCTTCATAGTCAAATAGAACATCCGCTGACCCGAACCGGAGACTTTAAACCAAGGTCTCCATCTTCATATGACCTAGCTGTTAGTGAGACGTAAAACACTCACTCATTTGAAAAAAAAAATGTTTTAGCTTTGTCCGAAAAAAAAAATATATTCTGGCTTTCAGGCTGTGGAAAAAAAATCTCGCCCCCCCCCCCCCCCCCTCCCGCCCACCACACACACACCCAACTCACGCCTCCAGAAAATCAAATGGTCGGTCACTAACGAACTACTTAATGATGTTCTTTCAATAGAAATAGAGAACATATTCCGGACAGAATCGCCCAGGATCCGGTGCCAACAGATCACAACATAGCCCGTGCCAGAAAAACGTCGTTTATGTAAGATCACACAGGATCCGTTCCTCTACAAATTCTGAAGCAGGGCAAACACAATTGTAATATTCGATCTATGCACCATAATGCCAGTCTTTTCTCGATATATTTAGGCGAAAATAGAATAACAGTGACTTTAATAACCGATTTCCCAAATAAAAAGTAAAGAAATGATGAAAACATGCAAATCAAATATACATGTCTGTGAGTAAAGTATTTCCGTGTCGTAACTTTTCCTGTCCGTCAAAGACTAAGAGAGCCTTAAAAACCACATTTGGGTCACACGTAATACAGCTATAATCTCTTGTGTTCCGTGAACTAACAAGTTCTATATACTTACGCTTTCACAGCAGACATTCCCACCGTGAATGGACCGTCCATCGGCAACTTCTTTAAAAAAATCCAACATAGGCGCCTTTACCACATCGCGCAGGCCCCGTAACAGGTGATTTGATCACCTAGGCCCCGTGATGGCTACCCACCGTGATTTTCTTATCAGTAGTGTGTTCTTTGTTACCAAAGGCAATCTTTTTGACGTTTATTCTTTAACAGTAGTTTTAATTTCCTGTTACAAATCTGGATGCGCGCTTTTGCACACTCTCCAGTTCTTCCTGACTACACCTTGTGTCCCAAACCTAACTGTCTTACTCCAGGACTGGATACATCGATCCTTTATAAGCTGCTTCTTTAATGTCTTGGTGAATTCTCGTACTTGCTGAAGCATAATTTCATTTGAGGGCGAAATCGGTATGGAAGCAAACGATCTCGTTAATTGTATACCAGAAAGAGGCCATATTTGGTTAATACAACATTCTATGATGCACGACTACTGTTTCCAACATTCTTGGTAGTTACTTCCGCTATAGCTGGGTCCGGTATAATTCCCATATTTGATGTGTGATTATGCTCGTAGCACAATTCTTATATATGCGGATCGCCAGGGCGACCCGCAGTAATCGGTCTGTCTGAATACTCCAGGACATCACAGGGTACCACAGGACACCCAAGGACGCCTTTAAGAAAAAAAATATACTTGAATGGTATTAAAATGCTAAAAAAAACTATCTAAACAAACTATGCTAAAACCTGTCCAAATATACAATGACTACGTTACCAGTTGTAAGTGTGGTATAATCATGATAATGATGCAAGACTGATAATAATGTACAAATTTATACATGGTTATGTCGCCATTCCTTTCCCACCCTACTTTCAGCAGCCTACCCGGACGACCCGTCATAGCCACATTCTCGCCCTGCGTCAAAGCCACATTCTTTTAACTATTATAAGTATTGTTTTTTTTTTTTTTTTTTTTTTTTTTTTTAGTTTTTTTTGTTTTCATTGACTGTTGTGCAGTGGAATAAGCTGTCAGCAAAGTTCTTGCCCTGCCTATCCTAGAGCAATTCAGGGTGGTAGTCAGGTTTCATGACCACCTAATGCCATAAATGCAAAGAGATGCTGTTTTTAACCTGTTTTAATATCCTTTCATCACTTTTTAACATCCTAACACTATCACCTTTTTTTCAGCATTCATACGTTTTATCTTTTTTTTTACTAACATGCCTTGCCGCGCAGAAATCCTGCACAAAAATCCTCGCCAGGGGGTGTTGCAGTGTCAATAGATGTGGATACCGTTACTATTACACGGTAATGGCCGAAGCTGTCAAGGACATCCCAAGACATCTTAATTAAATACTTACATAAATTATAAGAAATAAATAAAAGAGGGATGTTAAAATGTTTTAAAAATCTGTCCAAATAAACAATGCTTGCAAACAGCATTCTACACTTACCAGTTGTAAGTTTGGTATAATCATAATAGCGTTACTATTACACATTGAGATTACACATTAATGGCCGAAGCTGTCAAGAACATCCCAGGACATCTTAATTATTGCATATTTACATAAAATAAAGGAAAAAGTACATTAATGTATATAAAGTATTAAAAACTGTTCAAATAAACAATGCTTGACAACGAAAGACCCGGGGACAAGGACACCCATGACAATATTTATGTTAAGTTAAATTGCAATTGAAAGAATAAGATGATCCAATTAGTAAACATACAATGCCATAGCAAACAAACACCAAACTTCCCCAGTCATCAGCCCGTTCGTTCATCCGACCGTCCGGGCAGACAGAAGAAAAACTGAGTATACCAGAATACAAGAATAGGAAAAGACACAGAAGTTTGCACCTCCATCCGCCAATCATCATCCATAACTATTCAAAAGTTAAATGGTATGGATAATGATGATCCTTCAGAACAGATAATCTTTTAACACCTCAAACGGTTGATAAACAAACGCCTGGCTGTTGATTGATGACACGACCTTATGATGCCTACATTGTGCAATAGAAGTAGAATGAAAGACAAACAATGTTCTTATTAGATTCGCGCACCGTCGCTTTTTATTTAATGTTTCTTTTCTTGTGTGTGTGTGTGTGTGTGTGTTTTAATAAATAATAAATAAATAAATAAATGTTATTGTGCAAACATACTTGACTAAAGCTTAAATTAAGAACATGGTGAAGAAGTAGAAACATTTTTATTGCTTTTTTATGCACAGCAAAGGGGTCGGGAACAAATTGTCTCAACATTATTCATTATTATTATCATCATTATTATTATCTAGGAAAAACACCACCCGCCATTCATTAGTGAATTGTTGTCACCAATTTTGCAAGACAGTTTATTTTTTTTTAATATTCACTCTTGCCGACGAACAGAAGGACGAAATTACGGAACAAACGATAAACACACACATACACACACTGCTTGCCTGTCTGTCTGAATGATTCCACATTGTTCTAACAAAATCACGTAACTCTCTTCTCAGCAGACGACAAACTATTTTTTGTTCACCAGAAAATAGGTTTTGGCATTTCATGCAAATTGTCTACTCAGGAGATAATTTGCAATAAATGTCAAAATGTATAAATGTATTTTCCAGGGAAAAATCAGAAAAAAATATTCCAAAATGCCATATTCACCTGACGTCAAACTAAAGATATTTTTCCCCAGAAACTACGTTTTGGTATTTCATGCAAATTGTCTCCAAAGGAGATAATCTGTATGAAATGTCAAAATCTATTTTCTTGAGAAAAAAATAACAATAATAAGCGTCATTTTCCAAAATGCCATATTCAGAAGACAGAACGACAAACATGATATTTTTTTCCTGAAAATAAGGGTTGACATTTCATACAAAACTCTCCTAAGGATTATCCTGCGCATTTGCGCAACCTGATCAGAACTTTTTCTGTACTTCGAAGATCAGACTGTGAGGATCTGGGTATTAACTGTTCGCGTATGACAGAATACAACATATGATGTTTATCCAGTTCATTGGCTGATCAGTTAAGTACTTGTCCTTAACAAGATTATCACAACTTTTAATTCGGCTTATTAGACTTTGTTAAGAGCTCTTCGTGTTAATTCTATTTGAACCACCGCATGAAAAAAGGTTTCTCGGGTCAGACGCGGACTGCGAAGGCAACTAAGAATAAAATTTTATCAATGGGCTAACGTGACAGGGCGCAATCAGACTGTACTTATATATAACTACTAAATTATATATCAATATCTACTAGATCTATACAATCGTATTCACACAAGGGCAAACCTAATTATATTGTGAGGACAAAATTCGACCACTTTTCATTCAGTCTATTATTCAGGGATGTCATGAACACAAAATATACACGTTTTCAAGTTACTGTATGCATGCTATTAAAATAACGGCATCCATCCTGTGGTGTCCTCCGGTATCCTGGGGTGACCAGACCTTCATAATTCTTTCTTTCTTACTCTTAACACTGCCTTACGCCCTCGCAGGCATTCTAGTCAGGTGAGCGCTGTCGTGTTAAATGAAAAGTAGATAATAGTAAGAAGAGGGGTTAGTGAGAAGGTAAAAGGTGATAGGCTTAAAAACAGTTGGTGAAGTAAAGAGGTTAAAAACAAAATTAAAAGCACCACTTTTGGGACCTAAGATTAAGATTTATTAGGAATCAAGATCAACATGTTGATAAAAGCAGTTTATCTCATTAAACTTTGGACTAGAATTGTAAATTTAGAAAATTGGGTTAGGGTGCTAGCACCCACACCCGCATATCACATTCTAAAAGGTTTATGAGCTTTAAACCTATGGATAGCCCATGAAGCCATATGGCTTATTTCCGATGCAGCCCATGTTATTAAGTCAAGACTTTGGCACGAGAAAAGCAGAACATTGCACAAAAATGTTTACATTAACCATTACTGAAGAGTGCTTTAAATCACATATAACCAGATAGTGTAAGCTTGTATAGCCATGTCTATTACACACACCTGCGGACCAAGGGTCAGAGCCAGAGCATCATATTTTGCTTCCCCATGAACCACCACCATATCTCGAAGAGGAATCTGCCCCGAGTATACAGTTGCCCAGTGGGGTGTGTTGCAGACATGGTAGCACTATCTGACAGCCTAGGCTACTGACATTGGCCGGTTCGATTTAGCTCTTCTGGTTTCAGAAGCAAGACGGGGAAGTCTTCAAACACCTTCTGAAATGGGAAGCCTTCGGTCTTCTGACTGTTCGATTCACGCAGCCACTAGTTTTGGAAGCTCTTCCGAGTCTTCCAAATATCCAGTGGAAGAGGTTACGTGATTGGATACAGCATCAACAAGATCAAATTTAGCGTAGTCTGCGCATGTCATATTCTTCGAAGATTGTCAGTATTTGAAAAATGCCACCTAGCGGAAGATAATGCGAATTATAAGAGTAATTTGTACAGACGATATTTGTGTTGTGGGCTGGGTGGCCTAGTGGTTAGCGCACTTGACTTTCAAGAGGGATATCGTGGGTTCGAATCAGCCAACGAAAACGACAACCATTATTCAACGTTGGCCCAACGTTAGCGTGTCGTCTGGGTTATAGTGGCATTTCCTGGGTATCTTCACTTATATTTTGTGAATTCATACTGCTCCGGATGTTGAACGGCTTTACTTGATTAAAAAAAAAGATTCTGGGTGTCAGACAACAAACATCATCAGCTGTTGCGGCTAGATCGCACGTCATTTCAGAGTAACATGCCCAGGAGGGTTGAAAAAAAAAATCCTCATATACCGTATAATGAAACAAATAATGTTCCGGGCATTATGCCTTAATTTTTCGACGGATCGTTATCAAACTGGTAGCTAAGAAGGAGAGGAATAAAATCTCAGATGCGTTAGAAATCCGGCCAGATTGGACTATTGACCTTAAAATTCCCCGTCCTTGAATGCCGAAAAATCCCATATTTGACCTTGTCCGAACAATAGCGCCTTTAGTTTTGACCAGAACTTCATAGAATTTACAGGTAATCAGGAGTCATAAAATCCTGGCGTGTTAGTATTTGGGCTGGATTGGAATATTTACTTTGGAGTTACTTGCTCTTGATTGATAAAAAATAAATAGATAAATAAATAAATAAAAAAATTATAGCTTTTATGAAATCTTCAACAGACTTGCGGGTATCCACGACATATGTTCAAGGTCTCCGACTGAAAGCGCCTACAATTTTATAGGATCTTCATTAAACCAGGTAACCAGGACATGCGTTAAATAAGTCAAAAAGGGTTGCCTTTGGACACAAAGAACACACAAAATCACGAAAATCGGAGACTCGGTTTGATTGAGTCTCTTCATATGCAACACTGCAGTTTGCGAGGCTGCATATGCCCACTAGCACCGGCTTAAGCGGGAGGAAGTCTGGTAAAATCTTTTTTTTTTTTTTTGGCCCTTGTGTTCCAAAAAGCAGCCTATATTTAACATTCGCTGATCTCTTTTGTGCTGATTAAATTTTACTCAAACTTAAAGGTAATTATCAGAGGCATAAAGTCTGGGACAAGTTCAAATCTAGAGAAGCTATGGATGTATATGCTTTTGAGTTACTTGTCCTTGAGTGCATAAAAAGCCCATATTCGAGTCTGATTGGTAGCAGCTTCAGTTTTGATTAGACAGTAATCAAACTTGCATGTAAGTAGGAAAGGCATAAACTCTCCATGATGTTTGAATTTTGGCCAGATTTGGATAACATTATTAAGATGGGGGAAAGGCTGCATTTGGTTTTGGGGTAGACTGGATCAGAACTATGGTTACTATGGCAGCCGAAAGCTCCCATAGACTTTTAATGGGGAAAATGTTGTCTGGATGCTGGTGACTTAATTTTGTATCGGGTGAGGACAGACATTAAATCGCGGACGAATTCAGATTGCGACCAGATAGGACTATTCATTTCAGAATAACATGCCTTTGAAGGTTGAAAAAAAATCCTGGCTTATAACGGGACAAATGGTGTCCCGGACATAACATAATGTCTTAATTTTTTGATGGATCTTTGTCAAATCTGCAGGAGATGCATAAACTCTTAGATGAGTTAGAAATCTGGCCAGATTGAACTATCAAACTTAAAAAGTTACCTGCCTTTGAATGCCAAAAAATCTCATATTTGACCTCGTTCGATCAATAGCGCCTTTATCTTTTATCAGAGCTTCATCACACCGGACAGGCGGCAGTCGTGAATGGACGAGAGTCAACGAACGCGGACCATTTTATTAAGAACTGTCAAAATGACAGTCGACAAACGCGGGTTAATCGCTTCCGATTGCCAAATAATCATTTTTGGCAGCCGAAAACGTTATTTATTAAATTGCTCCGCGTCCTTCGATTTTATTTTTCGTTCAGGATTGCAGCCTATCCGGTGGGTTCATAATGAAACTTGTAGGTAATCAAGTCATAAATCTTGGAGAAGTTTGCAGATTGGAATATCCACTTTGCAGTTACCTGCTCTTGATTGACAAAACTTCCCCATGGATTTATTATGGGAAAATATTGTATGATTGATAACGCTTTCAGCTTTTATGGGATCTTCATTACGCTTGAAGGTAATCAGGACATGTGTGAAGCCTCAGAGGCGTTAAGAGTTATGCTGAGATGGGACTTTTCATTTTGGAGTTATTGCCCTCGACTCTTAAAGGGTAGGCATCCATGCACACTTTCAAACAAGAATCTCTCCAAGGACAGCTCACCTATCTTCACCAAATTTTACATATGTCATCATTGGGATGAGGGAAAAGCTGCATTGATTGAGTTGAGGTTTTACGGCTCAGTCAAACAATTACGGCCATGTCGAGCTGTCAGTTTACATAACCATATTTTTCCTGGGCAGGCTTAATCCTCTAGGTGGTAACCAGTATTTGCACACATTATTTTGCCAGAAACTGACAACTGCCCTTCTTGAAATGTAAATACTTCATGACCAATCTCCGCGAAAGAATGTTGCCAGACCCGGTAGGAATTAAAACCACAGCTTCCTGATCACCAGCCGGACGCGCATCCGACCCGACTGAATCACGGAGGCCGACTGGAAAAGCTGCATTAGGTTTTGGGTTAGACTGGATTAGAATTTGGATTCCATAGCAACCGAAAGCTCATCTAGACTTATAATGCGGAAAACATCGCAGATAAGAAAATTAAATTTTGTGATTCTTGTCATTACTACTAATACATGTTGAAGGATTTCAATGCCATTTTAACCATTAACTTCCTGAGTTAAAACAGCAATACAATCGTACTTTAATGACTCAAATATCTTCGGGACCATTGATATTTGTTCTAGACATGAGAAGTTTGTGCCATTAAAGGTTAGTCATAGCGCCAGGTCAGGAGACAAATGGGGATTCGATCTTCTATAAAATAATGGTATGTTATATTTATTAGAATCGCATTTCGAGGCGATTCAGACCAGCTACAACATACTTTTTCCTGATTAAATAAGCAAAATTCTCAAAAGTATCCCTAAATATTTGTTTTGAGCTATCGGAAGTATTTCCTAGGGACAAAAAAACAGTTTGAATCAGCCAGGGTAAACGGACATTGATTTTCGAGTCATTGCAGTTTTACTGTGTTTCGAATTATAGAATTAACCCTAAATATTGGGACACCTTAACCCTTCTCTTGCTAAACATATGCCCTGTCTTAGCAAACAGTGTAGATCCAGATCAGTTGGCTTCTGATCTGGATCTGCACTGTTTGTCATTAGATACATGTGAATTTCTATCAAAAACCCGGATCAAGTAATCTGATTGGCTGAAATTAGAAATGGGCGTGGCATCTTAATTTATTCAGCATGAGAAGGGTTAAGTGAATTGGATATACTTGGTACAATTTCTGCAAATTTTGTACAAGGGAGATAACTTTCCTAACTTCCTGTTTGCTGTCCTGTACACCAAACCCCTTCAGAAAAGGGATTTACTCCAAAAAAGAAAGAATTTGCACCCAGTGGGAGCAATTTTTTTCCTATTAGAGTAGACCCCTTTTCTAAAGACAGGCTAAAACAATTTCGATAGAGTTGTTTCCCCTGGAAGTGTATTAATCCAGTAATTCTTTTCCATTTGAAGAAGTTCATTTAACTACCGGTTAATGTATCGAAAACAGTGATGAGTGGAAAAGTCTAGATCCTAAAATATTGCAGTGTCTGCTCTAGGTCTACAGCATTCGTCCAAAAACTTGAGGTAAATGTGGTATTTCTTTTACTTTTTCTAGACAACAGGGTTTGAGGTTTCCTATGAATTATCTCCTTGCTTTGTCATCTGCTGAATTTGCTCGGGTGGGCTAAAGATAGCTTGATGAATATGCTTACAAGGAAGAGAAAACAAGACCATTTATATCAATCATTTCTGGTATTTCAAAGTTTTTAACCCAAGTATTCCAAGAGTCTAAACTAACAGAATGGAACCAGATCAGATGTCACAGAACAAAATGTTTTGTTTGTTTGTGTTGAGGTTTTACGGCCCAGTCAACCCAATGGGGTCATGTCGAGCGCGGTCAGTTTACCTAACCACATGTTTACTGGGCAGGCTTAGTCCTCTAAGCGGTTAATCAGTATTGTGCACATTCTTTCGCCAGAAAAAGTTCGATCAGGTCCTACAGACTTCACTGTTTGACATTCTTCCAGCAACTTTTAAGCCATCACTAAGAAGTCAAATGGATTTGTACAAGTTTTAGGACATTAAACCTTGTCCTGCTGAACCCGGATATACCCTGCCTTTGCAAACAGTGTAGATCCAGATCAGTTGGCTTCTGAAGAAGCCAATTGATCTGGATCTGCACCGTTTGCCATTCAGTATTTGAATTTATATCAACAACCTGGATCAAGCAATCTGACTGGCTGAAAATTGGAAATGGGCATGGCATTTTAATTTATTCACCAGGACAAGGGTTAAAATGGGTAAGTTGTTGATTTGGTGCTTTACAGCTCTATCAACATTAATTAGTCGTATCACGACGGTGGAAGGATGATTATGAAAGGCTCTGTGCAACGAAGCACTGTACAGTCATGACTGAATTCCGCCTCCATTCCAATTGAATCTGGTACCATATGATCTGAAGTCGGGAGCTCTAAACCTCAGCCATCTGGACAGTTTACTGGTGAGTGTCCAAATATTTAGGGTACATGTACTTGCATTGGTAGAAAAACAAATATATGTGATCGGACAAGGTACAGGCTTGCCTGAGCATTCGTGCTGTTTGGTAAGGGCCTTCAGCAATTCAAGTGCATTAGAATACTGTGGTGTCTGATCTGGCTCCACACTGCTTGCTCAAGTCTGTCTGAATATTTTGGGTAAAGAAATCTGCTCAGGCCTGTCTAATATTATACTAAATAGAGAACCTACATTCTTTAACCATTAACACTCCCTGGTTTAATTGAGCACGTAACAAATCATATATTTTTCTAATTTTTCCAAGAAAGCAGTATTCGACATTTCATGCAAATTGTCTCCCAAGGAGAAAATTGCAGCTAAGGAGACATCTTGCTTGAAGGCAGGCCCCCTAGCAGTCTCTCTTAAAAATAAAGGCTTTTTATAAAGGCTATTTTCAGCAAAATAAAGGTTTTTCAGGATAAATTTTGTACAAAATAAAGAGCGTTTATTGGTTAAATTTCTTGGCAGATCCCAAGCAAAAGAACTCCGCATCATCACCTCTCAAGCAAAATAGGATGAAAAATTGCAGAGAAAATCTGATATTTTCATCTTTAAATGGTAATGACAATATTAACTTGCATTTCTGTGTTTAAAAACATATGAATCTAAGTAACAGAACAGTAATTTGTTGTTACGAAATGCTATATATTTACTCCATCCTTCTCTTGCATTTACAAATTGCCAAATACGGTAAATGTCCTAAAATTTCGAACACTCTAAAATTTCGAACACCTAATATTTTTGCCCAAAATAATTTCTGGAAATGTCCTAAAATCTCGAACAGTAGCAGTTTTGCAAAAAGGGGATTTCTAAAATTTCGAACACAGCTTTCTTCAAGTAATTTTTTATCAGCACATTCTAATTTCGGTAACGATTTTTTTTCCGTTATGGAACCGGGAACTTAAGTAGTAATGTTGAAAGCCACCGCAAAACGTAAATGCTCACAGCAGTGTCATAACAAATTTTATGTACATAAATGGCATGGGAACCGTATTTTAATTTTATACAAGCCCAGGAGATACTGACTGAAAATTCACAAGAAAAAAAAAAGACTTCCATCACAATGTTATAAAGGTTTTCTCATCAAAATACAGGTTTTTTCAGCTAAATTAAAGGTTTTAAAGGATTCCAACAAAATTAAAGGTTTTTAAAGGTTTTAAAGATTCCCCTAAGGGCCCTGTGGAGGGAAAAAAGAAAAATATTTCAAAATATCTGCTGATATTTTTAAATACCTTGCAAAGAGTTAATTTGAATATATTGTGAGCTTAATTTGAATATATTGTGAGCAATCAGCAAAGATCCCGACTATACTGCCTCTACATGACAACTGGCTGGGGCTTCACTGTTCATGTTTCACTGTGACTGTTTTTTAGGTCAGTGCTGCCGTCATTTTGGAGGTTAAATAACCTGTACAATGTACTTATTAATTCATCATCATAAATGGGCCATGCCATGTGAAAACGTCTTTGTGCATATACAGACAGCGTAGGCCCAGATCAGCCTGGACATCTGCAGTCTTATCCGGGCCTTCACTGTCCGCTGACTGAATCATTGGATACTTCAGAATGTATGGAGAGCAAAGGCCCAGTCGATATTAAAAATAAGGTGGTAATTCGTTACAAATTTAGGATATCTTTTGCATCAAAATATGCAAGTACTTATAAGTATTGCTTCTAAAAATCTCTCTTATTGTAGCTGGGGCTGGCACTTTAAGGGGAGCTAATATTCATACAGCATCTGACTACATGCTGGTATCTTTAAGTGCTCTGAATTTGCTGGGAAATCTGGTTTGTTTGTGTTGAGGTTTTACGGCCCAGTCAACCCAATGGTGTCCTGTGGAGCGCGGTCAGTTTACCTAACCGCACGTTTACTGGGCAGGCATTAGTCCTCTAAGCGGTTAACCAGTATTGTGCACATTCTTTCGCCAGAAACTAACAACTGCCCTTCTTGAATCAGCGGAAGGGTGAGAACGACCGTAGAAAATATTTCATGATCAATCTCCACGAAAGAATGTTGCTGACCTCGGCAGGGGGTTGAACCTGCGACCTCCTGGTCTCCAGTCTGACGGCGCATCCAACTGAGCCACCGAGGCCGGCAGGGAAATCTGGTCTAAACACTCCTCGGTCCAAACACTCCTCAGGCTCTACTGCTATTCTGGTGTTTGCATTGTGTCCAACTGAATATTTAGGATATGATGATGATGACTTCGTGTTTTAGGTATCTTTCAACACTATTCAAGTCCGATCACGAGCATGGACTGTGCAATGAAGTGCCATACAGTCATGGGCAGATTTTGGACCCAACACCTCATGATCCGAAGTAGGGAGCGCTAACCACTCGGCCACCTAGAGGCTTCTGAATAGCTAATATAGCTCTAGATAAGATGGTATTTTTCTTATTTTTCTATGAAATTATGTTGTAGGTACTCAGTAGAAAAACCTCTGTGATTGATTGTGTTGGGGTTTCACATGTCAGCCTTGTGGGTTATTTTGTGTCGTGTCCCAGAGAAAGGGAGAAAAAGAGATAGAAGAAATAGCAGAGGAGATGAAAGAGAGGAACAGGGAAGAAAGAGGAACAGGAATGAAAGTGAAGAAACAGAAGAAATAAAAACATTTCCCCTCTACCCTTACCTGCTACAAGGATAGCAGGCCTTGCCCAACTGTCAGCAAATTTCAGATGGACGCCCAGGTGACATAAGATGCACGACACCTTCGCACCACCGGACCACCCTGGAAAAGCCTCTGTGAGATGCTTCTAATGAGGCTCAACATGCTTTCTCGAATAAAAGAAATATCAGTACTTTTGGTTTGAAAAAGGAGCCCTGTCTGGAGCTACGTATAAGGTAAATGAGCCAGCGCACGACAAAACCTACAATAAGACCTGTGTGACCAGCAAAGACTCAGATCAGCCTGTACATTCACCCAGTATGGCAAGGGTTATCACTTATCCCTCTTTGGATAGCCTGGAGGCTGTAGAAGGAACATGAGATCAGCAAAGACTCCGATCAGACTGCTGGCTGATCTGTCTTCACTGACTGCATAAGTCTTATTGTAGGTTTTGTCGTGCAATGGTTCAAATGAGATATCTATAATAAAGATGAAAGCTATAATAAAGAAGAAAACTAAAAATGTGTTGTTTTTTTGTGTGTTTTTTTTTAAATTTATTTACTGCAGACATTTCATTTCAACTCTTTTACTGCCAAACCTGAAATAAAAACAAACAAACAAGTTTTTAGCAAAAATTATGATATAAAACACGAGTCTGTGTGTTCATGCTGTCTCAGTTCTACAAACTTATTTTAAAGGAAATGTGAACCCCTCGCAAACTGTTACAAGCAAAACAGTACAGACCTCTGAGACAGCAGGCACACACACTTATAAGATAAAGCACCAGATATGGGGCCAGTTATACTGAAAGAAATTAATTACATTACAATTAATTTAGGAAATGTAATCCATTATAACTTCATTAATTTTCTATTGTCAGTCACCCCTTAACATAGTTGGGGGTCAATACTGTAATTATAATTACTTACCTTACTATTGCTTTGGAAATAGTAATGCATTACATATTGGTTGTAGTTTATCCGGAGAAAGTAAACAATATAATTTAAGAAGAGAGCACAATATTATGTCGCTTAATTTCTCCAGGTAAACTCTTAACTTACTGCTCTATAAGCCAACTTATTCAACTATTAAGTTACCAAAATAATCAACATCCTTTTTGCAATAAACTTGAAATGTGTGCCAAGTACACAGATGCCTCCGCCTTGAGGACCTCCATAAAACTGTGCAAAGGCATTGCAATATGAATCAATATGTTGAAATGTACCTCTTACGAAAATCCTAACATTGCAAAATTAGCCCAAGTCCAAAGTCGGTGAGCCAGGACATTAGAGTCAACTTGATCTGATTCTTGTATATTTGTTTTGTACTAAAAGACACAAGTCCTAATACAAACTTTCAAGTTGCTACAATCATTGGAACTCTGAAAGCTACCTCTTACAAAAATCTTAACCTTGCAAAATTAGCCTAAATCAATACAGGGGCATCTGTATACTTAGAACATATTTCTAGTATATTCCTGTTGTACGTACCAAATTTCAAGTTGCTACACTAATAAGAACTTCTTACAAAAATCTTAACCTTGCAAAATTAGACTGTCAGGCTGGGGCATCTGTGTACTTTGAGCATATTTCTAGTATACTCATGTTGTACTCATGGACATAAATCCCCATACCAAATTCCAAGTTGCTACAATAATAGGAACCCTGAAATCTACCTCTTACAAAAGTCTTTACCTGGCATCAAGTTGCTACAATGATAGGAACCTTGTAATCTACCTCTTACAAGACAAGAAAAAGACCCTATTTTTTTACATTGACCTCTGTGACCTTGACCTTGACCTTGGAGCTATAGACCTGAGTCTTGTGCACGAAACATTGTCTTATGATGGTACACATTTCTGCAAAGTAATTTCTAAATCCATCAAGGAATGACAAAGTTATAGAAAAACAGATCCTATTTTTTTACTTTTGACCTCTAAGCATGACCTTGACATTGGAGCTATAGATCTGGGTCTTGCACGCAACAAATCGTCTTATGATGGAAAACATTTCTGCAAAGTAATTTCTAAATCCATAAAGGAATAACAAAGTTATGGACTGGACACGAAAAATTGACTTAATTTTTTTACCTTTGACGTCTGTTACCTTGACCTTGGAGCTATAGACCTGGGTCTTGCGCGCGACACATCCTCTTATATTGGTTAACATTTCTGCCAAGTTATTTCAAATTCCATCAAGGAAAAAACAAGTTTCAACACAGTATAATCGAAAAAAGATCAGATTCTACTTGGTACAAATACCTTAACCTTGTAAATTAAGCTAAAGTACAAAATCATTGGACCATGAAATATAGGTAATGTTGGAAACCCATGTATGTTGCTACCATACTCACAGACAAAAGTTTTCATAAAAAGTCTACAGCTGCTACCTTAAATAAAAGTTCAGTTTCTGTTATAAATGCCTTAACTAGAGTCTAACAGGACCAGGTACGTACATACGTACGTACACACATACATACATATGGAAGGAGCTACATATGTCTTTAGTATAACTCTGCTTGGGATCAAACCCACAACCTCCCAGTCACAAAGCAGACACTCTAACAATTGTACCACTGTGTCGGTATGTATGATGAGGAAGTAGAGGTAGCAACTAAAGTGAACCTTAAAACAACTAACCTGGTGGTAGAGACTGTCTTAATTTCTCTGCCTTCTCTCTGTCCTGTATGACGAGGGTGTAGAGGTACCGGCTACACCTGACCTTGAACTTCACATTGTCCTTGTTCTTCTTTATCTTCACAGCTGACAAGATGAAGACGGAGAATCAAAATTGAAGTACTGTATTTACCCTCAAATCTGGGACACCTTTCCTTACCACATATTCCAAAACTCTGAATAAGTCACATTTTATTACCTGTTGATATGTCTAAAAACTGTTGAATGAGAGGCAAACAGGGTAGACCCTGATCAGATGCTGCATTCTGCCCAAAACTTAGGGTATAAATTACGGTACGTACTTACAACTCCAGACAAAGGGCAGACAGGTAATCTTTCATTTTTGCACTCAATAGTTTGAGGATGCACAAGATCACTTCCATATCTAAAAACACCCAAATTTCTAGTGCAAAACTGATAAAAATTAACCTCAATTATCACCAAAATTACTGCTTTACCTGGAACTATGAGAATGTAACAAAATCGGTCAGATCAGATAAGTAATAGCAAACTTACAACCATAGGAATTGTTAAGGAGCATTTGATGAACAGCATAATTTTCATTTCTCCATGAAAAAAGATATGTTGTGGGTACTCATTAGAAGTGCCTCACATATAAGAACTGGAGAAAATTATCCCAGAATCATCATCAAATACATGTATTGATCCTAAAACTTTCTACTTTTATTCTGTCTGTAATATACTGCCTGCCAGAAAAAGTCTTCAGTGTATGTGGATGAACATACACCTTATACAAGCCTCATCCAAATGCTATTCAATAACATTATTTTGGTTATAAGCTATCAAGTATAAATCACTGACAAATACATATTTCCCCATATTTGTATAGCTCCAGATAAGGTCATAATTTTAGCTATTTTCTTTTATTTTTGAACAAAAACATATCTTGTGAGTACCTTCTTGTGATTTCAATCACTCACAAGGTATGTTTTTGTGTGAAAGTAAAAAGTAGCTTTTGAATACTCCCCTTATCTGGAACTGTAAGTATTTTATTCTCATTTTATTCTCATTATTCACTTATTATGTTACTAAATTAAAGAACTGTCCTGTACCCTTATCTCATTCAAAGTCACATGCATACCTTGAAGATGAGGTCAGTCACCAAAATCTAATCAACTCTCAATACTGTCTCAGTGACATACTGTCAGGTCTTACGATCTTGCACATTTTATGATCTTGCGCAACACGTAGTTTCGTACTTGGGGAAACCCCTCCGCTGGTTGACAGTCGTTTGTAGTGAGAAAAATTGACATAAAACTTGCCCTGATTAGATTAAAACTGTCTTTGAACATAGTTTCATAAAGAAAGTGTAAGTAGAACTACCTGCTTAATGTGTTTGTTGGCGTAATCAATTATTCATGAGACCAGTCCAGTGACCCACTTTCCCAAACAAGAATCTTGCTCGATTATTTATTTATTTTTTTTTTGTTTTTTGTTTTTTCTTGAACTTAGTTGCAAACTGGAGAAAATATTTAAGTTTACTGTTTGAATGGGCCCAACAGTGACATCACCTATATGAATCTTGGAAAAGCAGGGTGGTAAGTGACTTTAGGAATCTCCAAAAATTTGGGCATGTATTTCTCCTATTTTCAGTGTAATATTCTGCACAGGATACTGTAGTAAACAGTTACATGTAGATATATTTTGCAATTGTGTGTAGGTTCTATCATTTTGAAAATACCGGAAAAATGCTGAGGTGTGCAAGATCATAAGACACCATCATATCTATGTGTAAGCAAATTTGACCAAAATCCATCCATGGCTTCAAGAGAAAGAATACTCTCAAGCCATTTTTATCCTTTGTTAAAATGTGACAATCTTTGGAGTACTGTGACCAAGAAAAGGGGGTCAAGGTCAACAAAATTTAACTGGCTCTAAAGCATATCCCTATGATATATCTCTAAAAGGCAGATGGAAATCTGCCATTCTGAGATATCACGCACACAAGAAACATCACAGCAACACCAAAGCTAACACCTATGTGAATGCTAACAGAACAAGTTTATAAAACAATATGTCTCCCTCCACCTCAGCATAGCAGTACGTTGACCTCCAATACAGCATGTTACATAGTTCGTTTTGAAAGAAAAGATAATTAAGTTTGCTAAAAATAGTAATATCTTTTAAAAACAATACATCAGTTTTATGATATATATGTAACAGCGTAGGATGAGATAGAATAACAAACAGATGGACAGGTTGACTGAGTACCTGAGATGATGTGTTAACCCTTGTCATGCTGAATAAATTAAGATGCCACACCCACTTCTAATTTTCAGCCAATCAGATTACTCGATCCAGGTTGTTGTTGATACAAATTCAAATACTGAATGCAAACAGTGCAGATCCAGATCAGTTGGCTTCTTCAGAAACCAACTGATCTGGCTCTACACTGTTTGCTAAGGCAGGAAATATCCGGGTTCAGCAGGACAAGGTTTAACAAGAGGGCCATGATGGCCCTGTAACGCTCACCTGAGCAACATAGCACTTTGAGAGCCTGATCTAGAACTGATCAAAGCAAATATTGTGATCAAAGTTCAAAATGATTATAACAAAGTTTTCCACTGATTTGGCCCGGTGACCTAGTTTTTGATACCAAGTGACCTAGAACTCATCAAGACAAACATTTTGTGCAAGATTCATGATGATTGCTTGAAAAATGTGACCACTAGAGTGATAACAAGATTTTACGCTGATTTGGCCCGGCGACCTAGTTTTTAACCCCAGGTGTTCCAGTTTCGAACTTGACCTAGAAATCATCAAGACAAACATTTTGAGCCAGATTCATGATGATTGTTTCAAAAATGTGACCGCTAGAGTGTTAACAAAGTTTTCTGCTGATTTGGCCCGGTGACCTAGTTTTTGACCCCAAGTGACCCAGTTTCAAACATATCCTAGAACTCATCAAGACAAACAATTTGAGCAAGATTCATGATAATTGCTTCAAAAAATGTGACCGCTAGAGTGTTAACAAGGTTTTCTGCTGGTTTGGCCAGGTGACCTAGTTTTTGACACCACGTGACCCAGTTTCAAACCTGACCTAGAAATCATCAAGACAAACATTTTGAGCAAGATTCATGATAATTGCTTCAAAAATGTGACCGCTAGAGTGTTAACAAGGTTTTCTGCTGATTTGGCCTGGTGACCTAGTTTTTGACTCCAAGTGACCCAGTTTCGAACTCGACCTATAAATCATCAAGACAAACATTTTGAGCAAGATTCATGATGATTGCTTCAAAAATGTGACCGCTAGAGCGTTAACAAGGTTTTCTGCTGATCTGGCTCCGTGACCTAGTTTTTGACCCCAGGTGACCCAGTTTCAAACTTGACCTAGATTTAATAGAGGCAAACATTTTGAGCAAGTTTCATCAAGATTGGGTCAGAACTATGACCTGTAGAGTGTTAACAAGTTTTTCCTTTGACTTGACCTGGTGACCTAGTTTTTGACCCCAAGTAACCCAGTATCGAACTTGACCTAGATTTCATAGAGGCAAACATTCTTACCAAGTTTCGTCAAGATTGGGTCAAAACTGTGACCTCTAGAGTGTTAACAAACTAATTGTTGACGACGAACGACGGACGACGGACATAGGGTGATGACAATAGCTCACCCTGAGCTTTTGCTCAGGTGAGCTAAAAAATGAACAGCAATGTCAGAAAACAAACCTTCAGACGTGTACCCAGGAAAGATTCAGAACAGAAAGTGCATTAATTTGTGCAATCTAATTAGAATCTTCACTAGGCACATTTTTGATAGCCAAGAATGCGCAGGCTGATTTGAGTTTTTGTTGGGCAAATATGTCAGAAGGTACTTTTTTCTCACACTGTAGTTCAAATTGCGTTCATGATGTGAGTGCTTTTATAGGAATGTTAGTTACCCAATTATTCAGACAAATCCATTTGGCCACCTGGAGACATGACTAAGGGTGCAAAATGGATGGAAAACAGTAATTTAAACAGGACCTAAGCTGCATATTCATTAGCCATTAGATCACAATATCTAGGCTACGGTAGATAGAAACTGCAAAAATATTTGTTCAACAATGTCTGCTCAAATACATGGTATTTCATAGATACATACACTGGAGACATCCTAGTTGGATGACAAGTACTAAGAAAACAAAATCTAAATAATGTGCAGGGAACAAAAGGACCCTTATGCTATATGAGGGTACCAAATGCCCAGATCAGTGTGCGCATTTGTGAAGTATGAATAGGGTTTTTATTGCCCACTTACATAACCAACAGGTTCTGTAGGCTGTATGAATAGAGAAGGACTTGACAAGAAAAGGCAGTGCAGATGCAACAGCTAATCTAGGCTTTTGCTGTGCTCATATGGCATAAGGCATAGCAACAGATAGGGCGCTTTTTTCATCCGAAAAATGCTGATATTTTTCTTATTTCTCCACGAAAACATATGTTGTGGGTACTCATTAGAAGCGCCTCGCCTCGGCGAGGCGCTTCTAATGAGTACCCACAACATATGTTTTCGTGGAGAAATAAGAAAAATATTATGTGGATACCCCCTCTTATCTGTAGCTATGATAAGGGCCATTTTCAAATGTCAAGCATCAAATGTGTGTTTTTTAAGTTTTAATACTAATCTTACCACTTCAAGTTATCAGTTGCAGTCGCTTTAAATCATGTGTGGGATTACACAAGTCTAAGCAGTCATGTCTACCTAGGCAGTCTTAACATTAACCACTCTCTGGGCAAATTCAGCAGACACCAAACTGATGATATTTTTCTTATTTCTCTGGGAAAATAGACTTTGATATTTCATGTGAACGGTCTCCAGGGGACAATTTGCATAAAATGTCAAAGCCTATTTTCTGGTGAAAATAAGGAAAATATTTCAAACTGTCTGCTGATTTTTTTTACCCAGCATACTGAAAATTAAATCTAACAAGGACCACCATTTTGAACTTTTAGCCCTTGTCATGCTGAATAAATTAAGATGCCATACCCACTTCCACTTTTCACCCAATCAGATTACTTGATCCATGTTGTTGATACAAATTCACATACTTAAAGACAAACAGTGCCTGCCTCGGTGGCTCAGTTGGATGCGCCGTCCGACTGGAGACCAGGAGGTCGCGGATTCAACCCCCACCGAGGTCGGCAACATTCTTTCGTGGAGATTGATCATGAAATATTTTCTACGGTCATTCTCTCCCTTCCGCTGATTCAAGAAGGGCAGTTGTCAGTTTCTGGCAAAAGAATGTGCACAATACTGGTTAACCGCTTAGAGGACTAAGCCTGCCCAGTAAACGTGTGGTTAGGTAAACTGACCGCGCTCGACATGACCCCATTGGGTTGACTGGGCCGTAAAACCTCAACACAAACAAAGACAAACAGTGCAGAGAAGCCAACTGATCTGGGTCTACACTTTGTACAGACAGGGTATATCCGGGTTCAGCAGGACTAGGGTTAGTCTGCTAAAATTGATACATCAATTAAGACAATCAAAATAATTTTTAACTGTTTTTGTTACTTATGTGAACCTGGAAAAGTAAGAGTTTTACCTAGGGTTATGCCAAGGTGCTTTTCCTTGGCTAGCTCAGAGTTCTTCTGGGGCTGGGGTGTGGTGTGTGTGTGTGTGGGTGGGGAGGGGGGGTGGACCATGTCTTCTACGACAAGTACCACACAGGAACAGGAAGTGTAGTCTACATTATTCCAGAGAGGGAAGTACTGCACAAAAACTATATTTGTAATTAGAAAAGGTTTTTTAGAAAAAACAACACCCCCACCCCCAACCCCGCAAGAGTTGTCATTCTTGTAGGTGACACGTCATCTCGTCCTGTTCTACATTTCTACTAAGTATCATCAAAATATTGTGAAGGGTATTAGAGTTACTGAGCAGATACAAAATCAAATTCAAACACAAGGGGAGATAACTCCAAAGTAAGAAAGCCACAGTTGTCATCCTTGTACGCAACATGTTGTCTCATCCTGTTCTACATTTCTACCAAGTAAAATTGAAATAATCCAAAGGGTATTGGAGTTAAAGCAGACATGAACTCAAAGTCAAACACAGGAAGGTGAGATAACTCTAAAAGTACGAAAGCTAGAGTTGAGTTGTCATTCTTCAATCTTGTACGCAACACGTCATCTCGTCCTGTTCTACATTTCTACCTAGTATCATCAAAATATTTTGAAGGGTATTCATGTCACAAAGTGGACACAAAATCAAATTTAAACACAAGAAGGGGAGATAACTCTGAAGTAAGAAACCAAAAATTGTCATTGTTGTACGTGACACATCGTCCCATCCTGTTCTACATTTCTACCAAGTATCAGAAAAATATTCCAAAGGGTAACTGACTTACAGAGTGGACACGAAATCAATGCATAATCACTGCCAAATATAACAAAGGGAGCTAACACCCAAAAGTAAGAAAGGCAGAGTTATCATTTTTGTATGTGGCACAGCCTCTCGTCCTGTTCTACATTTCTACCAAATACCATCAAAACTTTCAAAAGGGTATTACAGTTATAGAGCGGACATGAAATCAGTTTAAAAACAAAACAAAACAAAGGGAGACAACTCCAAAAGTACAAAAGCCAGAGTTGTTGTTATTGTACGGTTCTACATTTCTACCAAGTATCTTTACAAGAGGACCATGATGGTCCTATATCGCTCACCTGAGCAAACAGATTTGCTTCTTACTGTTGAAGTTTCAGCCAAATTCACTGTTCTAAGATTTTTGTTTAAATTTAAGAGTCAGTCAATGTAAGGGTCCATAAATCACATTCATTGTGACCTAATTTTGGTGAAAATTAGGTCACATTCATATGTCAGTCTCCTGACATTCTACATGAATTTATCGTCGTTCAGTGTGAACGACTATGACACTGAACGACTATGGGTAGATCACTGCTGTTCATTGTTCTGAGTGATACCTCAGATCTGGACACACTTCAGATTCAACATCAAACCACTGTGGATCACTGTGACCTATTGTTGATCAAAATCAGTTCATTAATATCATTCACAGACATTCATATTAATATTCATAAGGTTCAGTCTAAGAATTTATGCCATCAACAAGTGATTTTAACCCTTTCATCCCCGAGTTTCTTCCATTTTTGAATTTGGACATGTCCACTGATGCAAAATCAAAATTAAAAACAGAATGAGAAACAGTGTAGATCCTGATGAGACAGCTAATTATGAGCCATCTCATCTGGATCTACACTGTTTGCATATATAGGTATTTGTTTTGGTTGAAAGCGGCCATGTTTTTTTAAAGCATCATGACGGCTTGAACTGAATCTTGAAAGAGGGTCACCAAAGGAACATTTCTGCCAAGTTATATTGAAATTGGTCCAGTGGATGTCTGACAAAAAGATTTTTGAAGTGTTTTATATAGCTATATAGGGAAAATAAGCCCTACCCCCTAATGGCCTTGTTTTTTGACGAATCATGACAGCTTGAACAAACTTGGTAGGTGGTCACCAAAGGAACATTCCTGCCAAATTATACTAAAATCGGTTCTGAAATGGTTTCTGACAAGATTTTTAAAGTTTTCTGTTTAGATATATATAGGTAAAATAAGCAACATTCCTGCCAAGTTACATTTAACTCAGTCCAACAGTTATTTACGAGAAGATTTTTAATGTTTTCTATATAGATATATAGGGAAAATAAGCCCCACCCCCTGGCGGCCATTGTTTTGACGAATCCTGACGGTTTGAACAATCTTGGTAGAGGGTTACAAAAGAAACATTCCTGCAATGTTATATTGAAATGGGTCCAGTGGTTTCTGACAAGAAGATCATTAAAATTTTCTGTATAGATATATAGGGAAAATAAGCCCCACCCCCTAGCAGCCATGTTTTTTGACAAATCATGACGGCTCGAACAAGCTTGGTAAAGGGTCACCAAGGAAAGATTTCTGACAGGTTATATTGACATCGGTCCAGTGGTTTCTGACAAGAAGATTTTTAAAGTTTTCTATATAGATATATTGGGAAAATAAGCTGCGACCCCTAGCGGCCATGTTTTTTGACATATCATGACGGCTTGAACAATCTTGATAGAGGGTCACAAAGGAAACACTTCTGCCAAGTTATATTGAAATCAGTCCAGTGGTTTCTGACAAGAAGATTTTTAAAGTTTTCTAGATATATATGGAAAATAAGCCCCGCCCGCTGGCGGCCATGTTTTTTGACGAATCATGACAGCTTGAACAATCTGGGTAGAGGGTTACAAAAGAAGCATTCCTGCTGTGTTATATTGAAATCGGTCCAGTGGTTTCTGACAAGAAGATTTTTAAAGTTTTCTATATAGATATATAGGGAAAATAAGCCCCGCCCCCTGGCGGCCATGTTTTTTGACGAATCCAAATGGCTTGTAAATTCTTGGTAGAGGATCACCAAAGAAACATTTCTGCAAAATTATATTGAAATCGGTCCAGTGGTTTCTGACAAGAAGATTTTTTAAGTTTTTAGTTAAAAAATCTATTTTTAGCTCCTGTGACCTAGATATGCAAAGGACCGGAACCATTTGAACAACTTTGAAAGAGGACTAACCAAGGATCATTCCTGTGAAATTTGGTCAAAATCCAATCAGTGATTTAGGAGGAGATGTTGTTTAAAGATTGTGGACAGATGGACGGACGGACTGACGACGACGACGACGGACGGACGGTGGGTGATTACAATACTCACCTTGAGCTTTCGGCTCAGGTGAGATAACAAGAGGCCCACGGGCCACAACTCGCTCACCTGAGTGAAACCGCCACTGCAGATATGCAGATGGCATGCAACATTTTTCCAATACTCTTATGACAAGGCAATGGCTTAAACAGTTTTTGAAATATCTTGCTTACAAGGTTAAAATGCTGAAATTTTCAAAACGTTACAAGTAAAATAAGTCACCCCCAATGCCTCCTACCAACTTTTGAGTCAACTGGCATTTCGGTGCAGTAGAAGAAGCAAAAAATAGATTTTCAAGATGGCTGCCATCTTGGATTTCCGATCGGAATGATTATAGCTATTTTCTGATCTACAAGTCACCCTGATGCTTCCTACAAAGTTTCAAGTCAATTGACTTTTAGTTTTAAGAGAAGAAGCGAAAAATAGATTTTCAAGATGACTGTCATGGAGGCCATCTTGGATTTCCAATTGGCACGATTTGAGCTATTTTTTATGTACAAGTCATCCCGATGCTTCCTAGCAAGTTTGGAGTCAATTGGCCTTTCGGTTCAGGAGAAGAAGCGAAAAATAGCTTTTCAAGATGGCTGCCATGGTGGCCATCTTGGATTTCTAATCAGCACAATTTTAGCTATTTTTGATTTATAAGTCACCCCAATGCTTCCTAACCAGTTTGGAGTCAACTGGCTTTTGGGTTTCGGAGTAGAAGCGAAAAATAGATTTTCAAGATGGCTGCCATGTTGGCCATCTTGGAATTTGGACCGACATGATTTTAGCTATATTTGATCTACAAGTCACCCTGATGCTTCCTAGCAAGTTTGGAGTCAATTGGCCTTTCGGTTCAGGAGAAGAAGCGAAAAAGATTTTCAAGATGGCGGCCATGGCGGCCATCTTGGATTTCCGATCGGAACGATTTTAGCTATTTTTTTATCTACATTTCACCCTGATGCTTCCTACCAAGTATCGAGTCAATTAGCCCTGGGGTGTAGGAAGAGTAGGCCTTTAAAGCAATTGTTCACGCCGCATGACCCATGATGGACGACGGACATTGACTGACCACAATAGCTCACCATGCGCACTTCATGCTCAGATGAGCTAAAAATCTGAGCAAATTTGGCTCAGTGGCTTCCGAGAAGTCGTCAAATTCTCAACAATTTTCCCATATAAATGTTATGGGGCTCATACAAATGCATAGGGAAGCAAACTTGACCTTGCTGTAAAAAGGTCAAATGTCAACGTACGATAATCTTTTCAGCAATTTTGGTAGATCTCCTGTCCCTGATGATTTGTGCATAGATTTAGCCCCAAGGCATCCTCAGTTCTGAAGAAGAAGATTTTTAAAGGGTCTTACCATATATGGGCATGGTGGCCATCTTGGTCGACCTACCGCGACCATTTTAGCAATCTTTCGTTCCCCTGACTTAAGAAGGCACAATATGAAATTTGAGCAAATTTGGCTCAGTGGCTTCAGAGAAGAAGAAATTTAAAATTCTCAACAATTTTCCTATTCAAACGTATGGGGCTCATACAAATGCATAGGGAAGCAAACTTGATCCTGCCGTAAAAAGGTCAAATGTCATTGTACGACAATTCTTTTGGCAACTTTGGTAGACCTCTCCTTCCCGATGATTTGTGCAAAGATTCAGCCCCAAGGCATTCTCGGTTCTGGAGAAGAAGATTTTTAAAGGTTTTTACCATATATGGGCATGGCGGCCATCTTGGTCAACGGACCGCGACAATTTTAGCAATCTTTTGTTTCCCCACACTAAGGTGGCTCCATATGAAATTTGAACAAAATTAGCTCAGAGGCTTCAGAGGATAAGTCGTTTGAAACTCTTAACAATTTTCCCATTCAAATGTATAGAGCTCATACAAATGCATAGGGAAGCGAACTTGACCTTGCCGCAAAAAGGTCAAACGTCAACGTACGACAATTCTTTTAGCACCTTTGGTTGACCTCTCGTCCCCGATGATTCATGTAAAGATTCAGCCCCAAGGCATCCTCGGTTATGGAGAAGAAGATTTTTAAAGGTTTTTACCATATATGGACATGGCGGCCATCTTGGTCAACTGACCATGACAATTTTAGCAATCATTTGTTTCCCCACCCTAAGGTAACTCCATATGAAATTTGAACAAAATTAGCTCAGAGGCTTCAGAGGAGAAGTCGTTTGAAACTCTTAACAATTTTCCCATTCAAATGTATAGAGCTCATACAAATGCATAGGGAAGCGAACTTGACCTTGCCGTAAAAAGGTCAAACGTCAACGTACGATAATTCTTTTAGCAACTTTGGTTGACCTCTTGTCCCCGATGATTCGTGCAAAGATTCAGCCCCAAGGCATCCTCGGTTATGGAGAAGAAGATTTTTAAAGGTTTTTACCATATATGGGCATGGCGGCCATCTTGGTCAACGGACCGCGACAATTTTAGCAATCTTTTGTTTCCCCACCCTAAGGTGGCTCCATATGAAATTTGAACAAAATTAGCTCAGAGGCTTCTGAGGAGAAGTCGTTTGAAACTCTTAACAATTTTCCCATTCAAATGTATAGAGCTCATATAAATGCATAGGGAAGCGAACTTGACCTTGCCGTAAAAAGGTCAAACGTCAACGTACGACAATTCTTTTAGCAACTTTGGTTGACCTCCCGTCCCCGATGATTCATGCAAAGATTCAGCCCCAAGGCATCCTCGGTTATGGAGAAGAAGATTTTTAAAGGTTTTTACCATATATGGGCATGGCGGCCATCTTAGTCGACGGACCGCGACCATTTTAGCAATCTTTCGTTCCCCCACCCTAAGGAGGCTCCATATGAAATTTGAGCAAAATTGGCTCAGCGGCTTCAGAGGAGAAGTCGTTTGAAAATGTTAACGGACGGACGACGGACGAAAAGTGATCACAATAGCTCATCCTGAGCAGAGCTCAGGTGAGCTAAAAATATTCCAAAGGGTATTCGACTTACAGAGCGGACATGAAATCAATGCAGTATCACTGTCAAATATAACAAAGGGAGTTAACTCCAAAAGTAAGAAAGGCAGAGTTGTCATTCTTGTTCGCGACACATCATCTCATCCTGTTCTACATTTCTACCAAGTACCACCAAAATATTCCGAAGGATATTCAAGTTACAGAGCAGACACAAAATCTATTTCAAACACAAGCAGGTGTGATAAAAATAAAGGGAGATAACTCCAAAAATAAGAAAGCCAGAGTTTCATTCTTGTACTGGACATGTCATCTCGTCCTGTTCATCTCGTCCTGTTCTACATTTCTACCAAGTACCATAAAAATATTCGAAAGGGTATTTGACTTGCAGAGCTGACATGAAATCAATGCATAATCGCTGTCAAATATAACAAAGGGAGATAACGCCAAAAGTAAGAAAGGCAGAGTTGTCATTCTTGTACACAACATGTCGTCTCATCATGTTCTACTTTTCTATCAAGTACCATCAAAATATTCCGAGTGGACACCAAATCTATTTCAAACAAAACAAAGGGAAACAACTCGTCTCGTCCTGTTCTACACTTCTACCAAGTATCATAAAAATATTCCAAAGGCTGGGGGTGGGTGGGGGGAATTGCTTAGCTGAGATGAGTATGTACAAGATAAAATTTGCAGCAAAACTTTCCAAAATTCTAAATTGCCACCAAAATCCTGATTATGATTTGGCTTTATGTCCCTTTCAACATTAAACAAGTCGTACTGATGGTGATAATGAACAGGGCCCAGTTGTTCAAAGCTAACGATGTCGTTAGTTAAACGATTTGTTAAAATTTACATCAAGTGATACGCAAATATGCTGAAATTTTTTGCTGAAAAAAATGTGAGTAGCTTTTGCAGTGCAAAAGCTACTCACATTTTTTCAGCAAAAAATATCAGAATATTATATATTGAATCTGCTAAAAAAAGTTAACGAAATGACCCTTAACGAGTGTTAAGCTAACAACGCTTTGAACAACTGGGCCCAGCTCAGCAATGAAATGCTGTATAGTCATGAGCTAAATTCCACCTCTAGCAGTAATCAAACCTAGGATCCTGTGATCCAAAACATAAGCGTTAACCACTTGCCCAAGTGGACACTATTATACTATGATCCTGTGATCCAAAACTGGGCCCAGTTGTTCAAAGCTAACGACATCGTTAGTTAACGATTCATTAAAATTTACATCGAGTGATACACATATATGCTGAAATTTTTTGCTGAAAAAATGTGAGTAGCTTTTGCAGTGCAAAAGCTACTCACATTTTTTCAGCAAAAAATATCAGAAAACTGTATATTGAATCCGCTAAAACAGTTAACGAAATGACCCTTAACAAGCTCGTTAAGCTAACTATGCTTTGAACAATTGGGCCCAGAAGCGTTAACCACTTGCCCAAGTGGACACTATTATACTATGATTATCTTTTCTGGAGTTATAAATGCAAAGAACAGAACTGATCCAGATCAGCCTGCATCAGTTTAAGCTGGTCTGAATCTTTAGTTTGCAATCCTCTGTGGGAATTTCCCCCATCACCTTATGGTACTTACACTTGGCATCTTTTCTTCTGGCTGTGAGAAGGAAGTCTTTGATTTCCTGAATCTGCTTAGGCTGAAAGAAAAAGAAAAGTTATGTGAACACGTTCTAACTTAACCCTTAAAGCGCCAAGAAAATCTGCATATGAAAATGTCGTCCGCTGCATCTTCTTGCAAACTTTTCAAACTTACATTTTGCCTATAGGCAAACAGTGTGGACCCAGATCAGACTGCTCCTGTGGACCCAGATCAGACTGCTCCTAAAGGAGCAGTCTGATATGGGTCCACACTGTTTGCAACAATGACTTTTAAAGTAACTGGCAGAAAACCAAGCAGACGACAATTGTTGTGATTGGCGCTTTAAGGGTTAAGGTAAAGCATGTCTAAACACTGTAAATATGTTTCATGTTCAAAATTAGTCTTAAAAGTTTCTATATAAGATCAATTTGGAATTATCAGCTATATCAGAATGCCATAACTGAGTAATGTGGTCCTTCAGTCTCTGCATAAATGCAGTAATAGAGAAGCGTTCATTAACAAGAGGGCCATGATGGCCCTGTAACGCTCACCTGAGCATCATAGCACTTTGAGAACCTGATCTAGAACTGATCAAGGCAAACATTCTGATCAAAGTTCAAATGATTATATTAACAAGTAAGACAATGTAGCATGTCTAATGGACTGTAAAATAAAGGTCAAGGTCAAATATGGATGACTGCACTCAAGAGGTCATGCTAAGATGTATGCATGTACTAAGTATCACTGGCTGTAGGAGCAATAGTTACTGAGACACTGACCTAAACACAAACACTTCACAAGTATCAAATATCACTCTGTAGGACCAATAATTACTGAGAAACTGACCTAAACGGAAAAACTTAAGTCACTGGATAGAAAAATATACATCACCTTGAAATCATCAAGACAAACATTTTGAGCAAGATTCATGATGATCACTTCAAAAATGTGACCTCTAGAGCATCAACAAGGTTTTCTTTTGATTTGGCCAGCTGACCCCATTTCTGATATCAAGTGACCCAGTTTTAAACTAGACCTAGAAATCATCAAGACAAACATTTTGAGCAATATTTATGATGATTATTTAGCAAGAGCTCTGCCTAGTGGGGCATTATACGCTCGTGGCAAGTAAAAAGATGTAGCACAAAAACTGGCTCCTGTGTAATTCAGTGCTCGGGATATAAACTGTAAGTGGAATTACAAAAAAAAAAAAAAAAAAAAAAAAAAAAATTAAAAAATTTTTATTGGGGCATATCTCTGCTGATATTTGGTGAACTGTAACCTAAGCGACCCAGCTGGCCCAGGAATTAAGGAAGAAGTGACTTCTCCCTCCTGGGAAAATAGGGAGAAGTTTGCTGCTTCTAGGGAGAAGTGCCTTCTGACGGAGGACACACCACAGAAACATGACTATATTATAAGCTCATATGAGCCTTTGGCCGATTTGTTTTTCCTATACTTCAGTATCGGACCAAATAATAACAAAAAATAAACAACCAAAAAAAAAAAAAAAAAAAAAAATGCTGCAAGAAATTTTTTTGTAAACCTTTAACTTGTTTAATACTGATTTTTTTTGTTCTTAAAGGGAGCCAAATCAGAAGAGTATTAAAAAAAAAAAAAAAAAAAAAAAAAAAAATCAAAAAAGAATTATGTATTCATAAAGATATAATAATGACAACCTTTCCTTGCAAATCTAATAAAAGAAGAGAGAGAAAAAAAAAAAAAAAAATCAGTATCTTGCCCGTATGACCAAAACTTTAGTTATTTGCAAAAAATATACCTATTACGAAATAAAATTTGTACACTATTACCTCTAAACAATATGCTGCAAAAAGTTTCAAAGAGGCATAAATCTGCATATATTTGGTGCACTGTAACCTTGAAATAATATGTGCTGCTCCACATCATCATGTAACTATTTATGAAGTTTCAGCTTGATCGGATGTAAACTGTAGAAGGATTTAGCCGGAACCAAAAAATTAATAGAAATTTTCAACGGGGTTGAACTCTGCTAATAATTGGTGGAGCTACTCAACATCATGGTCTAAATACAAATAAAATTTCAGCCTGACAGGATGTAAACTGTAGGAGGATTTAGCCGGAAACGAAAAGTTTACTGAAATTTTCAAAGGGGCATAACTCTGCTAATATATGGTGGACTGTAACCGCGAAACAAGATGCGCTGCACCACATCATGGTCTAACTATATACCAAGTTTCAGCTTGATCGGATGTAAACTGTAGGAGGAGTTAGCCGGAAAAAAGTTTACGGACGGACGCCATACCCCGTAACATAATATGTCCCGTTTTTCAAGCAGGCATATCAAATGTGACCTCTGGAGTGTTAACAGTTTTCTGCTGATTTGGCCTGGTGACCTAGTTTTTGACCCCATGTGACCCAGTTTCGAACTTGACCTAGAAATCATCAAGACAAACATTTTGAGCAAGACTCATGATGATTGCTTCAAAAATGTGACCACTAGAGTGTTAACAAAATTTTCTGCTGATTTTGCCCGGTGACCTAGTTTTTGACCCCAAGTGACCCAGTAGTGAACCTGACCTAGAACTCATCAAGACAAACATTTTGAGCAAGACTCATAAAGATTGCTTCAAAAATGTGACCGCTAGAGTGTTAACAAGGTTTTCTGCTGATTTGACTCGGTGATCTAGTTTTTGACCCCAAGTGACCCAGTTTCAAACTTGACCTAAAACTCATCAAGACAAAACACTTTAAGCAAGATTCCTGATGACTGCTTAAAAAATGTGACTGCTAGAGTGTTAACAAGGTTTTAGCAGATTTGGTCAGGTGATCTAGTTTTTAACCTCAAGTGACCATTGATTGATTGATTGTGTTGGGGTTTAACGACACGTCAACCCCTGAGGGTCATTTTGTGTCGTCTCCCAGAGAAAGGGAGAAAAGAGATAGAAGAGAGAGTAGAGGAGATGAAAGAGAGGGACAGGGAAGAAAGAGGAACAGGAAAGAAAGTGAAGAAACAGAAGAAATAAAAACATTCCCCCTCTACCCTTACCCACTACAAGGATAGCAGGCCTTGCCCAACTGTAAGCCAATATCAGTTGGATGCCCCAGTGATGTAAGATACACAGCACCTTCGCACCACCCGACCACCCCCCAAGTGACCAAGTTTTGAACTTGACCTAAAAATCATCAAGACAAACATTCTGAGCAAGATTCATGATGATTGCTTGAAAAATGTGACCAATAGAGTGATAAGGTTTTCCGCTGATTTGGTCAGGTGACCTAGTTTTTGACCCCAGGTGACCCAGTTACGAACTTGACCTAGAAATCATCAAGACAAACATTTTGAGCAAGATTCATGAGGATTGCTTAAACAAGTCACCCCAATGATTCCTACCAAGTTTGGAGTCAATTGGCCTTTCAGTTCAGAAGAAGCGAAAAATAGATTTTCAAGATGGCTGCCACGGTGGCCATCTTGGATTTCTGATCGGCACGATTTTAGCTATTTTTGATCTACAAGTCACCCCGATGCTTACTAGCAAATTTGGAGTCATCTGGCCTTTCAGTTCAGGAGAAGCAAAAAATAGATTTTCAAGATGGCCGCCATGGTGGCCATCTTGGATTTCCAATCGGCATGATTTCTTCTATTTTGATCTACAAGTCACCCCGATGCTTCCTTGCAGGTTTGGAGTCAATTGGCCTTTCCATTCAGGAGAAGAAGCGAAAAATAGATTTTCAAGATGGCTGCCATAGCGGCACTGGGTTTTTCCGATCGGCACGATTTTAGCTATTTTTAATCTACAAGTCACCCCGATGCTTCCTAGCAAGTTTGAGTCAATTGGCCTTTCGGTTCAGGAGAAGAAGCAAAAAATAGATTTTCAAGATGGCCGCCATGGTGGCCAGCTTGGATTTCCGATCGGCACGATTTTAGCTATTTTTGATCTACAAGTCACCCCAATGCTTCCTAGCAAGTTTGGAGTCAATTGGCCTTTCGGTTCTGGAGAAGAAGCAAAAAATAGATTTCCAAGATGGCGGCCATCTTGGATTTCCGATCGGAACGATTTTAGCTATTTTTGATCTACAAGTCACCCTGACGCTTCCTACCAAGTATCCAGTCAATTGGCTCAGGGGTGTAGGAGGAGTAGGCTTTTAAAGCAATTGTCGACGCCGCACGATGAACGACGGACATTGACTGACCACAATAGCTCACCATGAGCACTTCATGCTCAGGTGAGCTAATAACTAATTGGTTTATCCATATAGAACCATGACCATTTGATTGTAATAATTTTCTCACATGACAAACCCAGTTAACTTGACCTTAATCATCAAGAACTTTAAGCATGTTGTAACACTTTTTGAGTTGTGCACATTGATGATGAAGTCAATGCTAGAATTGCCAAAGCTAGTGCAGCATTTGGCCGGCTACGTGGAAGTATTTGGGACCGAAGTGGAATCAGACTTGACACAAAGCTGAAAGTATATAGATCGGTAGTGCTGCCAACACTATTATACACATGCGAAACTTGGACAGTTTACCAACAGCATGTCAAAAGACTGAACCACTTCCATACAAGCTGTCTTAGAAAACTTCTAAAGATCAAGTGGCAAGACAGGATTCCAGACAGAAGTCCTGAAAAGGGTAGGGATGCAGAGTATACATACTCTTCTGAAATTGGCACAGTTAAGATGGACAGGCCATGTTACCAGAATGCCTAATGAACGTTTGCCAAAGAAAATCCTCTATGGAGAACTTCAAGTAGGAAAACGCTCCCATGGTGGTCAGAAGAAGCGATACAAGGACACCCTCAAAGCCTCCCTTAAAGACTTCAACATACCGAGTCATGGGAACAGATTGCACAAGATCGTACAAACTGGCGAGGCCTCATAAAAAGGGGAGCTGGTGAATACGAAGCAAAAAGAATCAGCAAAGCCCAGCAGAAACGTGCACAGCTGAAAGCCAGAGCTAAGGCATCACCAACAGAACTTTCTTCCTCAGACCTCTCCTGTTCTATCTACAACAGGCAGTTTAGAGCTAAGATTGGTCTCATCAGCCATCTTAGAACACACAAATAATAACACATCACACAGTTGATTAGAATTGGTCATTGTCAGTAATGACAGACGAACAAGAGAACACTTTTTGACATAGCAAGATTCATCCATATTTAGAATTCTCAACCAATACTTGATACACCGTCTTGCTGCCTCTATCCAAAGAGGAAACCTGCCACAGTACTCTAAAAGCGCTGAATTTGACGAATTCAATCCAACACACATGTACCATTTGCAAGCGTACCTATTTACAAGTTCTATAGATTCACGTTCAGAAAACCCCCATATTTCCGAACCATGCAATATTACAGGTGATATTTTTCTATTGAACAGTGTAAAAAACATGCTCTTTGGCATTTGACCTAGATCATACAATGAATTTTAAGTAAGATTAAAACTGGTTTCCCTTTTGATGCTAGATCATCACCCATAAAGGCCATGTCAAGACTGTGGAATTAACAGGCTGAGCTGCGGGTCCACTGTCTGCATGTATCTGTAGAATCCTATTCTCATGGCACAGCCAAAATATTTTCTCATGTCTTACCATTTTGTTGCTGGTAGCCTCTTATTCTACCTGAAAAAGACAGAATAATATTTACCATATTTATAGGGAAACCTTAGCAAACAGTACAGACCCTGCTTAGATGCAGCGTTCTGTGACATCTGTTCTGGGTCTACACTATATACAGGCTTGTCTCAAAATTTAGGGTTATTACGGTACATGTAGTTCTTGAAAGCATTTTCTAATTCCCATTACGAAAACAGGCCAATTCAAATATATGAAAATTTCACCACCAAAAACTGGAAATTTTCAGATAAAAATTGATATTTTTCATATTTCTGCTCAAAACAGATTGTGGGTACTTGTTAGAACTGCCTCACTGAGGCAGTTCTAATAAGTACCCACAATCTATGTTTTTGAGCAGAAATAAGAAAAATAATATATACCCCTGTAAACCCTAGTTTTACAATATAAAAGTGGGGTTTAAGGGGGTCAAAATTATATAGGCGTGTTTTCTTTTTTTTTTTGGCAATTCCTTTGGAATGGCTAGTACAGCAGAGGTTACCAGTACATGTATCCTGCACTCACAATACAGCTAAATTCTTGCAAGTAAACATGATCCTATTTATGAAAACAAGACCCAGACCAACCTACGTATCAGCAGTCTGTTCACGACCTCTGCCAATCACTTTCATAAAATTAGCAAAGTACAAAGATGCTGTTACCTAAACTTGCATTTGTGATTTTAAGAACTGCATATTTCCATACAAGAACCTAAGTGCATGTCCAGAAAAATGTTGATTAGATTCTACTTATTAAGGCAAAAAATGTGGTGATATCTAGGACCTTTTTTTTTTTTTTATTATTATCTTTATTTTTTTTTTATATTTTGTACACAAAACATATCCTGAATACTCCTGGAAGCACCTTGCTGAGGAAATTCCTACAAGTATCCACAAGATATGTTACACCAAAACATATCTTGTGTCTTGAATTGCTGAGGTAGTTCCAAAGAGTGCCCATAAAATGAGATGTTTTGGTACAAAAACTATCTTCTAACCCACTGTAGACTAAATGAACTCACCAACACTATATATTGGAAGAGTCCAATTTCAATTTTAGGTTCGTCCAGCTATGAGATTTAGATATTCCTAGAGAAAAATGGTTGCATTATTTGCAAACAGTGTAGACCCTGATCAGAGGCCGTGTTCCGCGGCATCTGATCTGGGTCTGCACTGTTTGCCAAATACCCTTTTAACCCATTGTATACTGAATAGACTCTCCCACACTATATATTGGAGGAGTCCAATTTAAATTTTAGGTACGTCTGGCTATGAGATTTACATATTCCTAGAGAAAAATGGCTAAACTTTCTAAAAGCGTTCTGTGGTGTCTGATCTGTGTTTGCACTGTTTGCCAATTACCCTTTTACGGGTCTCCCCACTACAATGGGTTAAGGGTTCCAGACTACAATGGGCTAAATACTCCCCTTATCTGCAGTTAGGTAAATTATTTTTGCCTCCTAACACTATTCAGTTGTCAGGCTATAATATTCTACAGAAGGTGAGCTCAGTCTACTTGTGGCATCATACAGCTGCGATGCCAAGCCCCATTCTAGCCTACCCTCCCTTCTACCTCACCCTACAGGTAAATTATTTTTGCCTCTTAACTCTATTCAGTTGTCAGGCTATGATATTCTACAGAAGGTGAGCTCAGTCTGCTGTGCTTGTGGCATTCATACAGCTTCTTAACCCTTGTCCTGCTGAATAAATTAAGATGCCACACCCATTTCTAATTTTCAGCCAATCAGATTACTTGATTCGGATTGTTGCTATAAATTCACATACTTAATGGCAAACAGTGCAGATCCAGATCAGTTGGCTTCTTCAGAAGCCAACTGATCTGGATCTGCACTGTTTGCAAAGGCAGGGTATATCCGGGTTCAGCAGGACTAGGGTTAACCCTTTTACCAGTGAGTATCTGGAGTCTAGATCTTTGAATTTGTACAATCCATTGTTGTATTTAGGGGCCTCAGTCAAAAATTTTTCTTTTCTTTTTTTATTTAAAAGGTGAGGTAAGTGAAGAGTTGATTTGATACTAAATATAAGGTCAAATTTCAGTTACTGTCCACTGGTCTGGCATTTCTGCTGTAAGACAAGTACTGATAAAATGGAAAAACTGCAGTATAGAGCTCTCAGATTAGTGTTCAGTTACTTTGATAGCTCTTATGAGGATTTGTTGACAAAGGCAAACATGCCCACCTTACAACTTGATAGAACTAGAATTTTAGCTAGGGAAGTTTTCAAAATTTTAAATGGTTTATCTCCCAAGTTATATACAAGACTTAGTTACTTTAAAAAGAACACATTATTCTTTTGGGTATCAAAATCTACTGGAACAGCCACGAGTAAACACAGATCGATATGGTAAAAAATCTTCGCTTTGAGGCTGCCCATGTCTGGAACAGCCTTCCAAATGACTTGAGGACAACTACTGACTTCAAAGAGTTTGGACGACTGATCCGGACCTGGGAAGCTCTGCATGTAAGTGTCCATGTGCAAGTTTCAGTTATCTTAGTTTGCCCATTTTAATTGCTTATATTTTCTTATGTTTTAGCTTGTAATCATATTCATTTGTTTAGCCAGTCTCTTCAGTTGCTTTTAGTTGCTTATGCTTAACTGTTTTAGTTATCCAAGTTGCTTATACTAACCATAGAAGTACTGAATCGACTTGTTATATGATTAGCTTGTCAGTGAACCTCCTTCATTTTTTTGTTGTTTTTTTTTGCCTTTTCTGATGAAGGTTTGTTCTTGTGGATTGAGCTGCTGCTAATCAGTGTGGTATAGTTTTGTGCCACAATGTACATATCTGTGATAGCTTGCCTTTTCTCTGTGATATAATTGTTTGTTTTTACATTTATACATACGTACAGCTATTTCACTGTTTGTCGGTAAAATAGCCTTAATGGCTAATTTTATATAATGTTTTAATTTGAATGCCGACTTAAAATAAAGTTTCTTGTATCTTGTATAGCTATATTTTGAGTTGACTTGCCCTTCTGTGCAATGCTCTGCCCCATTCTACCTTACCCTACCCTCCCTTCTGCTACCCTACCCTACCAAGCTAGGATAGGCCAGGATAGAAGTGAAGGATAGGAACAGGGATAGGAGTAGGGGTAGGGTAGGGTGTCTGTGTAGGCGTTGAGGGTGGGGTAGGGTGCGATATTGGTAGTATTAAGTAAAGGGGAAGTCGCAATTTCTAAGACAGCCGTCAGGTTGCCACATTAGTTGACAGACTGGAATAAGGCAAGTAAAGAGAAGAGGTTGATTTGATATTTTAAAGTGACTTGCCCTTCCCTGCCATGCTAAACCCCATTCTAGCCTACCCTCCCTTCTGCTACCTCACCCTACACTACCAAGCTAGGATAGGCCAGGATAGAAGAAACGGTTAGGGTAAGAATAGGGATAGGAGTATAGGGGTAGGGTGCAATATTGATACAGAAATAATGGGGAAGTCACAATATGGCTGTCTCAAGTGGCCATGTCAGTTTCTAATTACTGGATGATGATGATGATTTGGTGTTTTACATCCCTTTCAACACTAAGTCATACTGAGACAATGGAAGGGTGATAATGTAAGGCTCTGTGCAATGAAGCGCCATACAGTCATGAGCTGAATTCCGCCTCCAGTGAGATTCAAACCAGGACCTCATGATCCGAAGTCGGGAGTGCTTCCGCTCATTCACCTGGACGCTTTTCATACTAGAAGATGGACTGTCCCGTCCCATTTAGCATTTTTAAAGGGCATTTCACAGTACTGCAGTTTTCCATGTGGTTTGATTTTAGGTGAGCAGAGTCTGTGCACACCTTATCAAATGTCATATTCTGTGGTGTCCTTGAAGTTGATTTTAACCATCTTCTATAAGGCACATAAATTAATAATCACGGATGAAGACAAATCCTTTTTTTTTTTCCTTACTTTTTTTGCTCAAAACAGGGTTTTTACTGTCTGAACATTTAAAACTTAGCATCTGGGAATAAATTTCTGTAGCTGACATTTTGAAATTTTATGCTTAACATAAAATAGGGTCTGAACTTTTGTGCAAATTCTCTTAGAAGACAATTTGCATGAAATATCAGACCCCTATTTTTTGGTGAAAATTTAAAAAACAAGCAAATTCCATGGGGAATTTATGTCCCCCGCCTTATTTTTATTTGAGGTGTTAAAAATGGTAAAAGTTAACCGGAGGTCCATTGGTCCTGTATCAATTACCTAAGTATTGAAGCAGGAAACCAGTGATAAAAAATAATTTCAAGATTCTGAAAAAACCACATCCATATCTTCAGACCATCCTTAAAGCACCTGTAAAGTTTCAAAAGATCAGCTTAAAACTGTGGTAGGAGTTACGGGGTCAAGGTACCTACTCCCTATACGCTTCTGTAGTATTAGAACTAAAAAAATGTCGAAGTTAAAAAAGCAGAAAAAGTGGTAAAAAATTATTTCAGGATTCAGAAAAAACCACATGCATATCTTCAGGCCATTGTAAAAGCCCTTGTAAAGTTTCAAAAGGATCGGACAAAAACTGTGGGAGGAGTTAAGGGGACAAGGTACCTGCACCCTATACACTTCTGTAATATTAGAACTAAAAAAATGTCTAAGTTAAAAATGCGGGAAAAGTAATAAAAATTATTTCAGGATTCTGAAAAATCCACCTGCATATTTTCAGGCCATCCTAAAAGCCCACGAAAAGTTTCAAAAGGATCGGTCAAAAACTGTGGGAGGAGTTAAGGGGACAAGGTACCTACTCCCTACAGACCTGTAATATTAGAACTCAAAAAATGTCTAAGTTCAAAATGTGTAAAAAGTGATAAAAAATAACTTCAGGATTCTGAAAAAACCAAATGCATATCTTCAGACCATCCTTAAAGCACCTGTAAAGTTTCAAAAGGATCGGACAAAAACTGTGGGAGGAGTTAAGGGGACAAGGTACCTGCTCTCTATATACTTCTGTAGTATTAGAACTCAAAAAATGTCTAAGTTAAAAATGCAGAAAAAGTGATTTTTTTTGTTTGTTTGATTTGGGCTTAACGTCGCTTTCAACCTTTTTCAGTCATATCACGACGGTGTCTGGATGTGGCAGGGAGCTCAATGCTCACTTTTAGAGTGCTGCCTCACTGAAATATCACGCCCCAGACACTTTGACATGATATTCCACCCAGTCACATTATACTGACACTGAGCTGACCAGTTCTAGCTCTACTTTCTTAATGCTGAGCGCCAAGCGAAAGAGCAGCTAGTACCATTTTTGAAGTCTTTGGTATGACCCGGCAGGGGATCGAACCCGCAACCTCCCGGTCACAAAGCGGACGCTCTACCACTGAGCCACTGTGCCGGTCCAGAAAAAGTGATAAAAAATTATTTCAGGATTCTGAAAAAACCACATGCATATCTTCAGGCCATCCTGAAAGCCCATGTAAAGTTTCAAAAGGATCGGCCAAAAACTGTGGGAGACAAGGTACCTACTCCCTATACGCTTCTGTAATATTAGAACTAAAAAAATGTCTATGTTCAAAATGTGTAAAAAGTAATAAAAATTAATTTCAGGATTCTGAAAAAAAACACATGCACATCTTCAGACCATCCTTAAAACACCTGTAAAGTTTCGGAAGAATCGGCCAAAAACTGTGGGAGGAGTTAAGGGGACAAGGTACCTGCTCCCTATACACTTCTGTAGTATTAGAACTCAAAAAATGTCTAAGTTAAAAATGCGGAAAAAGTGATAAACTGTGGGAGGATTTAAGGGGACAAGGTACCTACTCCTTATAGACTTCTGTAATATTAGAACTCAAAAAATGTCTAAGTTAAAAATGCAGAAAAAGTGATAAAAAATTATTCCAGGATTCTGAAAAAACCACATGCACATCTTCAGACCATCCTAAAAACACCTGTAAAGTTTCATCAAAGATCAGACAAAAACTGTGGGAGGAGTTAAGGGGACAAAGTACCTACTAAACATTCGGAACCACGCGCCACGCCCCAGGGAAAACCAAAAACAGTGTCCCTCCACTTTTCTTCGAAAAGGCGGGGGACAAAAATTAACCCATCTCCTGCTAAACACTTCATGCCCTGTCTTAGCAAACAGTGTAGATCCAGATCAGTTGGCTTCTGAAGCCAAATGATCTGGATCTGCACTGTTTGTCATTTAATATGTGAATTTCAAACAAAAACCCAAATCAAGTAATCTGATTGGCTGGAAATTAGAAGTGGGCATGGCATTTCAATTTACTCAGCATGACAAGGGTTAATTTGTCATCTGCTGAATTTGACTAGAGAGTACTAAGGTTTAAAAGTTATACTTCAGCATCTGAACAGAACTATCTTGCAGACTCAGTTATAAGGAGGAGCTACAGGTTCTTGTGGAGAATATATACAACAAAGTCCTCTGCTTACCTGGGTCCAGTTGTTCAAAACTAACAATGTCGTTAGTTAATGTATCATTAAAACTTTATTAAATATGGCATATACACAAATATTTTATGCTGAAAAAATGTGATTAGCTTTTGCATTTGCAAAAGCTACTCACATTTTTTTCAGCATAAATACCTATGAATTAGATATTGTACTTACTAGAATAGTTAACATTTTGACCACTAATGAGCTCGTTAGGCTAACGATGCTTTGAACAACTGGGCCCTGTTAACACACAGACCTTGAAGTGTCAGTAGCTGATTTTCATTGTGATTTCCCTTGAAACTGCTTGTGAGATATTATAGTCGAATTCGGAGTTCATTCTGTAAATAAACTAGCAAAAGTTAAATATTGGAACATTAATTGCTATTCTGGTATTTAAAATAACTGTAAAATGAGAACCTAAATACAGTTAAACTTTGATGACTTCAACTTGCTGGGACCAGTGCAAAAAGTTTGAGTGATCGTAGTTTGAGTCACTGAAGATTCAACTCAGACATGTACATACATGCTTACATGACATATAGCAGCCGGCCGTTATCAGTTGTAGGTCTACGCATGATGATGACAGAAACTTTATGTATGTAGATTCTTTTGTTAGTTTAAAACAATCCATAAATTATTGGTTATTTAAAGAAATTGGAACAATCTAAGCAAAGGAATAAGAGAAAAAAATACCATTATAATTCCTAATTTTATTCAGAAGACTTGTTTTCCTTCATCAACAAAACATAGCATTATGTACATGCACAACAATCTAAAATACCTTCATTTAATAGTACATTTGATGACTAAAACAAAACTGGCGTCTGGTCTTCTCTGGTTAGCACATATATATATTCTTTTGTTGCCATGTCAAAAGTTCACTCAAGCACAAACCAGGACTCCGTACTGCAGTGCAAAACACACACAAACTTTTTACCCCGTATTCTTGTTCCAGTTGGAGGTCCTCATTAGAAAAAGAAATCCAGGACAAACTGTTCAAAGCTGTTTTGCGTGCCAAAAAAATATAAAGAAGAGGGCCATGATGGCCCTGTAACTCTCACCTGAGTATCATAGCACTTCGAGAACCTGACCTAGAACAGATCAAGTCAAACATTCTGACCAAAATCCATAATACGAGTTCGAGCCATGCATGGTTCAGTTAGCTAACCAAATTCGACCCAGTGAGTTTTGACTATACTGGGCCCAGTTGTTCAAAGCGTCGTTAGCTTAACGAGCGCGTTAAGGGTCATTTCGTTAACTGTTTTAGCAAATTCAATATACAGTATTCTGATATTTTTTGCTGAAAAAATGTGAGTAGCTTTTGCACTTTTTTCAGCAAAAAATTTCAGCATATGTGCGTATCACTCGATGTAAATTTTAACGAATCGTTAACTAACGATGTCGTTAGCTTTGGACAACTGGGCCCTGGTATTTGAGAAGTGATCACTATAATATTTTTTCTTATTTTTCGAGGAAAATAAGCTTTGACGTTCTATGCAAAATTGTGTAATACACTTTGCATGATATGTAAAAGTCTGTTTTCTGGCAAAAAAAACAACAACAAAAAACAAACAAATCTCATCATTTGTCATCTGCTGAATCTGCCCAGAGAGTGTTAAAATTAAAAATACCAGAATTTGGAAACAAGAGGGCCATGATAGCCCTGTAACGCTCACCTGAGCAACATAGCACTTTGAGAACCTGATCTAGAACTGATCAAGGCAAACATTCTGATCAAAGTTCAAAATGATTATATTAACAAGTAAGACAATGAAGCATGTCTAATGGACTGTGAAATAAAAGTCAAGGTCAAATATGGATGACTGCACTCAAGAGGCCATGCTAAGATGTATGCATGTACTAAGTATCACTGGCTGTAGGAGCAATAGTTACTGAGAAACTGATCTAAACACAAACACTTCACAAGTACCAAATATCACTCTGTAGGACCAATAATTACTGAAAAACTGACCTAAATGGAAAAACTTAAGAGAGTCACTGGACAGAAAACTATACATCACCTTGAAATCATCAAGACAAACATTTTGAGCAAGATTCATGATGACCACTTCAAAAATGTGACCTCTAGAGGATCAACAAGGTTTTCCTTTGATTTGGCCAGGTGAACTAGTTTCTGATATCAACTGACCCAGTTTTAAACTAGACCTAGAAATCATCAAGACAAACATTTTGAGCAATATTTATGATGATTAATTCAAAAATGTGAACTCTGGAGTGTTAACAGTTTTCTGCTGATTTGGCCTGCTGACCTAGTTTTTGACCCCATGTGACCCAGTTTCAAACTTGACCTAGAAATCATTAAGACAAACATTTTGAGCAAGATTCATGATGATTTAGAGTGTTAACAAGGTTTTCTGCCGATTTGGCCAGGTGACCTAGTTTTTGACCCCAAGTGACCCAGTTTCAAATTTGACCTAGAAATCATTAAGACAAACATATTGAGCAAGATTCATGATGATTGCTTGAAAAATGTGACCACTAGAGTGTTAACAAGGTTTTACGCTGATCTGGCCAGGTGACCTAGTTTTTGACCCCATGTGACCCAGTTATGAACTTGATCTAAAAATCATCAAGATAACATTTTGAGCATGATTCATGATGATTGCTTAAAAAATGTGACCGCTAGAGTGTTAAAGCTTTTTGCTGATTTGGCCAGGTGACCTAATTTTTAACTCCTCCCACAGTTTTTGGCCGATTCTTTCGAAACTTTACAGGTGTTTTAAGGATGGTCTGAAGATGTGCATGTGTTTTTTTCAGAATCCTGAAATTAATTTTTATTACTTTTTACACATTTTGAACATAGACATTTTTTTAGTTCTAATATTACAGAAGCGTATAGGGAGTAGGTACCTTGTCCCCTTATAAGATTTATGATGATTGCTTCAAAAATGTGACCGCTAGAGTGATAAGATTTTCCACTGATTTGGCCAGGTGACCTAGTTTTTGACCCCAGGTGACCCAGTTTCGAACTTGATCTAGAAATCATTAAGACAAACATTTTGAGCAAGATTCATGATGACTGCTTCAACAAGAGGCCCACGGGCCACGATTCGCTCACCTGAGTGACATAGCCACTGCAGACATGCAGATGTTATGCAACATTTATCCAATCCTATCATTGCAACTAATGAAAATATTATCATTTGAACAGTTCTTAGTTTTGAAGAAGAATATATGGGCCTGACAGTCAATGGAGCATGATCATTTGAATAAACTATCAATCACATTTCAACAATGATCAATGTGAAATTTGGTGGAAATTGGCAAAGTGGTTTCTGAAGAATCGTGAATTTTATACATATAAACAGCACAGTGGCAGGGAAATATTATAAATATAAACCAGATGATGGCCATCTTAGATTTCCAATCAGAACAATTTTAACTACTGTTGATCTACAAGTCACTTCGATACTTTCAATATAAATGTATATGGCCCACACAAATAGGGAAGCAAATTTGACCTTGGAGGCAAAAAGGTCAAATGTCAACATAGAACCATCATTTGAGCAGTTTTGGTAGATCTCCTGTCCCCCGTAATTTGTGCAAAGATTAGGACCCAGGGCTTATTTGGTTATGGAGAAGATTTTTAAAGGTTTTTACCATATGTGGGCATGGCAGCCATTTTGATCAATGGACCATACCCATTTTAGCAATCTTTCATTCTCCTGCCCATGGAGGCTCCGCATGAAATTTGAGCAACACTGGCCCGGAGGCTTCAGAGGAAAAGCCATTTGAAATTATCAACATTTTGTCCATACAAATGTATGGGGCCCATACAAATGCATACAGAAGCAAACTTGACCTCGCCGTAAAAAGGTTAAATGCCAATGTATGACAATTATTTTAGCAACTTTGGTAGACCGCCCGTTCCAGATGATATATGCAAAGATTCAGCCACAAGCCATCCTCGGTTTTGGAGAATAAGATTTTTAAATGTTTTTTCCCATGCAAATGCATAAGGAAGCAACTTGACCTTGCCGTAAAAAGGTCAAATGTCAATGTATGACCATTATTTTAGCAACTTTGGTAGACCCCCTGTCCCCGATGATTTATGCAAACATTCAGCCCCAAAGCATCCTCGGTTCTAAAGAAGAAGATTTATGAAGGTTTTTACCATATATGGGCATGGTGCCCATCTTGGTCAACGAACCGTGACCATTTTAGCAATCTTTTGTTCCCCCTACCTAAGGAGGCTCCATATGAATTTTTGAGCAAAATTGGCCCAGAGGCTCCAGAGAAGTTGTTTGAAATTCTGAACATTTTCCCCATACAAATGCATAAGGAAGCAAAATTGACCTTAATGTAAAAAGGTCAAATGTCAATGTACGACCATTATTTTAGCAATTTTGGTAGCCCTCCTGTTCCCGAAGATATATGCAAAGATTCAGCCATAAGGCATGCTCGATTTTGGAGAAGAAGATTTTTAAAGGTTTTTCCCATACAAGCACACAGGGAAGCAAACTTGACCTTGCCGTAAAAAGGTCAAACATCAACGTACGACAATTCTTTTAGCAATGTTGGTAGACCTCCCGTCCCCGATGATTCCTGCAAAGGTTCAGCCCCAAGGCATTCTCAGTTCTGAAGGAGATGATTTTTAAAGGTTTTTACCATATATGGGCGTGGCGGCCATCTTGGTCAACGGACCGCGACCATTTTAGCAATTTTTCGTTCCCCCACCCTAAGGAGGCTCCATATGAAATTTGAGCAAAATTGGCCCAGAGGCTCCAGAGGAGAAGTTGTTTGAAATTCTGAACGTTTTTCCCATACAAATGCATAAGGAAGCAAAATTGACCTTACCGTAAAAAAGTCAAATGTCAATGTACGACCATTATTTTAGCAATTTTGGTAGCTCTCCTGTTCCCAAAGATATATGCAAAGATTCAGCCATAAGGCATGCTCGGTTTTCGAGAAGAAGATTTTTGAAGGTTTTTCTCATACAAATGCATAGGGAAGCAAACTTGACCTTGCCGTAAAAAGGTCAAACGTCAACGTATGACAATTCTTCTAGCAATTTTGGTAGACCTCCCGTCCCCGATGATTCCTGCAAAGGTTCAGCCCCAAGGCATTCTCGGTTCTGGAGGAGAAGATTTTCAAAGGTTTTTACTATATATGGGCATGGTGGCTATCTTGGTCAACGGACCGCGACCATTTTAGCAATTTTTCGTTCCCCCACCCTAAGGAGGCTCCATATGAAATTTGAGCAACATTGGCTCAGCGGTTTCAGAGGAGAAGTCGTTTGAAAATGTTAACGGACGGACGGATGGACCGACGGACGAAAAGTGATCACAATAGCCCATCCTGAGCAGAGCTCAGGTGAGCTAAAAATGTGACCGCTAGAGTGTTAACAAGGTTTTCTGCTGATTTGGCCCGGAGACCTAGTTTTTGACCCCAAGTGACCCAGTTTCGAACTTGACCTAGAACTCATCAAGACAAACATTTTGAGCAAGATTCATGATGATTGCTTGAAAAATGTGATCGCTAGAGTGTTAACAAGGTTTTCTGCTAATTTAGCCAGGTGACTTAGTTTTTGACCCCATGTGACCTAGTTTCAAACATACCCTAGAACTCATCAAGACAAACAGTTTGAGCAAGATTCATGAAGACTGCTTCAAAAATGTGACCGCCAGAGTGTTAACACGGTTTTCTGATTTGGCCTGGTGACCTAGTTTTTGACCCACATGACCCAGTTTCAAACTTGACCTAGAAATCAACAAGACAACCATTTTGAGCAAGATTCATGATGATTGCTTGAAAAATGTGACCGCTAGAGTGTTAACAAGGTTTTCTGCTGATTTGGCCAGGTAACCTAGTTTTTGACTCCAAGTGACCCAGTTTCAAACCTGATCTAGAAATCATCAAGACAAACATTTTGAGCAAGATTCATGATGATTGCTTAAAAAATGTGACCGTTAGAGTGCTAACGAGGTTTTCTGATGATTTGGCCTGCTGACCTAGTTTTTGATTCCAAGTGACCCAGTTTCGAATTTGACCTAGAAACCATCAAGACAAACATTTTGAGCAAGATTTATAATGACTGCTTCAAAAATGTGACCGCTAGAGTGTTAACAAGGTTTTCTGCTGATTTGGCACAGTGACCTAGTTTTTGACCCCAAGTGACCCAGTTTTGAACTTGACCTAGAAATCATCAAGACAAACATATTGAGCAAGATTTATGATGATTGCTTTAAAAATGTGACCTCTAGAGTGTTAACAAGGTTTTCTGCTGATCTGGCCTGGTGACCTAGTTTTTGATCCCAAGTGACCCAGTTTCGAACTTGACCTAGATTTAATAGAGGCAAACATTTTGAGCAAGTTTCATCGATTGGGTCAAAACTATGACCTCTAGAGTGTTAACAAGTTTTTCCTTTAATTTGACCTGGTGACCTAGTTTTTGACCCGAAGTAACCCAGTATTGATCTTGACCTAGATATCATAGAGGCAAACATTCTGGCCAAGTTTCATCAAGATTGTGTCAAAACTGTGACCTCTAGAGAGCTAACAAACTAATTGTTGACGACGAACAACGGACGACGGACAGAGGGTGATGACAATAGCTCACCCTGAGCTTTTGCTCAGGTGAGCTAAAAATATTTCAATATTCAATGTTACCTAGATTGCATAAAACTAGAAACCTTCCATAGAATAGTAATTCAGTCATTTCTGCCCCACTTTAGACCACAAATTTTCAAAAAAAATAAAATAAATAAAAATAAAAAATAAAGTCAAACATGCTCGAGATATTATCATACCCACTTATGTGTGAAGATATACTAAAATCCATTGAAAAATGCAGAAGCTAGAGCGATGACAAAGTTTTTTCTAAAAATAGCCACAGTTACCTTGACCTTGAGCCCAGCACCAAGAAAGCTGCACTTACTTGAGATATTATAATACCCAACAATCGTGTGACAAATTAAAATCCATTGGTAAATGCAAGGGTGAAGTTTTTTCTAAAAGTAGCCAGAGTTACCCTGAACCTGAGCCCAGCAACCTGAATGTTGAACTTGCTCGAGATATTATCATACCCAATATTTATGTGAAGTTATATTAAAATCCATTCATAAATAAAGGCACTAGAGCAATGACAGAGTTGTCTTTTTTCCTCTAAAAATAGCCATAGTTACCTTGACCTTGAGCCCATTAACCTGAAAGTTGATCTTGCTCAAGATATTTTAATACCCAACAATTGTGTGACAATATATTAAAATCCATTGACAAATGCAGGGGTTAGACTGATGATAAAGTTTTTTTTTTCTTTCTAAAAAAAGCTACAGTTACCTTGACCTTGAGCTCAGCAACCTGAAAATTGAACTTGCTCAAGATATTATCTTACCCAACATTTATGTGAAGTTATATTAAAATACATTGATAAATGTAGGCACTAGAGCGATGACAAAGTTTTTCTAAAAAAATAGCCACTCCAACCATGACCATGATTCCAGCACCCTGAAAGTCGAACTTGCTCGAGATATTACCATAAAAAATGTTTGTGTGAAGTTATATCAAAATCTATCAATAAATGTAGGCACTAGAGCCATAACAATGTTTTTCAAAAAATAGCCAGTGACCTTGACCTTGAGCCAAGCACCCTGAAAGTCGATCTTGCTTATGATATTATAATATATATACATGTATGCAACATTTGTTTAGAGTTATATTAAAATCCATCAATAAATGAAGGCACAAGAGCAATGACAAAAGTTTTTCTACAAATAGCCACAGTGACCTTGACCTTGAACCCTGAAAGTCGAACTTGCTCGAGATATTATCATACCCAACATTTGTGTGAAGTTACATTAAAATCCATCAATATATGTAGGCACTAGAGCAATGACAAAGTTTTTCTATAAACAGCCAGTGACCTTGACCTTAAGCCCAGGACTCTGAAAGTCGCACTTGCTCGAGAAATTATAATACTCAACATTTGAGTGAAGTTGTATAAAAATCCATCAATAAATGTAGGTGCTAGAGTGATGACAGTTTTTCTCAAAATAGCTACAGACCTTGACCTTGAGCCAAGGACCCAGAAAGTAGAACTTGCTGGAAATATTATCATAGCCAACATTTGTTTAAAGTTATATTAAAATCCATCAATTAATGTAGGCGCTAGAGTGATGACAACAGGTGAACATATGTACGTACGAATGTACATACTGACGCACGGGCAGAAGCACAGATAATTTTGAGGGTATTTGGGTATATTTAATCAACTGAGTAAAATTGTATTTTCAATTTTCAGTTTGAGTATAGTTAGGTTGAATAAGGTATTTCTCAGACACTGTAAAGGGACATAAGTGCTGTGACAGGACATCGTAGCTTGCCTGAATTGCGCTATGCCTCTAAAAACCTTAAAAAAAATTTTAACATAATGTATTCGAACTAATTACCACAAATACCCCTATAAGCACACAGTTAAGCAATTCCTTAGTCTTCAGATTACAGCCAGTGTACTTTTTGTCTACTTCTTTATAAAGGCATATGTTGTGGGTACTCATTTGAATTTCATCTACTTGTCACTGCAATTCAAATGAGTACCCACAACATATGCTTTCATAAAGAAAACCAGGAAAAAACATCGCATAAACACCATTAGATAAGTAATTTGCTGATCTTGTTTTCAAGTCACTGCAAGATGACACTTATATCAAACCAAACACAATCCTTAAATTCAGTTGGTTAACCAATGCCAAAAAAGAAAGCTATTAGATTCTCAGACACGTTTTAAAAAAATAGCCTGCGGGTGGCTTTTTATTTTTATTTTCCAGTTGGGTACATTCTTGGACATTTGGGTTTGTTTGGCAACAAAATGGCGTTTTTTTTTTCGGAAGTATCTAAAATGCAAGTTTAAAGTCCCAAACAACACATTTACTGATTTTCTTTGCAAGCAAGAAAGAATGCCATATTTGTGGTCTAGATTGCAATTTGGTTAGAAATTATTCTCAGATAAGCGAGTAAAATCCAGCGTCACATATGTTCGTGGGTCGGAAAAAACTTATCACTGAAAAAAATCATATATTTTGGACAGATGTGGCGGTGCCTGCGAATCTAATACTTTTTTGGCCAAGATTAAAAGCTGATGCTTGATTACAGACTTAACCTTGACCTAAACTTCTGCTGCTGCAAGAAAAATATCTGCTGTAATATCCATGCCTGTCTTCTGAGACCATGGCCTCTGAATGGATAATAATAGTCAGGTTTCTTAATTTCTGTATCTTGCAAAAAACATAACCCATCTGATATATGACTGAATTTTTGTAGATATAGAGCTTGGATATTGGTTCATACAAAACCATTGTATGGCAATGCGAAACTAATTGCATTTTGGAGAAACACAAGCATTACGCATGATACTGGTTTAGAGTTTGCCATTCAACTGTAAGTTCTATTAAGCATATAGTACACATGTATATACTAAAAGATAAAAAAACACCCAATATACACCCAACTCGGGATAAATTAATCTGTCAAGTTGATGTCTGAATATAAATTAGCACTGTTTAAAAGTCTTGTCATGTTTTGTCAACGACATGTATTTTATTTTTTTTTTTATGAACATTTTAGTTTGCGAAAATTACATAAATTATTATGTTTGGTCTTCATACATTCTTACCCATTAGAGTTTGTCAACAAAGGTTTTGGAATTATGGACATGAAGAAATGCGCAGTGATTCCCCTCAACATACATGCCTAAAACTTACGTCAGCACAATACAGTATTCTTTACGAATGTTTTTTATTCAAAAACAGCTAGAACATCCGAAAGATGTCTGGTAAAAATTATCATTCAAAAGCGTGTCATAAAATTTGTAATCAAACTTTTTCTTTCAGGTTTATTGTAGCGGCCACATTGGACGAAAAATAGAACATTTTGTGGTGTTAATCCATTTCTGTATACCTTCTAATAAAGGCTATAGAAAATGGTAGAAGGTTTATTTGAAATGCAGTTTGCATGCGAAATTTCAAAACGATGTCAGACAGGAAAACAGAGTACTCTCTCTTAAATGTGGAAAACAACCGGGTGTCACTAATGACTTCAAGTTTGCCTGTACCAAAATAAACATTATGCCTTCTGTTTCGAGCATTTTTTGCTTTATTCTTTTATGATTTTTAACCTAACACAGAAGGTTTTGTTTTCTTAGAATTTCCTAGGTATCAACTGGGCCGCCATAGAAAAGTGCAAGTTTTCACAAAATCAATGTATGCATATCTGATATGCAGTTGTTTTATATAGACATGTCCAGGGCTTTCTTCCTATATCCAAATAAATTGTATATCTTTCCGATGCTAGGGTTAGCAAAAGTTGAGAACTAGAGTCTGTACTATAAGACATGTAACAATTTTTGTCTAAACTTTTGTCGACTATAAAAGAGGATTTTTTTTTCACATTCATAATGCTATGAGTTAATGTGAGCTATAATTTTGAGATGAATCCTTGGACATGTGCACAAAGTGAGATCGATTCCAGGAATTTGCCCCCCCCCCCCCCCCCCCCCCCAGTGATAAAAAATGTACTAATGGACATTTGTCCCCCAGATGAAAATGCAACATGGACAGAAAGTACATTATCTCACATTGTGGCTCAGAGCAGTTAGTATTCCCAAGGTTGGTTGGTAAATTCCACCCCCGGTATTTACTGGTCCGGAAAATACTCATAAAGTGGCAAATACTGGTCAACTGAACTTTTTCGCCTTAAAATACTGCAGAAATCTTAACCAAGTTGACTTAAAATAACATCATCAAACTAAATGACTTAAAGATATTTTAGTTATTTTTTTTATATAAGGTTATCACCATAAAGAATAAAATATTTCACAATTTAAGCATGTTAAGAGAGCCAAAATGTGAATTAATGGTTAAAATTTTGGAAGTATTTAAAAAATACATTGTCTTAATTTTAAAAATTCATCTCTATTATTTGAACTTTAACTCAATAGCATAAAAATACAGGTAAGAAATTACAGGCAGCTGGCATTTGACAATTAGCAAGACCAAAATTTAATGGTTTAAATTTTTAAAACAACAAGACTGTCAAGAAAATTTTTATTCAAGGAGGCACAGGATAGCAATGGCAAGGATGGGAACAATTTAATGTCATAAATGATTTCCCGTTTTATATAAAAATTGTGTATATTCTTTACCTATCCAGGAAAAAAGAAAACATTATCAAAAAAAAAAAAAAGAAAAAGAGGGGGAAAAAAAAAAAAAAAAGGAATAGAAACAAGAGGACCATGATGGTCCTATATCGCTCACCTGAGCAAACAGATTTGCATACTTAATGTTGAAGTTTCAGCCAAGTTCACTGCTCTAAAATTTTATGTATAAATTTTATGTCCATGACCAATCATGACAGCTTGAACAAACTTGGTAGAGGGTAACCAAAGGAACATTCCTGCCAAGTTAAACTGAAATCGGTTCAGTGGTTTCTGACAAGAAGTTTTTTTAAGTTTTCTAGTTAGATATAGAGGGAAAATAAGCCCCACCCACTAGCAGGCATGTTTTTTGACAAATCAGGATTGCTTGAACATTCTTGGTAGAGGGTCACCAAAGCATTATTGAAATTGGTCAGGAGGTATTTGACAAGAAGCATTTTAAAGTTTTCTATACAGATATATACCGAAAATAAGCCCCGCCCCGTGGAGGCCATGTTTTTTGACATATCATGAAGGCTTGAACCATCCTGGTAGAGAGTCACAAAAGCAACATTCTTGCCAAGCTACATTGAGCTTGGTCCAAAGGTTTCTTACGGGAAGATTTTTAAAGTTTTTCATATAGACATATAGAAAAAAATAAGCCCTGCCCCATAGCGGCCATGTTTTTTGACGATCATGACAGCTTGAACAACCTTGGTAGAGGGTCACCAAAGAAACATTCCTGCCAAGTTATATTGAAATCGGTCCATTGGTTTCTGACAAGAAGATTTTTTAGTTTTCTATATAGATATATAGGGAAAATAAGCCCCACCCACTAGCAGCCATGTTTTTTTGACAAATCATGATTACTTGAACAATCTTGGTAGAGGGTCACCAAGGAAACATTTTTGCCAAGTTGTAATGAAATTGGACCTGTGGTTTCTGAAAAGAAGACTTTTAAAGTTTTTCTATATAGATATATAGGGAAAATAAACCCCGCCCCCTGGCGGCCCTGTTTCTTGATGAATCATGACAGCTTGCATAACCTTGATAGAGGGTTACATAAGAAACATTTCTGCAATGTTTAATTGGAATCAGTCCAGTGGTTTCTGACAAGAAGATCATTAAAGTTTTCTATGTAGATATACGGGGAAAATAAGCCCCGCCCCCTACCAGCCATGTTTTTTGACAAATCATGATAGCTTGAACAATCTTGGTAAAGGGTCACCAAGGAAACATATCTGCCAAGTTATATTGAAATCGATTCAGTGGTTTCTGACAAGAAGTTTTTTCAAGTTTTCTATATAGATATATATAGGGAAAATAAGCCCCGCCCCCTGGCAGCCATGTTTTTTGACAATTCATGACGGCTTGAACAATCTTGGTAAAGGGTCATCAAAGAAACATTTCTGCCAAGGTATATTGAAATCGGTCCAGTGATTTCTGACAAGAAGATTTTTTCAAGTTTTCTATATAGATATATAGGGAAAATAAGCTCCACCCCCTAGCGGCCATGTTTTTTGACAAATCACCATTACTTGAACAATCTTGGTAGAAGGTCACCAAGGAAACATTTTTGCCAAGTTATAATGAAATGGGTCCAGTGGTTTCTGACAAGAAGATTTTTCAAGTTTTTCTATATAGATATATAGGGAAAATAAGCCCCGCTCCCTGGTGGCCATCTTTTTTGTCGAATCCAAATGGCTTGAACAATCTTGGTACAGGATCACCAAAGGAACATTTCTGCCACATTATATTGCAATCGTTCCAGTGGTTTCTGATAAGAAGATTTTTTTAAATTTTCTATACAGATATAAAGGGAAAATAAGCCCCGCCCCCCCCTGGCAGCCATGTTTTTTGACGAATCCAAATGGCTTGAACAATCTTGGTAGAGGATCACCAAAGGAACATTTCTGCAAAATTATACTTAAATCGGTCCAGTGGTTTCTAACAAGAAGATTTTTTAAGTTTTCTATATAGATATATAGGGAAAATAAGCCCCACCCCCTGGCAGCCATGTTTTTCGACGAATCCAAATGGCTTGAACAATCTTGCAAGAGGATTACCAAAGGAGCATTTCTGCAAAATTATATGGAAATTGGTCCAGTGATTTCTGACAAGAAGATTTTTAAAGTTTTGTTTACAGATATATAGGGAAAATAAGCCCCGCCCCCTGGCGGCCATGTTTTTTGACGAATCCAAATGGCTTGAACAATCTTGCAAGAGGATCACCAAAGAAACATTTCTGCAAAATTATATGGGAATCGGTCCAGTGGTTTCTGACAAGAAGATTTTTAAAGTTTTCTATACAGATATATAGTGAAAATAAGCCCCGCCCCCTGGTGGCCATGTTTTTTGACGAATCCAAATGGCTTGAACAATCTTGGTAGAGGATCACCAAAGGAACATTTCTGCAAAATTATATGGAAATTGGTCATATGGTTTCTGACAAGAAGATTTTTAAAGTTTTCTATATTGATATACAGGGAAAATAAGCCCAGCCCCCTGGCGGCCATGTTTTTTGACGAATCCAAATGGCTTGAACAATCTTGGTAGAGGATCACCAAAGGAACATTTCTGCAAAATTATATTGAAATCGGTCCAGTGGTTTCGGACAAGAAGATTTTTAAAATTTTCTATATAGATATATAGGGAAAATAAGCCCCGCCCCCTGGTGACCATGTTTTTTGATGAATCCAAATGGCTTGAATAATCTTGGTAGAGGATCACCAAAGGAACATTTTTGCAAAATTATATTGAAATCAGTCCAGTGGTTTCGGACAAGAAGATTTTTTAAGTTTTTAATTAAAAAATCTATTTTTAGCTCCTGTGACCTAGATATGCAATGAACCAGAACCATTTGAACAACTTTGAAAGAGGACCAACCAAGGATCATTCCTGTGAAGTTTGGTCGAATTCCCACCAGTGGTTTAGGAGGAGATGTTGTTTAAAGATTGTGGACAGACGGACATCCAGACGACGACAACGACGACGCCGACGACGGACGGTGAGTGATCACAATAGCTCACCATGAGCCTTTGGCTCAGGTGAGCTAAAAAATAGCCACAGACTACCTGAGTACTTTGGCAGACCTGTATGAAACAGGTTATTTTTTTCCAATAACAAAGTTCTAAATTTCACTTGAATTCAATGAACTGTTAAATAAGTTGATATTATTTTTTTTTTTTTTTTAAGTATGAATATTAAGCCAATTGACAAAATAATTAATTTTACCCCTATGAATGTTGAGTGTAGGTTATTGTATGAATTCTAGGGTGGTCAATTCAATCGACCAATATCTGCCGGTATTTTCCCATATTTGCCAGTATTTACAGGTAAATACCGCTGGCATGGAAAACACTGATATTTGCCGACATTTTGCCAACTTTTGAGTATTTCCGCTAAAGAAGAAAACCATTTTTTATAACTCCTGGAACACTGTCTCATTGATTAATTTCCTAACTTTGCAACTGCAAGTTTTTATGTCTAAAATAACAAACGCATAAAACCTGTCTGTGTCTTCAACTGTCCCATAATCTAGACCAAGACTGAAGTGTTACCTAGACCACAGCTCTAGCTATTTTGTTTTTTTTTTTTTCAACCAAAAGTATATCTCCACAACTATATATATGATACATAACACACGAAAAGGGCTCTTCTGCAATTTGCTAACTATGCACAGGCTGATCAGAGACCCTCCTGCCCACTTACAGAATCAATGGACATCAGGGCTCAAGAAAAGGCCGGTTCTTAGGTCCGAGACCATTTTTTGAAAAGCTGGAGCGATTTTCACTTCAGAGGGACACAAATAAATCGGTCCATAATAATTCATGTTTTCTATTATTCGACTTAAAAATTTACTCCTTATCTGGAGCTATAAAAACAAACAAACCTTTTGTCAACCCCCTTGAGTGATCTGCTAATTATTGCAAGGACGCTTGATCCATGTCAAAAATAAGTAACTGCCCATTTGATTGAGATTTGAAAAAATCAATACTAGTTGTTACATATTACCCTAAGTGTTCGGATTCCTTAACGCCATACCATACTGGTCCTAAAATTTGAACGTCTAGTTTACTACATCTTTCATATTGCTGAATGAGTGGTACACAGTGCTGATGTGGATCAGAAGTCACATGTTTTGCGGCATCTGATCTGGGTCTACACCGTTTACTCAGGCCTGTCTGTCCCAACAGTAAGTATGAAGGGGACAGCGCTTCTTACCTGCTTGGTTGGGAATTACAACAATAAAAGACGTTTTTTTCTCGCTGTTAATTTAGTTTTGAAAGATCTGTTTAATGTGCTTCATTCACCTTAATTGTAATTTTAACATGCTCAACCTGCTGAAGAGCTGGGCCTCGGTGCGACACTTGGATGAAACACTAATTTCTTTTTTTTTTTTTACTGGTCTATCGGAAGAAAGAAACGAGGCCCTTTGGGCCACAGCCTGCTCACCTGAGTGACATAGCCACTGCAGATTTGCAGATGTTATGCAACATTTTTCCAATCCTATCATCACAACTAATGAAAAGATCATCATTTGTGCAGTTCATAGTTTTGAAGAATATATGGGCCTGACAGTCAATGGAGTGTGATCATTCGAACAAACTATCAATCACATTTCAACAGTAGGATCAATGTGAAATTTGGTGGAAATTGGCTAAGTGGTTTCTGAAGAATCAAAACAATTTAATACATGTAAACAGCACAGTGGCAGGGAAATATGATAAACATAAACAAGATGGCAGCCATCTTAGATTTCCAATCAGAACGGTTTTACCTATTGTTGATCTACGTCACCTCGATACTTCCAATATAGATGTATATATGGCCCATACAAATACATGGGGAAGCAAATATGACCTTGGGGTAAAAAGGTCAAACGTCAACATAGGACCATCATTTTAGCAATTTTGGTAGATCTGTTCCCCACAATCTGTGCAAAGATTTGGGCCCAGGGCTTATTTGGTTCTGGAGAAGATTTTAAAAGGTTTTTACCGTATATGGACATGGCAGCCATTTTGATCAATGGACCACGCCCATTTTAGCTATCTTTCGTTCTCCTGCCCCAAAGAGGCTCCTCATGAAATATGAGCAACACTGGCCCAGAGGCTCCAGAGGAGAAGTCATTTGAAATTCTGAACATTTTTCGCATACAAATGCATAGGGAAGCAAACTTGCCCTTGCCGTAAAGAGGTAAAATGTCAATGTCAAACCACTATTATAGCAATTTTGGTAGACCTCACGCCCCCGATGATTTACGCAAAGATTCAGCCACAAGGCATCCTCTGTTCTTGAGAAGAAGATTTTTTTAAAGGTTTTTACCATATATGGGCATGGCGGCCATCTTGGTCAATGGACAGCAACCATTTTAGCAATCTTTCATTAACCTGCCCAGGAAGGCTCCAAAGAAACTTGAGCAAAACTGGCCCAGAGGCTCCAGAGGAGGTCATTTGAAAGACTGAACATTTTTCCCATACAAATGCATAGTGAAGCAAACTTGACCTTGCCGTAAAAAGGTCGAATGCCACTGTACGACCATTTTTTTCAGCAATTTTGGTAGACCTCCCGTCCCTGATGATTTATGCAACGATTCAGCCACAAGGCATCCTCTGTTCTGGAGAAGATTTTTAAAGGTTTTTACCATATATGGGCATGGCGGCCATCTTGGTCAATGGACGGCAACCATTTCATTTCCCTGCCCCAGGGAGGCTCCAAATGAAATGAGCAACATTGGCCTAGAAGCTCCAGAGAAGTTGTTTGGAATTCTAAACATTTTTCCCATAAAAATGCATAGGGAAGCAAACTTGACCTTGCCGTAAAAAGGTCAAATGTCAATGTATGACCATTATTTTAGCAACTTTGGTAGACCACCCGTCCCCGATGATATATGCAAAGATTCAGCCATAATGCATCCTCGGTTCTGGAGAAGATGATTTTTAAAGGTTTTTACCATATATGGGCATGGCGGCCAACTTGGCCAATGGACGGCAACCATTTTAGCAATCTTCCATTTCCCTGCCCCAGGGAGGCTTCAAATGAAATTTGAGCAACATTGGCCCAGAGGCTCCAGAGGAGAAGTCATTTGAAATTCTGCACATTTTTCCTATACAAATGCATAGGGAAGCAAACTTGACCTTGCCATAAAAGGTCAAATGTCAATGTACAACCATTATTTTAGCAATTTGGTAGACCTCCCGTCCCCGATGATTTACGCAAAGATTCAGCCACAAGGCATCCTCGGTTCTGGAGAAGATTTTTAAAGGTTTTTACCATATATCGGCATGGCGGACGTCTTGGTCAATGGACAGCAACTGTTTTAGCAATCTTTCGTTCCCCCAACCTAAGGGGGCTCCATATGAAATTTGAGCAAAATTGGCTCAGGGGCTTCAGAGGAGAAGTTGTTTGAAAATGTTAACAGACGGACGGACTAAAAGTCATCACTATAACTCATCCTGAGCATAGCTCAGGTGAGCTAAAAACAAGAGGCCCACAGGCCACGGTTCGCTCACCTGAGTGACATAGACACTGCAGACATGCAGAGGTTATGCAACATTTTTCAAGTCCTATCATCGCAACTAATGAAAATATCATCATCTGAGCAGTTCTTAGTTTTGAAGAAGAATATATGGGACTGACAGCCAATGGAGCATGATCATTTGAATAAACTATCAATCACATTTCAACAGAAGGATCTATGTGAAATTTGGTGGAAATTGGCTAAGTGGTTTCTGAAGAATCATGATTTTATATAATGTAAACAGCACAGTGGCAGGGAAATATTATAAATATAAACCAGATGATGGCCATCTTAGATTTCCAATCAGAACAATTTTAACTACTGCTGATCTACGAGTCACCTCGATACTTTCAATATAAATGTATATGGCCCATATAAATGGGGAAGCAAATTTGACCTTGGAGGTAAAAAGGTTAAATGTCAACATAGAACCATCATTTTAGCAATTTTGGTAGATCTCCTGTCCCTCATAATTTGTGCAAAGATAAGGACCCAGGGCTTATTTGGTTATGGAGAAGAAGATTTTTAAAGGTTTTTTTTTTTTTTTTTTTTTTTTTTTGATTTGGGTTTTACGGCCCTTTCAAGAATATTTCACTTATATCGAGCCGATCGTTCATCGAAGGTGGGCGAAAACCGGAGAACCCGGAGAAAAACCACCTGACCATCCGTAAGCAGAACTTGGCTTTCCCACATATGACCCGAGCCAGGCTCGAACCACAGCGATGAGAATTTAAAGGTTTTTACCATATATGGGCATGGCAGCCATTTTGATCAATGGACCATACCCATTTTAGCAATCTTTCATTCTCCTGCCCACGGAGGATCCGCATGAAATATGAGCAACACTGGCCTGGAGGCTTCAGAGGAAAAGCCATTTGAAATTATCAACATTTTTTCCATACAAATGCATACAGAAGCAAACTTGACCTCGCCTTAAAAAGGTTAAATGTCAATGTATGACAATTATTTTAGCAACTTTGGTAGACCGCCCGTTCCAGATGATATATGCAAAGATTCAGCCACAAGCTATCCTCGGTTTTGGAGAATAAGATTTTTAAATGTTTTTTCCCATACAAATGCATAAGGAAGCAAACTTGACCTTGCCGTAAAAAGGTCAAATGTCAATGTATGACCATTATTTTAGCAACTTTGGTAGACCCCCTGTCCCCGATGATTTATGCAAACATTCAGCCCCAAAGCATCCTAGAGAAGAAGATTTTTAAAGGTTTTTACCATATATGGGCATGGCGGCCATCTTGACGAACCGTGACCATTTTAGCAATCTTTTGTTCCCCCCTACCTAAGGAGGCTCCATATGAAATTTGAGCAAAATTGGCCCAGAGGCTCCAGAGGAGAAGTTGTTTGAAATTCTGAACATTTTCCCCATACAAATGCATAAGGAAGCAAAATTGACCTTACTGTAAAAAGGTCAAATGTCAATGTACGACCATTATTTTAGCAATTTTGGTAGCCCTCCTGTTCCCGAAGATATATGCAAAAATTCAGCCATAAGGGATGCTCGGTTTTGGAGAAGAAGATTTTTAATGGTTTTTCCCCATACAAATGCATAAGGAAGCAAACTTGACCTTGTCATAAAAAGGTCAAATGTCAACGTACGACAATTCTTTTAGCATTTTTGGTAGACCTCCCGTCCCCGATGATTCCTGCAAAGGTTCAGCCCCAAGGCATTCTCGGTTCTGGAGAAGATTTTTAAAGGTTTTTACCATATATGGGCGTGGCGGCCATCTTGGTCAATGGACCATGACCATTTTAGCAATTTTTCGTTCCCCCACCCTAAGGAGGCTCCATATGAAATTTGAGCAAAATTGGCTCAGCGGCTTCAGAGGAGAAGTCGTTTGAAAATGTTAACGGACGGACGCACGGATGACGGACGAAAAGTGATCACAATAGCTTATCCTGAGCAGAGCTCAGGTGAGCTAAAAAATGTAGTGGCTAGCAGCAGTACAACCTGAACACAAAATGTGACTGCTGCAAGTGCAGACATTTGGGTTGTTTCCCTTTTGGTCTCATCACAGACTGAGTGCTTGTTTGTTGTGAAAGTGAAAGTACATTAATTTAAATTGCGCGAATCTGATAATATTGAACTTTACTGCTGTTTATAATCATGATACTTATAATGCACATATAAGTTCAGCAAGTGCAAGCTGTTGGTATGTCATTCGTTATGTTAAAAATAAAGCAGCATCTGCATCTGGAAATCACAATACTGTACGGAAATTCTTTAACAATGGTTACAGAAAATACCGTGATCTCCGCTCGATAAACTCCATAAATATGGTTGAAAAAATCTCCGCAAACTCCAATATGCGGCCGAAAATGACTGGACCAAAGGACAATTTCAGTTTCTCGAGCCCTGATGGACACTGTAGTATACATGTATGTCAACTAGCTGTCAAGACCAGACTGCACGGATACGCACGCTCACCTGGACCTTCCCTGTTTGCATATTGCTTAAGGGCCTTTTTTTTTCCCTTTTCATATCATATTTCATGGATACTACTCCTAACAATAACCTCAGCAAGGCAACTGTAATGAGTACGAACAAAACACATTTTGTGGAGACAAAATTATCTGCATACCCATCCCTTTTACACTGAGCCATGCTAGACAGAGATAAAAATTCTTTTCAGGTACAAAAAGAATGCTATGGCTATCCAGAATGTAACATCCATTGAATCAACCAGTAGGGCTATTGCATGATTCTTGGGATCAATGGCCCAGAATGTTCCAAAAGGTTTGATGAAGAACTCATGTGCAACATAAACTACAACTGAGTTCATCCCAGGATAGAAGAATGGTGCACCACTCCAAATACGAAATACATCAATAGTCAGATAGCAGAATGTAAACAAAAAGAAAGCCATTGCTGAGAGAGCAAGAATATATGACAAGGACCATAAGTTCTTGTTTACTGGAATCCAACCATCATCTTTGCTGGCCTTACAGAGAATAGCAGCAATGCAACCTAGAATGACAGTCCAGACCAAAAATCTGGTTACTCTGTCAACAGAATCAGGATAGGTCACAAGAATTTTCCCTGCTTGTAGTCCAAGAAAACATAAGAAACATGATGTCAGTACTCCAAGAAGTCCTTCTGGATCATAAGGTATTGTGGTCTGGTAGATTTCTCTACAGGTTGGGTGCTGATAGACATGGGCATCTCCAAGCACTTGTCGATCAATGTAGCCAGCTGCTCCTCCAGTGCATTTTGACAAGTTATAATGTTCTACATCCTCAGCTATGCCTCCAGGCCCGAGGTACCCAGTAGGGCACCCAGGCACATGCAAGAAGAATGTAAGCAGTAAATGTATCATCAAAAGCATCAAATTAAACAGCCATTCTGGCCAGTAATTCACAATATCTCTGAATGGCCTTACACTGCTGTTTGCATTCAGATTTACAGGTTTTGTGAACATTAAGTGAAGAGTTGCAGTTACTAAGTATGTTAGAGAAAACCTCTGCAAAACACCTAGTATTCTTATTTTGGTGAAATCCACTGGGTCCTTTGTTCCAGCAGAACTAATTAGTAGGCCTAGAGCAAACAGTACAATGGACCTTCGTAGAATCCTCAAGAATATCTTTGCCTTTCGAGTCTCTTGCTGATTTATGGAGCGAAAGGAGAAAGCCATAGCCGTACCCATGATCCACACAAACCAAGGAAATACTAAATCTGCAACTGTCAGCCCATTCCATTTTGAATGCTGGAAAAACCAATACTGACCACCCCCATAGTTGACAAATATCATCACAACCAATGATATACCCCTAAATGTATCTAGAGATTTGAGTCTTTCTTTAGTCTTGCTACCACTCCTTTCTCGATCCATAACACTGTTTGTAGGTGTTCCAAGGTCACGCTGTGTTGTGGCAAGTGGATCGGAGGTTGAAGTGTCTGATATTGTGTATATCATACGCTTAATTGTTCTTGACTGCTTGATTTTTCTGATCAGTATCCAACCAATTGAAAGTGCTGCAATTATTCCAATAGCAACATAAATTGGAATATTGCTGTCTGACACTACATTCATCAGATATGGCTTCATGCACGACACGGTACCATTCTTGTTCTTCATGATGGTCAGATACTTTCCACCATCCAAATAGTGTTTATCTAAAGCTTTGTCACTGCAATTTCCAAATTTTTCATTATTCTCTCCAATCAAAGCTATTCTTGTGTACCAGCGTGTGTCGATGATCACAGTACAGCTACTCTGGTTCACATCTATGTATGTAACATTCTGAAGACTACAGCTGTAGCACTCACTAGAAACTTTCTGAACAAACACCCTGTGATTAATTCCCTCTGTAGTAATATTCAGAGAAGCCTCATCAATTCCTAATGCCTCCACAGTCTCTGAACATCTTGGAACAGCCAGAACTTTTATGTTGAACACAATTAATGGCATCAGTAAGATCTGAATGTTACAGAAAAAGTAAAAGTATGTTTGCTCCATTGTTATTTCAAACAGGTTTGTCCTAATCAACTGTCTAAACAATACTGATCAAAGGAGTCGCTTGTCATTTGAGCTGCATCACATAAAAAGGTGTTTAATGCAAATAGCCAGGACAAAAAATTAATTAACTTGCATGTAATTTATACTCTGTTTCATCCATGTCTTTAGTTTTTACTTTTGAATGCTGTAGCATTAAATAGCAAACAGCGCAAGCCTTGATCAGACTGCATATATGTACTATCTGGGTCTTTCCTATGTTTCAAGGCCATTTTTTGCATGACCCACCTTATTTATCAGTTTATCCCAAGCACATGAACAAATTGAGTTGATATAGCATAAGATAACAAGGTTACAGATAAATACAAGTATCATCCTTGTGTATCCAAGAAAACATGGAGTACTTATTAGAATGCAACTGCAGCAGAGATTTTTTTTATTTTTCAGAGAAAACAAGCCATGACATTTCTTGTGAATTCTCTGCCAAGCAGACGTTTCACATGAAATGTTTTTCCCGGAAAAATTGAAAATTTAACAGTGTCATATGCTTCGAATTTTGCTTGGTTCTTTAAGGGTTAATAACTTAATACAGTTATTATGTAACTGTACTAGGTAACTCCTTTTGCTACCTAGGAGACATGCTCTCAGCAGCAGGTGGCTATGAACTTTCAACCACAACACGTGTGAAAACCACCTGGAAGAAGTTCAAGGATCTGCTACCAGTCCTCTCTTCATGCCACCTCTCTTTCAAAATACGTGGCCATGTGTACAGCTCTTGTGTGCGGAGCGCAATGCTCCATGCCAGCGAGACTTGGCCATTAACAAAGCCGAACTTCCAGCGTCTGCAGCGGAATGACAGGGCAATGATCAGACAGATCTGTAATGTCAGGCTGCAAGACACTGTCACAACTAGGTCCAATGATCTACTTGTGCGGCTTGGCATTGAGGATCTGTACCTCATTCTGAAGGAGAGAAGACTTCGATGGTATCTTGGCTATCAACCCTCATGATAGACGTACCTGGAGATCTGGTGTGAGAACTCCATGGGCATCACCAACTGTTTGAGAAGACTTCGATGGTAATATCATTGGACGGATGGATTCCATGCTGATAGCTATATCCCCATATTTGAACCCATTCAACCCAAACGATTATATGTGTCAAATTTGGTGGTAAATCAAACTAGACAAAGTGCCCAGTGGGGCACGTATACACTGACCAGTGCTACCGCCACTTTTTAAAGAGCACAAAGTGTGTAGCTTTGACTCTGGAGTTGGCAGTTGTATGCTATATGTTATAATACTGAAAAAATTCAAACACACATAATATGAAGCCCTTGACCTCAAAGGTCAGGCACAGGTGAAGGGATTGGGTTAAATAAAACTTAAAGCCCTATAACTATCACCATATACCAGTGAAATCAATCAGTCTTTATAATATAAGCAAAAATGACATTTGTATGAAAAGTCTGTGACCTTGACTTAAAAGCAATGCCCCAGCTTGGGGATGGTGCCGAGAAAAACTTTAGATCTATACATACCATCATGCTTAATATTAATGAAACCAACAAAAGGGTCTTCATAATATAGCTATATAAATTTTAATGAAAATTTTAAGGTGACCTGCCTACTCAATGCCCTCTACATATCAGTAAAGTATCATAAAAATATCTTAAATTTTTTTTTAGAGTTATTGCCCGCAAAAGATTTAAATAACCAAGGCAGAAAACTGCAGAATGGAGTCAGAGTGTCATTCTTGAATGTGATACGCCTACTCAATGTCCTCTACATACTGGTGAAGTATCATGAAAATATCTTCACGTGTTTTAAAGTTATGGTTCGCACAAAATTTTTACAATTCTGGAGACAAGGGGAGATAACTCATGGACCAAGTCAGTTAGAATTGTCTTTCTTGTACCAGACACCCTACCAAATGCCCTCTACAACCTGACAGTTTTCTGAAAATAGCTCAAAGAGAAGTTAGGAGTTATGGGGTGCACAATAATGCGTTTATGGACAGACAGATCGATGGATGGACGGATGGATTCCATGCTGATAGCTATATCCCCTAAAGCTCTCGGTAGGAGGATAACGAAATTCAACAAAAGGTCTTGATGGTATAGCTATATAAACTTAGATGCAATTTTTTTTACTTTTATATGAAATTTCTAAGTCTGTGACCTTGACCTCAAGGTCATACCCCGGGATGGGGATGATGCTGAGTAAAAGTCTAGACCTATATCTACCAACATGTAAAATATAAAAGAAATTCCTCAAAGGGTCTTGATGGTATAGCTATATAAACATAAACACAAAACTTTCGACTTATTTATGAACCAAGTCTGTGATCTTGACCCCAAGGTTATCCCCCTGGACAGGGTCGGTGCCGATAAAAACTTAAGCCCTATATCTACCATCATGCCAGATATAAATGAAATCCATCAACGGGTCTTCATAATATAAGATCTTATAAGCTTTAACATAAACTTTGACCCTAAGACAAAAATAAAGTATTAACGAATAATGCTTCAACAGACGGACGGACAGACTTACAGATTCCTTGCTGATAGCTATATCCGCTTAACCTTTCAGTTAGGGATAATGAAATTTAACAGAAGTTCTTGATATGGCTATATAAACTTAAACGCAAAACTTGTAACTTTTAAATGAAAATTTTAAGTTTGTGACCTTGACCTCGGTCACACCCGAGGTGGGGATCATGCGGAGTAAGACGCTAGGCTGATATCTGTCAAATATAAATGAAATTCCTCAAGGGTCTTGATGATTTAGCTATATAAACTTAAACTTTGACTTTTTTAACGAAAATTCCAAGTTCGTGACCTTGACCCCAAGGGTGGGGATGGTGCTGATAAAAACTTTAGACCTGTATCTACCATCATGCCAATTATGAACCAAATCCATCAAAAGGTCTTCAAAATACGAGGTCTTATAAACTTTAACACAAAAACTTTGACCCTGTGACTTTTTTTACAAAAATTCTGTGACCTTGACCCCAAGGTCACCCCTGTCACCCCTGGGGTGGGGATGGTGCTGATAAAAACTTTAGACCTATATCTACCATCATGCCAAATATGAACTAAATCCATCAAAAGGTCTTCAAAATATGAGGTCTTATAAACTTTAACGCAAAAACCTTGACCCTGTGACGGAAAGACGAACGAACGAATGAATGAACGCACGAACGAATATACGTACGTATGTACGAACGAACGGAAAAGCGAAAACTATATACCCCCACATACTTCTTATGTCGGGGGGTATAAAATATTGATAATAAATAAAACCAAATAGAGTTTTGAGGTGGGTAGATCGGTCATTTGCATTTTTATCTTATTTTCTTACCATATATTTATCTTTATTTTATTTATTTATTTATTCATTTATTTATATATTGGACTTATCAACAAAGTGTTTGAAATAAACAAGTTTATGATAAAAAAAACCTCCAAAAAACTACCAGCATAGATCTGTGCACTTAATTGGGTAATTGGCAGTCAGAGTGACAACTGGTCAACTGTTTTGCATTGCGCCTGAGGCACTGAGTTGATAATTTCACATCTTAGTTCAGAAAGTGACACTGAAAAGGTGTTAATTATGAGACATACAAAAGAAATAATACATTTTATCATCACATCTGCAGTTGGAAAGCAAAGAGCTGCCTACAGTACATCAAGTTCCCCAAGGCCCATGGTAACAGAGCTGCACGATGGGAATTCAGTTAGCACTATTGTAAATTTGGCCTGTTTCTACTCATAACCTTCCGAGTTCAGTTATTTTAAACTTGATGCTAGTAAAATATGATACACTTTACACATGGGAACTTAGTCAATAATAATTTCTGCATGTTATACAGAGGAACATCTTCTATTTTCACAAAATCTTTAGCAAAAATTTGGTCATGTTATACGCGGGTGTGAGTAATACACAGGGAAATACGGTATCTAACAATCATATATAAAGACCAGGATTGTCCGGGTTGGTCGGGGTTTAATTTTTTTCCGTGTGCCAAAAAATAAAGTTGACGCATTTTTTTGAGTTAGTCCGGAAATCGCAAACAAAATTTTTTTAGGCCTAACCTACAGAAAATGTGCTATTCTATTCTGTATTTCAAACCTTCAACAGAAAAAAACAACAGTCTTAACAGTTAATCCAGAAGGTTCCTTAGGTAGTTACCTGCATGCGTGCAGCCTGATTGGTGTCTTTGCCGGAGACTCTATGCAGTGCTCCAGCTATAATTTGAGGGCATAGGGGCGCCGGGTAGGACCCAGAGTCTATGCATTATTGGGGACCTGGTGGGAAAAGGTCTGATTACGCTGCGTGGATGCTCAGTCTGATCAGAGTAATTTTATGCATTTATATGGTTTTGTAGGGATCGTGGTGGCCTAACACCTATATTTTTAGCATTTAAATTGCTGTTTTTATAATGAAAGACATGATAATTGAATTATTGACGTTTTGCAGTGACGTCATTTTCAATGTCAATGTTTCCCAGAATTTCATGATGTTAGCTTGTTGTACACAGTTTTTAACAATATTCTGTTTGGACAGCCTGTTGAAGATCATTTATGTGAAAGCGCTTCAGGATTTAGAAAATTACTAACGGGAATCCTCTGACTTTGTTATTTATCTGTTTGTATTGTTTGTTTGTGTTGAGGTTTTACGGCCCAGTCAACCCAATGGGGTCATGTCGAGCTCAGTCAGTTTACCTAACCACACGTTTACTGGGCAGGCTTAGTCCTCATATATATATATATCATAATCGGATTTTTGATTAACATGCAGGTACAGGGGCAACATCCACACCAGTGGGCCCCTTCCAGATAGCTGGCTTGCTGCAAGCATGGCAGATCTCACACCAGATCTCCAGGCATGTCTATCATGAGGGTTGATGGCCGAAATCTTCCACTCTCTGTAATCCCTCTCTGTCAGCTGTTTTCATGTCATCTTAGGCCTCCCTGGCCCATGCTTTCCATCAACCTGTATGTCAGTCTTGACTGCACCATTGGAGTGTTCCACATGTCCATATCATTGGAGTCTTCTCTCCTTCAGAATGAGGTTCAGATCCTCATTGCCAAACCGCACAAGTAACTCATTGAACCTGGTGGTGACAATGTCTTGCAGTCTGACACTGCAGATCTGTCTGATCATTGCCCTGTTGGTGTTTTGCTGCAGACGCTGGAGGTTTGGCTTTGTCATTGGCCAAGTCTCGCTGGCATGGAGCATTGCGCTCCGCACACAAGAGCTGTACACATGGCCACGTGTTTTGAAAGAGAGGTGGCAAGAAGAGAGAACTGGTAGCAGATCCTTGAACTTCTTCCAGGTGGTTTTCACATGTTGTGGTTGAAAGTTCACCGTCACCTGCTGTTGAGAGCATGTCTCCTAAGTAGTAAAAGGAAGCTACCACTCCAAGCTTGTCAGGTCCGACCTGGACTTCCTTCTGTGGTCTGCCATCCAAGGGGCGTGCAGTTCCCTGGCACCGTGTACATCTGTAGTTAGGGTCTTTTTTCAAGCGCTTGAGCCCACTGCATTTCTTGTGCACCCAGTGCTTGCAGCCATTGCAGAAGATGCTGTTACTGCCCAGAGCAACAGACGGCGCATGGAAACTCGCCTGAACTCTGCAGGAGGTCCAGTCTCATACCGCATATCATAATCTTTGTTTTTCCTGCATTTACTCAGTCCTTTCTTCTCCATTGCTTCTTTCCATGTCAAGAGCCTCCTGACACACTCCTCAAGCGATTCAGCGATGATAACAAGGTTATCAGCACAGAAGTGTTCCCAGGGGACCCCAGAGCGGAACTCTCGTGATAAGGCTTCAAGCACAATGATGAAGAGCAGTGGGCTGAGTACTGATCCTTGGTGAACACCAACCTTCACTTCAAACTCTTCACTGTACCCCCCACCAACACAGACACGGCTCCTCGCATTTACATACATCCCCTGCACCAGTCGCACAATCCACCCCTCCACACAGTTTTCTCAGCGCCCACCAGATGACCTTCCGAGGTCTACGAAAGCCATGTTGAGTCTCTTGTTGGCAGCTAGATACTTCTCTTGCAACTGTCTGACACCAAAGATTGCATCTGTAGTGCCTCTGCCTGGGACGAAGCCAAACTGGGAATCGTCGATTGACACCAACTGTCTGCTGAGGCCGACCACAATCCTCTCCAGGATTTTCATAACCTGCTCTGTCAGCTTGAGACCGCAGTAGTTGTCCCTTTCCAATGCATCCCCCTTTTTCCTTTGTAGAGGCATTGATCAGCTGTTGATGGATGAATGATTCTCGATTATAATCGATCTTAGGAACAACACTTGTGGCAGTGGACAGACCGTTAAACCGTTTTACAATCAGTGATAATGGGTATACTTCAAGCATGACATTGGCTCTGACAGAGCATTGGTGAATGAATGTCATTAGACGTCTCACCAGTAGAATTCTGAAGCTCTATCTGACAGAAGGCAAATTAGCACTCTGAACTCCTCTGTGGCCTTGGTAGAAGACAAAATATTCCAAAAGAAAGTCTGCGGGCAAAATGAATACTTCAAGGCACCAGTGTACGACAAGTTATGATGTATAAGTTTGAATTGTGATCCCTTTAATAGCTTGTCCCAATGCAGGTACCTTTAAAGCAAATATTTTTTCTCTTCTTTTTCATGTTCAAAAACGGCACTTAAAATAGAGGATGAAGAAGACCTGTTGCCAGACAGGATAGCTCGCCTGATATTGCACATTTCTAAGTCCGTCACCTTGATTTTGACATGACCTGGGTGTGTGTGTGTGTGTTGGGGGGGGGGGGGGGGGGGGGGCAGTATCTGTCTTTATACCAAATAGGAACTAAATCCATCATGTAGTTTAGAAGTAAATGAGATCCTAAAAAACTTTGGCGTAAAATTTTAACATCAAAATGCTAAGTCTGTGACCTTGACATGACCTAGGGTGGTAGGGATTGGTACTGCGTAAAAATCTGGACCAATATGTATCATCCTACAAAAGATGAATCAAATCTGTGATAAGGTTAGGATTTAATGAGGTCTTAAAAACTTTACCATTTAAATTCTAAGTCTGTGACATCAACCTCAAGGTCATGGTCATGGAAGCTGATGGTGCTGATGAAAACTTTTGACCAGTATCTACCATGATACCAAATAAGAACTAAATCCATCATTTAGTTTAGTAGTAATGAGATCCTAAAAACGTTGACATAAAATTTTAACATGAAAACTCTAAGTCTGTCACCTTGACCTTGATCTAAGGCGGTGGGGATGGTACTGCACAAAATTTTGGACCACTATGTATCATCACTATGTACCAAAGATGAATCAAATCGGTGATTAGGTTAGGAAATAATGAGGTCTTAAAAACTTTAACAAAAACTTTAACATTTAAATTCTAAGTCTGTGACCTTGACCTTGACATGACCTAGAATGGTGGGGATGGCACTGCACAAAATTTTGGACCAATATGTATCATCATACCAAAGATGAATCAAATCGGTGATAAGGTTAGGAAATAATGAGGTCTTAAAAACTTTAACGAAAACTTTAACATTTAAATTCTAAGTCTGTGACCTCAACCTCAAGGTCCCGGTCATGAGTGCTGATGGTGCTGATAAAAACTTTTGACCAGTGTCTACCATAATACCAAATAGGAACAAAATCCATCATTTTGTGTAGAAGTAATGAGATCCTAAAAACTTAGACATAAACTTTTAACATGAAAATTCTAAGTCTGTTACCTTGACCTTGACATGACCTAGAGTGGTGGTAATGGTACTGCGCAAAATTTTGGACCAATATGTATCATCATACCAAAGATGAATCAAATCGATGATAAGGTTAGGAAATAATGACGTCTTAAAAACTTTAACGAAAACTTTAACATTTGTGGATGCCGACGCCAATGCTAAAGCCGACGCCGGGTGTAGTACAATAGCTCTTCCTGAATGTTGCTCTAGCTCTTCCTGAACGTTGTTCAGGCGAGCTAAAAATGAAGATAAAATTCTGATCATTCATATACGCTCTACTGATACAAGTTTCTGTGGTAGCTTCCAAAAGGGTCATGATTTCACACTGGTTAGGTTTAGCTGAACCTCCTTGTAGCACACCTATGGTGAATGGAATGTCATTTGACGTATCACTAGTAAAAAGTCTGATTCTGACTGGTCCCCACAAAACAATTGATAGCGTAACACCTCTTTATAGCGAGCACAGCTCGCGAGAAGCGCGTCGCGAATAAGTGAGCCCTTTACGATAGGGAATATGATCAAGGAACAGTAACATACAACGATATATATTCAAGCAGAAATCGCTCCGATCGATTTTCTTCCTTTTTTATTCTCGTAAGTTGGCAGGGCTGGTGCACAAAATTTGGGTCTCGCTAGTAATAGTCATGAAGTGACAAGAAATGAGTGTCACGAACCACTGGCTACTGATCAACAATGTTTGAAGGTGTAGTAACAATCGTCTATAGTATAATAAATAATGGTACAGCACTTTACTTCAACACCGTCCTGTGTTTCGTTGTTTTTCTTGTCCAGAACGAATCTTCCTAAGAACGCTAATTCGCCGTTAATTAGAAATAATGTCCCTTTACAACATACGGAGCAGACAATTCCTGACACCACAGGATTCCTGAGAAAATTGCTCGTTTTTCTAAAAACGCATAGTGCACCATTCACCTCACCCTACAGAAAATCTCGGCTTATCTCGTAGTCGTTTTTGATTGGACGACTCAAAGTGCTATGTTTACCATGGCTGGAAAAAGACATAGAGGCGAAACAAACTGAAAACGAAGAAAGAAAAATCGCAATACAAACAATATTTTGTGATCTGAACTTACTCATGAATGAAACCCTATCTAAAATGGCAAATCCTATTAAGGTAATACAATGGTAATGTACAACAATTATACTTTCTATTATTTCAAGTTCTACTTACAAGTTTTTCGGTATTTATGCTTTCGCTCAAAAGTTGATTCGTACTATCCATATTTTAATCGAGACAAATCCACGACAGAATAGACTAGAATATTGTTGCATTCTGCTGTTAATACCACATCTCGCAATAGAAATGATTTTCCTGTGTCAGCTTGACCTGTCAGAATGACGTGTCTCTCCAGAATCCTTTCCTCAGCAAACATTTGTTTACTAGTCAAAGAAGCCATAATTATTCAGGGTTCATACAGGCAAGGCTAAGTCAAATTCGAGGACTATTCAAGGACTTTTCAAGGACCAGCCTCATAGTTTTCAAGGACTATGATACTTACACAAATCCGTAAATTCTGCACTGTTATCCATTGGTTCCAAATCCAGTAATAAATTTTGGGTTAGAACAGATAATTTCTGCCAAAAAATGTCACAATGAATTCTCTTAAAATTCTCTTATTAAGTTGTGGTGTGGTTGCAGTTTCTGTTTCAATATGTGAGAAATTTACAAATGTCCGCGACATCGCTTCTTCTTGTTTCTTTTGCCCTCTCCCTGCACCTGTGACTGCAATCACTTCCACCCGTTTGTATTGATGTCCTTATTACAGGCCAACAGTGCGCCTTGTGTTTACTGTTTGTTTCCTTTACCCAGAGTTCTCGGAAACGCTGAATCTGGCGTATTTTTACTTTTGTACGCGTAAAATTTCCTTCCGAGGATTCTCATTTATGCTCTATTGCCACCTGACGTCCAACCTGAACTTCAAAGACGTACCGCGGACTTCCGAAATTTCTTTTGTCTGTCGAAATCGATACCCAAGATGTCCAAAAATTGTCAAAAAGCCCGCCCACTTTTAACGAGTTGTATGATGTTTGCCCCACCTACTTATTGGAAATTCGCTGTGTTGACTGAGCTTTAAGGATGTCCCACTTTCCACGTGCGGGAGTTTTATTGACATCGGTGTCAAGCGTCGCAGCACCCTTTTGATGGCTGCGTGATCACTGTGTGTATTTGTCACGCGTGCTGAGTTGATTAATTGATGTTTGTATAATTAACTTTCTTCTGCGACACCCGAAAATATTCGGCGAAAGTATATGAAGTCATTATTATTTTTAAATATTCACGTCTTAAAATCTTAAATTATTATTTTGCTAAGAACGCGTGTTGTCTGAAAACACCTCAACACTTCCGGGAGTTACCGAGTGAAATTAAATAAATAAATAACAATTATGCACAGAACGCAAATTTAAATCCATTCTAATTTATATAGAAGCTTATGTTTGTCATGACAACAAAAGCAATTTTTCAAATGAGAAGAAAACATATTTTTCGTCAAATTTTTCGGAAAACCCGTTTCTAAATTCGTAGCCTTGTTCCGGCTGCGCTGTTTACCAGCGCGGAAAAGACGCAAAGTAAGTCTAAATATAGGCGAATTGCGATGGTTTTGCTTACTATTCTCCGCGAACGAACGTATTGCTGTTGGTAACTCATCGAGAGCTGCCTTTTATTTGTTTGTTGTTGCACAAGTCGGCGCCGTTTTCCCGCAATTTTTGTGAAGTAAGCAACTCGCTCGCTCGTGTTGATCAGCTTCAATCCGAGCAAATATTTCATTAAATACATTTCTGCAAAATAATTTCAGCATAGTTTGTTTTTAAGAAAACATGTTTTGGGTTTTTCTCTCATGTATTTTCTTTTCCTTTTTTCTTTCTCTGGGCTTTGAAACGAACGTGAAGTTGGACCAATGTTGATGCTTTCTCTAAGGTCCGACTACAAGTACAGGCTTTCCAAAAAGATGCGATCGAATTTTAATAAGCGATAAGGATATGTTTAAAACACATCTAAGAGAAGTGTATATCATGACGATTCTGTGTGACACTGAATTAAGAACCTATGTTCTACTAAAGAAAGGGCAGACTGCCGCAGCAGGGAAAAAAGTGGGACTTCCTAGATTTTCCTGTGGGACTTCCAAATTTGAGGGGTAGGGTCTGGTACTTCCTGAGTCTGGAAGTTAATGGAAGTCCTGTCACTATTTCCTAAGCCCCAAAAGCTTTTGGATCCTTTCCAGACACTCAGTGGTCAAGGTTAACTATGTTGAAGAATGAAGTTGTCCAGACAATGTCTTTAAATATTAAGTTTTTATATTTAGCCGAAAACTCCAAGTTTTCTAGGTCAAACTCCTATTTTTCAATTTTAACTCCAACTTTTCTCAGAGATGGATTCTTAAACTCCTGCTTTCAAAATCTTAGTGAGAACTCTGCTTTACCTAAGGATATCGTTTTGGTCCCTCTCTGCTAGAAACACACTTTCCCATTACGCAGAAATAAATTCAGATGAATTCCAAGAAAAAAAAAAAAAAAAAAACACTAAAGAACAGCAGACGCCATTTTTGTTTGGTTAGTCTAGTTATTGGAACTGACTTTTTTTAGTGATAAAAGTTGTCACAATCGCCAAATACCAGTCTGCAAGGGAGACAATCCAAACATCAAGTACGAAACATTCGAACCTATGTGTGTGTTCGAACTTTTGTTTTTGTGCCGAGTACATTCGACCTCTTTAATTATGGCACTCCTGCACAACTATAGTTGCTCAAAACTTGCCGATTTTTTCTAGAACTTTATTTTTGATTCTCACAGAGATTTAAAATTGTCTAGAATACAAGAAAATGTGAAATTCAAGTACTTTTCAAGGTCTATGGATAGTTTTCAAGGACTTTTCAAGACAAATTTTGTTTACAAGGACTTTTCAAGGCTGCCCTTCATTTTCAAGTACTTTTCAAGCCTGTGCGAACCCTGTTATTGATGTTGACACAATTTGATTCTTGATGTAGACACAATCCGTAGTAAAATTTTTCGACCAATGAAATTACACTTACGAATGCAACCGAAGATATCCGTAGGGTGTGGTGAATGGTGCACTGTGCATTTTAAGAAAAACAAGTGAAATTTTCTCTGGAATCCTATGGTGTCAGGAACTGTCTGCTCTGTATGTTGTAAAGGGACATTATTTCTAATTAACGGCGAAGTGGCATTCTGAGGAAATTTCGTTCTGGACAAGAAAAACGAAACAGGACAGTGTTGATGTAAAGTGCTCTACCATTATTTATTATCCTAGAGAAGATTCTGATACTATACCTTCAAATATTGTTGATCAGTAGCCAGTGTCACGAACATATTTTTGCTCGTTATTATATTTTATATCCCGATATTCTTTAATGATGCTGTGAAGGACTTTTGAAGACTACATATAAGTGTGCTGTGCTCGCATTTAGGCTAAGCCTATTTTCATATTATGAAATTCTGAATCAGACTTGTTGAATTTTCTTGGGCATTTCTGAATCCTTGTTTGAATTTTCTTGGGTATTTTGATCGTCGGCAGACACGAGCAAAGGAACCTGTATATGGGTGACATTATAAGTTACAGCTTTGTATATAGCACGGAAGTAAATTTGTTGTCTTGATTAGCCTAAATCAAACGACAACACGGACTGTATCAAACGATGGGATATGCTTTTTTCTTGAGTATTTTTTCTTCACATACCAGAGTCGAGAAAACCGGAAAAGGAAGTTTGTGTATTGGCTACGAGCCGACATGATTAAATGAACCGAAATGCACACACATTTGAACCAAAGAGAAAACCGTGAACAACAACATGAAGACACATAACATCATTTTTATATATGCGGCCTGGTTGATGCACTATAGCTTTATCTAGAACATAGCTAGCCTGACTGATCCTGCAGAGACAAGAAAATGAACATCCTTTTCGGTTGATTCCGGCTACCTCGGTTCATTAGAGGGAGAAAATATGGTTTCTTTGAACAGACAGATTTATATTCTCTTTACTTTTACTTTAGGTTACTTTAGCTGGTAGGGGACGCAAGTTGATTCAACATTTATTCCCCTCCCGCTTGGACACCCATGAATTTTCCGGGTATACTGTGAATTGCTTGTCTCCAATGAATTAATTCAAACGGTTCTTAAAAGCATTAACGTCTCAATTGAACAGTTGTAGAGTGTGAATACCTCTGCCTTGTAATAATCTGTTGTATGTTTCAACCCTTCAAGAGTTAAGGATAATCTGCTGGCTGCCAGAACATGGCGGCGAAATTTGCCACCTGTACAAGTCATCATAATATAGAAGCAAAAATCACAAATGAAATGCATGTCTCATAAATTCAACTGATAACTTAAATGTCAAGGCAAATCAAGTGGTTCTCAAGAGATAAAAATGCATTTTATAAGTATGGAAAAACTAACCTTCTAACTTGTGTAAATTCGGGAGCCAAAAGTTCCCATTTCTTTCTCATAAATTAATAAAATACTAACGTCAGTTTGTTTCACAATGTTCTGTCTAGAGCAGCCGGAAATTAAAATATCCAAAAGCTTTCAAATAAAAACACAGTATGCCTATGTCCAGAGGTACCCAAACTGATACACAAAACTAAAATCTTGTCCTTTCATGTATATAATGGACTGGATACCGGTTAGTATTCTATCTGCACGTGCAAGGGGGACAGCTAAGTACATTATATATGTACGGTCAATGTACATTGTTTGATAGCCTTCTTGGAAGCCAAAGTGTGTCTTTATTTGAATGAATTTGGATATTTTATTTTCTGGTTGCCCTAGATGGAACATTGTAAAAGAAAATGACTTATGTACATTATGTATTCATGGAAAAGAAACAGGAAATATTTTGTCTCAAAATTACGCAAGTTAGAACGTAAGTTTTTTCATACTTATAAAATGCATTTTTATCTATTAATAACCACTTGATATATCCTGACATTTGTGTTATCAGTTCAATTTGTATGACACGCATTTCATTTGTGATTTTTGTTGATATTTTATGATGACGTGTACAGGTGGAATATTCCGCTGCCATGTTTGGTCAGCCAGCAGATTATCCTAAATTTATTTATGCATAAATCTATCATGATTGTTTCCGTTTTATGAAACGAAAATGATACAACCCTTTCATACAAACAGAGGACAGAAATTCAAAAGCATGGCATTGTCAATGAAGAAATTCTACTTTCGTTTTCAAAATGCACCACTCATTTCTATCTACTGTCATTAGGATCCATATAAATACTGGAAAGCAACCAAAATAACGGAAAGCACATGGAAATACCAAAAAGCACTTGTAACAGGTGTATTTTGAGCTGAAACTTGTAAACTTTTAAAAAAATAAATTGTCTACAGTATATTTTTACTTAATGAAATTAAATTGACCCCCAACCATTTCGGGTATTGATAGAATTGTGGGTCAGGTATCCAACGTAAGCCCGTGAGAAAAGTATATGTATGCTTGACTTTATATCAGTGTTGAAATAATGTCATTGAATTTTACTATTGTTTTCATAACAATAAATTAAAATGTTTTTCTGTGGAGCTTTAACCGACTTCCCAACATGGTCTATGTTTTAGAGCAGAAATAAGAATAGGCATGTACACCCCACTATTCCCTGTGTCAGGTTCGACACTGCATTGCTTTTTTAATGTGTTAATACTAATCTATATTATATTGCTCTCAATCAGAAATACAGAAAAAAGCTAAAACATTTTATTGTTATTTTATTTTATTATCTTATTTTCAGGGTTCGAAATTAACAGTAGCAAGTAGCAAATTTGCTACCTAAAAGTTCAATTTGCTGCATGGTCAAACTGTTGGTACATGTAGCAAACAGTTGCTACCTGGTATAGTGCCCTAAACACTATCAACTTTATGTTATGAATGTCTTCAGTTCAAAGTAGACTTGATATTTTATGTGAATCATCTGTCAAACATACAATTCACATGTAATGTCAAGCCTCATTTTTGCTGAAATAAGATAAATACTTTAAAAATGCTGTCTGCTAAATATGCTTAGCGCTTGAAGGTTTAACCCTTGGGACAGGGCAACACCTTTTGCTGCCAAGTAGATGCATTTTGCTAACTACTTTTAAACCAGGTAGCACTGCTTGCAAAAAAAGTTAATTTCTAACAATGTTATTTTATAGATATATGCAAATGCACGGAGCCGTGTCCATGTTGGTGAGGGGTACAGTGAAGAGTTTGAAGTGAAGGTTGGTGTTCACCAAAGATCAGTACTCAGCCCACTGCTCTTCATCATTGTGCTTGAAGCCTTATCACGAGAGTTCCGCTCTGGGGTCCCCTGGGAAGACCTCTATGCTGATGACCTTGTTATCATCGCTGAATTGCTTGAGGAATGTGTCAGAAGGCTCTTGACATGGAAAGAAGCAATGGAGAAAAAAGACTGAGAGTAAATGCAGGAAAGACAAAGATCATGATCTGCGGTACAGGACTGGACCTCCTGCAGAGTTCAGGCAAGTTTCCATGCGTGGTCTGTCACACTGGAGTGGGCAGCAACAGCATCTTCTGCAGTGACTGCAAGCGCTGGGTGCACAAGAAATGCAGTTGGCTCAAGCGCTTGAAAAAAGACCCTGACTACAGATGTACATGGTGCCAGGGAACTGTACGCCTCTTGGATGGCAGACCAAAGAAGGAAGTCCAGGTCAGACCTGACAAGCTTGAGGTAGTAGCATCCTTTTGCTACCTAGAAGACATGCTCTCAGCAGCAGGTGGCTGTGAACTTTCAACCACAACACATGTGAAAACCGCCTGGAAGAAGTTCAAGGATCTGCTACCAGTTCTCTCTTCATGCCACCTCTCTTTCAAGACACGTGGCCGTGGGTACAGCTCTTGTGTGCGGAGCGGAGCGCAATGCTCCATGACAGCGAGACTTGGCCATTGACAAAGCCAACCTCCAGCGTCTGCAGCAAAATGTCAGGGCAATGATCAGACAGATCTGCAATGTCAGACCGCAAGACATTGTCACCACCAGGTCCAGTAAGCTACTTGTGCGGTTTGGCATTGAGGATCTGGACCTCATTCTGAAGCAGAGAAGACTGCAATGATATGGACATGTGGAACGCTCCAGTAGTGCAGTCAAGACTGACATACAGGTTGATGGAAAGCATGGGCCTGGGAGGCCTAAGATGACATGGAAACAGCTGACAGAGAGGGATTGCAGAGAGTGGAAGATTTCGGCCATCAACCCTCATGATAGACATACCTGGAGATCTGGTGTGAGATCTGCCATGCTTGCAGCAAGCCAGCTATCTGGAAGGGGACCCACTGGACCGGCACTGGTGTGGTTGTTGCCCCTGTAGCTGCAAGTTAATCAAAAATCCGATTATGATGATATTATGATATCAAATTATTTTATTTAGAAAAAATAAAATAAAAAAAACATTCACATATACAATATACAAAAATCTCAATGAGCACTCAACGTGGAGCCAGTGTTGAACCGACGATGAGTCAACGTTTTTTTCAACATTGTGGGCCTGATGGGATACCTCCAAAGGGTAACCAGCGGATTATAAGCAATCACGGTGTGCTTTAAGATTTTAATGGTAGCATTAGACATTTATTTAATAAAATTACATACAACCATGCTTTGAACATTTAATATGACTGAATTTCTATTTATAGGTATGCAAAACCTAAAGGCTGACCCAGTGGACACACAACGTTGAAATAATGTTGAATCAACGTTGATCCAAACTTTTTCAATGTTACCTGTCTTCTGGGTTACAGTACAAACATTGAACACAAACATTGGGTTTCTCTCTAGTATGAATAATTTTCACCATAGTGTACAAGTAAGTAATTTTGAAATTTATCGCCCCTGCCCAAAAGGGCTTCCCAACATTAGGAAACGTTACATGCCTCATTTCACAGACATTTGCGCATTAGTGAAACAGTTTTAACGTTGCATTCTTTAAGGTACAAATTTAAAATATAACCCAGCATATGCATGTGACACTTCATTCATTTCAAAAACACGCCTGTTCATATATACTGACAATTTTACAACCAAAAAAGGAAAACTTTCGAACAAAAAATTAAGGTATTTTTTCATATTTCTGCTCAAAACATAGATTGTGGGTAATCATTAGAATCACCTCGACAAGACTATTCTAATGAGTACCCATAATTTTTGTTTTTTAGCAAAATAAAAAGTTTAGTATAGCCCGGTAAACCCAAGTTTTACTATATAAAAATAGGGTTTGAGGGAGACAAAATTATAAAGGTGTGTTTCTGTCATGTAACAATAATATAAACTTGGCAACGTATACGTATAAGTCAAATCTTTTAATATATATATATATATATATATATATATATATATATATATATATATATATATATATATATATATATATATATATATATATATATATATATATATATATAATATATATATATATAAGATGAACAACAATCATAAAATAAATAAGATTTAGACTAATTTAGTAATGATAAAAGATTACATTTCATTTAAAAGAAAAGGTAAATTGAATAAACGAATACAATTTTGTAAAACTTCAATTTGAACCTTGGGTACAATCAAGCCACAAAATTGTGTTAGCCTAATGTAGGCTTATTGCAGCATGTGCTTCAGCGGATCTATGCACAGGCCAAGATTTCATTTTTCTGTATTGTGGTGGTAAGTACTGTGAAATTTATCGTCCCTACCCAAAAGGGCTTCCCAACAACAGGAAACGGTACAAGCCTCATTTCACAATATTTAACAAAATGCAGAAAGGGGCATCACTGGTTTTCTGATTCACTGCAAGGTTGTACAATTAAGGGCTTGTAGGCTCAGCAAGTTGGACCTTTTTTTTTTATATGTCATTGTCCGCGCATTTATTTTCCTTTTGTCCTGGTTGAGTTTCTTACCATGTGTCCTTGGCGCGATAATTTCAGACTGTCCGTAAGTGGTAATCATTATGTTCTTAAGGGTCATATCGTAATTCCTAAACTTCTTTAATGCATTTTCCCTCTGAGAATTCATTTTGTTTACCAAGCCAGTCTTTGACAATTGGATTTGTTTATGACTTCCTGTGAGTCTGACCTCCCCAATTCCGACCATTGCTGATCGCAGTTCTTTGAACTGACCATCTGCAATGTCCTGCAAAGTCTTTACAAGTGGTACCAATGGTTTTGACTGCCAGTCAATAGCTTGTTTCAGGACATGATTAACTGACACACAATAATTGTTCGTCCAGTTATGAGTAACCATGTCCTGTCTGACAAAAATGTTTTGACATAAAATATTTAACTTTTACTGAGTATTCAATGTAATTATGTAATTAATGCTCTAACAAAATAACACCTAATTTTCATAACAACAAAGATGTAGAAAAGTACTGTGTTCATATAAATATATTTATTTATTCAAGAGGGTCTTACTGGGGTTTACTGATTAGCAAATTTCCATCTGAAAAATAATAATTTGCGAATTTTAAGGGCAGAGCTTTAATACCGGTTAGCTTTTTCATCAGGTCTAAAATTTACTGATTAGTGATTTTTGCCAATTAATGTTTACTGGTTACTGATTTTGGGACAGAAAATTTACCAATTACTGATTTCACAGGTACCCATTGAGACCATCTTTCAGGTATGCATAATGACGAGCGTGAATTGGCACCATTCACAATTTCAAGCAGTCAGGAGATCAAACAAAATCATTTTAGATTTTATAATATTCATGTAATATATTGCACTTAGACAAATAATACATTGTTTTCTACCATATTCAATTTCTTAATACATTGTTTTCTACCATATACAAGTCGAGGGTTGAGCGCAAGACTAGTGTAAGTCAGATGGTTGTTTTTCCCCAAACCTAATCTCCTCACCATGAAGGCGTTATGAAGATTACAACATTTCTTTCTGTAAACAATGAAAATTTAGGTGCCATTGCTCGTATGAGCAATGGCACCTAAATTTGCATTGTTTACAAAGGGGTCCAAGTTGTCCCTAAACAAGGGTTTCAAAAATATGTTTAAGTTACCATAGTCTTGCGCTCAACCCTCGAAGTGCTTTTTGGTATTTCCATGTGCTTTCTGGTATTTTGGTTGCTTTCCGGTATTTTGGTGCTTTCCGGGATTTATATGGACCACTGTCATTACAGTCTCGTACAACCCTGAGGCTGTGACTCCCAATTTCTGGGTGAATAGTGTTCGTAAAACAGACAGTCCATGCTCAGTGAAGTGGTATTTTAGATAGACTTTTAAACACATCTTTTTTTACTTGGAAGTGTTTCCAGGTATGGCACTGTATCTCAAGACCCAGGGATTCCAGATACTGTACCAGGAGGTATGGTCCCCAGGTACAGTACCATACCATATTGAAAAATACTTATTGAGTTATGGCCCTTTGTAATTTTTGACATTTTTATCTTGTCAGCAAAATTTCTCAAAAACTTAGAGCTAGAGACTTGAAACTTGGTGAATTGATTGGTAATGATGAGTAGATGACCTGATTAACTTTTGTGTAAATTCTGAAAAATATTTCGTAAGTAATTGCCCTTTGTAAATTTGGGCATGTTTCCCTTGTCAGCAAAATATCTAAAAACTATTGAAGCTTGAGCCATGAAACTTGATGAATAGATTGGTAGCGATGAGTACATGATCTGATTATGCCCCAGTTTCAAATGAAATTGATGGGGCATATTATTTTGCCTTCATTTGTCCGTCTGTCTGTTTGTCAAGCTTTTTTGTGCATGCATTATCTTAAGAACCCTGCATGCTAGGGTTTTGAAATTTTATATTTGGGTTCCCAATGAAAAAATAGCTGACCCGTATTTTTTACCTTGTCCAGAATGTTTGTTTAGAGTTATGCCCCTTTGAAAAAAATCGGAATTAAATCTTGTGAGCAAGATATCTTGAAAAGTATTTAAGCAGGGTTCTTGAAATTCGATATAGTAAGTGGGAATGATGTGTAAATTACCTGATTATATTTTGAGAGAATTCCGTGAAAATATTGATAAAGTTATGGCCCTTTGCGGTTCTGTGCATTTTGACGTCAGCAAGATGTCTTGAAAAGTACTTAAGCTAGGGTCTTGAAATATTATATGCTGATTGGGGATAATGTGGAGATTACCTTATTTGTTTTTTAGGGAATTCCATGAAAAATTGACGTAGTTATAGCCCTTTGTAGTTCTAGGCATTTTGACCTTGTCAGCAAGATATCTCAAAAAGTATTTAAGCCAGAGCCATGATATTTGGTATACTGATTGGGATTGAGGAGGAGATCACCTGATTAAATTTTGAACCAATTAAATGAAATGTTGGAGTTATGGCCCTTTGCAATTTCTGGCCATTTAATGTAGTTGCTTTATTGTGTATAGCATAAGTTTAGAACCATGTATGCTAATGTTTTGAAATTTCATATTTTGATTCCTCATGAAAAAATAGGTGACCCGTATTTTTTCCTTATCCCAATTATCTCCTATTTTAGAGTTACTTCCCGTTGAAAAAATAACATTGAAATCTCATATATTTGTTCTGTTGTTCTGTCATGGGCAAGCAGTGTTGGAGTCAAGCAGTGTTAGAGTCAGGCAGTTGGGGGCATAGTGTTTTACAAACACCAGCTCTAGTTAACCCTTGTCCTGCTGAACCCCGATATACCCTGCCTTTGCAAACAGTATAGATCCAGATCAGTTGGCTTCTTCTGAAGAAGCCAACTGATCTGGATCTGCACTATTTGCCATTAAGTATGTGAACTTATAGCAACAATCTGGATTAAGCAATCTGATTGGCTGTCAGTTAGAAGTGGGTGTAGCAATTTATTCAGCAGGACAAGGGTTAAAGCATCCTCACTTACTTTCTGGCTAACTAGCTCCTCCTACAGTTTTCACCAGTACCAGCTGAAACCATGAAGTGATACAGGCACTTAACATGCCAGGTAAAGTTTTCAGCAGACATATGAGAAATACTTTTCTTATTTTTCCAGAAAGTAGGCTCTGGCATTTCATGCAAATTGACATGCAGGGAGACAGTTTGCATGAAATGTCAAAGTCTATTTTCTGGGGGAAAAAAATATAAATTTGTCATCTGCTGAATTTGCTCAGGGAGTGGTAAAGCTTAACCCTTGTCCTGCTGAACCCGGATATACGCTGCCTTTGCAAACAGTGTAGATCCAGATCAGTTGGCTTCTGAAGAAGCCAACTGATCTGGATCTGCACTGTTTGCCATTCAGTATGTGAATCTATATCAACAACCTTAAGTAATCTGATTGGCTGAAAATTAGAAATGGGTGTGGCATCGTAATTTATTCAGCAGAACAAGGGTTAATGGCTAAAATTTTTGCAGGTAAAAAGACATGCAACAAGAACCAGTCAGCACCCCAGACTCATTACAAGATCTGTGCATTTTCTACTGCGTTGAGCATCTAGAATGTTTGACCCTCCACCATGGAAAGCAGACAGGAAGTCATCTTGGTGAAGAAGGTGGGGGTGATGCAGTTAGCTCTGATCATGATTTACCCTTGACACTGTGTGATAAATTGCTCATGCAGTATATGAAAACATGTCTCCCGGAACATCCACGGTTGCAGAATAGAATTCGTTTAGCTTTAAAGGCACTTCTGAAGAGAAAAAATGTGTGTAGTAAATTGAGTTTACTGAGGAGAGAAATCCTAACAGAAGCTAATCTCTGTGATATTTCAAACAGCCATATCACCAGTGTTAATTTATTTGGATGCAGTGAATACACTTATGAAAACAGTGGCATAGATATGTTAATGAATCTTAACAAGAGCACAATAACAAACTTACGTCTCAATGGAGTGTTGGGAAATCATGAAGATGGTATGCTGTATTATAGTTTCCTTCCCGATCCAGGAACAGGGAACCATAACAGTTCCAGTAGTGAGAGTGGCAGCGAATCCTTATTCAGCATAAGAGGAGAGTTTTGTGCAAATCAAAGATTTTCTGTACCAAAATCGTTGCAATCTTCACAAACTGAAACAGTGACATTGCTACATTCTGACGGGTGTTATAAACAGAGTACAACTAGTGATGAAATCAATTGGTACTGTTTTCCAAAACTGCAGAATTTTAGTGTGATAAATACTGAAACTCATTCAAGCTTATCTTCCGAGTTGATTATTTGGAATATGTTAGTATCGAATCCTCAACTGACTGCTTTGTGTATAGTATCACTGGATATAGACTGTTGGTGGCCTAAAGTGTCTAAACTCCACCACCTCACTTCCCTCACCTTATCTTCTTGTAGCCAGCATCGGGGTAGCCCTGTTTCTTTCTTCCAGCACTTAAATCATCTGGAAAACCTCAGGTAAGAGAGACTTATTGTATTCACTGTAAGTAATTGGACACCTTAACATATTAGCAAGTTTGCAAACAACCATTCTACTACATGTTGTTGTATCACATTCTGTGGTGTCTTATCTGGGTGTACACTGTTTGTTCAGGCCTATTTGTCCTGATGCTTTAACCTTACCACTCTCTTGGCTAATTTAGCAGATGACAAATTGGTGATATTTTTCTTATTTTTCCCAGAAAACATGATTTGACATTTCATGCAAATTGTCTCCACTGGAGACAATTTGCATGAAATGCCAATTTTCCCAGAAAACAGGATTTGACATTTCATGCAAATTGTCTCCAGTGGAAACAATTTGCATGAAATGTCAAATCCTGTTGTCTGGGAAAATAAGAAAAATATTTCAATATTTTCTCTGTTGAAAATTATACCCAGAGTGCTAAGCGTTAAAATAGGATAAATACTAAAGCAAGTTGATGGCGAGCCATCGCATATCCCGGCGCCAGCGCCATCGCATATCTCCATGCACATCAAAATTCCAAATGCGTTCCTCCAGTCCTCATCCATAGGGCTATTGCCTGTAAAGTTTTAAGATTCTAGCTAAATGGTCTAGGAGCAATGGTGTGACATTACAGACGGATGTTCGGACGGCCGGCCGGGGGGCGGGTATAACAATATCCCCGCCTTTTCTTCGAAAAGCACGGGGATAATAAGTTTTTTTTTGTCTCATACAGAGGACTAGATAACATGTATGGGTGTCCAAATTCTTATTTCTCCATGAAAATATATATTATGGGTACCCCTTAGAACTGCTTCAGATGGACACATCTCACTGAAGTTCTTCTAATGTGTACCCACAATATTGTATGTTTTCTTGAAATAGAAAATATCAGTTTTAAGCTCACCTCAGCTGAAGGCTCACAAGGTGAGCTTAAAGTTTACCAATGGTCCATCGTCCATCATTGTCCATTCACACTTTCAAAAACATCTTCTCTTCAGAAACCAGTGGACTGATTGAAGTCAGATATTATATGGAACATCTATGCTTCACAGGAACAAAAGTCTATATAATTGGTCCTGATCACATGACCAAGATGACCACCATGCCCATATAGAGTAAAAACCCTTTAAAAATCTTCTGCTACAGAACCATAAGTCAGATGACCTGGAAACTTGGCACACAGCAAAAGGGACTTGAGCCCTACAAAAAAGTTATATAAATGATGACCCTGGGTTGAACTTGATCTATTTTTGCAACAAGTCAACTTTGTTCAATTAGGGTTTTGCATTTGAAAAGTCCGTGTACACTTTCAAACATCTTCTGCTCAAAAACCACCAGACTCATTGAAGTCAGATTTTATATGGAACATCTATGCCTCGCGAGAACAAAAGTTTATATATTGTAACATAGCTACAGTTAAGAGGGGGTATCCACATGATATTTTTCTTCTTTCTCAACGAAAACATATGTTGTGGGTATTCATTAGAAGCGCCCCGCTGAGGCGCTTCTAATGAGTACCCACAACATATGTTTTCGTTGAGAAATATGAAAGATATCGACATTTTTCAGATGAAAAAAGCGCCTTATCTGTTGCTATGTGTAATTGATTCTGGTCACGTGACCAAGATGGCCACCATGCCCATATATGGTAAAAACCCTTTAAAACACTTCTTCTCCAGAACCATAAAGCAGATGACCTTAAAACTTGGCACACAGCAAAAGGGACTTGAGCCCTACAAAAGTTCTCAGTAACCACTGGATCAATTGTTCTGAAATTTGGTAATATGATCTATGGTAATGAAGTTTTGCAAGAGGGTTTCAAATGGTCCCCTGGGGGTATGCCTCATATATCCCCTTCACTTCATTAAAGGCCTAATATCTCAGAAACTGTTCAGAACCCCACCCCTAAACCATATAGTTTTTCCTTATGATAAGACACATTCAATGACAGTGACCTGGGGTCCCCCAGGGTATGCCCCACTCTCTCAGTTCATATAAGACTTAATATATCAGAAACTGTTCAGAACTCCACCCCTAAACCATATACATGTACAGTATAACCTCTATGGCTCGAACACGGATGGCTCGTTTACCATGGCTAATTCGAACTCATTTTTGAGTCCCTACGAAATTCTTCCGCTAGCTCAAGAAAGCAAATATTTAGGGAAATTTTCTTATTTTATCATGAAATTGTATGTTGTGTGTACTCATTAGAATCACCTCATCGAGGCGATTCTAATGAATACACACAACATACAATTGTTGTGAAGAAAATAAAAAAAATCCCTAAATTATCGTTATTTGCTTCCTGAGCTGGCGCCATGATTAACCCTCAGTGGCTCGATCTACCCATGTCTCGAACAATTTTCTATGGTCCCAAAGATGTTCGAGCCATTGAAGTTCGACTGTAATATTGTTTTTCCTTATGATAAGACACGTTCAGTGACACTGACCTGGGATCCCCCAGGGTATACCCCACCCTCTCAGTTCATATAAAACTTAATATCTCAGAAACTGCTAATTCTCTGACCATGTGTGCTGTCTGATCTGGGTGTGCATAATTTAAATATTCTGAAAGAATGGTTTTATCATGACAAAGGTCATGTAGTGGCCACATACTGATTACCAGTAATTCAGCATGTTACTGGTACATGTAGTTAACATTTATCATGCTGGGTAAAATATTCAACAGATATTACATTTTGAAATATTTTTTCTTGGGAAATAGAATTTTACTTGTCATTCCTTAGGAGACAATTTGCATGAAATGTCAACTCCTACTTCCTGGGAAAAACAAGAAAACTCATCAATTTGTCGTCTGCTGAACCTTCCTATAATTCTGAATATTGGGACACCTCAACCCCTTACTACATGTATATAATATTGGAAGTGTCTATGTGTCTTAAACTGTGTTGGACTGTGTGGCAAAACCGCATTCTGGGTCTACACTGTTTGCTCAGGCATATCTGTCCCAGTACATGTACTTAGGGTTACTATGGTGTTCTAAATCATTACGAAAACATGCCTATTCAAATATATAGAATTTAAAATTTCACCTCCAAAAACTAAACTTTTAGATAAAAAACCTGATATATTTCTGCTCAAAACATAGATTGTAGGTACTTTAGAACTGCCTTGGCAAGGAGGTTCTAATGAGTACCCACAATCTATGGTTTTGAGCAGAAATAAGAAAAATAATTTATACCCCTGTAAACCCCAGTTTTACTACATAAAAGATGGGTTTTAGGGGGTCAAAATTATATAGGCATGTTTTCGTGATGATATTTTGACTCCATAATTGCCATATTTGTCTTACAGTTTGAACCTGTCTGAATACTGGTACTGTGTCTAAAAGGTACTAGCTGAATTACAAATTGTGCTGATCCTGATTAACTTTTCCCTGCTGAATAAATTAACGCTTAGCACTCTGGGTAAAATTTTCAGCAGACGACATTTTGAAATATTTTTCTTATTTTTCTCAGAAAACAGGATATGACATTTCATGCAAATTGTCTCCTAAGGAGACAATTTGCATGAAATGTCAAATCCTGTTTTCTGGGAAAAATAAGAAAAATATCATCAATATGTCGTCTGCTGAAAATGCCCAGAGAGTGGTAAAGGTTAAGATGTCACACCCACTTTTAATTTTCAGACAATCAGCTTACTTGATCCACTTTGTTGATACGAATTCACTTACTTAATTAGGGCAGATCCAGATCATTTGGCTTCTTCAAAAATCAACTGATTAATTATATCCGCTCCTACCAAAGGGGGACATATTGTTTTTTGGGACGGAGCCTATTGGTGTTGGTGTCAGCGTCTGCTTCAATGAAAAACTTCTTGTTCGCTTTGTAACTTGAATACCCTTTGGAATATTTTTATGAAACTTGGTAGGAATGTAGAACAGGACAAGACAACATGTCACATATAAGAATGACAACTCTGGCTTTCTTTTGAAGTTATCTCCCTTTGTTTTGTTTTTGAAATTGATTTCGTGTCCCCTCTGTAACTCGAATACTCTTCAGAATTCTTTATGGTATTTGGTAGAAATGTAGGAGAGGACGAGACTACATGTCAGGTACAAGAATGACAACTCTTCCTTTCTTACTTTTGGCATTATCTCCCTTTTTTATATTTGACAGTGATTATGCATTGATTTTGTGTCCACTCTGTAAGTCAAATACCTTTTGGAATATTTTTATTATACTTGGTAGCAATGTAGAACAGGACAACGAAGTGTCACATACAAGAATGACAACTTTGGCTGTCTTACTTTTGGTGTTATCTCCCTTTCTTTTGTTTCAATTTGGTTTCCTGTCCGCTCTGTAACATGAATACCCTTCGGAATATTTTGATGATACTTGGTAGAAATGTAGAACAGGACAAGATGATGTGTTGCATACAAGAATGGCTTTCTTACTTTTGGAGTTATCTTCCCTTCTTGTGTTTGAAAAGGATTTTGTGTCAGGGCTTCCGTTAAGCGGACGTACGACGTATATTACGCCCTGAGATTGCCACCGGACGTCCAAATTGAACTTCAAAGACGTACCGCGGACTTCCGAAATTTCTTTTGTCCGTCCGAAATCGATACCCGAGACGTCCAAAAATTGTCAAAAGGCCCGCCCACTTTTAACCAGTTGTATGATGTTTGCCCCGCCTACTTACCGGAAATTCGCTACCTGTGTTGACTGAGCTTTGAGGACGTCCCACTTTACGCTTGCGGGAGTTTTATTGACAGCCGTGTCAAGCGTCGCGGCTACCTTTTGATGGCTGCGTGATCACTGCGTGTATTTATCACGCGTGCTGAGTTGATTAATTGATGTTTTTATAATTAAATTTTCTACTGCGACCCCGAAAATATTCGTTGAAATTATATGTGAAGTCATTATTATTTTTTAATATTCACGTCTTAAAATCTTAAATTATTATTTTGCTAAGAACGTGTGTCGTCTGCAACACTTCCGGGAATTGCCGAGTGAAATTCTATAAATAAATAAATAACAATTATGCACAGAACGCAAATTGAAATCTATTCGAATTTAGAAGCTTACGTTTGTCATGACAACAAAAGCAATTTTTCAAATGAAAAGAAAACATATTTTTCGTCAAAATTTTTGGAAAACCCGTTTCTAAATTTATGCGTAGCCTTGTTCCGGTTGCGCTGTTTACCAGCGCGGAAAAGACGCAAAGTAAGTCTAAATATAGGCGATTTGCGATGTTTTTGCTTGCTTTTCTCCGCGAACGAACGTTTTGCTGTTGGTATTTCATCGAGAGCTGCCTTTAATTTGTTTGTTGTAGCACGAGTCGGCGCCGTTTTCCCGCAATTTTTGTGAAGTAAGCAACTCGTTCGCTCGTGTTGATCAGCTTCAATCCGAACAAATATTTCATTAGATACATTTCTGCAAAATAATTTCAGCATAGTTTATTTTTAAGAAAACATGTTTTGGGTGTTTTCTCTCATGTATTTTCTTTTCTTTTTTCTTTCTCTGGGCTTTGAAACGAATGCGAAGTTGTACCAATGTTGATGCCTTCTCTGAGGTCCGACATACAAGTACAGGCTTTCCAAAAAGATGCGATCGAATTTTAATAAGCGATAATGGCATTTTTAAAACACATCTAAGAGAAGCGTATATCATGATGATTCTGTGTGACACTGAAATAGGAACCTATGTTCTACTAAAGAAAGGGCAGACCGCCGCAGCACCGTAAAAAAGTGGGACTTCCTAGATTTTCCTGTGGGACTTCCAAATTTGAGGGGTAGGAAGTCTGGGACTTCCTTAGTCTGGAAGTTAATGGAAGCCCTGTTGTGTCCGTTTTGTAAGTCAAATACCCTTCACAGTAGTTTGATGATACTTGATAAAAATGTAGAACAGGATGAGACAATGTGTCACACACAAGAATGACAACTCTGGCATGGTTGGTGGGGACATTTTTTTTTTTTTTCTGAAAAAACATTTCTAGTTGTATCTACACTGTTTGCAAAAAGGCAGGGCATATCCAGGTTTAGCAGGACTAGGGTTGAACTATCTTTTTGGAGCAGTTTGATCTGGGTTTTTGCTGTTTGCCTAGATGTCCGTTTGAATATTTATAATAAATTTGGCACAGTAAATGTCCTTAAAAATTTGAACATTTTATTCTATACTATTTTGGCCTAAATTTTGCTTTTTATGCAGCTGTTTCTTAAAATACTTCATGGAATGGCAAACAGTGTAGACCTTGGTCAGATCACTCCTTGAGGAGCAGTCTGATCTGGGTCTGCACTGTTTGCATATGTCATTTTGTCAGACATTTTAGTGTTTGAAATTTTAGGACATTACCGTACATATTTCTATCTATATGAACTGTAATGCAAGAAAACATACCTTCTAACAAATGCGCCCAAAAAAGACTCAGATTAGCCAGTGGCTCTGTACATCTGTGCAATCTGATCAGTCTTTATTGTCCATAAGAAGAAACTTTGCATCCATGGCTATCTAAACTTTGCCCAGTGAAGGTTCTAATCAGACTGTACGACTGCGCAAATGTGTATGCTGATCTGAATCTTTGCTGGGTACACATGCTTGAAGGTATGTTGTCTGAGATTGCAGCCCTTATGGAACTTCCTTTCTTTTGCAGACACTTAGACCTTTCGTCAGCCGGAGACTGTGATTATACAGATGCAGAAGTAGATCAGTTTGGTACTTACGTGCAGTCCACAACCAGACTTACCTCCCTTGAATTAGCAGGCACTAATTTGTCAATGATAGTTGGACACAATAAGCAGTGTAGCAGTAATCAGAGATTTAAGTAAGTGTGACCCAAAGGATTATTTAGGGTATGAATTTTTGGTAATATGTCTCACATAGCATTGAGAAATAGTGCCAGCATCAAACAGTAGGATAAGGGTGAGGAATAAACATGATTATATGCAGGTAGACAGTAGAGTTCCCAGCCTTCAGTATTAATTTTGCACTAACATTCACAAACAGGAAGGACTTCTTGGAATTTATTTGGAAGGAGATCTGAACGTAAAATTTCATATTTTGCCATAATTGTAATCAATATGTAAATTTTGTCTTTAGGGTAAAAAAAAAAAAAACAACCAAAAAACAACAAAGCATTTAAATACTTCATTACGAAAACACGCCTATTCAGATATATGGAAAATGTCACCCCCAAAAACTGAAAATTTTCAGATAAAAAACTCTGATATTTTTCATATTTCTGCTCAAAACATAGATTGTGGATACTCGTTAGAACTGCCTCGACGAGACAATCTATGTTTTGAGCAGAAATAAGAAAAATAATATGTACCCCTGTAAACCCCAGTTTTACTATATAAAAAGTGGGGTTTAAGGGGGTCAAAATGATATAGGCATGTTTTCGTGATGTAATGAATTAGGAGTTCATGCTAAATCTGCTTTATATTTGTCAGTGTCTGTTTTAATCCTTAACCCATTGTATACGGAATAGACTCTCCCACACTATATATTGGAAGACTCCGATTTCAATTTACATATTCCTGGAGAAAAATGGCTAAACTTTTTGCAAACAGTGGAGACCCTGATCAGATGCCGCGTTCTCCACTGTTTGCCAAGTACCCTTTTACAAGTCTCCTGACTACAATGGGTTAAAGTGCCAATCACAACTGCAGCGGCAGACATTTTTAAATGTGTTTTTTTTTTTTTTTTTTTTATCATTATTTTTTATCGCACCTGCTTGTAGCAGGGTGCGATATAGGCGTCCGATTTTCTGTCCGTCCGTCCGTCTGTCAACATTTATGTCGACGTTCGACATTTATGTCAAAGTTAGTATTCTAATCAACTACAAGACTAAACAACCATCAAACCTTGCATGAAACATCTCCCTGACCTCCTGACTTTGCAACAGAGGCATCCGCTTTTCCGTATGTCTGTCCATTCGTCCGTCCGTCTGTCAACTTTTATGTCAAAGTTTGACATTTATGTCAAAGTTAGTATTTTAATCAACTTCAAGACTAAACAACCATCAAACCTTGCATGAAACATCTCCCTGACCTCCCAACTTTGCGACATAGGTGCCCACTTTTCCATTTGTCTGTCTGTTCATCTGTCCGTCTGTCTGTCTCTTAACAGTTCTGTTATGTCGAAGTTCGACATTTATGTCAAAGTTAGTATTCTAATCAACTACAAGACTAAACAACCGTCAAACCTTGTATGAAATATCTCCCTGACCTCCTGACTTTGTGACATAGGTGCCCGCTTTTCCATTCGTCTGTCCGTTCGTCCGTCCGTCTGTCTCTAAACAGTTCTGTTATGTCGAAGTTTGACATTTAGGTCAAAGTTAGTATTCTAATCAACTACAATTCTACAACAACCATCATACCTTGCATGACACATCTCCCTGACCTCCTGACTTGGCAGATATGTTGACCCAGTGACCTTGACCTATATTTTGCGCTCCAATGACTTTGACACAATTTATGTTGACGTTCCAGATCTTCTCAACTATAAGGCGTACAACTACCAAACCTTGCTTAGTGCTTCTCCTAGATGTACAGACTTAGCAGATACCTTGACCTGGTGACCTTGACCTATATTTTGGCTGCAGTGACTTTGACATAATTTACGTCAACGTTCCAGATCTCCTCAAGTGTAAGACCTCTAGCCACCAAACCTTGCATAGTGCTTCTCCTATATGTACTGACTTGGCAAGTATCTTGACCCGGTGACCTTGACCTATATTTTGCGCTCCAGTGCCTTTTACACATTTTACGTCAATGTTCAATATCTCCTCAACTATAAGGCCTACAACCATCAAACCTTGCATAGTGCTTCTCCTCAATGTAAGGACTCTGCAGGACCTTGACCGGGTGACCTTGACCTATATTTCACACTCCATTGACTTTTACACCTTTTACATCACCCTTCCATATGTCCTCAACTGTAAGGCCTTCAACCACCAAACCTTATATAGCACTTCTTCTCGATGTACTGACTCGACAGGTACTTTGACCTGGTGACCTTGACCTACATTGTGCACTTCAGTGACTTTGACACATTTTATATTGATGTTCGGTATCTCCTCAAATATAAGACCTACAACCACTAAACCTTGCATAGTGCTTCACCTCATTGCACTAGCTTGGCAGGTACCTTGACCCAGTGACCTTGAACTACATTTGACACACTTTACGTTAATGTTTGATAACTCCTCAACTATAAGGCCTACAACCACCATACCTTGCATTGTGCTTCTCCTTGATGTACTGAATTAGCAGGTACCTTGACCCGTGACCTTGACCTATATATTTCATGCTCCAGTGACTTTTACACATTTTATGTCAACGTTCAATTATCATTGGGCTGTATGCTACGAAAAGTCAGTGCTGAAGATATAGCCATTAGAGGAAATGGGACTGGCCTGGAATATATGTGCCCCACTAGGCACTTTGACTACATTTTTTTCAACCCAGTTTTCCAAGTAAGCACTGCTAAGAATGATATAAACTTATTTAATAACCATATTCTGATTGTGGCTCCTGTGACTTTTGCGCCAGCAGGTGCGATGACGCCTTACGCGGAATTCTTGTCATAATTTCATGTGAATTGTGTGTCAAGCAGACAACTCATATGAAATGTCAAGACTTATTTTCTATGAAAAATAAATAAAAAAATTAGAATGCCATCTGCTACAAGTTTTGCATGGTGCTTTAAGAGTTAAAGTTGGCGGTCCTGACTTCCAAGCATCAATATTTGAAAGTCCCACAGGATTTTTTAGGAGTCTCTGACTCCCAGACAACTCCCATACTTCCTCTAGTGCATGCACTGAGTCCATTTGCTATATTTGCCAGTTTTTCATTTCAACAAAGAATGAGTTTTTCAAACTGAAAAGATGATTTCAGTATTTAAAGTTTAACATGTCGGGTAAAAATTCAACATTTAAATAATTTTTCTTCTTTTTTTTTTGTTAATTGGAGTCAGTGTTCCTATCCAGAATAAAATGCCAAGCAAATAACATCTTTCAGAGTGATATTGAAAGGACAGTAGTTTGACATACAAGTTAAACCTCAAACAGTCAAGATACTGGCCACTCTGGATGACTCGAACTAGTTTTTGAGTCCGTAGGACATTTTTCCGATAGCTCAAGAAAACAAATATTTAGAGATATTTTCTTTATTTATGCTGAAAATATATGTTGTGTGTACTCATTAGTATCGCCCCATCGAGGCGATTCAAATGAGTACACACAACATACCATTATTATATAAAAGTTAGAAAAAACAATCCTGAATTATCCCCATTTGCTTCCTGACCTGGCGCTATGATTAACCCTCAGAGACTCAAACTACCCATGTCTGGAACAAATTTCCATGGTTCCAAAGATGTTCCAGCCATTGAAGTTTGACTGTATTTGTTTTTGGGGAAGTATTTTTATTTTTCCCTCAGTACATCTCTGTTTTTAAGGAAACTGTCCTAAAATTTCGTACATCAAAGTTTCTATTAAAATGACATCTGAAAATAGTGCAGACCCAGATCAAACTTGAAAGGAGCAATCTGATCAGGGTCTACACTATTTGCCATTCCACTAAGAATTTTAACCCTTGTCATGCTGAATAAATTAAGATGCCGCACCCACTTCTAATTTTCAGCCAATCAGATTACTTGATCCAGATTGTTGCTATAAATTCACATACTTAATAGCAAATAGTGCAGATCCAGATCAGTTGGCTTCCTCAGAAGCCAACTGATCTGGGTCTACACTGTTTGCTAAGGCAGGGCATGTCATATTCAGCAAGAGAAGGGTTAAGAAATAACTTCTAAAAAAAACAACAACAAAATTTATGCAGAAAAAGTGTGAAATAACATGTTTGAAATTTTAAGACACTTACCGTATTTTATTATTTTAGCCCAGTACATTGTTTAGAAGATTGCATGGTACCACTGGAGAACAGACAGTTCCGATACCTAGGACTTGTCAATTGTCCCTACTCCCCATATATGCACAAATATATTCCTGCAGCCAAGGTACAGTAAAGATGTTTTTATAAATTAAAAAAGGCTCTGGTGAAAGAATGTTCACATGTGCTGTTTAACCACTTAGAGGACTAAGCCTGCCCAAGAAAAGTGTGGTTAGGTAAACTGACCATCTTGACATGACCTTAATGGGTTGACTGAGCTGTAAAAGCTAAACTCAAGAAAAGGAAAAAAAAAGAAATAAAAAAAATAATTAAGCAATAAAAAAGGCAGGATGTATCTGGATTCAGCAGGACAAGGGTTAAGGCTGATGGTCATTTTACGAGACCTCTAGTTTAACCTGCTTTTTAGAAATTGGGTCACATTCATTCTCAGATCCAAGACATACTGTATACATAGACATAAATGGTTTGATGACATTGAGAAAGTTTTGAAGGTCAGTGTGGATTACATTATTCAAGTCATAGCTCCAGATAGCCACATAAATATAACTTTTTATTTTTCCACAAAAGCTTATGTTTTGGGTACTCATTAGAAGTGCCTATATACAATGAATGTTTTCATAGAGAAATGAGAGAAGTGATATCATATTCTGGGAAATTTCTGTGTCACCTAATGTTCACGGAATTTTGCGGTCGGTCTTAATTCGCAAAAATTAAAATCTGTGAAATATTTTCCAAGTCTGTTTAAAGTAGCAGAGACTCGCCAAGCACCCAACGATAACATTTTGCAAAAGTTACTTCCCTTTACATAAGGCGAAAAACATCAAAGGGGTACAGGTATAACTTGTAGCAAGGATTGTGTTATGTTATTGGTAATAACCATTGAAAAGACTTCCATTAACAACAATTAAAGGTCATCTGCACCTATATTGAATATATAATTAAATACTTTTTCAGGGATCATGAGTTTATTTACTTTTACACTGAACAATAACATGTTCCTCAGTTGTTTGAATATGCAATCGCAGTGTTTATTCTCACAGGTACAAACAACCGCGGAAATTAAAAAAAAAAACACAAAAATTTATCATCATATTTTTGGGGCAAATCCACGCAAATTTGGCAGTGTGAAAATATTCCAGAATACGGTAGTAGAGTTTGGTTAAAAACAGTACCTTATCTGAAGTTATAGTGGAACAAAGGTCCAGATAAGAGCAGTATCCACATACATGTAATTTTTTTTTTATTTCTGTACAGAATCGTGGTGGGTACGTATTGGAAGAAAGAAATAAAGATAAAATGTCTGTTTGTTGTTGTTTTTTTTTTCTGTTAAAAAACATGCTTTTTCTGGAACTTTGTGTGACAAAATGTTACAGGAATATTTATTCTAGTTTGAAACAGCTTCATTCTGAATACCATCTAGATCCAGGATATCTCTTACAATGCCTACCAATCACTCTCATGCGAAACCATGGTTTTGCATGAGAGTGATTGGTAGGCGTGTCTGTGTGTATATTTCAAGCTACACTTGAAACTCTTTGTAAGATGGTTCATTATAAGATGGTCTAAAAGTGGACCCTTAAGATTTGGACCCCAAGCAGAAAGGTATAAGGGTCAGTCAATAAATAGCAGAATTTTGTCAATAACTAAAAAACAAAAGACAACATCAACCATACCTGTCTAGGTTCCTTCTATATTGGATCCCTTCTTCCTAAGACTGATTCCCATCTCTGTGGCAAGTCTCCAATGCCATTGCTAGGCAACCAGAATTCATGCGTCTAACTTGCCTGGCCACTTCAAGTTCAAGGTCTTCTGTGTCATAATAATGCTTTAACTTTGGAAAAAAGTCAAAGTCTGGGGGGCTCATATCTGGTGAGCAGGCAAGGTGAGGTAATATGTTCAAATTATATAAAGTATATAAGCAGTGACATCACCCTCTGTGATTTATGCATGCCCCATTGTCATGAAGAATTAAAGGCGTCACCTCAAGTAATGTTTTCTGCTTTTTTCTGATTGCTGGCCGTAGTATATCCTTCAGAAACCTTTGATAGCACTCTTGGTTAACAGTTTGACCCATTGGAACTAGATAAGCACATAACATCCCAGTGTTATCATATGCAAAAATCATCATCATCTCTAAGTAACATTGTGCTCTCCTGAATATAATTGGTCTTGGTGAGGCTGGTGTGTGCCATTCAGACAACTGACACTTTAACTCCGGCTCATAGCTCCTGATCCAGGTTTCATTGATTGCTACTACGCGATTAAGAAAGTTCTGACTATCATTTTCGAACCTCCCTAATAATGTTTGTGCCGTAAGGGTGCACGCTTTTTTTTTTTTTTTTTTTGTTTTCAGACAAGCAATGGGGTACTCAATGTGCGTTGATGCATCTCATGTTCAACTTATCCCTCATAATGGTATAAATGGAACAGTAACTTATTCCCAAGTCATAGGCAAACTCATCACATGTCAGACCTCTGTTGGTATCCAAGACCTGTTATACTTTACTTACATTTTCTTAGTCCGTTGCCTGTACTGGCCGGCCAGGACTGTACCTACTTTCAGTAGTGTCTCTACCATCTTTATAGAAATCTATTCATCCGTAAACTGCAGTGAGTGATAAGGGCCTGTCCTCTGCATACTTTCTGTAGCATTTTGAATATATTTATGGAGGTGGTTCCTTTACAAAACTCAATTTTAACATAAGCTTGCTGTTCTTCAGGGCTAAAGCTGGCCATGATGTTCAGAACGACTGAGCCGGCCTCGGTGGCTCAGTTGGATGCGCCGTCCGACTAGAGAGCTGGAGGTTGCGGGGTCAACCCCCGCCGAGGTCGGCAACATTCTTTCGTAGAGATTGATCATGAAATATTTTCTATGGTCATTCTCTCCCTTCCGCTGATTCAAGAAGGGCAGTTGTCAGTTTCTGGCGAAAGAATGTGCACAATACTGGTTAACCACTTAGAGGACTAAGTCTGCCCAGTAAACGTGTGATTAGGTAAACTGACCACGCTCGATATGACCCCATTGGATTGACTGGTCCGTAAAACCTCAACACAAATAAATCAGAACGACTGAGCGTTATGTGACATCATGTTATGTGATACCATGATACGCGCACATGATGTCACCGTTGTAATGCTAATTGATTGTGCCAGTTGTGTGCCAAGTTTCATAAAAATCAAAACATTAGTTTTGGAGTTACTTCAAAAGTCCCACTTTTTATTGACTGACCCTCGTATGGTCATTTTTCTATATGATCTATCCATTTTTGTGAGGATAATAAACACAAATGTTTAGATTATATATATATATCAAAAGTGTAGATTTCACCATTTATGGCCATTTTCTATATGATTGGTGCATTTTTGTTTGAATACAAAACAAAAATGTATAAATTATATAGAAAAAAGACCATTTATTTCACCACTTAGGTCATTTTTCTATGTAATCAACACCTTTTTGTTTGGATACAACAAGGTTGTTTAGCTAACACAGTTTTTGCTTTGGATCCCAATAATAGTGATATACCCAGTAATAGTGATATACCCAGTAATAGTGATATAATGAGGTTGTGGTGTATGTTCATTGTTATTGTAGATCAGTGGTTTGAATGGGGGTCGGCAGGTTTTATCAGCTTTATGGTCATACCAGCACAATCTTGGACTAATGTCATCAGTTCTGGACTACTTGACAGAACTTTTCTCTCATCCAGAGGAGCAGGACAGTCCATTATATCCTACTGCTTATGTTGACGTGAGTATACTTTACTATAATTTCATATGAGAGGGATAGCATAGGACTTTAAAGCTCTAGATAAGATGCTTTTGTCAATCAAAAAGTACTGTATTCTACCCAGGGCTCTGGAAATTTTGAAATCTGAATCGGTCCAGCCGCTGACGATGACGTCATCAATGAGCCCATTTCCAAAAAAAAATATGTATATATCACCTGTCACGAAAACTAATGACAATTGGCAGTCCTATAACTCCTTTTAAATAATACACCTCAACCCCGTTATATGACGGAAGTCCGGGTATAACGAGCATGTTCAATGCTGGCGTCATCAATAAATACAGTCAGGTATGTAAAAAGAAAGAAAAAAAAAGAAAAAAACAAAACCAAAAAAAAACAAAACGGTTTTGTTGTTATTTCCACCTCCGCAGGGTTTTCCTAAGCTATTTATAAACAACTGATTCCCGTCTTGTATAAGCGCGAAGACGGCGCAGACGCAGCCAGAGCCAATATAAGACGGAACGAAACGACTTTCGAGGACCTAATTAGGTCTAATAAAAAAGGCCTGCGCCACGGGCGGTTTTGCAGTTTTTCAATGTTTCAAGATTTGACCAGACTGCTTAAATTTTAAGCACTGACCAATCTTGTCTAGCGCAAGTGGTGCATTACTTATTTTTACCGTGAAATCTACCTTGAATTATACTCGTGTGTTACGCCGCTACAATGGCAATCAACAACAACAAAAAAAAAGAATCAATCAATTATACCAAGATCAGACGCCGTTGTATGCGACATCTGATCGGAAGTACACGGTTTGGAAATTAATTTATCGGATCTGGGACCGACAAACCGCGTTGATCAAAACAAAAAAGAAGAGGAAGAAAATGTGCGGTCAAGCGGTGCATTCTTTTATTACTCTCAGTAAAGCGACCTTTGATCTTTTGGACACGCCGACTGCACCTGGATGTTTTGCAGTCTCTGTATATTCACACGTGTCACACAAACGGATTAATTATCAGACTACCGTTTCTGATGATTCATGTTAATCGCTTGTTTACCGCACAGAGGTCAGTGAAGTGTTGGTTTTTTGACAATGTTTGGATAATGAGGCAATTAATTTATGCTGCTGCAGGTTGCCGTTATTCAGCTGTCTCTCCAATATACATGTCAAATGACCGTTTAGAGCCTTTTAACTACCATAATATCGCATTTAAAAGGTGCGCGGACGTTGTCAGTTTGGGAAGACTTTACCGTTTGTGATTTTTTAGACATCATTGATTCGTGAAAATTGGTTGGTTGGGGAAGAATGGGGTTCAAGGCAAAAACCTGTTGGACCGATTTATTAGCGTTTTGGGGTATTTGAAATCGGTCCAGAATTCTTAATTTCGGTCCAGACCGGCTATTTTTCTGGTTTTCCCGAGCCCTGATTCTACCTAGTTACTGCACATACCCCTATAAGCGCACAGCCAAGCACTTCTGTAGTCTTCAGATTACAGCCTGTGTACTTATATCTACTTCTTTATAAAGGCATATGTTGTGGGTACCCATTTGAATTGCATCGACTTGTCGATGCAATTCAAATGATTACCCACAACATATGCTTTTATAAAGAAAATCTGAGAGAAAAAAAAACACCCCAAAAACCTCAAAAACAATGCATAAGCATCATTTGATGGGTCCTTCATTGATTTTTTTAAAGTGTATCCTTAGTAGGTAGATACAAATGTTTACCATGAGTTTTCCCGAATATTTTTTAAAAACGAAAGTGCACAGTGCGGTAATTAGGTCAACTACAGTTTTGATATTTTTATTATTTCTCCATCTATACATGTATAGAGACTCATTAAAAATGGCATAAAGATGTCATGGGAAATGGACTGGTCATAACTAGACTGGTTACTAGTGGTAAACAAAGGTCTGTAGATGTTGCTTAGGTTGTATGTCCCCTGGTACCTGCTCTTGATCTGAAGAAGCCAACTGATCTGGATCTACACTGTTTGCAAAGACAGGGCATATCCGGGTTCAAGGGACAAGGGTTAATTAATAAAGAGGCAGAGAGCTATACATTCCATTATAGATAATCATAGAGGGTATTTTTTCAAGCTGGGAAGTGTATATACTGTAAACACAAATATAAAACATTAGTGTTAATATCCAATATTAATATTGCTTTATTTTCCCTAAATAACTGTCTTTTTTTAACTATATTATCAATTGGGAGGGGAAAAAAGTAGTTGACAGGGAGAATAATCAGAGACTCAGACAAGCCAAAGAAGCCATCAGGATCAGTCAGTCTCCACACGTTATGAACCGGGACCAGGGGGCATACAACTTGAGCAAAATATAAAAGGCCTTTGTTTACCACTAGTGACCAGTCTAGTGGTAGGCAGTATAAATCCAGTGGCATCTCAAGGTCTAGGTCACAGTCTGATGATGGTTTCGATGAGAACCAAAAATGTCACAGTAAGTGAAATTTCTCCTTTGGATATGATAAAAAGAATTCTTTGGATGAAAGACTTAAGTGTTGGTTTTCCCACAATAGGTCCTATTTCTCTGTTTTATGTACAAACCCATTAATGAGTATCCTGGAAGGTTTAATACTGTTTTTGTCTGGCTGTTTTCTTAAATTGTTATGTTCTTTTAAACACAACTTACTAATGTGGGTTCTGGCTCTGAACTAATTTAACCCATGTCCTGCTGAATAAATTAAGCTGCAACGCCCACTTCTAATTTTCAGCCAATCAGATTACTTGATCCGGATTGTTGCTATAAATTCACATACTTAATGGCAAACAGTGCAGATCCAGATCAGTTGGCTTCTTCACACTGTTTGCAAAGGCAGGGTATATCCGGGTTCAAGGGACAAGGGTTATTTAATAAAGAGGCAGAGAGCTATACATTCCATTATAGATAATCATAGAGGGTATTTTTTCAAGTTGGGAAGTGTATATACTGTAAACATAAGGCCGGCTAAATATAAAACATTAGTGTTAATATCCAACATTAATATTACTTTATTTTCCCTAAATAACTGTCTTTTTTTAACTATATTATCAATTGGGAGGGGAAAAAAATAGTTGACAGGGAGAATAATCAGAGACTCAGACAAGCCAAAGAAGCCATCAGGATCAGTCAGTCTCCACACGTTATGAACCGGGACCAGGGCAAAATATAAAAGGCCTTTGTTTACCACTAGTGACCAGTCTAGTGGTAGGCAGTATAATTCCAGTGACATCTCAAGGTCTAGGTCACAGTCTGATGATGGTTCTCGATGAGGACCAAAAATGTCACAGTAAGTGAAAATTCTCCTTTGGATATGATAAAAAGAATTCTTTGGATGAAAGACTTAAGTGTTGGTTTTCCCACAATAGGTCCTATTACTCTGTTTTATGTACAAACCCATTAATGAGTATCCTGGAAGGTTTAATACTGTTTTTGTCTGGCTGTTTCTTAAATTGTTATGTTCTTTTAAACACAACTTACTAATGTGGGTTCTGGCTCAGAACTAATTTAACCTTTGTCCTGCTGAATAAATTAAGCTGCCACGCACCGGCACAGTGGCTCAGTGGTAGAGCGTCCGCTTTGTGACCGGGAGGTTGCGGGTTCGATCCCCGGCCGGGTCATACCAAAGACTTTAAAAATGGTACTAGCTGCTCTTTCGCTTGGCGCTCAGCATTAAGAAAGTAGAGCTAGAACTGGTCAGCTCAGTGTCAGTATAATGTGACTGGGTGGAATATCATGTCAAAGTGTCTGGGGCGTGATATTTCAGTGAGGCAGCACTCTAAAAGTGAGCATTGAGCTCCCTGCCACATCCAGACACCGTCGCGATATGACTGAAAAAGGTTGAAAGCGACGTTAAGCCCAAATCAAACAAATAAGCTGCCACGCCCACTTCTAATTTTCAGCCAATCAGATTACTTGATCCGGATTGTTGCTATAAATTCACATACTTAATGGAAAACAGTGCAGATCCAGATCAGTTGGCTTCTTCAGAAGCCAACTGATCTGGATCTACACTGTTTGCAAAGGCCGGGTATATCTGGGTTCAAGGGACAAGGGTTAATTAATAAAGAGGCAGAGAGCTTTACATTCCATTATAGATAATCATAGAGGGTATTTTTTCAAGTTGGGAAGTGTATATACTGTAAACATAAGGCTGGCTAAATATAAAACATTAGTGTTAATATCCAACATTAATATTACTTTATTTTCCCTAAATAACTGTCTTTTTTTTTTGCCTGAGCAAAAACTGTTGATCCAGATCTACATCTACATCTGTGTTTTGGAGTCCAGCGATCATCCTAGAACGTTCAGATAGGAAGAAGTTTTGTGACATTTTCAGGCTTTCAAGAAGTTTTGGTCATATTTTTGGATTTCCCTATTCTAGACATTCAAACTTCTCCCTCAGCTCAAAATAGGGAGAAGTCGGCCAGTATAGGGAGACGTTTTCTCCCAAATCACCCCCTAGGCTGAGCCCTGTGTTGGACGGTCAGTCTTGACTATTACTCATCCAGATTGACTCCATAATAGTAAGGCTAGGGAGATGAAAACGAAGAGAATAAAGTCGGCAAGAAGTAAGATTCAGGTACAATTACGACTTTATATAAATAACAACAAATCGAACATAGGTCCAGATAAGAGGGGGTATACTCATAAAATTTTTTCTAATTTCTCCTTGGTAACATGCGCTTCTAATGAGTACCTACAACATATGTTTTCATGAAGAAATAGGATAAGTATCAATACTTTTCAGTTGAAAAAAGCGCCTTATCTGGAGATGATTATCCATTGATTTTGTGTCCGCTCTGTAAGTCAAAGACGTTGGAATATTTTTATGATACTTGGTAGAAATGTAGAACAAGACCAGACGATGTGTCGCATACAAGAATGACAACTCTTCCTTTCTTACTTTGGCGTTATCTCCCTTTGTTATATTTGAGTGATCATCCATTGATTTCGTGTCTGCTCTGTAAGTCAAAGGCCCTTTGGAATATTTTTATAATACTTGGTAGAAATGTAGAACAGGACCAGACGACATGTCGCGTACAAGAATGACCACAAGAATGACAACTCTGGCTTTCTTACTTTTGGAGTTATCTCCCTTTGTTTTATTTGAAATAGAGTTCTTGTCTGCTCTGTAACTTGAATACCCTTTAGAATATTTTGATGGTACCTGGTAGAAATGTAGAATAAGACAAGATGACGTGTTGCTTATAAGAATGACAACTCTGCCTTTCTTACTTTTGCCGTTAGCTCCCTTTGTTATATTTGACAGTGATTATGCATTGATTTCATGTCCGCTCTGTAACTCAACTACCCTTTGGAACATTTTGATGAAACTTATTAGAAATGTAGAACAGGAGGAGACGACATGTTGCATACAAGAATGACAACTTTGCCTTTCTTACTTTTGGCATTATCTCCCTTTGTTATATTTGACAGTGATTAGGCTTTGCACTCTGTAAGTTGAATACCCTTCAGAACATTTTGTTGATACTTGGTAGAACTGCAGAACAGGACGAGATGACACATCACATACAAGAATGACAACTCTGGCTTTCTTTCTTTTTGAGTTACCTCCCTTTGTTTTGTTTTTGAAATTGATTTCGTGTCAGCTCTAACTTGAATACCCTTCAGAATATTTTGATGGTATTTGGTAGAATTCTAGAACAGGATGAGAAGACATGTTGCATAAAAGAATGACCACTCTGCCTTTCTTACTTTCTGCATTATCTCCCTTTGTTATATTTGAAAGTGATTATGCATTGATTTTGTGTTCACTATGTAAGTCGAACACCCTTTGGAATATTTTGATGATACTTGGTAGTAATGAAGAACAGGACCAGACGATGTGTCACATACAAGAATGACAACTTTTTTTACTTTTGGAGTTATCTCCCCTTCTTGATTCCTTATCTCTGCTCTGTAACACGAATACCCTTCGGAATATTTTGATGATACTTGGTACAAATGTAGAACAGGATGAGATGATGTGATGCATACAAGAATGCAAGAATGACAAATCTGGCAGGATTGGTGGGGGAGGTCGGGTTGTGGGTGGGGGGGGGGTGCGGGAGGAACATTTATTTTTTCTAAAAATCTTTTCTAGTTTTGCCTTATATTTTGAAGACTATTTCATGGTTTAATGTGATACTTGGGATATTGGTTCTCTGTGACACCACAATTGACATCTTAAAAATGTAGGTCATCTTAACCTATATTTCATGGTCCAGTGATTTTGCCTTATATCTTGAATGTTATTGGATGTATGAACATCATTATTTGGGATTATGAATCAGTATGATCCGACAGTTGACCTAAAAATAAATGTAGGTCACTGTGACCTATATTTCATGGTCCAGTGGTACATCTTGAAGACAATTTGATGTATGGCTATCATAGTTTGGGATTTTGTGGCCTATATTACATAGCCCTGTGAGTTTGTTTTATATCTCCCACTGTTTGAGGCCTAAGTGTCATATTTACATATAATGATACAGTGTGACCGAAACTTTGACCTTAATGTAAATATAAAGCAGCATGACCTATATTTCATGGTCTAGTGATTTTGTTCAATATTTTCTAGATTATTTAATGGATTAACATCAAAGTTGGTATAATGGATCAATGTGACCATCAGATTGACCTGTCAAGTTAATGAAGGTCAATGACCTATATTTTATGGTCCGGCAATTTATCCTTATATCATTGTCATTGACTAAAATATTTTATAATTAGAAAATTGCGCTGGCCAGGGGTATTTGTGACCCTCTGGGCACTTGCTCTAGTTTCTTCACCGAGGCGCTTCTAATGAGTACCCACAACATAATGTTTTCATGGAAAAATAAGAAAAATATTATGTGTATACCCCATCATATCTGGAGCTATGGTTACCCATTTGAGGAGTTAATAGGTCAAATGGCACACAGCACTGGATCAAGACCTGCACTATTTGTCATTCAGCCAGAACTTTTTAGATACATTGCCATGTGTTTACTAGCATTCTCTTACTGAGGTGATTCCACTGGGTACTGACCCTTGTTGCCGGCCTCGGTGGCTCAGTTGGATGTGCCGTCCGACTGGAGACCAGGAGGTCGCTGTTTCAACCCCTGCCGAGGTCGGCAACATTCATTCGTGGAGATTGATCATGAAATATTTTCTACGGTCATTCTCTCCCTTACGCTGATTCAAGAAGGGCAGTTGTCAGTTTCTGGCGAAAGAATGTGCACAATACTGGTTAACCGCTTAGAGCACTAAGCCTGCCCAGTAAACGTGTGGTTAGGTAAACTGACCGCGCTCGACATGACCCCATTGGGTTGACTGGGCCGTAAAACCTCAACACAAACAAACTGACCCTTGTCATACTGAATAAATTAGGATGATACGCCCATGTCTGATTGTCAACCAGTCAGATTACTTGATCCAAATTGATTGAAATTATTGATACAAATTCACATACAGAATGACAAACAGTGCAGATCCTGATCAGTTTGCCTCTTCAGAAGCCAGCTGATCTGGATCTACACTGTTTGAAAAGGTGGGGCATATCGGGGCTCACAGGACCAGGGCTAAGATATGTAATAACACAAATTACTGTCTGTATACTATATATATTTAGGCCAATGAAAACTGTTTTCTAAAATGTTAGGATAGACTTCCAGTGAAAATGCTATTGTATTGAAACAAAAAAGTATTCAAAGTTAAGGTTGTTATCATATGAGCTGTAATATCAGAAAACTTACCTTCTGACACATCTCATTACGAAAACTCGCCTATTCAAGTACATGTATATAGAAAATTTCACCTCCAAAAAACCGAAAATTTTCAGATAAAAACTCTGATACTTTTTATATTTCTGCTCAAAACATAGATTGTGGGTACTCGTTCGAACCACCTCGGTGGGCAGTTCTAAGAAGTACCCACAATCTCTGTTTTTGAGCAGAAATAAGAAAAATAATGTATTCCCCTGTAAACCCCAGTTTTACTATATAAAAGTGGGGTTTAAGGGGGTCAAAATTATATAGGTGTGTTTTCATGATGTTCCAACAGAGAATTAAATCAGCTTGTGCATCCACACAGTCTGATCAGTGAGTGTTGTCAGCATGAAGAAACTTTGCATCCTTGGCGATTCCAAAATGCTCTCAGTGAAGTTTCTGATCAGACTGTGTGAATGGGCAGGCTGATCTGAATCTTTGCTGGGTGCACATGTCTGAAGGTATGTTTTCTGATACTGAGGCTCACATGTGTTATTCTGTTTCAGGGTCTGCTGGCTTTTCTTGACCAGTATCCAGATTGGAAGTGCATCACCACACAGCAGCCTACTCTCAAGGTCACAGGGAAAATTCTGTAAGCAACCTTACACTTACATTTACCACTCCCATGACTAATTCAGCAGACGACAAATTGATACATTGTATTTGTCTTATTTTCCAAGAAAATATAGGCTTAGACTTGTTTATGGATAGGAGACAATTTGCATGAAATGTCAAAGCCTATTTTCTGGAAAAAATAATAAGAAAAATATTTCAAAATGTTGTCTGCTGAAATATTACACAGAGTGTTAAAGCATTAATACATGTATTTGGAATGTATATTTCCAAACCATTGCCTTAGATGAGGCTGTTTGTTGTTTTTTTTTCAACCATAATAAATATACTAGGAAGAAAAAGAAATGCCAGGTAAACATTACAGATAGTTTTAAAGTATTTAATGTCATGTTACATTCAATTTTTTTTATTTTTTATAGCTTTCATCTTTATTGAACAAGTTGACAAAGTTTCATTCGATTTTCAGTGACGATTATGAGAAAAAATACCACAGTGAACGAGATATCAATCTGACTGATGTTCATTATTCTAGGCCAAGCAATAAAATATTTGTTGCCAATTCTATGTACCCAGCATTTCTTTTTTGTCCTAGTATATGTTGATAGTTTTCTTATTTCTCCATGAAAACATATGTTGTGGGTACTCATTAGATGTATCTTATGAATGTACTTCTAATGAGGAACAACAACATTTGTTTTCATGGAGAAATAACTTTTTACCAGATATCGCTCTTATCTGGAGTGAATTTGATTTGATTTGACTTGTTTGCTTAGATATTACTTTGCCTTACCATATTTTATTGCAAAACTCTTTTATTCTCAGCAGGTTTAATATATTGATACATAGCTTTAGATAAGGTGCTTTTTCCAATGGAAAAGTACTGGGCCCAGTTGCTCAAGCTAACGATGTCGTTAGTTAACTATTCGTTAAAATTTACATCGAGTGATATGCAAATATTCTGAAATTTTTTGCTGAAAAAATGTGTGCTTAGCGCAAAAGCTACTCACATTTTTTCAGCAAAAAATATCAGAATATTGTATATTGAATTCGCTAAAACAGTTAACGAAATGACCCTTAACAAGCTCGTTAAGCTAACAACGCTTTGAACAACTGGGCCCTGATATTTTTCTTATTGATCCATAATAAAAACATATATTGTAGGTACTCATTGGAAGTGCCTAGGCAAGGCGCTTCTAATGAATACCCACAATATATGTTTTAATAGAGAAATAAGAAAAATATGTGGATGCCCTCTCATATCTTGAGCTATGGTACCTTGTTTGCTTTTCTTATGATCTTTTAATGTTTTAACTTGTTGTTTTGATTCAGGTACCAGTTGTATAAAATTTTGGCTATTGGTCATAAAAGAAAGAAAGTTACCATCATACAAAGAAGGTAAGGAACAGAGCTTCAGATATTCTGACAGCGTCGATGATGTTGTTGTCTGTATCAGCAGTATTAAGGCTGTGCGTTTAACTCCGCTTCTCAAACACAAAGGCTTCTAGGCTAATGAAACTTCATGCACACATCTGCCATGTGGCTACCTCCTCTTATCTGCTGTCATTATCTGCCATTACTGACCTTGACCTACTTTTCATGCTTGGCTGAACAATATTTAGTTTGAGTGTTTAGTAGTCAGGACATAGCTATTTGGCGAATTTCTTGTTATTATAATTGCATAAAAATATGTATTACATATCTGAAGCCATTTTTAGTAATTTCTTAGGGAAATATAAATTATAATTCCCAGGAGGAATACTTCCTTTAGAATGCTATCATGTCACCCAACAAGTGTAGATGATGTAATGTCACAAATATTTTTGACGTCATTTGAAAGAGCATAAAACAAAATCCGAAGAAAAAAAATCATTTTTATGACATGTAATATATAAGTTAATACACACTGAGTTTGCAGAGCATGAGTTTCTTTATAAGATTAGCAAGTTTCAAGGGAAATATTTCCTGTATTTTAAACTCAGGATGCATTAACCTCTATATATTGTGGTATCCATTGGAATTATCTCTGTACAAAAAAAAAAAAAACAACAACACATATTGTGGTAACCACTGCATTTGCCTTTCAGTGAGTATCCACAATATATATTGTCTTGCAGAAATATCAAATATCAAATATTAGAATGGAACTTCAGTGCCTCAAAGCCTACCGTATTTACCATATGTATTCGGACAGACAGACCTGAGCAAACAGATTAGACCCAGGGGAAACGCCGCAGAACATGGCGTCTCATCTGGGTCTACACTGTTTGCCACTCATCCAGCAATTTTTAGACACAACATTGGGTAGTGAATTGTACTGGTTCAAATTTTAGAGCATATATGGTAAGGAGTTGAGGTGTCCGAATACTTAGGGTAAATACGGTAATGGCTCATTTACCATAGCTTACTGTAAGCCATGATAAATGAACCAAGTTATTAGAACTACATGTAATGCCTGTGTCCTTTATGCCAAAACATTTTATGCCTGAATGACTGGCACTCCCTCTGGCGAGAACTAAATTTTCTGGCCCCAAGCCTATTTGATATAAAAATATAAATTGATCTGGGTAGAGGGCAAAGACCTTGAGATTGTGCATAGGCAAATACTCATCTAAATCTTCTCATATGGTATGTATCTGACACCATTTTGTATAGCATAGCCAGAATACTTATACTTACATGTACTTATTTTCTTAACTCAAATGTCTGTCACCTATTTCCTTTTGTTCTTTCACACTGTTCTTAACCCTGGTCCAGCTGAACTGGATATGCCCTGCATTGCAAACAGTATTAGATCCAGATCAGTTGGCTTCTTTAGAAGCCAACAGATCCTTATCTGCACTGTTTGTCATTAAGTGTGTGAATTTGTATCAGCAACCTGGATATAGTAACCTGGTAGGTTGAAAATTAGAAGTGGGCATGGCATCAATTTATTCAATATGGCAAGAGTTAACTTGGCTGCAAAAAAAAAAAAAAAATAATAATAAGCAGGGTATATTTGCATAAGTGTAATCACTTACTACAAATAGAAAAGAATTAAAAAGAATTATTGATTGATTTCTAATTTCTCATGACCCGCTGTCGAGGAGAGAAGCGAGGCGAGGGGGGTGGGGGCAGGGGTAAGTAAAACCTGATGTGGGGGGGGGAGAGTGGGGGTGGTAAATAATACCTGATAGAAAATTTTGGACATCCAAGTATTATATATAGTTCACTGGGCTTTGAATAAGATATTATTTGTATTGTTTGGGCCTCACCATGCAAAAAGGTATTTTTGGGATATGCAGTCAGCGAAGGCCAAGATCAACCTGCACATCTGCACAGTCTGATCAGAGCCTTCACTGTCTGTTAACAGAATGATATGATACTACAGAATGTATGATTGGAGAGCAAAGGCCCGGATGATACTTTGTGCATCCACAGTATGGTCTGAATGCACATTTTGTGCATGTTCAAAGGCACTTTTTCGCCTTATGCGGCCCATTTGAGTTTGGGATACTGAGGTATTCTTTTTTCTTTACAAAATGTATGGGTATTTTATTAGAATTGATTTGCAAAAAAATATGATCACATTCTATGTCTTTGAAGAGAAATATTTATTTACCCTAAATATTCAGAAAGACCTGCTTGAGCAAACAGGTTAGACCAAGATCAAACCTTTCCTTTAGGAGAACTTTGATCAGAGTCTGCACTGTTTGCCATTCTGCCACTGTATTTTCGGCACATCACCATGTAGTCAAAAGGACTAGTTAAAATTCCAGCAGTAATTTTGAAATACTGTATTCACCCTAATTACTGCACTGTGTGCTTAAGTTTTTCAAAATTACTAGAAAAACTTGTAGTAATATAGCCTCCTAATATGGGTACACTTTAAAGAAAGATCAATAGAGAACTTCATGAGGGGCGTATGCAATATTTTTCGCTTTTTCTTTTTTCATAAAAGCATATGTTGTTGGTACTCATTTGAATTGCCTCGACTTGTCGAGGCAATTCAAATGAGTACCAACAACATATGTTTTTATATTGAAGTTGATAAAAGTACACTGACTGTAATCTAAAGACTACCAAATAGCTTAACTGTGCGCTTATAGGATCATGTGTGGTAATTAGGTTGATAATGGTATTTCTATTTTTCTGAAGGGATAGTTTACATAATGTCAGACTATTTTCTGGGTAAAATAAGAAAGGTACATGTACATATATCATTAGTTTGTTTTCTGCTAACTTTGCTCAGAGAATACTAATGTTTAAGGACTTATAGTGTCTGATATAAGGACTTATAGTGTCTGATATCTATGTTAACCCTTAAAGCGCCAAGAAAACCTGTATCTGAAAATGTCGTCTGTTTATGTCGTCTGCTGAATATTCTTGCAAACTTTTCAAACTTATTTTTGCATACAGGCAAACAGTGTGGACCCAGATCAGATTGCTCCTAAAGGAGCAGTCTGATCTGGGCCCACACCATTTGCAGAAGTGACTTTTAAAGTAACCGACAGAAGACAAAGCAGACGACAATAGTTGTAATTGGCGCTTTAAGGGTTAATTACAGCAAGAGAAATACTCTTTTTCCTTGATGCTTTACAGGCAATTGTTAGAAAGAATGCTTGTCCTCATTGGCAACTGTCTGCGAGATATAGAGCAAGGATTTGGCCCCTATGTAGATTATGTAAGTATATCTTTGTGCCTATTATGTTTAAAAAGATTCTACTCAGCAATAGTGAATGCAAATTTTATTCTTGTGTTCTTTACTTTTCAGTGATTTTCTTGTTTTATGTGTTTTATATTTACCTGCTGTATTCTTGTTGTGCAGCCAGATATCTCCATCTAGGTTTGTTTGCAGTAGAGGAGGACTTGTTAACCTTAACCACTCTCTGGGCTAAATCAGCAGATGACAAATTGGTAATGTTTTTCTCATTTATCCCAGAAAACAGGATTTGACATTTCATGCAGATAGTCTCCATTTGCATGAAATATCAAAATCTGTTTTCTGGGAAAATTGAAAAAATATCTTCAATTTGTCGTATGCTAAAAATATTACTTTGCATGGCCCAGTTGTTCAAAATTAACCATGTTGTTAGTTAAAGTATCGTTAAAATTTTGTTCATTAAATATGGCATATGCACTAATTTTTTGCTGAAAAAATGTGAAAGCTACTCACATTTTTTCAGCAAAAAGACCTCCGAATTAGATATTGTACTTTCTAGAACAGTTAACATTTGAACAGTTAACATTTTGACCACTAACAAGCTTGTTAAGCTTTGAGCAACAGAATGCTAACCGATAACTTCACCACAGCAGCCTCCGTGGCTCAGTCCTGCACATGCACAAAGTCTTATCTGGACCTTTGTTCTCTATTCATACATTCTGTAGTATTGAATGTGTCTATTAATAGACATTGAAGGCCCTGATCAGACTGTCCAGATGAGCAGGCTGATCTGGGCCTTGGCTGTTGACATATGCCAGAAGACAGGTTTTTGCATTGTGCAACCCATGTAATTGTGAAAATAAAGTTCTGCAAAATATGAGTGAGTAGTGTGCGTTTTACATTTCTGTTCAGGAATGGACTCTGCAAACTGTATCTGCTATTTTTAAGTCATCTGTGTGTTCCATGCTTTCAAATGATCTGTCTTTACTGAACAGTTTTAAAGCTAATCTGTTCCAGACAATTTGAATGAATAGAAACCAAGAACTATTTTTCGAACAAATTTTAATACTTGCCATGCAGAGTATGTTAAGATGCCATGCCCACTTCTAATGATCAGCCAATCAGATTACTTTATCCAGGTTGTTGATACAAATTCGCATACTTAATGACAAACAGTGCAGATCCAGAGGCAGATCTGTTGGCTTCTGAAGAAGCCAGCTGATCTGGATCTACACTGTTTGCAAAGGCAAGGCATATCCGGATTCAGCAGAACCAGGGTTAAGAAAGAAAAATATAAAAAACGTGTTGTCTGTTATTAACTACACCACTGTATACTAAAAGTGAAGGTTTATTTCAGGTGTCCAGATTATCTCTGGTTGTTCTTTTGTGCCTGCCTTTACCAGAAGATGCTGTAAGTTTGTTTATTTGCTTTATAGCATTCTGTGTGAAAGTTTCAGTAGACTACATTTTGAAATATTTTTTGGAAAAATATCATCAGTTTGTCATCTTCAGGCTTTGCCCGGGGAGTGATCACAGTTACAGTAAATGTACAGTTGACTCTCGCTGTCTCGACCTCGCTTATCTCGAATAACCGCTTATTTTGAAGTGAAAATCTGGTCCCTGCCTAAACATGAAAATCTAACAACATGTAAAAAATATTGTGGAAAAGAGGAGAAATTGCTCCTAAGGAGCAATTTCTCCTCCTTTCCACAATATTTTCAATATATTTCTAACTTCAAGAGTCCAATTACGCATATATTTGTTAAATGTGGTTAATCGAATTAGTTTTTCCTAAATTCCGCAAATCTGATATGTCGAAGTACGGATATCTCGAAGTATTTCAGAGAGTCCCTTGGAATTCAAGATAACGAGAGTCGACTGTACTAATATTTCATACACCAAACTTTCTGACAAAATAGCATATGCAAACAGTGCAGACCCTGATCAGACTGCTCCTTAGTATTAACCCTTCCACTAAGTATTTAAAGAAACAACTACATAAAAAGCAACATTTAGGCCAAAAAGTATTAAATAAAGTGTTCAAATTTTAGGACATTTACTGTACCTGAAAGTTTTTCATATGATGGGGCAGAATGAGTTTCGGTGAGATATTCTGTCTGGTGATAGGTCTGATGGCTACTATTGCACAAAACACAGTGTGGGTACTCTAACGTAAGTACGCTTGTCTCATTGAGATGGTTCTTTTGAGTACACACAACATATTTTTAATGCAAGAATTTCTAAACACTCTTGTTCTGTCTGTGTCTTAACGCTTAGCACTCTGGGTAAAATTTTCAGCAGACGACATTTTGAAATATTTTTCTTATTTTTCTCAGAAAACAGGATATGACATTTTGCATGAAGGAGACAATTTGCATGAAATGTCAAATCCTGTTTTCTGGGAAAAATAAGAAAAATATCATCAATCTGTCGTCTGCTGAAAATGCCCAGAGAGTGGTAAAGGTTAAACTTTGTATTAGAATATACCAGAAAAATTGTAAACTTTTTCATTTTGAAAGTGAATTGGTTTACTGTTTAACTGAGCTCGCTCACAACACAAACTCATTACCGTATTCGACCTAATTACCGCACATGCTCCTATAAGAGCATAGTTAAGCAATTAAGTAGCCTTTAGATTACAGTCAGTGTACTTTTTATCGCACCTGCTTGTAGCAGGGTGCGATATAGGCATCCGATTTTCCATCCGTCCGTCTGTCCGTCCGTCTGTCAACATTTATGTCGAAGTTCGACATTTATGTCAAAGTTAGTATTCTAATCAACTACAAGACTAAACAACCATCAAACCTTGCATGAAACATCTCCCTGACCTCCTGACTTTGCAACATAGGTATCCAGATTTCACTTCGTCTGTCCGTTCGTCCGCCTGTCTGTCAACATTTATGTCGAAGTTCGACATTTATGTCAAAGTTAGTATACTAATCAACTACAAGACTAAACAACCATCAAACCTTGCATGAAACATCTCCCTGACCTCCAGACTTTGCGACATAGGTGCCCGCTTTTCCATTTGTCTGTCCGTTTGTCCGTCTGTCTGTCCGTCTGTTAACAGTTCTGTTATGTCGAAGTTCAACATTTATGTCAAAGTTAGTATTCTAATCAACTACAAGACTAAACAACCATCAAACCTTATATGAAACATCTCCTTGCCCTCCTGACTTTGCGACATAGGTGCCCGCTTTTCCATTCGTCTGTCCGTTCATCCGTCCGTCTGTCTGTTAACAGTTCTGTTATGCCGAAGTTCGACATTTACGTCAAAGTTAGTATTCTAATCAATTACAATTCTACGACAACCATCATACCTTGCATGACACATCTCCCTGACCTCCAGACTTGGCAGGTGCATTGACCCAGTGACCTTGACCTATATTTTGCGCTCCATTGACTTCGACATAATTTACGTTGACGTTCCAGATCTTCTCAACTAGAAGGCGTACAGCTACCATATCTTGCATAGTGCTTCTCCTAGATGTACTGACTCAGTAGGTATCTTGACCCGGTGACCTTGACCTATATTTTGCGCTCCAGTGACTTTGAACATTTTGCGTCGAAGTTCGATATCTCCTCAACTGTAAGGTCTACAACCATCAAACCTTGCAAAGTGCTTCTTCTCAATGTACTGACTCAGCAGATACCTTGACCTGGTGACCTTGACCTATATTTTGGCTGCAGTGACTTTGATATAATTTACGTCAACGTTCCAGATCTCCTCAAGTGTAAGACCTCTAGCCACCAAACCTTGCATAGTGCTTCTCCTAGATGTACTGACTTGGCAGGTATCTTGACCCGGTGACCTTGACCTATATTTTGTGCTCCAGTGCCTTTTACACTTTTTATGTCGACGTTCAATATCTCCTCAACTATAAGGCCTACAACCATCAAACCTCGCATAGTGCTTCTCCTCAATGTACGGACTCCACAGGTACCTTGACTGGGTGACCCTGACCTATATTTCGCGCTCCATTGACTTTTACACCTTTTACGTCGCCCTTCCATATGTCCTCAACTGTAAGGCCTTCAACCACCAAATCTTATATAGTGCTTCTTCTGGATGTACTGACTAGGCAGGTACCTTGACCTGGTGGCCTTGACCTATATTTTGCACTCCAGTGACTGACACATTTTATGTTGATGTTCGGTATCTCCTCAAATATAAGACCCACAACCACTAAACCTTGCATAGTGCTTCACCTCATTGCACTGGCTTGGCAGGTACCTTGACCCAGTGACCTTGACCTATATTTCAATATTTCACGCTCCAGTGACTTTTACACATTTTACGTGGACGTTCCATTATCATTGGGCTGTATAATACGAAAATCAGTGCTGAAGATATAGCCATTAGAGGGAATGGCACTGGCCTGGAATATATGTGCCCCACTAGGCACTTTGTCTTCATTTTTTTTTCAACCCAGTTTTCCAACTAAGCACTGCTAAGAATGAAATAAACTTATTTAATAACCACATTCTGATTGTGGCTCCTGTGACTTTTGCGCCAGCAGGTGCGATGACGCCTTCCGCGGATTTCTTGTATATACTTCTTTATAAAAACATATGTTGTGGGAACTCATTTGAATTTGCCTCAACAAGTCAAGGCAATTCAAATGAGTGCCCACAACATATGTTTTTATAAAGAAAATCAGAAAATAAATTGCAAAAGCATCATTTAATCTGCTTCTAATTAAGTCCTCTGCTGATCTTTCTTTAAAGAGTGCCCTTATTATGTTGATATTTCACTACAAGTTTGTTCAGTAATTTTGAAAAATCTAAGCACACAGTGTGGTAATTAGGTTGAATACGGTATGTTGACATGTTTGTGTGATGTATACCAATGTTCCCCTATAATGGGAAAAAAGCGGTATACAAGGGTATACCTCAGCAAGGGAATTTTCACTTTTTTTGGTTTTTAACCCATTCTAATCAGGAAACCCCCAAAAGGGATAATTGGTAAACAGTGCAGACCCAGATCAGATTCTGCAGAATGGGATGTCTAATCAGGATCTACACTGTTTGCATTGCCGGCCTCGGTGGCTCAGTTGGATGCGCCGTCTGACTGGAGACCAGGAGGTTGCGGGTTCAACCCCCGCCGAGGTCGGCAACATTCTTTCGTGGAGATTGATCATGAAATATTTTCTACGGTCATTCTCCCCCTTCCGCTGATTCAAGAAGGGCACTTGTCAGTTTCTGGCGAAAGAATGTGCACAATACTGGTTAACCGCTTAGAGGACTAAGCCTGCCCAGTAAACGTGTGGTTAGGTAAACTGACCGCGATCTACATGACCCCATTGGGTTGACTGGGCCGTAAAACCTCAACACAAACAAACAAACACTGTTTGCATTAATTACAGGAATTTCTATAAAACAGCAATAATAAAAAACTAATCAGACACCCTGCTATTTGGAGAAAGACCAGTCCAAATAGTTGTGGTAGTAGAGTGCAGTCAATGTGAATAGGTTAATTAACAGTGACAGTGTTCAAATTAGTGTGTCTCTGTGTTGGTCAGAGGAATCTTCATCCATTTCAGGTGTACTGTTACATGTTAGACAAGTATGTGCGAACGCTGATCCTTGTAGTAAAACGTAGACCTAAACCTATGTTAATGCACCTGGCCCTTCGTCTTATCCATACAGCATGTAGATATAGTCAAGATCTCAAGGCTCGCATTGGAGGAGAATTTGAATTAACAAAGGTAAGATTGACATGGGTGCATTTTAGTCTAATAGGTAGGTGCATAACAGAGTCTTAAATCATAACAGAATGGCAAAGAGTGTAGATCCTGATGAGATGGCTTCTTAAGAGCTGTCTAATCTAGATCTACACTGTATGCACATGTATCTCATTTTATCTGTTGGGCTGAAAGGGCTAATAGAGAATTTGCATTAAAGGCTCCATATCTTCAAAAATAGACATTTTATTATCCAAGAAAGCTTTAATAAATTGATATATGGTATTAATACAACCATAAAATGTGGCATCTGACAGCCTATAAAATTTCAGTTAGTCTCTCGTTCTTGTGCTGGATCAAAAATGAAATGAATTTTTATTGTATCTCTGAATTCATGTTGCAACATTAATTCAGAGATATCATAAAAACCATTTCATTTTTGATTCAAAAATAAGAGACTATCTGAAATTTTACTGGCTGTCTGATGCCACATTTTATGATCGTATTAATACTATATATCAATTTATTAAACCTTTCTTGGATAAAAAATGTCTATTTTTGAGGAATATGGAACCTTTAATCAATGAAAGACTGAAATAGGCATTTATTGAACTAGACAAAAATTTAAGCTAGCAATGGTAAGTAAGCTTTAAAGATAGATACATATTGGTTCCTCCCTCCCAACCCCCACCTTTCCCCACCCCCACTTCCCACCATCACCAGGGAGCAGATTCTTTCCTTTAGAGTAGACCCTTTTTAGAATGGTCTTGGTGTGCAACAAAGTAAAGAGGAAGTTACAAAAGTTCACTTGTAAAATTGGCAGACAATCTAACACCTTGCATTATTGACAGTAAATAGATTTATTTTTTTGAGCTACCCAGTATGACATAATACAGGTAAATATTATTACTCTATTCAGCCTTATTACTACACATACCCCTGTAAGCACAAAAGTCAAGCAGTTTCTGACTCTTTTCACAAAGTAAAGAAGTTTTTTAGTCTTCCTCCTTGGGGAATATTTTTTTCACAATTTTGTAATGTGTAATATCCATCTGGATTTGTCTCTCTTCCTCTTGGCATCATTGGTAGTCTATGTTCTGTGATTGTGGCTCTTCCTGTATCTTCTATACTATTTTTCAGATAACCACACCTATAATTTTGTTCAGTTCTTCAGGCCTAAAAAAAAATGTTATGTTTATGATTTCCCGACCAACTGTCAAAAAAATGTGCCAACTGTAATTTTTTTTTATTTAGCACAGGAAGAAAAAAAAAAATCAGTGACCGACCCGGGACAATCCCGGTTTTTGTCGCACCTGCATTAGCACGCAGGTGCGATATAGGCGTTCTGTGACCCGTCCCTTCGTCAACAATTGACTTGTGAGCGCCATTTCTCCTACAGTTTTTGGCCAATCGTTTTGAAACTTCACAGATGTTTTGGCCATAGCGTGTAGATGTGCATATTGTTTGCTCATAATTCTCAGATTTTTTTTTTTCAACTTTTTCTGCTTTGTTAACTTAGTCGTTTTTTACCTAAAACCCTTATAGTCAGTGGGTGTCTTGTGAGTGCAACTCCTCCTACAGTTTTTGGCCAATCATTTTGAAACTTCACAGATGTTTTGGCCATGGTGTATAGATGTGCATAGTGTTTGCTCATAATTCTCAGATTTTTTTTTCAAGTTTTTCCGCTTTGTTAACTTAGTCAGTTTTTACCTAAAACCCGTATAGTCAGTGGGTGTCTCGTGAGCGCAACTCCTCCTACAGTTTTTGGCCAATCATTTTGAAACTTCACAGATGTTTTGGCCATGGTGTATAGATGCGCATATTGTTTGCTCATAATTCTCAGATTTTTTTTTTCAACTTTTTTTCGCTTTGTTAACTTAGTCAGTTTTTACCTAAAACCCGGAGCACAACTCCTCCTACAGTTTTTGACCAATCATTTTGAAACTTCACAGATGTTTTGGCCATGGTGTGTAGATGGGCATATTGTTTGCTCATAATTCTCAGATTTTTTTTCAACTTTTTCAACTTTGTTAACTTAGTCAGTTTTTACCTAAAACCCTTATAGTCAGTGGGTGTCTCGTGAGTGCAACTCCTCCTGCAGTTTTAGGCCAATAGTTTTGAAACTTCACAGATGATTAGGTCAGGGTCTGAAGATTTGCATATTGTTTGCACATAAATCTCAGATTTTTTTCTTTCAACTTTTTTCGCTTTGTTAATTTAGTCAGTTTTTGCCTAAAACCCTTATAGTCAGTGGGTGTTTCGTGAGCACAACTCCTCCTGCAGTTTTAGGCCAATAGCTTTGAAACTTCACATATGATTAGGTCATGGTCTGAAGATGTGCATATTGTTTGCACATAAATCTCAGATTCATTTCAGCAGAGTTAGGGGCCCTTGATTTATGCCCAAAATTGGTTTCTGCTCAACTTGTGAAAGAATTGATGGATTAGGATCATATTTTGCATACATATTGTTGTTAACAATACCTAGCTTGGGATTTCATCAATTTTCAGCTGAGTTACTGGCATTGATTAATGGGCAAAAATGATATCCACTCAATATCAATATCTTGTGAAATAATGGACAGGTTTAGATAAAATTTTGCAATCCAATATTCCAAATTTTCTACTTTGTCCATTTTTCTAACCCATCAATTTCTTGAATACTGCAAAATAGATTTTTTTCAATACAAATAGGAACTTGTATGACTTAATCCCCGCAGATGCGACATTGCTTTCCGCGGATTTCTTGTTATATATGTTCATAACATAATTTGTCTGTACCAATTTTCGGATATTGTCGGTATTCATCATTCATTTATTTATTTCCAATTAGGTGGCACCCTTACAAGCCAAACCAAGCACATTAGTGCAGATTATTTCGAAGCATGCAGCCACATCTCAGCCTAAAGTAAAATGAAAGCTGTTTAACACAGCGCCCCTTTATCATTGGTATTCAAAAATGATCAAATGTTCGGTAAGAGAAGTCGAAATATTTTAAGAATCCATTATAAGAAAAATTACAATTCACCAACTGCAATTTGACTTAGAAAAAAAAAACAAAAGAGAGAAAAGAAAAAAAGTTGCTGACCTACCAACCCTATGTCAGTGAAATCGGAAATAGAACATTTTTTTAGGCCTCATAAAAGCATATTTTGAAATTGTCTTGATACAGATATCATTATACTCCTGGGCCCAGTTGTTTAAAACTAACGATGTCATTACTTAATGTATCGTTAAAACTTTGATCATTAAATATGGCATATACTCTAATATTTTTGCTGAAAAAATGTGAGTAGCTTTTGCATTTACAAAAGCTTCTCACATTTTTTCAGCAAAAATACCTATGAATCAGATACTGTACTTACTAGAGCAGTTCACATTTTGACCACTAACTAGCTTGTTATAATGGTACTTTGAACAACTGGGCCCTGGTATATAAAGTTTATAGGGGATATATAGGTTTTTTTGTCTTTACCATAACAAATATTGTGTGTGTTTTTGTGTGTTTATGTGCATGTAAACCTTTTTTTTCCTTCAAAGATTTCTCAGGAACTACTGGACCTAGGATTTTGAAATTTGGTACAAACATTGGGTATGTCTTGTGCAAGAGAGAATCAGCTTCCTCATGCTTATCATTTTCTTTATTTGTCCATTTTTTCTTTCTCTCCAATACAAATTTTTACAAATTTTTATCACAGACTTTTCAGCTCCTGTGAAAGCTGGAGTCTTCGAACTTAAGTATGTTGTATAAGGAAAACCAAGATGTTGAAATTTATTTTTGCTTTCTTTTTCTATTTTTCCATTTTCACATCTCTCACTCCAATGTAATGTATTGGGGGAATTTGTGTCCAAAAATCTCAGGAACTACTGTGCCTAGGATTTTGAAATATGATACAAATATTGCATATGACTTGTATTGTGTATTAGAGAGAATCCTCCTGCTTATCATTCCCTTTATTTGTCCATTTTTTGTTCTCTCCAATATCTGTCACAGATGTCTCACTGCCTATGACAGCCAGAGTTTTCAAATTTTGTATACACAGTACTGAGGTATATTGTGCAAAAGAAAACAAAGATGCTGAGACTTCCTTTTCCATTCTTTTTCTATTTTTTTTCTTTTTTTAGCTCGCCTGTACGAAGTACAAGGAGAGCTATTGTAGTCACCCCGGTCGTCCACGTTTGCGTTTGCGTTCCCGTTCCCGTCACACTGCGTTAAAGTTTTTCAAATGCTTATATCTCAACAGTCACTCCTCACAGAGGCATCAAATTTGGAACTTAGGTACCTTGGAGGGTCTTCTGAGATTCCAAGAGAATAAACCCCTGGGTTCATGCCCCTGGGTGGGGCTAGGGGTCAGAATCTAGGACACCTTTGTAATACTGTGTTAAAGTTTTTCAAATTCTTATATCTTGACTTTCACTCCTCATAGAGCATTCATATTTAGAATTTGGGTACCTGGAGGAGTCTTCTGAGATTCCAAAAGAACATACCCCTGGGTTCATACCTTAGGGTGGGCCTTGGAGTGGGGCTAGGGGTCAAAATCTAGGACACATTTGTAAAATCTTATATGCCTACACGTTATAGACACAACTGGTTATACATCAGCTAACTATGTGACATCGGTTTAAGTGTAAGAGAGTGAAGGTCATGGTGACCTACATTTTATGGTCCAGGTCACCTAGATTTCACGGTCCAGTGATTTTGCCTTATATCTTGAATACCTGGGATATTAGTTCCTTGTGACCCGATTATTGACATCAAAATATATCTCTGTTGGTGTGACCTATATTTCATGGTTCAGTGATTTTGCCTTATATCTTGAATACTATTTGTTGGATAAATGTCACACCTGGGATATTAGTTCCATGTGACCCAGTGAATGACCACTTACTATATCTAGGTCATTGTGACCTATATTTCATGCTTCAGTGATTTTGCCTTTTATTTTTATTACTATTTCATGGAGAATTGTCATACCTAAATTATTATATCTATGTGACAAAATGATTTACATACAAATACATCTAGGTCAGTGTGACCTATATTATATGGCTTAACGATAAAAATGTTACAATATAAAATGTACCCAGCAGGCGAGCTCGCTGTCCTACGACAGCTCTTGTTTCTTCTCTTGTAAGACATAGCAAATTTATTTCTCAGGAACTACTGGACCTAGGATTCCTAGTCGGTACAAATATTGGTTATTACTTTTTGTACTGTGCAGGAAAGAATCAGCCTCCCCTTCTTATCATTCCCTTTATTTGTCCATTTTCTTTCCCTCCAATAAGAAATATACGTCACAGGATTTTCACCAGCTGTGAAAGCCAGAGTCTTCAGATTGTATGCATACCCTGAGATTGGTGATATTGTGTATTAAAGATAAAACTAAGACACTGAGACTTATTTTTGCCTTCTTTTTTCCATTTTTCATTTTTCCTATCTCTCACTCCGCTGTAATACATAGGGCTATTTGTGTCAAACATTTCACAGTATATACTGAACCTAGGGTTTTGAAAGTTGATAGAAACATTAAGTATGATTTTTTGTATTGTGTAAGAGAGAAGCAACATCCTCCTACTGATCTTTCCCCTTATTATTTGTCCATTTTTCTTTCTTTCTAATGAAAAATTCTGTCACAGATTTTTTCAGCTCATATGAGAGCCAGACTTTAAGTTTTTATCTGAATTGCGAGTGGCAAAGAATTATATGAATTGCGAATTATATGATGTGGCAAAGAATATTGTGTGAAGGAAAACCAAGATGCTGAGATTATTCTTCCATTTATGAGTATTTGTCCATTTTTCTTTCTCTCCAATTTTTTTCCATCACTCTGGAACAGGGCTCTGGAAATTCTGAAATCTGAATCGGTCCAGCCGATGACGATGACGTCATCAATGAACCCATTTCCAAAAAAAAAAAAAAAATAAATAAATAAATAAATAATAATATCACCTGTCACGAAAACTAATGACAATTAAAAGTCCTATAACTCCTTTTAAATGATACACCTGAACTCCGTTATATGACGGAAGTCCAGGTAATACGAGCATGATCAAAGCTGGCGACATCAATAAATACAGTCAGGTATACATGTTAAAATTGGTTGGTTGGGGAAAAATTGCGGTTCAAGGCACAAACCTATTGGACCGAATTGTTAGCATTTTGGCGTGTTTGAAACCGGTCCAGAATTCTGAATTTCAGACCGGCTATTTTTCCGTTTTTCCCGTTATCTGAAGCTTTGCATCAAGGAGTCTTTAAACTTCAGTAATAGCGCCCAAAGCTAAATTACTTTCACACGACCACTGTAATCTCGCGAGATACAAGATAACGCAATGAACTACGAGATCTCAGGTAATTTGTTTACACAACTTGACTTGAGGCAATTATTGGATTAGTCATGATTGACATCTGAGCTATTTTAGATTATGCTAAATATATGACAGAATCGGAGAAAATTTTCTTAGTATTGGGCCAGTGTGGGGCCGATTTTTTTGGGCTTTTGGCTGTTTCCAATCGGTCCTGATTTCTGAATTTTGGGCTGGGACCGAACGAAGTTTGGTTTTCCTGAGCCCTGCTCTGGAACTACTGCACCGTGGGTCTTGAAATTTGCTACAGATTTTGTGTATGACTATAACTTGTTGTATTGTGAGTAAAAGAACTGGCCTGCTCCTGCTTGTTCTTTATTTATTTGTCCATTTTTGTTTCTCTTCAATCAAAGTTTTGGACATCTGCATTAAAGCTTTTGTATTACCGTTTTTGAAAGAGTATATTATCAAGCCCTATTGATGATTTGGTGCTGGCCAGGGCGATATGTGACCCACTGGTCACTTTGTCCAGTCAACATATGCTTTCATTTACCCGGCCTCGGTGGCTCAGTTGGATGCGCCGTCCGACTGGAGACCAGGAGGTCGCGGGTTCTACCCCCGCCGAGGTCGGCAACATTCTTTCGTGGAGATTGATCATGAAATATTTTCTACGGTCATTCTCTCCCTTCCGCTGATTCAAGAAGGGCAGTTGTCAGTTTCTGGCGAAAGAATGTGCACAATACTGGTAAACCGCTTAGAGGACAAAGCCTGCCCAGTAAACGTGTGGTTAGATAAACTGACCGTGCTCGACATGACCCCATTGGGTTGACTGGGCCGTAAAACCTCAACACAAACAACATGCCTTCATTAAGAATTCAGAAAAAAATATCCTATAAATAATATTAATCTCTTCGTGAGAGACCCCGAATATTTTGGGCAGACATGCCTAACAAATTAGTGTAGACCCAGATTAGAGCGTCAGATCAGAGTATACACTGTTTGCCACTCATCTAGCAATTTTAGACACAGTAACAAGTATTCAGATGGACGTTGAAATTTTAGAATAAGTATGGTAAAGAGTTAAGGTGACTGCTTATAGTTAAGTGCAGAATGCAATAACAAGATTGAGTACAGAATTATTATTCTTATTATAAACATAGCTTTAGATAAGGCACTTTTTTTCAACCAAAATGTATTGATATTTTATGATGTCATGCAAACATATGTTGTGGCTACTCATTAGAAGTGCCTCAGTTCCGAGTATCAACAACATATGTTTGTAAAGAGAAATAAGAAAAATGTTTTTCCAATACTCCACTTATCTAGAGCATATGTATAAAGTACATAAGCACTAAGCATTCACAATTTTCATATTTGCTTTCAGACTTTACTGTCACTGATTAATGACAATATGGAGATAGAGGAAGATATTGATGATGCTGATGTCATGGATACTGTAATAGAGAAATCCTGGAGTATTATATGGACACTTACAGGTAAGAATTAAAAATAATCTTGTTACTGATTTCCTGATCAGCTGTTCATATCTTGAGCGTATAGAATTCCTGGACATAAGGTAATGCATAGCTCCACATAAGTCGTCGTTTTTTAGTTGTTTTTTTTTTTTTATCCTAAAAGAACCTGTATTTTCCATATTTCTCCACAAAAGTCCATCCATCTGTCCACTCATTCACCCATCCATCCGCTTGTCTGCCCATCCCTCTGCCTGTCCATTCTTTCCTTCCATCAGCACATAATTTCTGCTCTGTAACTTGAATAGTTTTTGATGGATTTTGTTCAAATTTTGTGTACACATATATATCAGGGCTGTGTGGAGTCGGATTGTTAGTGGGCAAATTTGGTCAATTTTTGACAAGAGTTATCTGCCCACAATACACCAGTGGCGGGGTATTATCATTTCATGTTGTGTAATATCTTTTTACTTTCAGATGAAGTGCCTTCTAATTGTGCAAAATTCATAGAGCATGGTGGGTTAGATATTTCCATGAGTGCCATTGAGGTAAATAATGTAAACAACTTTATGCATGGTAGCAGGAGAACAGGCTTATTGGAAGGTTTAGAATTTGTCTTACGAGTGATCAGGGCTTGTATTCTGCTTGGGGCATAATTCTCCTTTTGATTGTTTGGTCCCATATTTTGAGCTTTTATGATGGACTTGGCTTGTTATCACCTCCAAATAACAGAAATACTGTTGATGTGACTTAACACTTAGCACTCTGGGTAAAATTTTCAGCAGACGACATTTTGAAATATTTTTCTTATTTTTCCCAGAAAACAGGATTTGACATTTCATGCAAATTGTCTCCATAGGAGACAATTTGCATGAAATGTCAAATCCTGTTTTCTGGGAAAAATAAGAAAAATAACATCATTTTGTCGTCTGCTGAAAATGCCCAGAGAGTGGTAAAGGTTAAAACAGTGTATATAAAGCTACACGTTCACACATAATGCTCCAGGAGACATTTTTAATAATTATAACAATTAGATGACATTTTCAAAACCATGTGCTACATCATCTCTTCAAAAATGTACACATTAAAGTTGAAATAGTTAAAAAATGCCAATGTTTTTACAGCCACCATCAGCTGCAGTGAAGTCACAGGTTGCTCCTAGAGACAAAGAACACACAAAAGAATGAAAATCTGAGTCTTTGTTTCATAGAAATTCTTTACATGACATCATTGTACAGGTAGTTTGCAGGTCTACATATGCTGCCTAGCACAGACTTAATATACCAGAATGGGTTCAATGATCTCATGGAAAATAAAAATTGAAAACCTATTTTCTGCGGAAAAAAGTATTTGAAAATGCCGTTATTCAAGCCCAGAAAGTAAAAGATCAATATCATTGAATAAAGATTCTAAACAGAATGACCCCTGAGAGCAATAAACAAACTCACAAAGCTGAAAACTGTCAAATAGTCATTTTTCTGTATCAGACTAACTAGTTTTGGCCAAGTTTAGGCCTCATCAGTGACCCTCATATAGATTTTCAAAAAAACCCTGGAATGAGTGATCGAAAAGGACCAGAAAATATAACCTACACTATAGTGAAGTACAGAGAGATGTTTTATGGTCACCATGTGACACTGTCACTAGCTATAGTGAGGATAAATAGATTCTGAGAAGAATGACCTCGGAGAGCAAGAAGCACAAATAAAAATGACTGGTTTCATGGTAATTCTGTCTTGCTTTTAACTTTTGTCCTGCCAAATTTGGATATCAGCAGATTACATTTCCTTTCATTCACCAGAAAATAGGACTTGACATTCAGATATCCGGGTATTTTTTTTTGTCTCTTTTTTTTTCTTCATAACTGTAACTTACAGAATATCAATACACCTACAAGGGAGGCAGTATGTCAGAATTATTTGCCTCCTTTCTTAAAAGAGGTCCACTTTAAAAGGAAAGGGTATTGTGTGCTGGAAAGCAAACGAGAAGTTACAAAAGTTGTCAACTTGTAAAAACTGACATAATGTTAACCCTGGTCCTGCTGAAGCCATCTATGCCCTGTCTTTGCAAACAATGTAGATCCAGATCAGTTGGCTTCTGAAGAAGCCAACTGATCTGGATCTGCACTGTTTGTCATTACGTTTATGAATTTGTATCAACAACCTGGATCAAGCAATCTGATTGGCTGAAAATTAGAAGTGGGTGTGGCATTCAAATTTATTCAGCATGACAAGGGTTAACCAAGTGTATCCAGTCTCTCTAGTGTGAACTTTTTTTGCAGTTACACACAGAAAACAAGTATGAACTTCACAGAAAAATAACTGGAGCACTGGTAGGTAATACTGACTGTAATCAGTAAAATGTGAGCACCAACAAGAGAAACTGTGCCTTTGGGTCATGTAGGGACAGCAAAGCACAGTCTGATCAGGGTCTCCATTGTCTGCTAACAAATTATTAGATACTGCAGAATATATGGACGGAGAGCAAAGGCCCAGATGATACTTTGCACATGTGCACAGGATGATCTGAATCTGCACATTTTGTTAGAAGGAACTTTTTATGCCTCATGTGACCCATTGACAGTAGTGATCATTTAGAATTTTAGCAGTAGTTCAGTGTTTTATGGCTGAGTTTATTTGTACATAGGGTAACATACCACTAGACAAGATGTATTTTTTTCAACCCAAAAGTAGGTATATACCCAGAAAATGGATCTTTTTATATATATATCCGTTAGAATCCCCTTGATGAGGTAATTCCAGTTAGTACCACCAGAAATACTTTTATGCTCTTAAGTCCTGCAGCTTAACAGTCCAGCCACCTGATCAGTAGCAAATGTGAAAATGGCAGACAAGGATAAATACCACCATAGCTCCAGATAAGGCACCACCAAAAATTGATGATATTTTTCTTACTTCTCCATAAAAACATATGTTGTGGGTACTCATTAGAAGTGCCTCATGAAGGTGCTTTTATTTACTCGTATTCTATTGCCTTGGTGAGGCACTTCTAATGAGTACTCATAACATGGTTTTTATGGAGAAATAAAAAAATATTTTCCTGAAACCCCATCTTATCTGGAGCTATGTACTGCAGAACACAGCAAACCGACTTAACTACCCAAAATATTTAGAAACTTTGAACTTTTTACTCTACTTACTCTAAAATTTGAACAAATCCATTTGGTTACCTGATGATCAGTTTAAAAAGTATAGACAGAATGGTAAATAGGGCAGACATGACTCTAACTGTAGGAGCAGTTTGATGTGTGAGTATACCAGTGGACTTGTTAATGAGGAGTATTTAATGAAAATGAAAATTCTGGGATATTTTTCTCTCCAGTTCTCTGAAAAATGTATGTTGAGGGTAGTCATTAGAAGGGCCTCACTGGGGCACTTCTTAGTACCACAACATGTGTTTAATGGAGGAGTAAGAAAAATTATCCCAGACTCCTCCATAATATGTCCTCTGGTACACTGTTTGCTCAGTTATGTCTCAAGTATTTAGAAGAAATACCATATTCGACCTAATTACCGCACATACTCCTATAAGCGCACAGTCAAGCAGTTCCATAGTCTTCAAATTATAGCCAGTGTACTTTTTGTCTACTTCTTTATAAAGGCATATGTTGTAGGTACCCATTTGAATTGCATTGACTTGTTGATGCAATTCAAATGAGTACCCACAACATATGTTTTAATGAAGAAAATCAGAAAAAAAAAAAAACAAACTCGCATAAACACCAAATTAGTAAGTAGAGTCATATTTTGAAAAACCTAAGCGCACTGTGCAGTAATTAGGTCGAATACGGTATGATACAAAATGTCGTATGGACAATGCATAAACAAGCCTTTACAGTCTCACACTTTGATATGTGCAATTATCTATTCAAACTGAATAGTTACACATTGCAGAATCAACCATAATTACCATAAATATTCAGACACTGTTACTCCTTGCTGTACTTACTCTAAATTTTGAACAAGCTTATTTGGCTACCTTATGATGTGTTAAAAAATAAGCAGTATAGACCCTGATCAAAGTTTTAGGAGTTTGATCTGGGTCTGCACACTTTCTCTGTCTTTACTGTCCGAATGCTAAAGATAGATACATTATCTAAATATTTGGGTACCATACCTCTCTACAATAATTATACTGCTCAAGTCCATTTCACTGCCTGATGGTGTGTTTAAAGTATGGCCATATCTTTTGCGCTCCTGTCTTCAGATCATAGGGTTCCAGGATTGAATCCCTGCTGGAGGTGGATCTCAGCACATACTTGTTTTGTTGCAAACTGCCTTTCATTATTACCCTTCCATTTTGATAGAACTCAAATACTAACGACATTGTCATCATAATGTCTCAATATTGGATGTAATTATAGTATAAAAACAATTTAATTCAAATGGATACACTTTCAGGGACAGGGGAGGCAACTATCAAAATCATTTTAGTCCCCATCTTAAAAGTCGTCTACCCTAAAAGGAAGAATTTGCTCCTTTTTGAAGGGCCATAATGCACAGCAAATCAAATAGGTAATAAAAAAAAAATAAAATAAACTCCCTTGCACAGAAATGGTAGAAATTCTAGTAAGTGTATGCAGTTTCCTTAAATGTTGATTATGTTTTCTTTACAGAGCAATATAGCAGAGAACCACAGTCTTCGGCATGCCTTATGTACAGAGGACCTTGTTTCCATGATGTGGTACATTTCATTTATTTTTTCTTATTAACTGTATGTATGCATTTAAATTGTCTCCCTGAGGACATTTTTAACATACGTTTTGGTAGAGAAATAAAAAAAAATGAAGTTCTTACTCCAAGTATTGGCTTATCTAGAAAGAAATCAGCCAAGGCTCCATAGGGCAGTTGGTAGCGTGTCTGACTGCAGATCCAGAAGTTGCAACTTCAAACCCCAGCATGGCCACGTAAGTTTCATTGAGATTGATCATGAAATCATTTCTAAGGCCATTCTCCCCTTCCGCTAATTCAAGAAGGGCAGTTGTCAGTTACTGGCAAAATATGTGCACAAGTACCGGTTAACTGCTTAGAGGACTGAGCCTGCCCAGGAACAGTGTGGGTGGGCTAATAGACATGACCCTATTGGGTTGACTGGGCCGTAAAACCTCATCAGAAACAAAGAAACTAGCAATATTTTAAATGACCTGGGCCCATTTGTTCAAAACTAAAGATGTTGTTAGTTAGCATATTGTTAAAACTTTGATCATTAAATATGGCATATACGCTAATATTTTTGCTGAAAAAAAATGTGAGTAGCTTTTACATTTGCAAAAGCTACTCACATTTTTTCAGCAAAAATACCTGTGAATTAGATATTGTACTTACTAGAACAGTTAACATTTTTACCACTAATGAGCCCGTTAAGCTAACAATGCTTTGAACAACTTGGCCCTGCATGATGACATACAATGTCATGTAATATGTTAAGGATGTGTATGGTACACTTTGCAAGACCATTGGCTATGTGCAAACAGTAAAATACCAAATCAACCTGGTCATTCATGTAGGCAGCACAGGACCTTCTTTGTTCATTGTATTATCTGGAACTGTGGGGTTATTTACTTTATAAAGTCAGCTGATCTCAGTGATGGAGCCTCAACATCCTAATTAGCTGCTTATGCTTTGTTTAAATTGATACAAAAATACTCTAATGGGACAGAGAGGCTTGTGCAGACAGTTTAGATCTAGATCAGATGTATAGGAGACAGCTGGCATGAAATGTCAACTCCTGTCTTCTGGGAAGATTAAAAAAAATATTGCTGAATTTTCCCAGAGTATGATGACGGTTAACTCTTAGAATGATTACCTCCACAAAATAAGCAGGTGACAAACTTGTTCTTATTTTTCAGAGAAAATATAGAGGATATTTATTCTTTTGTTGTGAATACCATAAATATTGTCATGGAGTGAAATGAAAACATCAGAATTTTCATGAGTGCACAGCACGAGTGAAAATTTAAATTTTTTTATTACACGAGATGAAAATTTTTATGGTATTCACTGAAAAAGAGTAAATTTTCTTTTTATTTTATTGTTTACACGGCAATGTGCATTTCTGACGTCATAAGTAACGTCACCAAACAAAACATGAACGTCGTGGCGTCGATGCTCAGTGCTTAACATGTGAACCGCTGGAGAGACAAAAACAAAAAGTTTCTGCGACTCAAAATAATTTTGATACCAAAATGTTCCTTACATTCTAACTAAGAAAATGCATACCAACACTTGATAGTTTAGTTCAGAAACAAAGAGGTCTTCAAAAATCTGAAGTGGCGGTAACATCCACTTCTGAAACAGTGAAGAAAACCGAAGTCGTCCAAAGCGAGGAGTGAAAATATAAATCGTATCAGTCACTAGTGAAATGATACGATATCAATTTACTAGTGATTGATACCACTTTTATTTTCATCAGATATATACTTATTTCACCGCTGACAATAAAATAAAGATGACATATCTCATCCTGTTTTCTATAAAAAGTTAGAATCATGTTTTAACCCTTTAAGCCTGGTGGACCAAAACAGATACCTGTGCAAACAGTGTAAATCCTGATGAGACTGCTTGTAATGAGCCATCGCATCAGGATCTACACTGGTTGCCATTCTGTTTTTGAGTTTACTATGAAACCACTATTTGAGGCAGAAGACATACCCAAATTCAAAGATTGAAGAGTCCACTTCAGAAACTCAGGGATGAAAGGGTTTGAATTCCTGCTAACCCTTCTCTTGCTGAACACGACATGCTCTGTCTTTGCAAACAGTGTAGATCCAGATCAACTGGCTTCTGAAGAAGCCAACTGATCTGGATCTGCTCTGTTTGTCATTAAATATGCGAATTTCTATCAAAAACCCAGTTCAAGTAATCTGATTGGCTTGAAATTAGAAGTGGGTGTGGCATCTTAATTTATTCAGCAAGGCAACGGTTAATATTTGAACTAGGGTTAATCCATGGATTTGCACTTGTAGGCATATGCTGGAAATTGATCCTGAAGGTATTGATGTGAGTTCCCATGCAGCGGCATTCTTGGTTCTGTTAGCTGCTGATGGTCCTGATTGTTGGACTGTAGAGTTTCCAGGCAGGGATACTGTACTTAGAGAGGTGGAGGCAACCATTGACAAATGGAAACTAGACACATCCAGAGGGGTCAAGTTCAGGTAAGGATTTGAGCAGGGGCAGTAGAAACTCTTAAAGGACCCCCCATCACCCCATGTCGTATGTTGACAATGCCTTATGTCATATGTGTACAGTGAAAGCCTTTATCAGGCTGCTCGATTTTGCATTCTGATCAGAGCTGTCATTTCCGCCCATACTGTAGAATAGACTCAAACGTCAATGGTTCCAATGTCTTTGGGACCATGAAAATTTATTCTAGACATGGGTAGTTTGAGCCCTGAGGGCTAATCATAGCGCCAGGCCAGGAGGCAAATGAGGATAATTTAGGGATGTATTTTCAATCTATAAAATAATAGTATGTTGAGTGTACTCGTTAGAATTTTCTCGCTAAGGCTATTCTAATAATTACAATCAATATACAGTTTCATGATAAAATTAGAAGATTTCCCTAAAACATTGCCATTTGTTTTCTTGAGCTATCAAAAGAAATTCCTAGGGACTCAAAACATTAGTTTGAATTAGACACGATAAATGAGCTATCAGTGTTTGAGTCATAGAAGTTTTGTTGTATATCATCAAACAGAGAAAGTCCTGCTGTGACTGAGTGGCTGTGTAAGCTGGTCCAGATATTCAGTGTTAACATATGGTATAAGGATCCTTTTCTTGCATTGTTCATTATATAGGCCCTGTTATTGGCAAAACCATTAACAATACTTACCTTTACCTAGGTCAGCCTACTGATCTGGGTCCAGTTGTTCAAAACTAACAATGTCATTAGTTAACGTATCTTTAAAACTTTGATCATTAAATATGGCACATATGCTAATATTTTTGCTGAAAAAATGTGAGTAGCTTTTGCAATTGCAAAAGCTACTCACATTTTTTGCTGAAAAAATGTGAGTAGCTTTTGCAATTCACATTTTTTCAGCAGAAATACCTGTGAATTAGATATTATACTTACTAGAACAGTTAACAATTTGACCACTAATGAGCTTGTTAAGCTAACAATGCTTTGAACAACTGGACCCTGGTTGTATTGATAAATTAATGTTTGGACAATCCCACATCCCCTTTTCCAGGGACCATTTTGTCTGGATTGATGCCTTTTGCTGACTATGGGTGACCTAGATGTTGATCATACTGCACAAATGTCTGAAACTACCTGTTGAGTTGCTGATAGTGGTAGACCCTTTTCAGATGCTGCAGAATATGACATCTGATCTGGATATACACTGTTTACTGAGGCCTGTCTGTCGGAGGATTTAATAAATGTCCTAAAATTTTGTACACCAAAGTATCTGATGAAATGGCATATGCAAACAGTGCAGACCCAGATTAGGCTGCTCTCTGATCAGGGACTACACTGTTTACCATTGCACTTAGTATTTTGAGTAACAACTACATAAAAAGTAAAATTTAGGCCAAAAATACAGGAAAGTGTTCAAAATTTTGGGACATGTACCGTAAATATGATAAGTACAGTTAGTAGTTAAGGTGGTCAGATAATTAGAGTAAGTTTGGTAGTAAGCTTAGTAAATTTTTATTGTACTGATTCCAGATCATTGAGTCCAATGCTGCAGCAGATGGAGAATAAAGAGACGCCGATAGCACAGTACTGGGCTTGCTGGATGATCTGTAACCTTATCACAGTCAAACGTAAGTACATGCTATATATCTCTGCAGTATTGTTGTAAGTCATTATGGTTGAACCTCTTCAAATAGGAAATGACCTTATGACATATGGAGCAGCATAGACCTAGATCACTTGCTCAAACATCAGAGTCTGGGCTGGTCACCAACATAATGTATGGGCTTTAAAGAATTTATTAGTAAATAGTGTCAACCCTAATTAGACTTTGCTGTTCTTGATCTGTGCTGGTGGGTTTTGGTCATGATGTCTAGTTTTGTTGGAAGAGACTTACTTGTTAATTCATAATACAATACTTTTTGTTTGATTTTGATCAAATTTACAATGGAGCTATACCCAACACGGTGCATTTCATGTTTGAAAAAAAGGTAGATGTAGCTACAGGTTTTGAGTAATACTGCACATTTTTTCTGTACTTTATCCTTAAGCCTGGATTGAATTATTTATTTTATTATAATGAAGTTTTCTACACGTTACATTTCATACATAAAATAGGGGCCACATGTAAAATATTGTTGGGTACCATATTTACCCTAAGTATTGGGACACATTATCTGCTTACCATTCTTGTCTTAGAATTTGAAATAGTTCATTCTTCTACCTGTTGATGCATCTAAAATATTGCTTTATGTAGGGAAAATGGTGCAGACCCTAATCAGGCACCACATTCTGCAGTGTCTAATCTGGGTCTACACTGTTTGCAAAGACCTGTTTGTCCCAGTACTGAAGATTATTACCGAAATGCCCTTTATTGTGAAATTTTCAAGACTTGACACATCTTTCAGCTTCCATATGTCCCACACATTTAAAACTTATTCAGTGCATGTACCTTTATAGATCCTCTGTCACAAAAGTAGGTTATTGTGACATACTTCTATCAAAAGGTATGACTGATTATGTTCTTGTTAATGAGGCTTTTAATAGCTGGATCCTAGACTTTGTTGCTCTGTTTACTTTAACCCTTATCATGCTGAATAAATTAAGATGCCACACCCATTTCTAATTTTCAGCCAATCGGATTACTTGATCCATGTTGCTGATACGAATTCACATACTGTATGGCAAACAGTGCAGATCCAGATCAGTTGGCTTCTTCAGAAGCCAACTGATCTAGATCTACACTGTTTGAAAAGGTGGGATATATCCAGGTTCAGCAGGACTAGGGTAAGTTCTGGGACAGACAGGCCTGAGCAATAGTGTAGCACTTGATCAGGGTCTACACATTTGCCACTCATTCAGCTGTTTTTAGACACTTCTGCAGGACTGGTGGTAAAATAAACTTGACATTGCAGCTGTTTTCAGTTTTGTGAGTGGGTTCATTGCTGTAGTTCCTTTTACACTATATTGTTCACATTTTAATACAAGTTTATTAACAGGTTTATTAAGAAGTTAAATTGTCCTAGTATTTAGGGTAAATATGGTATTATGGCTTTGTATTACAGCTGCCAGGTACTGTTGGATGATGGAAGGAGAAGGGGGAATGGAGATTCTAGAGAGAGTAAAGGTACAGGACGATCTTTACGATAAGGTGAAGAACCTGGTTGAAACAATATTAGAGATAATGGAAAAGAACAGAGGTATTGTTCCCAGGGAGGATGATTATTGATAGATGGTTGATGGTTGACTATTGATAGAGGAGTATTGACTGTTTGTAATGGTAAAGAACAGAGGCATTGTTCCAGGGGTTATTGCTGTTTGACTATTGATAGATGGTTACTGCTGGTTGACTCTTGATAGATGGTTATTGCTGGTTGACTATTGATAGAAGGAGCATTGGCAGTATGGTTTTAACTCTTCCCCTGCTATTGGCAACTTTTGTCGTCTGCTGATAACCTTTGCAAACATTTTGGACCCAGATCAGGCCCAACAAAATGTCAGGCCTGATCTGGATCACTACTGTTTGACACTCTGATGATGTTCCTGAAAGGCTTTTTGAAAAAGTTAATTGAAAATTTGAGAAAAAAAATCCACAGACCACAAAAAAGCATGCAAAATTACCCAGCATGCAAAGAGTTAATGGGAAAGTCTGTAAGGCTCTAGATAAGAAAGGTATCCAGATAATTGTTTTACTTATTTCTTCAGGAAAATGCATGTTGTTGGAACTCAAGTCCCTTGCAACAGACGTTTTTGTGAAGGAAAAAGAAAAATGCCAGTATTTTTAGCTCGCCTGAGCCTTTGGCTCACTGGTGAACTTATAGTATGACTAGTCTCGTTGTCCTCGTCTGTCATCTGTTAACATTTTCAAACATCTTATCCTCTGAAACCATTGGGCAGATTGAAGTCAAATTTCATATGGAGCATCCTTGGGATGGGGAATAAAAGTTTGTTAGCAGGGTCCAGGTCACTGTAGAAGGCCAAGTACAACCCACACTTTTTTACCCCAAAACTGTAAATTTGGGATAAGGGTGCGGTTGATACATTCTAGAATATTTTTGACCATTTTTTTTTTCTTCAAAATTTTAGTGAGAAACCTCAAAATCAACTGATCATCGCCAAATTTCGGCGAAGTTCGGAGCATAATCGGCACAAGATCTACCGTTTGTGGGCCATACTTACACAAAAGTGGTGTATTGATTCTGTATTTCATCCATTGTTTTCAATTTATCCGAAATCAAGCTGTTTTTATCAGCCAACATGACAATTTCGATTAAATAAACAGCATTTTTCCACCATTGCATTGTCTGATATATTTCCGGTAGTCACAATCTAGAACTCACATTTGATTGGCTAACAAAAATATGATCGATTTTGAGGCCCGCAACAGGGTTGCTATCAAAAGTGTGTATTGCCAAAGCCAAATCCGAACTGAGAAACAGAAGATCGTATTAAAACTCCCATTCGGTATATCGTGTGACCGCATTGAAGCTCTTCAATCTGGACTCTCTACTTTCGTTTTTGATTCAATGAAATGATTCGGGAGAGCATCTTTGCCCGATGATTTTTGGGTGTGTTTTATACAATCTACTTCATTTTTTTCCCCCCAATTTTGGTCGAAAAATCAGGGTGCAGTTAGTACTTAAAAGTGGCTAGTACTCAGCCTTGTACGGTAACCAAGATGGCCACCATGCCTATATAAGGTAAAGACCCTTCAAAAAATCTTCTCCCGAACCAGTAGCCATAAGCCAATTGTCATGAAACTTGGCATGTAGCATTTTGGACTTGTGCCAATCATAGTTTCTTCAAATGATGACATTTGGATGACCTTAGCCTATTTTAGGCCAAGGTCAAATTTGTTCTCATAGACTTTTGTAAGGGTGGTGCTAGTGGTTGGCAATGGCATTGATCAAGGGTATATCTGAGCCCTTGCTACAATGTAACTTGCTGTAGTTTTTATAATGTACAGAATATGAAACATTTATTTATTATTGTATCAAAACAGATTTTTAAAAGTTTCTGAAAATAAGTCAACATTTTTAACAAACTATGGTTGAATCATTTCTTTAAATATAAATAGATATTAAACGTAACTTTTGACCATATAATGCAATTTTTTAAAGAAATACAAGTTCTTTAAAAAATGTGTAATATTTGACATATTAGAATATTTGTTTTAGATACTATATGACCATAATAGGTTGAGACATCTATAAACAAAATATTCACACACACCATTTCGTACTACACCATTCAATGAATTTCAACTAAATTTGCTACTGTATGTATGTCATAATAGGTTAAGGCATCTGTTAACAAAAAATTCACACAATCCATTCCCACTACACCATTCAGTGGATTTTAACGAAATTTGTTACCATATTATCTTCTTCCTCAGTATGGTCATGCAGCACCACAAAGTTTATTGTCTCTGATTCCTGGGGCCCACACGAGGTATGGGAAGGTCAGATATCAATAAATTTTGTCTGTTACTCTATCTGCTCCTGGAAGTTGGAATTCTTGATCAAAGTTTGCTGTATGCCTAGCTTATATGTTAGGGTCATGCACCTCTACAACATGTTTTGTCCCCAAACTTTGAGCCTAGGCTAGCTGTCAAAAGCCATGAAAATTTGAGTATTAGCAATGTCCTACTATCCACTTTTGTTATCTGTAGTGTTTGTTTACAAACATAATATCATTTTTCCTGCATGTTGAGATATTGTGACTATAACTAAATAGCTGTAGTCTGGGGAGATTGTTGGACAGTGATATTCAATGCTTAGCATGCTGGGTAAAATTTTCAGCAGACGACATTTTGAAATATTTTCCTTTTTTTTTTTACTAGAAAATAAGGCTTGACATTACATGTGAATTGTCTGCCAAGCAGATAATTCACATGAAATGCTGTCTTATTTTCCCTGAAAAAATTAAAAAAAAAAAATGAATGGTGCAGTTGTGCTTGTTTTGCTTAGCCCTTTAACCCTTAAAGCGCCAGTCATGACTATTGTCGTCTGCTTTGTCTTCTGCCCGTTACTTTAAAAGTCATTTCTGCAAACAGTGTGGACCCAGATCAGACTGCTCCTTTAGGAGCAGTCTGATCTGGGTCCACACTGTTTGCCTGTATGCAAAAATAGATTTGAAAAGTTTGCAAGAATATTCAGCAGACGGCATAAACAGACGACATTTTCAGATGCAGGTTTTCTTGGCACTTTAAGGGTTAAAGGTTAAGGTATTGTTTTGCATGATGCAGGTCATATTATGTACAGTGTTTGAAAAAGGCTTTTATGCCATATGTGAACAGCCAAAGCACATCCCTGCAGTCTGATCAGGGCCTTTGCTGCTCTCATACAGAATGATTGGATACTGTAGAATATAGTGACAGGCAAATGTGCCTGCTGAGCTGGACCTTTGCTTTCTGCACATTTCATAAGTGTCTTTTTTTTTTCTACATTTTATTTCACAGAAGTTTACTTCAAAGCTGTTAGTAGCTGTTGTATCAATAAAGATTGTGTCCTCTGCCTACAGATTACCATTAACATTTAGCATGCTGGGCAAATATTCATTACATGGCGTATTGAAATAGTTTTCCTATTTTTCCAGAAAATACGATTTGACAGTTTATGCAAATTGTCTCCTAAGGAGACAATTTGCATAAAATATCAGGTCCTGTTTTCTGAGGAAAGTAAGAAAACATCAATAATTTGTAATCTGCTGAATTAGCCCAGAGGGTGATAAAGGTTAACATGTAGCTGTAAGGGCAGGCCAGTTAAATAAACATACTCTACTCTGTTTAAAGCAACATGCTCTGAGGTTCCTCAGTCATTTCTGACTATGAGCTTCTTGATCTTTAAATCTGGTGACTGCAGCGCTATTGCTCCACTGTGGTAAAAGCAAACACACTATACTGAATATTTTAGTCAGGCAGGCATGAGCAAAACATGTAGAGTACTATTAGACCCAGATCATGTGATAATGGTATGCACTGTTTGGACAGTCATTTGTAGGTGTCTTTCTAAAGTTACTAAGTAGTGAAAGAGACTTGTTCAAAGTTAACCCACAGGGGCCAGTATCATCTTTTTTTTTTTAGATTTTAGGGGCCTAGTATATCTATAAGGACAAGGATTCTTTCGCTGTCAGAATACTAGTGTTCGGAAAAACATTGTAGCATGAAGACAGATGTTAATTTCCAACCATTCTCTCTGTTTGGTCAAATATGTTTTCCCTAAAATATAATCCATATTTGATTTACTAGAGACACTTACTTTAGCCACAATCCTTCATCAAAGCTCAAAATTCATCTATTTTCCAGCCAATGCAGCTAATAATGTCCACAGAGTTTTCTATTTTCCACTGCAGTTAAACGTCTACAAGAAAGATTCTCTCGAATATTATCACTGTTCTCTGAAACTATGATGTCTAAGCTTTCTGACCATGCTGATCGCATCGCTCAACTGTTGTGCATCGCTTCGTAGAATGCGTATTTGTTTTTTAGCTCACCTAAGCATAAGCTCAGGGTGAGCTATTGTCATCACCCTATGTCCGTCGTCCGTCGTCGTCTGTCGTTCGTCGTCAACAATTAGTTTGTTAACACTCTAGAGGTCACATTTTTGACCCAATCTTGATGAAACTTGGTCAGAATGTTTGCCTCTATGAAATCTAGGTCAAGTTCGATACTGGGTTACTTGGGGTCAAAAACTAGGTCACCAGGTCAAATCAAAGGAAAAACTTGTTAACACTCTACAGGTCATAATTTTGACCCAATCTTGATGAAACTTGCTCAAAATGTTTGCCTTATTAAATCTAGGTCAAGTTCGATACTGGGTCACTTGGGGTCAAAAACTAGGTCACCGGGCCAGATCAGCAAAAAACCTTGTTAACACTCTAGCGGTCACATTTTTGAAGCAATCATCATGAATCTTGCTCAATATATTTGTCTTGATGATTTCTAGGTCAAGTTCGAAACTGGGTCACCTGGGGTCAAAAACTAGGTCACCTGGCCAGATCAGCAGAAAACCTTGTTAACACTCTAGCAGTCACATTTTTGAAGCAATCATCATGAATCTTGCTCAATATGTTTGTCCTGATGATTTCTAGGTCAAGTTTGAAACTGGGTCACGTGGCGTCAAAAACTAGGTCACTGGGCCAGACCAGCAGAAAACCTCGTTAACACTCTAGCGGTCACATTTTTGAAGCAATCATCATGAATCTTGCTCATTATGTTTGTCTTGATGAATTCTAAATCAAGTTCGAAACTGGGTCACCTGGGGTCAAAAACTAGGTCACCTGGCCAGATCAGCAAAAAACCTTGTTAACACTCTAGCAGTCACATTTTTGAAGCAATCATCATGAATCTTGCTCAATATGTTTGTCTTGATGATTTCTAGGTCAAGTTTGAAACTGGGTCACTTGGGGTCAAAAACTAGGTCACCGGGCCAGATCAGCAGAAAACCTTTTTAACACTCTAGTGGTCACATTTCTGAAGCAATCATCATGAATCTTGCTCAATATATTTGTCTTGATGATTTCTAGGTCAAATCTGAAACTGGGTCACCTGGGGTCAAAAACTAGGTCACTGGGCCAGATCAGCAGAAAACCTTGTTAACACTCTAGCAGTCACATTTTTGAAGCAATCATCATGAATCTTGCTCAATATGTTTGTCTTGATGATTACTAGGTCAAGTTTGAAACTGGGTCACTTGGGGTCAAAAACTAGGTCACTGGGCCAGATCAGCAGAAAACCTGGTTAACACTCTAGCGGTCACATTTTTTAAGCAATCATCATGAATCTTGCTCAATATGTTTGTCTTGATGATTTCTAGGTCAAGTTCGAAACTGGGTCACTTGGGGTCAAAAACTAGGTCACCTGGCTAGATCAGCAGAAAACCTTTTTAACACTCTAGCAGTCAAATTTTTGAAGTAATCATCATGAATCTTGCTCAAAATGTTTGTCTTGATGATTTATAGGTCGAGGGTGAAACTGGGTTACTTGGAGCCAAAAACTAGGTCACTGTGCCAAATCAGCAGAAAACCTTGTTAACACTCTAGCGGTCACATTTTTGAAGCAATAATCATGAATCTTGCTCAAAATGTTTGTCTTGATGATTTCTAGGTCAGGTTCGAAACTGGGTCACGTGGTGTCAAAAACTAGGTCACCAGGCCAAACCTGCAGAAAACCTTGTTAACACTCTAGCGGTCACATTTTTGAAGCAATTATCATGAATCTTGCTCAAAATATTTGTCTTGATGAGTTCTAGGATATGTTTGAAACTGGGTCACTTGGGGTCAAAAACTAGGTCACCGGGCCAAATCAGCAGAAAACCTTGTTAACACTCTAGCGGTCACATTTTTGAAACAATCATCATGAATCTGGCTCAAAATGTTTGTCTTGATGATTTCTAGGTCAAGTTCGAAACTGGAACACCTGGGGTCAAAAACTAGGTCACCTGGCCAAATAAGCGTAAAATCTTGTTATCACTCTAGCGGTCACATTTTTCAAGCAATCATCATGAATCTTGCACAAAATGTTTGTCTTGATGAGTTCTAGGTCAAGTTCAAAACTGGGTCGCTTGGTATCAAAAACTAGGTCACCGGGCCAAATCAGCAGAAAACTTTGTTATAATTATTTTGAACTTTGATCAGAATGTTTGCCTTGATCAGTTCTAGATCAGGCTCTCAAAGTGCTATGTTGCTCAGGTGAGCGTTACAGGGCCATTATGGCCCTCTTGTTTTTTTTTTTTTTGTTTTTTTTTTTTTTGCTCTGAAGAATGTTATTGACTGCTGTCCTCCTTATTGATGTCTGGTCAGTCTGAAACAAGCGATCTGATTGGTTGAAATGGAGAATTCTGATTGGTAGAAAATCAGGTATATTTATTTTATTTTAGAATTTATTTTTTCATAAAATTAAGGATTAATCTTTTAAATTTCTTTTTTTTTTTTTTTTTAAAATAAATAAAGTAAAAAACTTTTCATCATGACATTATAAAATATTGCTTACAAAAAAAAAAAAAAAAGGCAAAATTAAAAACATGTGACAACCAATGACCTTGACCTCTTAGTTGCTTCAGCGGAATTTTCAAATCAAAGTTACTGTGATCCAAAATTTGAACCTCATTCTAGCTAAAACATGTATGTTATCACTTGATATGTTAAAGTTTACATGCATACTGAAGTCAATGCATGGAAAATCTATAAAATTGATAGGGATGGAGGGAGGGGAGGGGGGTGAGGGTGGGTGGGGGAATGTTCATTTATGTAATTCATTGTGAAAGGGGGTAATGTGGACTAGAAAGCAAGACAATGGAGTGGAATGGGGTTTAACTGCAAAGAGTCATAAAACCCCTAAAGAGTTTGTTTGATTTGATGCTTTGTCCCAGTAAACAGCTATCATGTCGAGACGTGACCTCCAATTTTGTGGGACTTTTACCCCCACACTTAGATGAAATGACACCTCAAGCCCTGCATTAAGCACCACTCCAGTAAACAGCTATATGAAGGGGCAGACTTAGGCCTTCTATACAGTTAACCGGTACACAAGTGCTATTTTTATGTTATTTCAAATCTCCGTTATGTACTTACTAATTGTACTGTGTGTAGTTTGCTCTGTCCTTCCACCTGCACCTTCACGTTGATATATCTTCTAGGGGACCATTTGTCTGTAGATACCAGTAGAATTTAGATCCTTTATTCCTGATCTTGAAGCTCCTAATTTTCTGGTGCACTTAAGAAAGACACTTACTGCGCATGCTCCATGCGCAGCTATTGGTACAAAGTTCGTATAACTCCAATTTTTCATGTTATTTCTATTCTCCATTATGTACTTACTAATTGTACTGTGTGTAGTTTGCTCTATTTAGAGTGAGTGTGGAATTCAAATTGAAAGTTTAATGTATTTACAATGTCGTTGAAACACAAACAAAAGAGAACGTAATGACTAGTAAACTTGAATAGCTTGTCTAATTAGACTAGAATACCAAACTATTTAACACTGTTACTATTTACATGATCCTTTGATAAGGTCTCTTAGTAAGTTAGCTTTACTGGGTGAATATATTTGAAGTGAATGTCTGTGGCGCGCGTGGGTACACATAGTGATTCATGAAAACTTCCTTGATTTTCCAGCGCCCAACTTGCATTACTGTTTCTGGCATGACACCTTTTGAAACCACTACTGTAGCTCCGGTAGGACGAAATGATTTTGCCTTAAAACCTTTGCCTCCTAGTCCTGACCTGCAAATCACTTCGTCCAAAATATTCTACACTGTGCTGCCTAGCGCTTTGTACAGTTTAAGGCAGCAGAACACAATTTCACGATAGATTCAGGCCTGTCTGATTGGTCTGATATATGACATAAGAAATTAGCAATAACATGTATATTGTTTTCATCAGAGAGTCTAATCCTTTTGAACGACAAAACTCTATATTTGTTAATGTAGTTATTATGTCTTTATAGTTGATTTCGCGAGACTATAAGTGGACTGTGTTGAGGCGCGGTTTGACCATCCTAAGCATCGAAGACGTGTCTTCCAGAGATTCTCCAAGCGTATAGATGCCAACCTTTGTTCTTCAACGGTTCCGCATGAGGACCGATTCTGAGTATCGTTCTTAGAGAGATTGGCAGAGGGATTGTCCATTAGAAGCAACTGTAGCTTTTGAAACCACACTTGGCCTGGCCACAGGGGAGCAATAACTGTTGCTACAGCCTGTTGTTGAACTATTGTGTCTATAACCTTTGGCAAAAGGCTGAATGGTGCATTTACGTAGTTGTTGAATAATATCCAGTCCTTCTGAGCTAATGCATTCACCCCGCACGTGAGCGGATCCCAATATAAACTGTTGTACTTTGGAACTTGTGCGGTCATCATGGAGGCGAACCTGTCTATTTGATGGGGTCCCCAGTAACTGTCTAATAGACGAAACAGATTCGGATGTAATTTCCTTTCGTATGTTGACTAGTCTGCTTAGCTGATCGGCTTGCCAATCCTGATATGTACAAAGCAAGAACCTGTCTATTTGATGGGGTCCCCAGTAACTGTCTAGTAGACCAAACAGTTCGGATGTAATTTCCATTCGTATGTTGACTTCAGTCTGCTTAGCTGATTGGCTTGCCAATTCTCCACGCCTGATATGTACGAAGCGGGGATTCGTGTGTTCATGTTGATAGCTTGTTGGTGAATCTGTCGAGCCACCATATCTAGGTCCTTGGCACTTCCCCCATGTGGTTTATGAAAGCCACCGTAGTTATGTTGTCTGAACATATTTCCACTGTTTTGTTTCGTAGGAAGTCGCGTAATGAAATCAGACCGAGCCACATGGCCGAGAGTTCGCAGTAATTGGAGTGACGGAAGGACATGTCTCTGTTCCAGAATCCCTGTGTGTTGTGACCTGGTATCCAGGCACCCCAAGCTATTGAATATCTATTTGTGTCTCTTGCACAACTAAACCGTTCCATTTCCATAAAAGACGAATACCACCAGTTCAAATCGTCAATAGTCGCACTGTCAAGGGTTAAATTGTCTCTCCACGACGATTTGGTAGAAAGTAACCCATACAGGTTACGCAGCTGCAATTTTGCAGGGAAGATACACTTGTACATGGATATACACTGACCACCTATTCTGGCTAAGCCGGGGGCAGAAATACTTCCTTTATTTAAACATCGACTAATATCTTTATGCTCTTTAGTGATCCGTTTCCAAGGGATTCTTATAACAGTCTTTTCCCCTGTATTGTCTATAACATAACCGATAAATTCCTTTATGAGGGACGGTTCCAACAAAGACTTCTCAAAATTAACTAACCAACCTAGCTTCTTAAGTGTTGAAAGAAGTATTTCTTTGTGGTAAAAAATAGCGTCTCTGGGCGCGAAAAGAACAAAATCATCAACGTATAGCACAAGTCTTATTCCACATGAACGTAAATGTGTGATAACAGGACGTAATATCCTGGAAAAGAAAAACGGACTACAGTTATGTCAGAACGGTAGAACTGACCATGTGTAATAATGTGACCCGAACTTGAAGCCAAGTAAAGTTTGATGATCCTTGTGAACAGGAATGTGAAAGAAACCGTTTTGAAGATCAGCAGTTACAATGTAATCGTTTGGTTTAACAACATTTATCACAGTGTTTATATCTTCATATTTGCTTTTTGGTGGGGGAGAATAACTATTAAGGTGTCTTAAATCCGTAACCAGTTTAAATTTCCCATTTTTCTTTGGTACACATGAGATTGGGGATACGCACTTTGGTTTGAATGATACACGTTCGATACAGCCAAGTAACAACAAGTCCGATATTTCAGATTCAAGAAGTTCTCTTCTTTGATTGAAAATTTGTCATTAGATACTTCAAAGTTACTTATGTAATTTGACACCATTCTCAATCCAGTCTTGTATAGTGTCTGACGCCCCAATGTTTTTCCAATTGTTCAAGTTGCTACACAAAGGGCCAATTGCATAATGGAAGTTTAAAGATAACCTCGAGTTTAAACTCGCGGTTATCAGCTGTCATTTGCATAAACGTAGTTTAACTAGTCTCAGGTTTTGTCTTAAAACTGGCGGATTGCATAATTCTTGTTTAAGCTATCCTTAAGTTTAAATTATCCTCAAACACCAGAACAATTAAACCTGCTAAGGGGGTGGTCTAAGGCTGGGTTTAAGCTATCATTTCAGTCAGTTCAATGAACATGGCAGCACACATTTTTCAATATCTTCATTTTCAACGAATGCGAAATAATTTGAGAAGGGAAAGACTGTTTCGAGATAGAATGAATCCTTTTGAATTCTATGATGAGGGCGAATTTCAGCAGAGATTCAGATTTAGAAAGGACACAGTCATCGACCTCATTGAAATGCTAAGAAATGACATTCATCCTGCATCCAGAAGAGGTGGGGCGATTCCAAGCCATTTGCAAGTGTTGCTAGCATTGCGGTTCTATGCTACAGGTCAGTTTCAGAGAGTAAGTGGTGATCTTATAGGGGTTGATGTCTCCACTGCTTCACGCATTGTAAAGAAAGTATCTTTCGCCATTGCCCGCAGGAAGAACCAGTTTATCAAGTTTCCAGATGCAGCTGATATGGCCTGTGTTAAGAGAGATTTTTACAGAATGGCCAATTTTCCAGGAGTCATTGGTGCGATTGATTGCACACACATTCCTGTTATCAACCCCGGTGGACAGGATTCCGCAAGGTTTGTAAATAGGAAAGGATATTATTCAGTCAACACACAAGTTGTATGCGATGCAGGAATGAAAGTCATTAACATTGTTGCTAGGTGGCCGGGTGCGACTCACGACAGTCGCATCTTTCAGAACAGTCGTCTTTGTGTTCAGCTGGAGAATCAACCACACCATGGTCACTTACTGGGTGATAACGGATATGCATGCAGTAATTATTTGCTTACACCACTTCTCCGTCCACAGACAGCAGCTGAACAACGGTATAACAGATCACACAAGACAACACGTGGTATCATAGAGCGTCTGTTTGGAGTGGTGAAACATCGATTTTACTGTTTGCATATTCCTCTGCGAACAAAACTTGAAACATCATTGGTAATCATAGTAGCAGTATTTATCCTTCACAACATAGCTGTTGAGAGGAATGAACCTGAATGGGATGATTCTGATACAGAGGATGATGATAGTGATGAAGTAGATGGTGATGCACCTCCAGACAGACGACGTGGGAATGCTTACAGAAACAATGTGATACAGCAACATTTCGGTAACTGAAGCTCAATTGATTCTTTGAGTCATTCATTGCTGGGATTATTGTAATACAGTAGAAGTTCGATGGCTCGAACACTGATGGCTCATATACCATGGCTGAGTCGAACCCGTTCTTGAGTCCCCAGGGCATTCCCCTACATAAGAAATAGTGAGGGGAAAATTTAAGATATTTTCTTCTTTTATCTTTCAAATGTATATTGCATGTACTCATTAGAATCGCCTCAATGAGGCGATTCTAATGAATACACACAGCATACATTTATATTATAGACCACCAAAAAGAAGTCCCAAAATTATCTGGCAGTAGCACTCCGTGGCTCGAACAACCGCTGTCTCAATCAAATTTTCGTGGTCCCAAAGGTGTTTGACTGTATGTGTAAAGCACTAAGAGCATTAAATGGAAAATCGAAATTATTCTGGTACTTTTTGTTTCATAACATTTTCATGTATATGTTCATCTATGCTAGCTTGATTGAACCAGACCTTAGAGGTAATATAATATATACGCAACAAAAAGCAAAGCAATCAGCCCTCTCTTCCTCATCGAGGAATTCACCAGTGTGAAGCAAGCACCTGTCTTAAGCAAGCACTTTTTGATTATGTCATAGGTGCTTGCTTAAACCAGGTTGGACTGTACTGGTAAACTATGAAAAAAAGAATCAAGGAACAGTTTGAAATATATTTTGAATACTACAAAATTACGAAGAAATCAAATCAACAAATCACGTGTCAGCTTGACAATTTAGGGGTTCATCTTTATAATACAAGCAATATCAAACAATTAAAATGTATACGAATTCCTGTTGGTGCCATTTGGGTTGCATAAGCTCAATAGACAATGCTATATGACATTCAAGATTACAATATCGTTAACGTATTCAAATAAAACTGTTTTGTTCTCGGGTTAAAAATGCTAAAACACACGCAGAGATGCATGTCCGTGACGTTGGCTGCCAGTTGCCAGTTGCCAATTCGCCAAATATCCGCAAATATACCAGATAATACCAGCGAATACTGGCAAATTGGCAACTGAAGCAAATTGGAAACTGGCAGCCAAATGCCAATTCGATTTGAGAGGATAACAACTGGCAAATGGCAGCTAGCTTCATAATCTGGATGCCAATTCGTCCACCCAAACGAATTGGCAACTGGCAGCCAGATGCCAATTTGATTTGAGAATACCGGCGAACTGGCAACTGGCAGCCAGATGCCAATTCGTCAACCCAAGCGAAGTGGCAACTGGCTGCCAGTTGCCAGCTGCCAATTCACTTGGGTTGACGAATTGGCATCTGGCTGCCAGTTGCCAATTCGTTTGGGTTGACGAATTGGTATCCAGATTATGAAGCTAGCTGCCATTTGCCGGTTGCCTTCCTCTCAAATCGAATTGGCATCTGGCTGCCAGTTGCCAGTTGCCAATTCACCAGTATTCGCCATTATTATCTGGTATATTTGCGGATATTTGGAGAATTGGCATCCAGACTGTGAAGTTAGCTGCCATTTGCCAGTTGCCAATTGAATCGGCAACTGGCAGCCAACTTTACGGACATCAGAGATGCTACATTGTCCTAACAATTGTGACGTGTTGCTGTTTGCGTGTACAATGTGTCGAGTGTCACTTTTATGTTGGTGTTGCATTTGAAAATCAAGTCCTACACACAAAAATGACGTGGCACTTGCTTGGTATTTATTAGATTGACGCATGACATTTCGGGTGTCACTTCATATGTCATGTCTAATGTTGTTAAAACTGATGCGTGTCGCCCGACAAGCGCAATGCACAACAATTGAAACGACATATGACATTTCAATGCGATCAACATACGACACGTGACATCGTCATGAGACATGCGATATATGACCAGTAGACTAGATAAGGTGCGTATTTGATGATAATTGAGGGATAATTTTCCTTATTGTTCAACAAAAACATATGTTGTGGGTATTCATTTGAACCGCCTTAATGAGGCGGTTCAAATGAGTACCCACAACATAGAAAATTATCCCTGAATTATCACCAAATATGCACCTTATCTAGTCTACTGATGACCATATAAGTTTGTTATCAAAAGGGACTTCGACATTCCAGAGTTGAATTATCTTATGTTGTATCAAGTGGTGTGTGTCAATTGGTATGTCGCTGCGTGTGTTGTCCATCTTATCATGTGTTGAATTCATTTGTCACATGCTATATTGTATGTCAGTCTGATATGTCATGCCTTGCTCTTAAAGGTTGACATCTGGAAGTCACTATGGCATTAATAGGATTCCGTACCACCAAGAAAAGCATAAAGTATGATCAATAAACTACTTCAATGAACAGAATACAATTGCCCCACACCATCAGCTAGAATCACTTTCAAAGTTCTATCAATAAACAGAATTTTTGAGAACATGTAGTGCAAATGTCAAACATCTTGAATCCGGAAAAGATGCTGATCTGCTTGATACTGACCGGATCAAAGGTATCGCACAAGATCGGAGTGCTAAGGTAAAATTTAGTTCAGTCCTTTATAAAAAAAAGGCAGTCATTTTGCCAATAATTGAAACTTAATCGTGTTGATCGAAATCAAACTCAGCATCAGAACCTGACTGTGTTACTAGTGATGCTTCGTCTTGGGAGGAACTGAATACTTCCGTGGAATCATCTTCAAACAGAGTAAATAAACTTAGTATCATTCCATAAGCTTCGGGAATAAACACTTCGTTTAAGAGTTCAAACTTGGCTATTTCGCCTTTTACAACCCTAACTAAATCTAAGAAATAACTGCTGTCTAAAATAGAAACTGCAGAACAAATCGCATTGCACAGCAAAACATCTGTGAAAAAACATCTCTCTTGATCTGAGGTTAGTAGTAACAGAAACAAATCACGAATCTTTATTTGCAATGCACTGTATTTAGAACTGATGTAAAATTTGAACAGCACATCGGCTATATATGAAGTACGACTGAAAGTTCCACCATACTCTCTTTTTCGAAACTGCATCACCATATTTGGTTTGGTAGCCATTACAAATCTTGATATATGGCACTAAATGAAGGTACACCGTCTTTTTCAGTACTTTGCTCAAATCGACTGATTTTACGTGCAAGCAATTCAGCCTTAGATAGTTCGTTTTGTTTTTTCAATCGCAGCAGTTCAAGTTTTGCGGCCTTCTTCTCGCTCAAATAGGCCATTCGCTGCATGCTCCTCTCTGGCATATATTTGCATGACATTATCCAATGTCTGCTCTGGTGACTTTCGTTTTGGTTGTCGTGTACCAGTGTCATGGGGCGTCTGTGATGTCTCAGTTAAATTTGACGTTGTGTTTGGATTTTGGCTGCCTGTCAAGGTTTGTCCAGCAGGAGCAAGATGCGTTGTTTCTGATAAACCAGAAGAATCACTGTTTGTTGCTACATTTGCATCTGCCTGGGCGTTTTCACTGTCATCCCTCTCCCTGAAAGAACAAGTTTAATTGACTTATCAACTATACATTGTTCCCCGTTGGTCAATCATGATTTCAAACAAGAGCTATCAGTAAACCTGATTTATACCACCACGGTGGCATTTGTCACAGGAAAAATCCACTGTACTGTTTAAAAGTGCACGTGACTGCATTTTGGGTGAACATTTATGTGTCATTCACAACTACACTCTTCATACTTATCACATGTGTCAAGTTGCATTTTATTCCTTTGAGAATGTAAAGGAAGTTCGAGCCACAAGATACTGCATTTATCTATATGGCAAACATATATTAGGGGAAATGGCTCGGGAAATGCGAATATCACACTTAAGGATAGGGCACTGATCAACATCAGTCTAATACAAGAATTCCACGGAAGGCGGTGTCGCACCTGCTCGGGGCAAGGTCAATTGGACTGCATTAGCACACTACAGTTGCTGAGATCATCAGAGTCGAAGTTAAATCTATCAAAGTCACTGGGACATGAAATATAGGTCAATGTCACCGGGTCAAGGAGCGTGATGCGGGGAAGGTCAAGGAGAAACATTATGCAAGGTTTGACAATTCAGGCATCTATAGGTGATGAGATCCCAAGGGACGACTTAAAATTTGTCAAAGTGACTGGAACGTGAAATATAGGTCAAGGTCATCGGTTCAAGGTGCGTGGACATGTCGAGGAGAAACATTATGCAAGGTTTGACAGTTCAGGCATGTATAGTTGATGAGATCGCAACAGGTCGACGTAAAATCTGTCAAAGTCACTGAAACGTGAAATATAGGTCAAGGTCATCGGTTCAAGGTGCGTGGTGCTTGGGCATGCCGAGGAGAAACATTATGCAAGGTTTGACGGTTCAGGTATGTATAGTTGATGAGATCGCAACAGGTCGACGTAAAATCTGTCAAAGTCACTGGAGCGTGAAATATAGGTCAAGGTCAAGGTGTGTGGTGAGTGGGTATGTCAAGGAGACACATTGTGAAAGGTTTGATGGTTCCAGCATCTATAGTTGATGAGATCGCAAGGGTCCACATAATTGTTGACGGACGGACGCACAAAACACACGGGCGGAAAAGCGGACGCCTATGTCGCACCATGCCAGCAGGTGCGACAAAAATGTCGAGTATTAAACAGACATATCAACAGCAGGACAGACAGACAGACAGACAGACAGAAAGACAGACAGACAGATATGTACTTGTGGAAGTTTAAAAACAAATACAGTCCAACCTGTATTAAGCAAGCAGCTAAGGGACAATCAAAATGTGCTTGCTTAAGACAGGTACTTGCTTAATACAGGTGCTTGCTTAATACAGGGATTTTAATGCATTTTTCCTTCTTTGGGAACCGAATGCCTGCTTGCTTAATACAGGTTGCTTGCTTAATAGAGGTGGCCACTATGACAGGTTTAACTGTACTGAAAGGCATCATACCTATTGAGACTCTGTGATCCTTGACTATTGTTGTCGTCATCAAATGGGTTGTCGTATGGCACAAAGTCTTGTGGAATAATGCTGAATACCGTTTTACTTAGTTTATCCGGACTTTTCGGCTTTTCCCCTCCACCTGTACATCGAATCTGCTTGTTGTACTCTGTGAACTGTTTCTTTGCATCCACTTTCAATCTCTTGTACAAGTCTTTCAGCTCAGGGATTGTTCTGTGCACCCGAATAGCAGTATCACTGTTGAATTCATTGGATATAGTTTCCCATATCTTTGCCCTGGATTGTAGGGTTCTTAAATCGTTCTTCTTGCTCTCAATTATTACTCTGTGTGGCTCAATTAAGCCTAATAACGTGTTCTTATCGAACTCTGTAAAGTTTTCTTTCCTTTTTCTTGACATGTTTGCACCAATACACATACAAAAATGTGTTGTCTTGTAACATCAAACGTTGTTATGACAACCACCGGTGTATTAGAGAAAATGACCCTTCAATTTAGTCTTGCACTAGGTTAAACTAACTAAACTCAAGGATAGTTAACACCCGGTTAGCAAGACTGGACCTTGCTAAACTGGAGCTCAACTTTTATTATGCAAACCAGATTTAAACTAGAGGTTACCCAGACCTGGGTTAGGCCTTACCCTTGACTAGTTTAAACTTTTGTTATGCAATTGGCCCATATTGTTTTTCATTATACATGTCATAAATAGTATGAAAACAAAATTATTCATGTCTATGACTCTTCCTGATCCTTATCTCTATGCTGATTGGGGGGACCCTTAAATCTAGGGAAGCTTGAACCTCGAAGTGACTGAAAAATGTCCCGATCATTACGGTTACGACCGCGGCCACGAAATCCCCCTCTGAATCCACGGTTTTGTGGAGTTGGTTGGAATCTATTCACAGTACTAGACAATTCTGCTGCCATGCGCACGTTTTGTAAACTCTGTTGGTCAAAGCCTGATTTGTTCTTTTGTAGGGATCGAAATAACTGAGATGTGTTGCTATCGAACTGGCCTTTAACTAATAGTGCAGCAAACTCGTCCTGTAGTTGGCTACAAGTACAATAGCAATCTGGCCAAGATCAATCTTCTTTCCCTCATCAACTTCATTCAAAAGTTTCAGTGCAGTTTCAACATACCGTCCGCATTTCCCTACCACAGTCAGGACGGGGTGATCTTCTCTCTTTATTCCTGACCTGCTGTCATGCAGCTTAAGTTGAGTGGGGAGAATGACCTTTTCGACACTGGCTTTAATAATGTTTAATTTCTCTTGAATTTCGTTGAATTCAAAGTCGTCAGCAGAGCTGAAAGTAGGGGCTGAACTGACGAGACCTTCAGGGTCCTGATGCCCACTAGAGCGTGTGTTTGCCCATGCACTTGTAGGTGGACTTAATTCTCGAGGAACATGGGGTGTCGACACCGGTCGTTGGCGATCCAATTCAAGTCGATCAGTCCTTCGATTGACATGATGTAGCTCTCCGAGGATTAGCCGTATGTCGGCCCCTGATTTGTCCTCTGCTGAGGCACCAAAATTAATGGTTTGATCGGCCGATGAGTCTTCTCTTTCACCGTTTCCAGATACGCCGAAAGGCATGGCCCTCTTTCTTCGTGGCGCACTTAAGAAAGACACTTACTGCGCATGCTCCATGCTCAGCTATTGGTACAAAGTTCGTATAACTCCAAGTAAGTGTGCAGCTATGCGTGGAGGCACTGTGCAGCCCATCAATTATTCCAAACCCCAATGGACGGGGGCCACCCTAAAAATGTAAAAACTACAGTACAGGTCGATGTGGGTCCTCTACGAAAATATTAGAATGAGGATGTTGGGAATAAAAAAAGAGAAGAAAATTGAAAGCTGGAAGGGCTCCAGAGAACCCGAAATAGAAAAAATGAGGCTTCAAAACCAACTCAACCAACCTAAAATACCTAAATATGTGGTTACCTAAAAACTTTGTGTTAAAAATTCTTAAAGCCGTACCATCAACTATGCCTCAAAAAGATGCAGATGCCATATAGCAAAAAGTGAAGATCCTGATTGGATAGCTCATCTGGGAACCGTCTGATATGGTAGACAGCCTTTTTTTTTTTGTGTGTGCCAGAAAAACAGGTGTTTTTTTTTTCAACAGCTTCAAAGATGGGATTTTTTTTTTTTTTCGGATAAATTGAAAGCAATTTTTTTTTCTTTTTTTTTTTTGTAAACATATAAAATATCTTTTACAATAATTGGTACATGCATGATTAAATTCAGTTTCTTCAATTTAGTATCTAGGCCTAATTGGTACTGTTATCCCCACCTTTTCGAAGAAAAGTGAGGGGACATAGTATTCGGCTTTCCGTGGTGCGTGGTTCGGAGTTTATAGTAGGTACCTTGTGAGCGCAACTCCTCCTACAGTTTTAAACCAATCCGTCTGAAATTTTACAGGTATCTTCATCATGATCTGAAGATGTGCATGCGCTTTTTACAGAATCCTTAAATTAGTTTTTTTACTTTTTTCACATTTTTAACTTAGACTTTTTTTGCATCGTGGTGCGTGGTTACGAGTTTATAGTAGGTTCCTTGTGAGTGCAACACCTCCTACAATTTCTAACCAATCCTTCTGAAATTTTACAGGTGTCTTCATCATGGTCTGAAGATATGATTGTGCTTTTTACTGAATTCGTAAATTAATCCTTTTTTACTTTTTTCTTATTTTTAACTTAGACTTTTTTGCATAGTTCTGAGTTTGTAGTGGGGACCTTGTGAGTGCAACTCCTACAGTTTTATATCGATCCCTCTGAAACTTCACAGTTATCTTAATCATGGTCTGAAGATATGCATGTGGTTTTTACAGAATCTTGATATAATTTTTTTCAAATTTTTCACACTTTTAACTTAGACTTTTTTCATGCTTCAATACTATGAAAGTGTATATGTAGTAGGTACCTTGTGAGTGCAACTCCTCCTACAGTTTTATACCATTCTGACTGAAACTATACAGATGTTTTAACCATAGTCTGAAGATATGCATATGCTTTTTACAGAATCTTGAAGTTACTTGTTTTTTACTTTTTTCACATTTTTAACTTTTAACATAGATTTTTTCATGCTTCAATACTATGAAAGTGCATATAGAAGTAGGTACCTTGTGAGCACAACTCCTCCCACAGCTTTAAGCAAATGCTTCTGAAACTTTACAGGCATTTTGCTTGTGGTCTGAGGATATACGTGTGCTCTTGTTATCTTGAAATTATGTTTTTTTATTTTTTTTTTTTTATTTTTTCCACATTTTTAGCTTTAATTTTTTCCCTGCTCCAATACTTAGGTAAGTGATACAGGACCAATAGTCCTCTGGTTAACTTACTCATTTTTAACAGCTCAAATAAAAATAAGGCGGGGGACGTAAAGTCCCTATGGAATTTGCTTGTTTGAATAGAAATCAGCTTTAACTTTGTATGGAAGGTGTTTATACCTTGTGTTAAATGACATTGTAAGGTCAAAATGCTGCCACACTATAGAGTTTCCTAGAGCCCAGAAATCTGAATCTGAGCAAAAGCTGCTCATACTATAATTTCAGTGTCTCTCAGATACATTATTATACCCCGTCATATGAAGTATGCCGAGGGCTATATAGTTTTCGTCTTTCCGTTTGTATGTACGTTCGTACGTATGTTCGGGTTTTCCGTCGCGTTTGTAGACTTTATGTCAAAGTTTTAACGTTGGGTATATCTCACCAACCATACATCATAAAGCATTCATACTTGGGTCATAGGTACCTTGGCATATCTATTTTCTTTCCATAAGTTCCAGACCCTGGGTCCATGCCTGGGTGTGGGGCTAGAGGTCGAAATCTAGGACACCATTAAAAGTGTAATTCTACTTTTCTGTTATGAAAACAACTTACGCAGATAGTTGCTAATACATTGGTGGAACTTGTGACACAGACTGAGAAGTGATGAACTTAAAGTCAGCATCACCTATATTTCTCGGTTGAGTGAGTTTTGCCTTCATGGTCCAGTGATTTTGCTTTATACTTTGAAGACTGTTTGATGTAACAACATCATTCTTTGTGATTATGAAACAGCATGACCAAATATTCGACCTCAGAATGAATGTAGGTCACTTTGACCTATATTTTATAGTCCAGTGATTTTGCCTTATATCTTGAAAACTATTTGATGCATAGTGATACTTGGTATAATGTGTCAGTGTGACACATAAATTGTCCTCATAAAATATATGGAGGTCACTGACCTATATTTCATGGTCCAGTGATTTTGCCTTATACTTTGAAGACTGTTTGATATAGCAACATTATAGTTTATGATTATGTAACAGCATGACCAGATGTTTGATCTCAAATCAAATGTAGGTCACTCCGGAATCGGCCAATCCGGAATCGGTCTAGCCAAAATAGAATTCTAATCTGGCCTAAACATATTCATATGTCGTAGGCCAGAATGGAATCTAGCCAGATCCGGAATCGGCCTAGGCCAAAATGGAATTCTTATTTGGACTAGGCTGATTCAATTTTGGCCTGAATATGTTTAGGCCAGATTAGAATTCTATTTTGGCTAGACCGATTCCGGATTGGCCTAAACTATTTAGGCCAAAATGGAATCATGGTTTAAGGGTATTATTCCCGTATTGAAGTTACACAGATTTTTAGTTAATTTACTGACTTCTTTCCTTTTTGATGTTTGGGACAGGGTTTGGAATCTTGTATAAGGCAAGAATATGTCTTGTTTCCTGAATCAATAATTGTCAATTAATCTACAATTTTTTGATCAAAAAATACTGTTGGATACTTATAGTGTCAAGAAACAAGACCTTATTTTTGCCCTAACAGAAACATGCTTGTACAACATAAATGCATGTTAATTATTTAAAGGACAAAAAAGATTTGAATATTTTTTTATTTCTACAAGAACTATTTCATTAATGAATATGTCATAGGCCAAATAGGAATTTTTTCTTATTTCTGCTGCATAATTTTGTACAGTATGTACACTTGTTCAGAGGCAAAGCACATTTTATCATAATGTTAATATTTTCACAAAAAGCACTAGATAGCAAAACACACTGCTTGATACTGAGGTCTGAAAATATGTCTTTTATAAATATCATGTCAATATATTTAGAAATGAAGTAATTTCATCAGCTTTGAAACCTTTGTGTGCATCCATATATTTAAGTCCTATTTCTGTTTTTCAACAGCAGTCCACAACTTTGTTTCACGCTTAAAGTCAACCAGGGTAGGGCAACGCTAAATATTATATGTGTGCCCAAGATTTTAATCAGTCTGATATCGGCTCAGTCTGATGAAAATCTTGAATTATTGTGTAACCTAGTAAAGTCTCTAAGCAGACAGCAGATATGCTGGCTGACCAGAGGCTTTATAAGGTAATATATAATTATCAATTGCTGTGACCTGGTTCTTTCACCATAAGGCAATAAAGCTATCCTTGAAGCACTATGAGATTAATAATCCTGGATCATAATATAGGTTACGAATTTCTATTTGTCATATGATTAGTTTTCATATATCTATTCACCAAACTCAAATTATTCTTCATATGTATTTAACAAACACATAGCATATCTCTAGAATTTATTTTGACAACATGTTGAATTTGGATGACACTTTGTAGAACATTTAAGTCCAGCTTTTCTGCACTTGCATCGTTTGTTAATACAGCTTCCACTACATGAACACAGCGAAGTGTCAGTTGTTGCATTACTCCAACCACTACAGTCTCGAGATGCTTTTATTAATGAAACTTCCTTAAGGTTTCTCGCATCAAGATTTTCAAGTCCTGAAAACACCACATGTCGAAGGTCAAGCATGTCATCAGAAGAATAATTGACATTGAGAATTCCAGAGGGAGTATAAAGTTTATACGGACACCTAACGTTGGGTTTCACGGATAACACTTTACACGGAAGAACACTCGCGCCTGTATTTGTTCTGTCAACTTTGTTGATCTTTATACCGACTGTGTCACCCGGTTGGAAAGACTTCTGAAGATGGGCTACTTTATTCTGGTACTTCGATGTCTGACATTTAGCTGTAGCTAGATAGTTGTCTCTGGCCAGTTTACGGACTTTGGCATGTGGAGTATCAGGTTCATCTTCAAGGAGACAGGATTTCTTCCAAGATACGTACTGGCCTTCTTGAAGTGGTTCATCAAACGGGTTGTTCTCAGTTGGCACAAAGTCTGTATCAAACACACTACTCACTTCAACGACAACATGAGTCTCTGTGTTGATTGTTGTTCCATGGACACTGGTGGCTTCTTGTTGTACATGGCCTTCAGCAACGATGTTTCCATCAGCGTAAAGTTGGGAAACTCTGTTTCTTTTTTGCGTTGACCTAGGTGTTGCACATTTCAGCTCTGGGTTCTGAACTTGTTTTGTAGGGGTGTGTATATGCGCTGTCACGATGACTTGATTTGGCCCGCTGTCTAGTTGTGGAGTCTGGGCATTGGAGACTGTAGGAGGAAAGTTGTCGTTATCACTTGGCTCTACAGGTTCAAGAATATCCCAGAGTTTGTTTATCTCTTTTTCTTCCGTAGCTTCTACTGGTATTCCGGAACTAAGGTGAAGAAGCAGAGCTGCAGCCTGAGTGTCTGTCGAATCAACGTCTTGACTGGAGCTCTGACGAGAACTCCAGTCAGTCGTGACGGAGGTGTCACCATCATCTTGAAGGGGTTCGGAGTCGGCGAAGTCTGGTCTGGAGATCTCTTCAGTCGTGGAGGAGGCTTCTGAGGAAGCTGTGTCACCATCATTGTGAGGCGGTTCAGCGTCGGCTGCTTCTTCAAGCATGGCAGCGTCGATGTCTTCCTCGTTGACAATGTTTTGGTCGGCTAATGTCTGAAGTGTGAAGAAGTCTTCTCGAGGTCGTTGTCCAAACACAAGCTCATACGGGGTCTTGCCGGTTGCTTTAGCTGTTGATGTGTTGATAGCATGAACGACGAATTTCAAGCCCTTACTCCACTGTTCACCATTTTTGTCGACCCATTTACCAAGTTTCACCTGAAGATCACCATTACCACGTTCAACACACCCCTGACTCTGTGGATGTCTAGGACGACCATGTATGATGACAAGCCCAGGCCACATGTTGGCAATCTCGTTGATAACCTTAGCGGCGAACTCTTTGCCGTTGTCGGACTGGAGAATCTTTGCTGGACCAAAGCTGCAGAAGATCTCTGTTAGCTTCTCCGCCACTTCGTCGGCTCTCTTAGACGTCAGAGGGTAGGCCCAGCTGTATTTGGTGAAGTGGTCTCTGGCATGAAGGATCCATTTGTAGTCTTCATCAGGTCTGCTTGTCATGTCAATAAGATCCACTTGTACTCTTGTAAGCGGGGGTGGTCGGGTGGTGCGAAGGTGCTGTGTATCTTACATCACTGGGGCGTCCAACTGATATTGGCTTACAGTTGGGCAAGGCCTGCTATCCTTGTAGTGGGTAAGAGTAGAGGGGGAATGTTTTTATTTCTTCTGTTTCTTCACTTTCATTCCTGTTCCTCTTTCTTCCCTGTCCCTCTCTTTCATCTCCTCTACTCTCTCTTCTATCTCTTTTCTCCCTTTCTCTGGGAGACGACACAAAATGACCCTCAAGGGTTGACGTGTCGTTAAACCCCAACACAATCAATGTACTCTTGTAAGGAAGCCGAGGGAGATGATAGGTTTGCCGGCCTTTGGTTTCTTCAGGGGTTGTCTGGTGTTACATGTCGGGCAGGTCTGGAGGAACATTTGGACGGCTTTTTGATTGATCCAGGAGTAGTTCTTCTTCACCTCATCGAACGTCTTGTCTCTGCCTGTGTGACCAACCCTCAGATGGCAGCGCAGAATGGTATCAAACATGTCTTCTTTTGTTGTCACAGGCAGTGAAGTCTTGCCGCAGTACAGAAGATTTCTAGCACCAATAGTTTCCACCTTGAAATAATTCTTACACCAGTGTTTAAATTTTGCACCATCATTACACTTAGCTCCAGAATTGAGGTGAATGGCATTTAGCACTTTGTCATACAAGTCCTGTGTGATGACACAAGTCTGTTTCTTATGTTCAGAACAGTATTTATCCAAAAGTTCATAGAATTTTTCTTTCTGCTCCATTTTTGATATTTCACAAAGAGTCAAAGAGTAAATTCATATACACTAATAGCTGAACAGTCAGATACTAATAAAATGAAGGAACCTAACATGTCCTTTAATACATGTTTGTTTTTAACACCATTGTCATGAGTAATAAAACAATTAGAGTTGGCCATTCAAATAAAAGTTTCCATGATTAATTGTTATTCACACATATAACAACCTAACATGTCCAATCAGCAGGTTAAACAAAAGATAAAAAGACTGTGATTATAGTAATTTGCAATTATGTCTTTAATCCAAAAAAGATGAAACCCATCTTTGAGGATTGCAAACTGTTAATTAAGCCCACATATATATGTATTATTCACACATATAACAACCTAACATGTCCAATCAGCAGGTTAAACAAAAGATAAAAAGACTGTGATTATAGTAATTTGCAATTATGTCTTTAATCCAAAAAAAGATGAAACACATCTTTGAGGATTGCAAACTGTTAATTAAGCCCACCATCAATGTTTGAAGAAGATCCAATATCCTTAAACCAGGATTCCATTTTGGCCTAAATAGCTTAGGCCAATCCGGAATCGGCGTAGCCAAAATAGAATTCTAATTTGACCTAAACATATTCAGGCCAATCCGGAATCGGCCTAGGCCAGAATGGAATTCCATTTTGGCCTAGGCCGATTCCGGATCTGGTTAGATTCCATTCTGGCCTACGACATATATATGCTAGTGACCTATGTTCTAATGACTTGCCTTCTGTCTTGATTTTTATTGCAAATGTTTTAAAAGAAATAAAATAAAGGCGCCGGCCAGGGGTATCATGCACTTGCTCTAGTTTTGTATTTGAATAATGTCATTGGTGTCATGATATAGGAAAAAAAGGTCTTACATGTATGCACTTATGAAAAGATAATACATAATTATACATCTATTATCTAGATAAGAAGTGGTTAGCAAAATAAACAACAAATAAAATATACCCCCCAAAAAAAAGAAAGTAATGCCATACCTATCAGTGGCCATTGGAGAGAAATACAGATGTCTGCTAGGACATTCTTAGCATAAAGGTGGGTGACATCACTCTCATCTGTCACTGGTCTCTGGAGAGAAGTACAGATGTCTGCTAAGACATTCTTAGCATAAAGGTGGGTCACATCACTCTCATCTGTCAGTGGTCTCTAAAGAGAAATACAGTCCCTGAGTGCCATCAACTTATTTTTTCTTTTTACAATCTTGACAGCGAAACTTTCTGTATCTTGATTTGAAATAATTCCAGCTTTTGACACTACTGAAACCACAACATTGTCTGTGAAACCAGTGCTTACAATCATCATAGGCAATCCACTCCTCATCCTCATTGTATTCCTCTCCACACCTAAAGCAGAAATTCTCCTGAATCAGAATTTGAAGATGCAGATTGAAAGTTATGGGCTGCTGATTCCTTACCTCCACTTTCTTTAGATTTTGTCACTGACTTGGCGCTTGAATTTTTCTTCACTGACTTTGTGCCAGAAGTTGATGGTTGTGGATTTGATGACACTGATATGCGTTTTTTCCAGCTGACATTAATCTGCTTACGGTGTTCCATTTCTTTTTTCAATTTGTAAAGCTGAAATAATATCTTTAGTGAACTGTTTTAGTAACACGGCACAGACTTTCCCCAAAATCTCTTCAAACAGTGAATTTATTAAGTCTTGGTCTGCTGATATGAGTGAAGAGAGTTCCTCTAACAAAGGTTTCTTCTGTATGAGTGAGTTAGATAAATATTCAGAGAGATTGTCACAAGTATTGAAATTTTCCACAGTCAGTTCACTAATAACTTCACATACTAAATGTTCAAAAAATACATATGCATTGTCAGAAATATTTGTCAGTCCTCTTTTCAGATTTTGTTCCTAGCTATCTGTAGTAAGCTTTCTGGGTCTGATGTTGTTTGTGATACAAAATGTTCGGAAGCTTTCATGGACTGGAGCAGTTCATTCATTTTCAGTGAAAACTCATACTTCCTCGATGCCATCTCACCAGTTTTATAGAGCAGCAACTTGACTTGAAGAGTAAATTTATGCCTTAAGGTGGCAACTACGTAACCTCCGATTAAACGGATTTTCCCCCTGGCTGCTGCTGAATCCTTCGATTGACTACTTGTCCTTCCGTGAAGGAATTTTGGTCCTGTTACACGCAAGTCTGACGCTTTCACAGAAACAACAAGTTGGCGTTACAGAGTACCTAGCTTAAATAGCACAGAATGAACGGCCTCTTCATATCCAGGGCCTAGTTGTTCAAAGTTAACAACGTCGTTAGTTAACGATTCGTTAAAATTTACACTGAGTGATACGCAAATATGCTGAAATTTTTTCAGCAAAAAATATCAGAATACTGTTTATTGAATCCCCTAAAACAGTTAACGAAATAACCCTTAACGAGCTCGTTAAGCTAACGACGCTTTGAACAACCGGGCCCAGAAATTTCTTCCAAAAGACTTTTGAGCATTAAAGTCTGTGACTTGAACTCTGTTGAAGTCATATACACAGGCCACTGTTGGAAAAAATTATTCAACTGAGGCTGTGCCACTTTCCTGTCTGATTTAGAGGTTACATTCTTCTTGTACATTTCCATGAAGATGGAGAATAAGTTTTTGATGAAAGCTGTGACATGGTCCTTGTTTTCTGTGAAACATTGAATTATGCTGTTTATATTCTTTTGTTTTTCATTCAGAGGGTTAGGGTTAATTAACTTCCTGAGTTCTTCCAATGTTTCAAAATTTGTTGGCGAGTCATGTTGAGGAGTATTTGAATCTGTGAAAAATGTGTCAGGTAATTGTGCCATATCCTGATCAAATCCGTCACTGAAATCATCTTCATCTAGATCTGGCAAATCCATATATGCTGGTGCCACAAGCTGTATGTCATGTTGATCTTCCTGTGGAAGTCTGAAACCAAAAATGATACAAATGAAAGTTTAGCCAATTTTTCTTTATACGCCCGTTTGAAAAACGGGATGTATTATGTTACGGGGTATGGCGTCCGTCTGTCTGTCCATCTGTCCGTAAATTTTTACATTTCCGGCTAACTCCTCCTACAGTTTACATTCGATCAAGCTGAAACTTGGTGTATAGTTAGACCATGATGTGGGGCAGTGCATATTGTTTCGGGGTTACAGTCCACCAAATGTTTGCAGAGTTAGGCCCCTTAGAACATTTCTGTAAACTTTTCATTTCCAGTTAACTCCTCCTACATTTTACATCCGATCAAGCTGAAACTTCATATATAGTTAGACCATGATGTGGAGCAGCACATATTGTTTCGAGTTTGCAATCTACCAAATATTAGCAGAGTTATGCCCCTTTGAAAATTTCAGTAGACTTTTCGTTTCCGGCTAACTCCTCCTACAGGTTACATCCGATCAAGCTGAAACTTGATTTGTAGTTAGACCATGATGTGGAGCAGCGCATATTGTTTCAAGGTTACAGTCCACCAAATATTAGCAGAGTTATACCCCTTTGAAAATTTCTATTAATTTTTCGTTTCTGGCTAAATCCTCCTACAGTTTACATCCAATCATGCTGAAACTTCATGTACAGTTAGACCATGATGTGGAGCAGTGCATATTGTTTTGCGGTTACAGTCCACCAAATATTAGCAGAGTTATGCCCCTTTGAAAATTTTAGTAAACTTTTCGTTTCTGGCTAAATCCTCCTACAGTTTACATCCTATCAAGCTGAAATTTGATTTGTAGTTAGACCATGATGTGGAGCAGTGTATATTATTTCAAGGTTACAGTCCACCAAATATTAGCAGAGTTAAACCCCATTGAAAATTTCTATTAATTTTTTGTTTCCAGCTAAATCCTCCTATGGTTTACATCCGATCAAGCTGAAACTTCATAAATAGTTACACGATGATGTGGAGCAGCACATATTATTTCGAAGTTACAGTGCACCAAATATTTGCAGATTTATGCCCCTTTGGTAGTTTTTGTAAACTTTTTGCAGCATATTGTTTAGAGGTAATTGTGTGCAAATTTTATTTTATAATAGGTATATTTTTTGCAAATAACTAAAGTTTTGGTCATATGGGCAATATATTGATTTTTTTTAACAGCTTCTTTTATTAGATTTGCAAGGAAAGGTTGCCATTATTAAATCTTTATAAATACATAATTCTTTTTGGATTTTTTTTTTAAATACTCTTCTGATTTGGCTCCCTTGAAGAACAAAAATAAAATCAGTATTAAACAAGTTAAAGGTTTACAAAAAAATTTCTTGCAGCATTTTTTTTTTTTTTTGTTTTTTTTTTTGGTTGTTTATTTTTGTTTTGTTATTGTTTGGTCCGATATTGAAGTATAGGAAAAACAAATCAGCCAAAGGCTCATATGAGCTTATAATATAGCCATGCTTCTGTGGTGTGTCCTCTGTCAGAAAGCACTTTTCCCTAGAAGCAGCAAATGTCTCCCTATTTTCCCAGGAGGGAGAAGTCACTTCTTCCTTACTTTCTGGGCCAGCTTGGACCCTTAGGTTACAGTTCACCAAATATCAGCAGAGATATGCCCCAATGAAATTTTTTTTTATTTTTTATTTTATTTATTTTTTTTTTTGTAATTCCACTTACAGTTTATATCCGGAGCACTGAATTATACAGGAGCCAGTTTTTGTGTTACATCTTATTACTTGCCACAGGCGTATAATGTCCCGTTTGGTGGAGCTCTTGTTGCATTCTTGTTGCTATGTGTGACCTAGTGCACCATATGGAGACCATATTTGAACTCTGTTAATTGCTATATTTTTCTGAAATAATTAGAGTGATGCCCTGGAAACTGAAATTTCTGGGCATAGCTTGTCTTCCAGGAAAAATTACCCCGCCACTAATACATTCTCCAGATTATTCACTCTATTGTATGCCAGAAACATAACACTCACATCAGTCCAGGGTCATAACACTGTTGCTTTTTGACAAAAAAGAGCAGTTCCAAGGCTAGATCTTGTAACTGTCAATGCATACACAAAGTTTGGTTACAGTCTTTCATTCCATACTTAAGATACTTACAGAATTAGATTTTTGCCACTGATCAAGGGCCACACCTCTGTAGGTAATGAACGAAATTTGCCCAAACCACTCCTCTCCGATATAAATCTGCAGGCAAAGTTTGAAGGAAAGCGGTCAAAAATTGCTCGAGTTAGACAGACAGATGGACAAATACTCAAACGGTATAAGTGGTAGGGTATAAGAAGGGAAGTGACTGATCCCAAGCTAGATGTTACAGATGTCAATCCATCTGAAGATTTGGAGCTAGACATTATAGATGTCAATCAGACCTGTTACCGATTACATACAAATGTATTCAATTACAATTACAATTACTTTGTAATTTCATGATTACAGATTACAATTACAATTACACCTTTCCTTAATGTAATCAATTATAATTACAATTACATTGCAATGTAATTGATTACAATTACAATTACTTTCTTGTTGTTCCGTGTTTAAAAAAATTCTAGTTTAAATTAATAATCTGTTTTACTGTTCTTTCAAAGCTTCATGCATGGCATACTATATCTTCTGACAAGATGTTATTCATATTCTTTATACCATATATTCATTTTTTATGATATTCCATTTACTGTACATTTTCTATGATGTATGGTTATTTTTTACTCTTCCTCTTGATACCATGAGCTGGTTCAAAGACTTATAGTGCCTGGCTTTTGTTGTACTCCGTGGAGTGCAATATAATTCTGTCAAGCTGTTCATCTTAAGCATTGATATATAAAAATGAAAACAACAATGGAATTAAATCAAGTTTTCATCTGTTATAAATAAGTGTAATTTGCATAAGCAGCATTAATAAGCTTCATGGAACAAAGGAAAGAACAATCCCTTCTCTATCTAAAAATGTAGTGTGGTGGTTGATCGGGCGTGGGGGGGGGGGGGGGTAGGGAGGGGGGACAAAACAATCTTGGCCCAGGGCTGTTCAGTTTAAAATTTGCAGTGAATAAGTTTTGTTAGGACATTGCTTTACCTGTCAGTAGACCAGATAAGAGGAGTAAATTGCTGATAATTGAAGGATAATTTTCCTTATCTTTCAATGAAAACATATGTTGTGGGTACTCATTTGAACTGTCTCATTGAGATGGTTCAAATGAGTACCCACAACATGTGTTTTCATTGAGAGATAAGAAAAATTATCCCTGAATTATCACTAATTTACTCCTCTGTATGAAAAAAAAACAGCTCAAAACCTGTCAATGTCCTCAGGCAATATGTCAAAACTTAACACCTGTAGGAACTTTACAGAAGGGTATAATTGGGCCAGTTTTAGTAAATGCCATAAATAATTCAAGTATTTGGATACTTGATAAATAGGCCTGTGCAAACAATGAAGAAAAAGTACATCAGGGTCTACATCCTTTCAAATTCAAATGTCATTGTTTAGATGCAGAAATATATGACAAGACCACACTCCACCTATAAATTATGACAGGTCAACTTTAGCCACTGAACAATTGTCCAAATGTATATAACTTTTTACAGTAGGTCATCTGACATGAGAGACATTGTTGATGGCATGCACATAATAAACATGAAATTATATAAGTCAGTAACTTGGTTACTGTAAAAACACTAAAATTTTCATTTTCCATATTACATGTGTGGAGACAGTGAAGGCTCTGGTGGGACTGCACAAATTCAAAGCTGCACCTGAAATGCCTCTTTTGGCACATGCCTTTACCATTATCACATGGATTAGTCAATTCTGATCTGGATCTGCAATGTTTGCCTTGATCTGTCTGTCCGAAAGTATAATACACCGTTAAACAACCATGTTATATCCAAACAACAAACGTAGAGATATATAGATAAAAGACTATAAATGTTTGCCAATTTAATTACTTTGATTATTTGCTAATCCATATCAGCTAATCCATGTGTAAAACTTCAATTTCCTTTGATCTTGAAGATGTATTTTTTAAATTTTCTTTTATCTCAAAGATGTATTGATTGTTTTAAACAAACCAATACAGAGTCATTAAGTCATTAAATGTATACAAATCAAAATAATTATCTCCAATATTCTTGTTTCTTGTCAAGTTATCATACCAGAAATGAATTTTTCTTATTTTCAATTCTATTCCTTCTGACTTATTTTATTTAAATATCCATATTGTAATCGTATTGTAATCCTCAAAGTAATCACGATTACAGGCTGTTTTGCAATGTATTCGATTACAATTACAATTACTTGTAATCATAAAAATAAATGATTACAGATTACATTTAGATTACTCAAAACTTGTAATCAATTACATGTAATCACGATTACTGATTACAATTACAACAGGTCTGATGTCAATCCATCTGAAAAATTTGGACAAAATCAATCACTCAGTTCTTAAGATATAGACTAGAAACACAATTATGACACCAATCAAGGGCCACAACTCTGTTGTTACTTGAGTAAAAAGGGAAGTAACTGATTCCAAGCTAGAACTTGTAGATATCAATGTATATTCAAAATTTTAACAAAATCTTTCAATCCATTCTTAATATATTGGCAAGAAACACAATTTTGACAAAAGTCAAGGGCCATAACTGTTGTTATTTGACGAAAAAGGACAGTTGCTTATCCCATGCTAGATCTTGAAGATACCAATGTATATACAAAAGTTTGTCAAAATCATTCAATTCATTTTCAAGGTATTGTCCGAAAACAGAGTTTTGACATCAATCAAGGGCAATACTATTGTCATTTGATGAAAAAGGGCAGTAGGAGCCAGGTCACATGACAAAGATGACTGCCATTCACATATATGGTAAAAATCTTTAAAAAAAAAATTTCTTTTCCAGAACCACAAGGCCGGTATCCTTGAAACTTGGTATGTAGCATCTGGTACTCGAGTACTACCAAGTTTATTCAAATGATGACCCTAGGTTGACCTTGACCCATTTTAAGGCAAGGTCAAATTTGGTGGATACTGATTTTATGTGGAAAAAGTGAAAACATGGAATATTTTAGAAACTGCTGAAGTCTAGGAAGTCAGCATAATGTGTCAGTGAGGCAACATGAGTACAGAAGGTCAAGATCATTCTTTGACCTTTGTCCAAGGTCATTGAGATTATAAGATGCTTTTCTTAGGATCTAATGGTCAAGTTGAGACCAAATATTATTATATACCTTTATGGAAGCAAACAAATGAAAATTGATTAAAAAGGGCCAGGTAACAAGACTAAAATGGCCACCATGCTAAGTATATAGCATCTCGTACTTGAGTACTACCAAATTTGTTAAAAAAAATACCCCTGAGTTGACCTTGACCTATTTTATGATTTAGATAGGAAAAAGTGAAAACATGGAATATTTTAGAAACTATGGAAGTCTCCTGGGAGATAGATTCAACTATACCCTGGAGCCCATTGACCAACATGTCAGAAAGATTCTGCAGAAGAACAACTTTGGCACCCACCATTAGCCATAATATTTTAGATACTACCAGGTCCTGTAAGTCTCTGGCGTCTCCTGTATCTGTTGAAATGAATGTGTACAGGTCTCCTGGCAGCTGAGAAATACAGTCCCTGTTGTAGATGTCAGCTAGCATATTCTTAGCATAAAGGTGGGTCACATTCTCATCTGTCAGAGGTCTCTGAAGAGACAGTAACAGTTCCCTGATGTCCTAATCTTCTGGGTTGATTCTTCCATGGGATAAAATATGTATCAAGTTGATCAAAGTTTCGTCATTCTGTCGAAAAATCTCATTCAAATGGATATGATGGGAGGGAAACTGTAGGCTGGTGAAACAGAAATCCCCAAGTCTCCATATTTGATGTTCTTAATGGGTGGCAACTGGAGAAAATCCCCAACCAAAACAACCTGAATGCCACCAAATGGCTTCGTTGGGTCTTTGATGCATAGACTCTCCTCGAGGATTTCAAACAGACGCTTAGATAACATGAGATCTCATCTACTATCAGTATATCAGTACCAAGGATCCTGGACATTGCATCAAGGTAATTATCATCTGTCAAAAGTAAACGACGGACAATGCTGCCTGATATCTCCCGTCCCGTATCTCTGACCACTTGTGTACCATCATAGCCTTGTATTTCTGAAATCAGATAATAAAAAATATAAACAGGCATGACCAAAGGCAACCAAAAAACTATCCCTTATATTTATACAAAAGTTCTCGAAAAAAACAACAAAAAAATCGCACATACAACAATGTCTGATCATAAAATGGTGCATCTAGGATATTTTACTGGGTCCTAAAACCTAAAAAAGAAGATACAGGCCCCCCTGCAGGGATCTTTATCATTTTTTTCTAGATAACTGAGTGTATGATTCCATTATTTTCTTAGTTTGAGGGGCCTCTAAAAGCTTTAAAACAAGTATCATACAGGTCCCTGCCTGTGGCCCCAGTGATACAGACCCCTGTATAAACAGATGGGTGGGAACGGTGGGCTGAGGTGGATAGTGCCAGTGGATTTACTCAAAATAGCACACAAGTGACAATGAAAGCGCAACTAAAACAAGCTTTCTTGTGCTCTAATATTAACGCTATACTTTCTGTTATTTTTACTTACAGAAGGAAAGTTGATACAAGCAATTCCTGTCGAGCAAGTCAACGCAACAGATTTCCCCACTGTTTGACCCCAATCCATCACTTTTTTGATCAAAAAGGACTTTCCCCAACCTGCCGGGCCTCCGATATACGTATTGTTTCTGTTTTGAATTGCTAAAAGAGCTTCTCTTGCTTTGGCGCTAACATTTTTCAGATTTTTCAACAATGTATTCCTTCTTTTTCACATTTTTTCCCGCAAGATTTGATTATTTTTAGATTGACAAAATATTATTTTTAGATTGTCAAATTCCTCGTCTCACATCCAATCAGAACAGCCATTATAACTGAACTCTGTTAGGTCCATTTGCTGCAGAACAGTAATGTTTCGCAGTAAATAAGTATGGAAGAGAATGACAGTGTAGTGCTTAAGGCCCGAGTCGGCTAATGTCAACGGGCAGATGTTCTATTCAATTCCGTCTCGGAAAGCGAAAGTAAGTTTGTTTACAGACGACAATATTTGCGGATTGCTTGTGTTCAAAGCACTAGGTAATTTACATTTATTGTTGATGTATGTTGGTCCTTATTTACCCAAATCTTCGGATGTAGGCGTCCCCGATACAGATTGATAGTTTAAAGGTGTCAAAACGTTAGACAACCGAATGATCAGATAGACGCTTATTAGTGAATAGCGACAGTAAGAATGTAAAGTGAAAGTAGATGGTTTTCGGCAATATTAGAACGCGGTAAATTGCCGGGTAACAGCGTCAGGTATAAAAGGCTGTGATTTCAGAGTCTCTGGTTCAGTTTTGTCGTTGACAAGCAATGAGTACACATCGCAAAGAAATTATTGACTTAGTCTGACGCGTCTCGAGCTTACTTCTATTTCTCTTACGAAGCACAGCTTCTGTAGAGAGTGTTGGGAGCAGTAGACGCCAAGGCTGGAACAACAGAGTTGAAGCTGAGACTCTGTGTTGTAACTCTAGAGCATATATAGACGCTTGGATTGAAAGCGCAGTGTCTTCTCCTGAGTAGAAATTATCTAGAGTTGGAGCCATAGAGCTGATAATACCCCTTTTACGTAGTTGAGCGTCTGTGAATCTGATTCGTTAAAGTTTATGAAACCAATCAGTGTTTTAACTTGATTACTTTGTCCATCAGTTGTAAATATTATCAGTACTAATCAAGCGGCGAAGCAGCCCGGAGGAAAATTTATATATTTCTAAATGTTCTAATGAATTGATTGGCAAGGAAGCCATAAAACGTGTGCTATAACTGACAATTCGCAAGGCTACATATTACAATTTGGTGGCAGCTTTCGGATATTTTTATAACAAGTAGTTATAACTTACCCATCGTTTCTGAAGTGCATTTTATAGTTTAAGTGTGTAGGAATGGACGAAACATCAGAGTTCCAAAGTAGATTGAGTGGGATAGAAGAAAAGCTTGGGGTAATTGGAAGGCAAAACGAAATAAGTAGGCTAAACGCTGAAATAACTCTTCTTGAAAGAGAACTCAATGTATTGCAAACACCAAAGAGAAGCGTTGCCGAGCAGTCAGACCTTTTCCCAAGCATAAAACGGCATGGTGCAAATCCCAAAAGAGTTTCCCCAAATACACCAAAGACAGATCAACGAATAATGGACCCAATAGAGCCACCTTGCCTCACACCACACATCCTTTTAAACAATAAAAATGCAGGGCAACCAAAAGAAGCCGACATAACACAAGATCGGCTGCAGCCTTTTACATCCACTCCAAAATCAGCAGCAGGCCCGTTGCGTGCAGCGCCTCTCAGTTTAAAGGGACATGGCTCAAAAATAAAGCCTGCAACATATGATGGGACTGGACACTGGGCCGATTACAAAGCTCATTTTGATGCCTGTGCTGAGATAAACGGTTGGAATGAAAAGGAGAAAGGACTCTATCTGGCTGTTTCTCTGAGAGGTCAGGCACAAGGAGTGTACGGCAACTTAGCATCTAAATCATGTGAATATGCGGACCTTTCAAAGGCTCTTCAAGAAAGATTTGCCCCGCCAAATCAGACGGAACTCTACAGAGTTCAACTCAAAGAAAGGCGACAAAAAGCTACAGAAAATTTGACGGAATTAGGCCAAGATATTTGGAGACTGACGAACTTGGCCTATCCAACAGCTTCCGCCGACGTGAGAGAAACCTTGGCAAAAGAACAGTTTATAGATTCCCTTGTTAGCTCAGACATGAGACTCAGAATTAAACAGGCAAGGCCCACAAGTCTAAATATGGCAGTGCGCCATGCCGTAGAGCTAGAGGCATTCAACAAAGCTGAGAGAGCCCATATGGAAGGTCAAGGGTTTTTGCGGACAGCAAATCAAAATGATGCTATTCAGGTTGAAAAACACGACGAACTAAAAGCTTTGAAAGATGCCGTAACAAAGATTCAGAAGACTCTTGAGTGTCTGACGCACGACAGTGGCTCGAACAATAAATCTAACGAATACCAGTCCTCGCAACGCACAAGAAACTTCCGTCGACAAAACAGTTCAACTCAACAACAGAAGCCAAAGCCCAAATGTTGGATATGTAACTCTACAGAACACTTCAGACGGAACTGTCCACAAAAAGGGACAAAAGGCCAGACAAAAGTGAAAAATAGCGAGAAAACAAGCGAGAAAGATCAACAGACCAATCAAGTCTCTAACAATGGTGCCGGACTGTACGCACAAGGCAGAATTAATAATCTGCCTATAGATTGTTTAATAGATACTGGAGCAACCTTGACAATTATGTCCTTTCGTTTATGGGATACTATAAGACCATGCAGTTCACCTGTTCTTGAAAAATTCAAACATGACGTTTTCACAGCTTCAGGCGAGACTATAGAGATAAAAGGAAAGACAACAGTGTTTATTGACATATGTGGCATACATTGTGCTTGTAGTGTTGTGGTTGCAAATATTGATGTAGATTTGATTCTTGGATTGGATTTCTTCAAAACTCATCAATGTCAGATAGATGTAACGAGAAATATTTTGACTGTTCAAGGCAAGTCATGTGAGTTAACATGTAGTGGCTCAATAGGATGTTATCGTGTAACAGTTTCAAAGAAAGTACAAATACCACCTATGACAGAAATGTTGATAGAAGGTAAATTAGAGGACAGGCGTATCGGTCCAAAAGAGTTGTGTATTATAGAACCTAAAGGCTATTCAGATGGAAGTAACCAATTGCTTGTGGCAAGGACTTTGATTTATGGATGTGTTACACCACCAATTCGTGTTATGAATATAACTAATGAAGAACAAACGTTGCACCCAGGTGCAAATGTTGCAACCATAAGCCCCGTCTGCAGAATTCAGAATGTGAAAGATGTAACTTCTACTAATAATGGAAAAGTTCCTGAACATTTACAAGATTTGTTTGACCGTACCACAGAAGGTATGGATCATCAACAACAAGACCAAGTTGCAAAACTTCTGATTAGATTTTCTAATGTGTTTTCAAAATCAGATGATGATATTGGAAGAACGGGCGTCATAAAGCATCAGATACCGACAGGAGATGCTCAGCCTATAAAGCAGCAGCCTAGGAGAGTACCTGTGCAAATGAACGAGGAGATCAATAGTCAAATAGATACCATGCTAAAGGAAAACGTGATAAAAGAATCATCCAGTCCATGGGCTAGTAGTATAGTGATGGTCAAAAAGAAAGACGGAACAAGCAGATTTTGCGTAGATTATAGAAAATTAAATGATGTTACGGTTAAAGATGCATACCCGCTACCTCGAATTGACGATTCACTAGACCAGTTATCAGGCTCAAGGTGGTTTTCCTCGCTTGACTTAAATTCTGGGTACTGGCAGGTCGAAACAGACCCAAAAGACAGAGAGAAAACCGCCTTCACAAGTAGAAAGGGGCTGTTTGAATTCGTAGTCATGCCTTTCGGGCTCTGCAACGCCGCTGCTACGTTTGAAAGGCTGATGGAAACTGTATTAGCTGGGTTGCACTGGCAGATTTGCTTGATATACTTGGATGACGTGATAGTGGTAGGGAAAACGTTCGAAGACATGATACAGAACTTAGGACTTGTATTTGAAAGACTTCAACAAGCTGGTTTAAAACTTAAACCAAGAAAATGTAAATTATTCGCTAAAAAGGTCACTTTTCTTGGTCATGTGATCTCAGAGGCTGGAGTACATACAGATCCAAATAAGACCGAGTGTATTGAAAATTGGCCAACGCCAAAAAATACTAGAGAAGTTAGGGCTTTTCTCGGTCTCTGCAGTTACTATCGACGCTTTGTTTATAATTTTGCCGAGATAGCTAAGCCTCTGTTCAAGCTAACAGAGAAAAACCATCCATTCAAATGGACAGATGATTGTACAAGGGTATTTCAAATGCTTAAGGAAAAGCTTGTTGAAGCCCCAATATTGACACATCCTGATTTCGCTAAGAGCTTCATTTTAGATGTTGATGCAAGTGATCAGAGCATTGGAGCTGTACTTTCTCAAATGACAGAAAATGGTGAATCAGTTATAGCTTATGCTAGTCGCACTTTGACCAAATCCGAGCGCAGGTATTGTGTTACTAGAAAGGAAATGCTGGCACTGGTAAATTTTGTGAAGTATTACAAGCATTACTTGTATGGAAAGAAATTCACTGTGAGAACTGACCATGGATCTTTAAGGTGGTTAATGCAATTCAAAAACCCAGAGGGCCAAGTGGCCAGATGGATAGAATTTCTGTCATCTTTTGACATGAAGATAGAACATCGACCTGGACGAACACACAAAAATGCAGATGGGGTTAGTCGTATCCCTTGTCGTCAGTGTGGAATCGTTGATGACGAGGATGGGGAAAATGCCACTTATAGTGTAAACATATTGCAAAGTGATCAGACAGCTAATGAAGTTGGCAACCTTAGGGAAGCCCAAAACGAAAATAGAGACACACGTTTTGTGAAAGAACTGCTTGAAAAAGGAGAAAAACTCAAATCAGATTCCGTGGCTAGTGAAAGCTGGTATGTAAAAAGTCTTTTAAACCAGTGGGAAAGACTTGATATAAAGGATGATATTCTTGTTAGACGTTGGAACATTTTAGGAACCAATAGTGTCAGGTGGCAAGCTGTAGTACCTTTAAGTTTAAGGAGGAAAGTTCTAGAGTATTCACATGACATAAAGGCTTCAGGCCATTTAGGTATGAACAAAACCTTGAGCAAGATTCAGCAAGGATATTACTGGCCAGGGCTTCAGAATGATGTCCGCGCATACGTAGGTGGGTGTGAAAAATGTGCCAAAAAGAAAAATCCTACTAAGACAAGGATAGCCCCTATGCAGGTAGTAAGGAGTGGATATCCGATGGAGAGAATAGCTCTGGATATACTCGGAGAATTACCTGTTAGTGAAAGTGGTAATAAATATATCCTCGTTATATCCGATTATTTTACAAAGTGGACAGAGAGTTTTCCAATGCAGAATATGGAAGCAAAGACATGTGCCAAAATTCTCGTGACTGAAGTAATCTCACGTTTTGGAGTGCCCAATAAAATTCACTCAGATCAGGGAAGACAGTTCGAAAGTCATCTCTTCTCTGAAATGTGCGAATTACTACAAATAGAGAAAACAAGGACCACACCTTACCATCCTCAATCGGATGGTATGGTTGAACGGTTCAATCGAACGCTGTGCACAATGTTGGGTACTTTTGTAGAAGATCATCATCGAAATTGGGACAATTTATTGCCATATGTCATGATGGCCTACCGATCCACACAGCACGAAACAACAGGAATGTCACCTAACACCTTGATGCTAGGTCGCGAAACAAGCACACCCCTTGATATTGCTTTTCAAATGCCTCCTGGAATCAAAAGCGCTAGTACAAATGACTGGGTTTGGGAGTTAAGGGAAAGTTTAGAAACTGTCCATACATTCGTCAGACAAAGAACAAGTCTTTCAATATGCAGACAAAAGAGGTATCATGATCGTAAGAGTAATTACGAGAAAATTGAAGTAAATGATATCGTATATGTTTATTTCCCAGTAAAGCAAACTGGTCAGTCAGTTAAGTTGAGTTCTTTTTGGAGGGAGGGACCCCTTTAAAATTAAGGAAAAGCTCGCAGATGTTTTGTTTATAGTAGATTGTGGCAGAAATGGCTCAAATCAGGTGATTCACATTGACAGAATAAAGGGGGCTAAAACACAGCTGTTAAGTTACGAGACTGATCAATTACCTGATATAGAAAGAACAACTGACCATGACCTGCATGTTGACCCTTCATTACCTGAAGGCGAAGAAGCCAGTTCAGTTAATGAAGAGCCATACAATAGGTACGGAAGGCAAAGGAGAAAGCCGATTTGGTTACAAGATTATGTTTCATCTCTTTTCAGAAACATGCCTCAGACTAAGGTAACGCCAAGAAAGAGAGAAGTCTCGGTTACAACAATATGTCCAGTGTGCAAGTTGAACCTGAAACCAGACGAGGACTTTGGTGAACACGTCAAATCATGCATGAGCTCAGCCCATGTTTGCAGTCAGTGTGGAACGATTTTCAAAAAGGCATCTTACCTAAGACAGCATGAGAGGCGTGCCCATGGTGGTAAGAAGTCAGACAAGAAAGCAGATATAGTCACTGACTTGAACCTGTCTGAAAGCTCAGATAGTGACTGGGATCATGATAGTAATGTACAGGTTGGGGAGCCGATTTCTTCAGAAGATGATGAAAGAAAGATACAAGACATTTCCAGCGGACGAGTAATCAGGAAACGCACTTGTCCAATGCCAGTTATTGCACCAGTTAAAAGCAACAAGCCTAGTGCCACTGTAATCTCAGCTGATGTTGAAGGTGGTCCAGGATCAAATGGAAACTTCAAGGAGCCAGTTCCCCATTCGCCTGAGATGATGTCCAAAAGCTGTGCAGTCAAAGAGTCTGCAGAGCAAGCACAAGCTGAATGTAAAAAAACTGAAGAGTTGCAACTGAAGTTCAAGGTTAATGTTGGAAGCCTCGGTAAAGTGAAAGAACAGTTAGAATTAAGTAAAGACGGAGAAGTAATGATTAACACTATGTTCGTTGGCTCGGCTTCCAGAAGATTTGGTGGCATGAACATTAATCTTGGTGACTATCTGGAATCACCCACACTTAAACCAGAAAATATTTCGGTCAAGATTGAAAACGGCCAGTTGTCCCTCATTGTGAGAACAGATTAATGCAGATTCTGAGGGCGAACACTTGCTTTCCTGCTAAAAGCTCAACTCTGCATCTAAGTCAACCTAAGGTTCACGTTAGTGTTTATACTTTTAGATTTTGTGTGAAATGCCATATAACCTTTTCATTATTTACCATTTTCCCATGATGTTAGTTTATTTTTAGAGTTCAGGTTCAGACGTTGTTCCATGTTTAGTCATTGTTTATTTTATTTCTTTTCAAGGACAACAAGGTAGATCGTCCTCAGTTAGAACAAGTAATTTCAATAAGTTTAAAAAAAAAAAAAAAAAAAAAATATGTCAGGATATTGTTCTGTGTTTCTCTTTATATATATATATATATATATATATATATATATATATATATATATATATATATATATATATATATATACATAATCATGCGGGACGCATATACTCGAAGGCGTGGGTAATGTAGTGCTTAAGGCCCGAGTCGGCTAATGTCAACGGGCAGATGTTCTATTCAATTCCGTCTCGGAAAGCGAAAGTAAGTTTGTTTACAGACGACAATATTTGCGGATTGCTTGTGTTCAAAGCACTAGGTAATTTACATTTATTGTTGATGTATGTTGGTCCTTATTTACCCAAATCTTCGGATGTAGGCGTCCCCGATACAGATTGATAGTTTAAAGGTGTCAAAACGTTAGACAACCGAATGATCAGATAGACGCTTATTAGTGAATAGCGACAGTAAGAATGTAAAGTGAAAGTAGATGGTTTTCGGCAATATTAGAACGCGGTAAATTGCCGGGTAACAGCGTCAGGTATAAAAGGCTGTGATTTCAGAGTCTCTGGTTCAGTTTTGTCGTTGACAAGCAATGAGTACACATCGCAAAGAAATTATTGACTTAGTCTGACGCGTCTCGAGCTTACTTCTATTTCTCTTACGAAGCACAGCTTCTGTAGAGAGTGTTGGGAGCAGTAGACGCCAAGGCTGGAACAACAGAGTTGAAGCTGAGACTCTGTGTTGTAACTCTAGAGCATATATAGACGCTTGGATTGAAAGCGCAGTGTCTTCTCCTGAGTAGAAATTATCTAGAGTTGGAGCCATAGAGCTGATAATACCCCTTTTACGTAGTTGAGCGTCTGTGAATCTGATTCGTTAAAGTTTATGAAACCAATCAGTGTTTTAACTTGATTACTTTGTCCATCAGTTGTAAATATTATCAGTACTAATCAAGCGGCGAAGCAGCCCGGAGGAAAATTTATATATTTCTAAATGTTCTAATGAATTGATTGGCAAGGAAGCCATAAAACGTGTGCTATAACTGACAATTCGCAAGGCTACATATTACAACAGCAAACTTTGAAAGAGCCATCAAAATGAAGAAAAAATGTCTCGTACGCAGTGATGAATGAGAGTTAAATGACGCGAAAACCACGATCAGAAAGGTTGGACTTTGTAGTTAAAATGGACAGTGACAATATTCGAGAGAATCTTTCTTGTAGAAGTTAAATGCAGTGGAAAATAGAGAACTTTGTGGACATTGTTTGCTGCATTGGCTGGAAAATAGATGAATTTTGAGCTTTGTTTGTGTTGAGGTTTTACGGCCCAGTCAACCCAATGGGATCATGTCGAGCGCGGTCAGTTTACCTAACCACACGTTTACTGGGCAGGTTAAGTCCTCTAAGTGGTTAACCAGTATTGTGCACATTCTTTTGCCAGAAACTGACAACTGCCCTTCTTGAATCAGCAGAAGGGGGAGAATGACCGTAGAAAATATTTCATGATCAATCTCCATGAAAGAATGTTGCCGACCTCGGCGGGGGTTGAACCCGCGACCTCCTGGTCTCCAGTCGGACGGCGCATCCAACTGAGCCACCGAGGCCGGCCAAATTTTGAGCTTTGATGAAGGATTGTGACCAAAGTGTCTTTAGTGAATCAAATATAGATAATATTTTAGGGAAAACATATTTGTGCGACCAAACATAGAGAATAATTAGAAAATAACATGTCTTCATGCTGTAATTTTTTTAGGAACAGGTATTCTGACAGGGAAAGTACCTTTGTCTTTATAGATACAATTAGGCATCGAAAACCTTCAAAAATAGTATGATACAGGTCCCTGCGAGTTAACCCTTGTCATGCCCACTTCTAATTTTAAGCCAGTCAGATTACTTGATCCAAGTTGTTCATACAAATTCAAATGTATGATGACAAACAGTGCAGATCCAGATCAATTGGCTTCTTCAGAAGCCAACTGATCTGGATCTACACTGTTTGCAAAGGCAGGGTATATCTGAGGTCAGCAGGACAAGGGTTAAGGACAAGTACCATAAGGAGTTATGATGTCTGAATATTCAGGTTATTTACATTAACCCTTGTCATGCTGAATAAATTAAGATGCCACACCCACTTCTAATTGTCAGCTAATCAGTTTGCTTGATCAAGGTTGCTCATACAAATTCATATACTGAATGACAAACAGTGCAGATCCAGATCAATTGGCTTCTCAGGAAGCCAACTGATCTGGCTCTACACTGTTTGCTAAGACAGGGCATAGCTGGTTCAGCAGGATCAGGATTAACAAAGAAACGGTTAACCCTTGAAGCGCCAGTCACAACAATTGTCGTCTGCTTTGTCCTGCTTGTGATTTTAAAAGTCATTTCTGCAAACAGTGTGGACCCAGATCAGACTGCTCCTTTAGGGTCCACACTGTTTGCCGGTATGCAAAAAATAGCTTTGAGAAGGTTGCAAGAATATTCAGCAGACGACATAAACAGACAACATTTTCAGATGCAGTTTTTCTTGGCGCTTTAAGGGTTAAACTTGGGGTCATCTGTGAAGTGTTCTCAAGTGGAGGCTGCTGGTTGTAAGTAACAAGTGTGGCCAGTCTTTCAGCTGAAAAGCATTGATAATTGGATGTCCCCAACTTTAATAGAAGAAGTTGGAGGGGCAAACTGCTTCTGGGTCATTCCTCTGTTGATTTGTCTGTCAGACTTATCTTGTTAGCAAGATAGCTTGAAAAGTGTGTGAGCTGGAGCTGTGGAATTGTGTATGCTGATTGGTGATGATGACTAGATAACCTAAGGAACTTTTGAACAAATTAAAAGAAACTGCCAGGTTACAGTTGGGGACATAGTGTTTAACAAACATACCTTTCCAGTTCTTATTTCTTCACAGTAATTTTGTTGTGAGTACACATACATTTCTAGTTCTTATTTCTTCACCATACATTATGTTGTGAGTACTCATTAGGAGCACTTCTAATGAGGCCTACAACTTATTTATTTTTGGAAGAATAAGAAAAAAAAAAATGTTTGTCTGGATAATCCTCTTACGTGGAGCCATAGTCAGCCTCAGTGGCTCAGTTGGATGCGCCGTCCGACTGGAGACCAGGAGGTCGCGGGTTCAATCCCCGCCGAGGTCGGCAACATTCTTTTGTGGAGATTGATCGTGAAATATTTTCTACAGTCATTCTTTCCCTTCCGCTGATTCAAGAAGGGCAGTTGTCAGTTCCTGGTGAAAGAATGTGCACAATACTGGTTAACTGCTTAGAGGACTAAGCCTGCCCAGTAAAAGTGTGGTTAGGTAAACTGACGTGCTGGACATGACCCCATTGGGTTGACTGGGCCGTAGAACTTCAACACAAACAAACAAACGAGCCATGCCATATGCACAATCGGATAGTTCTTAGATGTGTTTTTGTAATGGTCTTTTTTCGTTCAGAGAAAATAAGTCTTACCATTTCATGTGACTAGTCTGTTTGGCAGACCATTCACATGAAATGTCAAGCCTTATTTACTCTGAAAAATTATGAAAATGTTGTCTGTATCAATTTTGCATGGCTCTTTAAGGTTTCAAATAATGACACAAGAGTCCAAACTGTTTTACATGAAAATATGAGAGTTTTTGTGAACAATATGTTTTCATTTTTCTTTACTTGCAATTGTCTTAAAGCCTTATTCTCATGTTTAACCCTGGGGGTGGTCGGGTGGTGCGAAGATGCTGTGTATCTTACATCACTGGGGTGTCCAACTGATATTGGCTTACAGTTGGGCAAGGCCTGCTATCCTTGTAGTGGGTAAGGGTAGAGGGGGAATGTTTTTATTTCTTCTGTTTCTTCACTTTCATTCCTGTTCCGCTTTCTTCCCTGTCCCTCTCTTTCATCTCCTCTACTCTCTCTTCTATCTCTTTTCTCCCTTTCTCTGGGAGACGACACAAAATGACCCTCAAGGGTTGACGTGTCATTAAACCCCAACACAATCAATCAATCAATCATGTTTAACCCTTAGGGCGCTGACAATAACTACAGTCGATTCTCGTTATCTTGAAATCCAAGGGACTCTATGAAACACTTCGAGATATCCAAACTTCGACATATCAGATTTGCAGAACTGAGGAAAACAATTAATGGAACAACCACCTTTAACATAATGAATATGTAATTTGACTCCTAAGTTAGAGATATATTAGGAGCAATTTCTCTTCTTTTCCACAATATTTTGTTGCCTATTGCTAGATCTCTGCGTTAAAACAGGGACCAGATTTTCACTTCGAGATAAGTGGTTATTCGAGATAAGCGAGGTTGAGATAACGAGAGTCGACTGTACTTATAGGACATTTTGATAATTATTTTCAGAGTAAAATCTTGATATAAAACATCTGCTTAGCATCATGTGAATCATCTGCCTAGCATCATGTGAATCATCTGCCTAGCAGTTGATTAACATGAAATGTCAAGCTTTATTTTCTGGTCAGAAAAAAATAAAGAAATAGACTGTTGTCTGCTATAGTTTTCTTGGCAAAGGGATCTACTCTAGAAGGGAAACAGTGTGCTCCCAAGGGTAGGAGATTATTGTTTTAGATTGGACCCCTTTGCAGAAGGGGCTAAAACAGTTTTGACAGGGTTACCACCCATGAAAGTCTGTATATTTCTCTTAAGTTGAGTGGATACACATGAAAGATTTTGCAGCCATTTTGTTAAGGGAGATAACTTACATGGACAGTTTGTTTGTGTTGAGGTCTAGTCAACCCAGTGGAGTCATGTCGAGCGCAGTCAGTTTACCTAACCACACTTTAATGGCCAGGCTTAGCCCTCTAAGAGGTTAACCAGTCTTGTGCACATTCTTTTGCCAGAAATTGACAACTGCCCTTCTTGAATCAGTGGATGGGAGAGAAGGACCAAGGACTGTAGAAAATATTTCATGATCAAATATCCATGAAAGAATGTTGCCGACCCAGTGGGTTGAGGGGAGGGGGGGGGGATGAGGGGGGGAAGGTCGAACATGAAGTTGCCTCCTTTTTTGTATTTGAAACCTTTTAAAAATTACTCTTAAAGGGAAGGAATTGTCCATCTGCTTCCAGAGGGAACAAATTCTTACCTTTAAAAGTAACTCCCAATGAGAAGAGAAATTAACCATCACCACTCTGTGGGCCTATTCATCAGATGATAAATTGATCATATTTTTCCCAGAAAATAGGCTTTGACTTTGGAGACAATTTGCACGAAATGTCAAAGCCTATTTTCTGGAAAAGTAAGGGAAACAAATCAATATGTCATATGCTGAATCGAGTAATAAGTGTTAATATTACCATGTCAGAGTTATAAAGTGCTTCTAATGAATACCCGCAGTACACGTTTTTTGGGGAAATAAGAAATGTATCAATCTTTTGGATAGAGAAAAAGGCATCTTATCATGAGCAATGTCAATACTTGAACACTGTAAGAAATTAGCATAGCTATCCTAAAAGTTCATTTTTCACTATCTGGTGATGCTCCACAAAGGCTGTCTGCTTGGCAAGAAATATAAAAAAAACAAAAAAAAAAAACCCAGATCTACTCCTTTGGAGCAGTCTGTTCTTAGTCTTCACTGTGTGCTCAAGCTTATTGCTGAATATTTAGGGTAAGTATGTACATGCACAAAAGAAAAATAGATTTTCTCACAATAAATCTCAGAGAACAATTTTAAGTGTGTACCTAGTCTTTATGCGGACAATGTAGGCCCAGGTCAGCCTGCACATTTGCACAGGATTATTTTGGCCTTAGTTGTCTGCTTCCAGAATCAATGGATACTGGAGTATGTGTCGAGTAACAGAGCATGGCAGGATCAGACGGCAGAGATGCTCATGCTAATCTAGATCTTTGCTGTTTGCATATGAGATAAGAGTCCTTTTCCCATGCTGTGAATTCTATGTAAGTAGTAAAACTCTATGACAGACAGTACTTGTGCACATTTTGTCAGGATTATTATTGTTTGTCCATTTATATAACATGTTTTTCTTTTTTCCTTATATTCCTCAAAGATAGACATTTTATTATCCAAGAAAGGTTTAATAAATTGATATATGGTATTAATAAAATCATAAAATGTGGCACCTGACAACCTGTAAAATTTCAGTTAGTTTCTTGTTCTTGAGATGAAATGATTTTTTATCGTATCTCTAAATTAATGTTGCCAACTTCAATTCAAAGATAAGGTGAAAAAATTCATTTCATTTTTGATCCAGTTCAAAAATGAGAGACTAACTGAAATTTTACAAGCTGTCAGATGCCACATTTTATGATCTTATTAATAGAATGTATCAATTTATCAAAGCTTTCTTGGATAAAAAATGTCTTTTTTAGATAATATGGAGCCTTTAAATCATATGTTGCAGGTACTCATTAGAATTGCCTGGACAAATTGAGGCAATTCTAATGAATACCTGCAAAATGTGCTTTTATAGACATTATGAAAACATGCCTATTCAAATATGTTGAAAATTTCACCACCCAAAAATGAAAATTTTCAGATAAAAATTCTGATATTTTCATATTTCTGCTCAAAACATAGATTGTGGGTACTCGTTAGAACTGTCTCAGCGAGGCAGTTCTAACGAGTACCCACAATCTATGTTTTTGAGCAGAAATAAGAAATTTAATGTATACCCCTGTAAACCCCAGTTTTACTATATAAATGTGGGGTTTACAGGGGTCAAAATTATATAGGTATGTTTTTGTGATGGCAGGGTAACAGTGCATGGTAATGGTAATATGTTGACAGAAATTGCTTGACTGAGTGCTTACAGGGGTATGTGCTGTAATTACATGGAATATTGTAATTATGGTAATAAAGTGTGAAGAATGTGAGAAGAACAGATTGAAGTACTAATTGAGTCAGCGCACAACAAAACCTACAATAAGACTTGTGTGACCAGCAAAGACTCAGATCAGCCTGTACATCCAACCAGTATGGCAAGGGTTCTCATTTACAGTCAAACCTGTCTTAAAGATCACCTGTACTAAGCAATCACCTCTATTAAGAGGCCATATTTTTGGATCCCTTAAAAGTCAAATAAGTGTAAATTTACCTGTATTAAGCAAGCACCTGTCTTGAACAAACACGTTTTGGCCTTCCCTTAGGTGCTTGCTTAACACAGTTTAGACTATTCCTCTTTGGCTAGCCTGGAAGTTGTAGAAGGCAATACTATCAGTGCAGAGACTCTGATTCACTAGCTAGCCTGGAAGTTGTAGAAGGCAATACTATCAGTGCAGAGATTCTGATCAGACTGTGTGGATGCACAGGCTGATCCGAGTATTCCATGGTTGTGCAAGTCTTATTGTAGGCTTTTTGTTTGTTGGCTTAATTTATGCCACAAAAGAGAACTAGTTTGGGAATATCTTTAACCCATTGTAGTCGGGAGAGACCTCCGTGGCTCAGTTGGATACGCCGTCTGACTGGAGACCAGGAGGTCACAGGTTCAAGCCCCGCCGAGGTCGTTCTTCACTTTCTTTATTGTATAGGTTTTGATCAAAATTGGATGAAATGATCCTTGTATTGTCTGCTTTGCAAGTTGTTCAAAGATCGGATAAAAAATGAGGCACTGTTTGCCACATACGATATTTCTACTCCATTTTATAGGACCATCATGTCACTCTTGAACTTAAAATTGATGCAAAAACCTTACAGCAATCTGCTTGTGTAAAACTTCAATAGCCGGCCTCGGTGGCTCAATTGGATGCGCCGTCCGACTGGAGACCAGGAGGTCGCAGGTTCAACCCCCGCTGAGGTCGGCAACATTCTTTCGTGGAGAATGATCGTGAAATATTTTCTACAGTCATTCTCTTCCTTCCGCTGATTCAAGAAGGGCACTTGTCAGTTTCTGGCGAAAGAATGTGCACAATACTGGTAAACCGCTTAGAGGACTAAGCCTGCCCAGTAAACGTGTGGTTAGGTAAACTGACAGTGCTCGACATGACCCCATTTGGTTGACTGGACCATAAAACCTCAACACAAACAAACAATTGTAGTTGGGAGACCCGTAAAAGGGTAATTGGCAAACAGAGCAGACCCAGATCAGACACTGCAGAACTCTGCATCTGATCAGGGGCTCCACTGCTTGCAAATAGTTTAGCCATTTTTCTCTAGAAATATGTAAATCTCACAGCTGGACATACCTAAAATTGAAATTGGACTCTTCCAGTTTATAGTGTGGGAGAGTCTATTCAGTATACAATGGGTTAAAGTGAAAAGTCTGTATACCCTGCACATCTGTACAGTCTGATTAATGCTCTGCCTTTACCACTCTATGGGAAAATTCAGCAAACATTCATGATATTTTTCTTGTTTTCCCAAGAAAACAGGCTTTGATATGGATGCAAGTTGTCTAGGAGACAAATGTCAAAGCGTAATGTCTAAGAAAAATAGAGAAATATTTCAAAATGTCTTCTGAAGTTTGTCCCCAGTATACTAAGTGTTGATATGCCTGATATGAGAATTACAGAAGTGGACTCCTCAAAATTTATTTTTTATATACATCTGGACTCAGTTGGTCAAAACTTATGATGTCCTTAGTTAATGATTCGTTAAAATTTACATCAAGTGATATGCAAATAAGCTGAAATTTTTTGCCGAAAAAAAATGCGAGTAGCTTTTGCTACTCGCATTTTTTCAGCAAAAAATACCAGAATATTGTATATTGAATCCTCTAAAACAGTTAATGAAATGACCCTTAACGAACTCGTTAAGCTAACGACGCTTTGAACAACTGGGCCCTGTTGTTTTGGATGGGGATTTCAGTCAAACAACAAACACTGAATAGCAAACAGTGTACATCTTGATGACATCTCATCTGGATCTACACTGTTTGCAAATGTATCTGTTCTAGTCAGCATGGCTGAAATGATTCATTGTCTTCACTTTATTGGATCCAGGAACCCCTCAGTATGTATCAAAACCGTAAGCCAATTGAGAAGATTCTTATTTGGCCTATGTCTTTTGATTTGCACACCTGGGATAAAGGTTAATTCCCACACTAAGACTTGATTTCAATGACAATTTTGTCACAAGGAAATGTACATGTCTTTGATTTGTGATGATTTTGTTTTGTTTTTGTTTGTTATGTATTTACTAAATATTCTCATTTATTTAGTCTGTGATAGACTCCTGTTTTGCAATTAAATAATTTTAGAAGTTAATTGTCTCTTGTTTATTATACCATAAAAGGTTTGCAATACGGTGTTCTATATTGTTTTATAGGCAGGCCAAACTGACCTGTCGCTTTGACCTTTTGATTATAAATTTTATAATTAAATCTTTACTGAGAATGCAGCTGCAACTTGTAAAGGTGAGTGAACTGTTTCACGTGAAACCCAGGATTTTCTGTCATGCCTAAATTGTACAGTGGTCGCATCCCAATGAATATTAAACCTTAAAGCGCCAAGAAAATCTGCATCCAAAAATGTCGTCTGCTTATGTCGTCTGCTGCATCTTCTTGCAAACTTTTCAAACTTACATTTTGCATATAGGCAAACAGTGTGGACCGAGATCAGACTGCTCCTAAAGGAGCAGTCTGATCTGGGTCCACACTGTTTGCAGAAGTGACTTTTAAAGTAACCAGCAGAAGACAAAGCAGACGACAATAGTTGTGATTGGCGCTTTAAGGGTTAAATGTAGCGAAAGCAACAGGTCAGTTTGGCCTATCTGTAATTGCTCTGTAGTCACTGTTATTTTTTGCTACATGTGTGGAAAGTGTTGATAACTTTATGAAATTAAACTTTCAGGAAAGATCCCAGCTAGCATTCTTTATAAATCTACAGCAGGCCATTATCGGCCCGCCAGCTACCATAACGGACCGATAACGGCCCGCTGTAGATTTATAAAGAATGCTCACTGGGATGATGCCTGTATGAATATGTATGTATTCAAAATAGAATCCAGAATTAATCTGCTATAAAAGTAAAAGACCCCTATCAGAACTTAAACTATGAAAGGTAGTGTACAGTCCCTGGGTGAAGTTTGTGAGACGTGTTACTGTAAATCTGGAGATGTCCATAAAAGGTTATTTTCATATTTGAACTGACACAACTTGCAGACTGAATGATCATATAAAGAATGTAAATAGGGAGTAAATTCTCTCCTTTAAGAGTATTTCGCCAAGTGAGACGGGAGTTAAATAATTTTTCATCAGCATTATTGTCCATTCTTTTTAACTCTTTGCAAGCTGGTTAAAATTTCAGCAGACGACATTGTAAAATATTTTTCGCAGAAAATAGGATTTGGCATTTCTTGCAATTTGCATGAAATGTCTGATCCTTTTTCTAGGAAAAGTAAGAAAATATCATGAGTATGTCGTCTGCTGAATTTTCCCATAGCATGGTAAGTGTTAAGAAATTATGTTATGGCGGAACCTTAATAGCCATGTTGTGCTGTTTTTTTTTTTTGTTTTTTTTTGTTTTTTTTTGGTGTTTTTTTTTTTTTTTTTTTTTGCAGGCCAGTGGGTCTGTGTTCTGAGCTTTTGCTATAAAGTATCATTTGTATATAAAACATTTGTGTGAACAATATAGACCCAGGTTTTGGCCAACCTTCCAGCTGTTGAACAGCATCCTTCACCGCACATCTTTATTCAGCTACCCTACGGAGGATAGCGTAAGGTATGAAACACCCTTACATGTCCCGAGTTATGTCCGGTGCAGCTGTTCTGGAAAACCTCTATCTAGTGCCTGTCAGGTATCTATATGAGCCGTGCGAAAAGGTGTCTTCGAACATGCGCAAAATGCACGGATTGATTCATCTCATGCATGCTTGGTCTTATCGGGGCCTTTGCTCTCCGTTCATTCATTCTGTAGTTCCAATGATTCTGTTAGTAGATAGCGAAGGCCCTGATCAGGCTTGATCTGGGCCTTCGCTGTCCACGCATGCCCCTAGGGAAAATTTTTGCTTGGCATGGCTCAAATAATGATTTATCGCAACAGAAAATGCCCAGACAGCTGTTTCAAGCAGCCTTGGCATAACATGGTACTTGTTTTATAGAATAGACGGAAATTACTTTTATCCTGCTTTTATTAACGTTAAGAAACAGAGTATTTTACATGGCTAAATGGCATTAACGGTTGTCACGCTGTGAGCTAATTCAGCTGAAAAAAAAAAAAAAAAAAAAAAAAAAAGTGTTTTATCTCATTTTCCTCAAAAACGTTTTGACGGCTCATGCAAATTGCCTGAGACAATCCACAGTCAAGGGTCCTGTAATACAGGTGTAGTGTGCAGTTTTGGAAGCTTGATGGCGATCACAAGCTTTGCTGCGCAGACGATTCACATGAAATGGCAAATCTTATTTTCTCTGAAAAAATCAAAAAAGAAATTAAATGTCGTCTGCTGCAGGTATTCTTGGCATTTAAAGGGTTAATAAAGAGCAGGTAATGGCCCAATGGTAAGCACCACCACCCCCACCCCACTCAACACCCCCCCCCACCCCTCCACCCACAAACACACACTCCAACCGTCATGGCTCGTGAAATTCAGTTATTTTAACAACCTTTGAAAATACCTCTTGAAGAGCCATAACGCTTAGCACTCTCGATAAAAATTTCAACAGCTGACATATTTTGAAATATTCTTCTTATTTTCCCAGAAAATAGGATCTGATATTTCATGCAAATTGTCTCCTAGGATCCTATACTTCATGCAGATTGTCTCCAAAGGATCCATAGGAGACGATCTGCATGAAGTGTCGGATCCTGTTTTCTAAGAAAAATATTGGTTGTCGTCTGCTAAATTTGCCCATGGATTGGTAAGTGTTTAGTAAATTATATGAAACAATACCATATCCCCATATAAGCCACTGCTATTAATAATAAATGCTTCAGATGACTAACCCATTTATGCCGAATGAGCTCTTCCTCCTTCACTCTTCGGCCCAGTCATTTCCAGTACAAGGGGTGCCTAGTAAGTTTTAGTAATACCATTTTTCATCGAAGTTCCTGTAATAAATGCAAACAGTGAAGACCCTGATCAGACGTCGCGTTCTGCGGCGTCTGATCAGGGTCTACCCTGTTTGCCAATGTATTTTTTATGGGACGCTAGGCATAAATGGGTAAGAGACATTGATACGTTTTCGGGTAAGCAGCTCTCAAAATTGCTTTGTTTCTCTTCTGAAAAAGGATCTGCCATAACAGGAAGAAATTTAGTTTAGAATAGATCCCTTTTGGAAGGTCGTGGGTATGCAGAAAAAGCCGCAAGTCGCAAAAATTGGTTTCCCATGTAAAAATGGTGGAAAATCTAATCCCATTAATTTTTAATGCATTATGTTGTTGCTGTAGTCGCATTTTCTGCCGTATGATCTGAGTCTGTTCAGTTTGCTCAGGTCTGTCTATCCGAATATACAGTGTAAATACGGTATGGAAAGATGTCGCGTGTTACAAGTACTGCAGAAAGAAAGTGCTTGTTAACTTTCCGCGGACACCTTTGGTTACTGAAGGTTCAAGTGTTTAATTTGTTACCCTATTTAACCCTTAAAGCGCCAAGAAAAACTGCATCTGAAAATATCGTCTGTTTATGTCGTCTGCTGAATATTCTTGCAAACTTTTCAAACCTATTTTTGCATACCAGCAAACAGTGTGGACCCAGATCAGACTGCTCCTAGAGGAGCAGTCTGATCTGGGTTCACACTGTTTGCAAAAATTACTTTTAAAATTACAAGCAGACAACAAAGCAGACGACTATTGTTGTGATTGGCAGTTTAAGGGTTAAGTCTAAATATTCGGACACGTCAACTCCTTCCCATACTTATACTAAATCTTGGATAAATCCTCTGTACTACTAGTTGAGGTAAACCCATAACTTAGCAGTCCTTTCTTCCTGTATGGACTCATGGATTTTCGGTCAATGAAAATCGGAATTGCTTTTTTGATTTTCTCTGTTTTCCCAAATGGTATTCAGTCAATAATTCAAAACACCCGGACATTGGGAAATAACAGTCAGTTAACTCCTCTGAGCACTCTCTGTAAACAAGAAGGTCCAGACTAGATGCCTCTGTTTTTTATCATGAGCATCTCCATCAAGGATAGTTGCCCTTTCCTTGAGAAATCTAACTTAAACGGGGTCATATGGGTTAAAAAAAAGTTTTCAAAATATCAAAAGAAACACTTTCTGTGCTATACAATATATAATGTTAATAAATCTATCATATGGAAATGGAAAAATCAGTTAAATTCCATTGAGGACCTAAGCTGACGGACTTAGTATTCGGTCTACCTTGCACTAGCATGCACTAGCATCAAAAGAGAAAAAACAACAACAAACTATTGCTATCTCTTATTAAGCATCATCTTACATTAGTACTCTCTCTCTCTCTCTCTCTCTCTCTCTCTCTCTCTCTCTCTCTCTAAGAATCTACAGACTATTGTATTTACCCTAGATATCTCTCTCTCTCTCTCTCTAAGACTATACAGACTACTGTATTTACCCTAGATATCTATATATATATATATATATCCTCTCTTTCTCTAAGAATCTACAAGCTACTGTATTTACCATAGATCTCTCTTTCTCTCTCCCCCTCTCTCTCCCCCTCTCTCACGCTCTCCCTCTTTAAGAATACCTAGATCTCTCGCTCTCGCTCTCTCAAAAAATCTATCTCTAAAACTCTACAGACATACTGTATTTATCTAGATCTCTCTCTTTCTCTCTCTCTAAGAATCTACAACTGCATTTACATCTCTCTCTATCTCAATCTCTCTCTCTCTCTCTCTCTCTATCTAAGAATCTACAGACTCCTGTATTTACCATATCTCTCTCTCTCTCTCTCTAAGAATTTACAGACTACTGTATTTACCCTAGATAACCGAACACAATAACTCCTTTATACTTGTCCTGACAACTGCAGCGTCTAAAACTGCTATGTAAGGTGCAAACAGTGTAGACCCAGATCAGACGCCCCGGTTTTTGTCATCTGATCTGGGTCTACACTGTTTGCGCAAGTTTTTCTGTCCAAATCCTTAGGATAAAAATACGGTACGAGCTGCGCTAAAAAAATGTGTCTTCGGGGTACATACGAACAGTAAAGATCCAGATCAGCTGTGAAGCTGCACAATCTGAATACGGTTTATGTTATACAATCTATATGGATGCATCCTACAGTATCCAAAATACTATAAGCGGACAGCGAATGCTGTAACCAGACTGCGCTATGCACAGGGTGATCTTGGCCTTCGCTGTCCGTATATGCCCGGAAGACACATTTGCTCGTGGAGTGTCTCATATGCATGTATTTACATGTATATAATCTGCCTGGCTACATTCAGCTGGAAAAATAGTCTCTCTCTTCTTATGATTGAGCGATGTTCAGTTCTGCTTAACTTTATCATGCAATCACGTTTTCATTGTCAGAACGGCTGAACACCTGTCGAGAGGATATCGAAACACCAACATTCCTAAACATGTACTGAGTGATTTAGGTCCATTTAAGTCTTTTGTTAATACTGGCACGTTTCCTGAGCTGATAGTATTATTGAGTTGTTTTCTTAATTTAGAAAATTCCCGGGTTGCGCATACTTAGAAATGGCAAATTCTCCAAGGGACATAATAGAATAGATTGGAATTCCCTTCAGTGATCTACCCTGAAATTGAATTTGGGTATTTTCCCGTCTAAATATAGATAAATAGTCCGACTATTTATATGACTGTCGTATACGTCCAATGTAAGGACAAGGGCGAACAAAGAGGGCACTACCATGACAACACCAGGAAAATATGCATCTAACGGCGTCTGATTTCAATTTATTTTGACGTTTGTCTATTGTAATACATGAGCCTCGCCATGAGAAATGTTGTTTTCAGGGCCTAAGTATTCGGACGCCTGATCACCTTACCATACTTGTCCTAAAACGTTCAAGAACGTCCATTTTACTACCTGCTGAAGTTTTAAAATGCGACAAGATGAGTGGCTAACCGTGTAGACCCTGATCGGACGCCGCGTTCTAGGTCTACGCTGTTTGCTCAGGCCTACATTTTACATGTCTGAAAACTTAATACGGAATGCGAACAGGAAAGGTCCAGATCAGCTAGCTCAGCCACAGAATCTGATAAAGGTTTTAGTCGTTGTTGTTCAGTTTGTATCTTCAGTACAAGGGGTCCCAGGGTACGAAACCATAACAGGCACTACCCCTGTACCTGCGTCCATGCGTCGTCTTTCGTATGTCATTTTCTTCTTTGCGTCCGTCTTCCTTGCTGTAGTCGATTCAGGAGGAGGAAATGGCGGTTAATCATGTGCGACTGTGCAAGGTCTGGGCAACTCTTTGTACTTGTTTTTGGCGTCGTGTCTTCGTGGCAACTTCCTTTTGGACTAGCTCGCTTTGGAGGGTCTTTGAGAATCCGGTTACTACGGGATGTACGGGTGCCGCTGCCCCCGCGGGGGTAGCTGGGGCCTAAGTTTGATTGAGTCTTGGGATTGTACACTTTTTATAGTGCAGGGTGGACCTTACTTGAATGAGGATCGATGACGCCGTAACCTATAGTCATCCCGCCCTTTCCGGGAGGGGTATATTCTGGGTACACTCTACCTAGTTCAATATTGCCATTAACTGAGTGTTCTGCTTTAAGTTGTGAATTTTAAATTCCTCTATCTAATCTTTGAAGCTTTAATCACGGCCTCTCTAGGTCTAAGTTGCCTAGACTGGCCCGCTAGTTTTGTTTGTAGTCTATGGGACTTGCGTTTTCTATGGGTGGCAGTAAGTTATGGACATGCTCGTTTTCTTTTCCATTTTTTTGCAATTTTGATGACTCTCCTGAATTAGATATACGTTTGATGTATATCTCCTTATTTGTCGATCAGGGGGTGTGAGAAGATTCAGGGGTGTTAGTGCTTCCTGTTGGTTTCTTCTTCTCATTGTTGGTTGGTTGGCGTGGCGCCAGGCCGAAGTATGTGTTTATAGGTATTACACCATACTCCGTACCCGCGGTGCACTGTCTGTTAGTACAAAAAAAAAAAAAAAAAAAAAAAGAAAAGATAAGGTTTTAGTCATGCATCGATATGTTCTACAGTAAGAAAGCTTCTGTAAGCGAACAGTGGAGGCCTGATTAGACCTCGGCTTGCGTTGTCCGCACATGCTACCACGGCTCATTTTTATATGTCTCTCCTCCTGGTTATTTCTTTTACTCCTGCGTATAGCCTAGCTGCTTCATTGATAGTGGCCCAATACAGCATTCGAAAAAGGTGGGTTTATCATTCGTGGTATAAATTTGTTTTTGTGACAGACATTTTCGAAAAAAGGAGAACTTTTCTACTCTAAGAGAAGTTGTGAAACGTGTACAATCTTGTTTGAATCACCTGTGACTTGGAGGGAGTATTGGTGCATTTACATGTCACCAAGCACACATCGACGTCAATTTAGGTTGTTTTTGCCTTCAAATTGATATAAGCTTAAGAATTTCCGTAGGCTAAACGTGTGAATTGATTGTATGATTTTACCGTATTTATCCTAAAATTGAACACAATAACACCTTATCACTACCCAACGTCGCATTAACGTCGTTGCAAACATGACGTTGCATCGACGTTAATACACGTTGTATAAACGTTATGTGCCTGCTGGGACTTGTCTTAAAATCGGAACAAGTCTGTGTTACTACCGGTTGATATGCGGCGTCTGGGCCTACATTTTTCAGACTTGTCTGAGGGTAAACACAAAGCTCAGCAATATGGCCATCCGGCATGGATTAAGGAATTTTAGGTCTCTGAAAAACGGAGCAGCTTTGCTCTCTCTCTGCTTTCTTGGATGATATTCCTTTAGTAACACTGTACTCTTCTGTCTCTGTCTGTCTGTCTATCTGTCTGTCTGTCTGTCTGTCTCTCTCTCTCGCTCTGTCTGTCTGTCTGTCTCTGTATCTCTCTGTCCCTACCTACCTATAAACATTGCACGACCCGTAGTAAAGTCATCCGAAAGAAGGACTTACGAGGAGTGTCCAATAATCACCATGTCCGTCCGATCGTAATCAGTCAGTATGTGAAAATCGCTATAACTTTTAAATCGCTTAGAAAATTTTGATATTTTTGGTATGCAGATACATATGACAAGATTCACCAAAGAAATGGTCTAATGACAGATTTGTTTATAAATACCTCGTCGAGGCATGTCCGTCCGTAATCAGTTTGTGGGTTTATCATTCATTGTGTAAATATGTTTTTGTGGCGGAAATTTTCACACACAAAAAGGAATGTCATGCAATGCTCTAAGCTTTTAACTTTTTATTCTATGAAAAGTTGTCAAATGTGTACGATCTTAGGTTAGAAGATTAGAGCTTGGCATGACTTTCTCTTTTTTTCGAAACTTTCTGTCACAAAAAACAAATTTATAAGGCGAATGATAAACCTACCTTTTTCGTTCGCTGTATTGGGCCACAGTATTCGGAGCCGCACGTGCTCCGGAAGACACACATAGCATTGGTTATCAGAGCCACTGGCTCCGATTATGAAGTTTCCTACCCGTGTCTAAATCTTTGTCACTAGAAGCCTGGTGTCATGACGTTGTCATGGCTTTAAGCTGGAATACATACAACATATATACTTTCCTGTGAGAGGAAGAAATGATACAAAAATATAAGAGAACATATCCAGAAAATGACACAGTTAGAAGCACAGCCTTTCTAAGGTACTAAAGAAGGACAGGTGAGGAACAAATAATGACAAAACAAACGTCACATATGAAACACAGACGCACGAGTAAAGCAGAACTGCAATAGAGGAACCGCCTTGGAACGATCGGTAGAAAAACCAGGCAGGGTGGGCTTTAAACCCATTAAACCTCGTCCATAAAAAGTCTTAGCTACTGGCAATTTTTGTAAGCAGTGCCAAACTTTAGTGCAATGGAGCACAGCGTACGCCAAACTCAGCCTGCACACAGTCTGCACACAGTCTGATGAGACCTTCGCTGTCGCCAACAGAAGCTTTGGTTCTGTAGAATATATAGATATATAACAAAGGCCCTTATTAGATTCGGTGGTTATGCTGACTGACCTGGTGCTTTACTGTCTGCATATCGTATTTACCCCAGTATTCGGTCAGACACGCATAAGCAAACTGTAAACCCGGACCAGACGCCGCAGAACGCGGCGTCTGATCAGGGTCTACACTGTTTGTCATTTATCAATCTCTCCAGCAATATTTTAGACCGCTTCAACATGCTATTAAATGGACTTCCTCAAGTCTTAGAACAAGCATTGTAAGGAGGTCGGGTATAGGGATACTTCAGGTAAAAACGGTATGCCCCGAAAATGCCTTTTCTCATATAGAGACTCACATATTACTACCGATGAAAGTCGAATTAACCACCCTCCTCACCCCCACCCCCTGGATCTGCAGTCAGACAGCTAGTGACTGCGCTATTGGGACCGGCTGATAAGGAGTGCAGGCGAACTAATATTTAGGGTAAATAGGTAGTAAGAGATACGCTGACTGTTGCGCGCATAAAACGTCCTGAGGTTGATTCAAGTCTTTGCGCTTCGCTCCTAGCAGCCTTGTGCCATCACGTTTTCATGGCTTTGCAAGACCATTCTAAAATGGGGTCAACTGTAAAGAGGCGCAAATTGTTTCCTTTTAGAGTAGACCCATTTTCAGAATAGATAAACAACAGTTCTGAAACAGATGCCTCCCACCCCCACCCCCGCTAAAAGTGTATGAATTCTTTTTAAGCTGGAAGAGATATGCCGTATATGCTTAAGTTAACCGCCGCCCTCTGGAGAAGACATCATACATATAACCAATGATGAAACAACTGGGCCCATTTGTTCAAAGCGTCGTTAGCTTAACGAGCTCGTTAAGGGTCATTTCGTTAACTATTTTAGCGAATTCAGTTTACAATATTCTGACATTTTTGCTGAAAAAAAATGTGAGTAGCTTTTGCACTGCAAAAGCTACTCACATTTTTTTTCAGCAAAAAATTTCAGCATATTTGCGTATCACTTGATGTAAATTTTAACGATCCGTTAACTAACGACGTCGTTAGCTTCGAACAACTGGGCCCAGGCCTATACGCAGGAGTGAAAGAAATAACCAGGAGTAGAGACATGTAAAATGAGCCTTGGTAGCAAGTGCGGACAACGCAAGCCAAGCTCAACCTAATCAATCGCGCGGTCTAATCAGTCCTCCCTCGGTCATTCTCTCCCTTCCGATGATTCAAAAAGGGCAATTGTCAGTTTCTGGCGAAAGAATTGCACAATACTGGTTAACCCCTTGAAGGACTAAGTCCGCCCAGTAAAAGTGTGGATAGGTAAACTGGCCGCGCTCGACATGACGCCACTGGCTTGACTGGGCCGTATAAGCTGTACACAAACGAAAAGTAATCAGTCCTCCGCCGTCCGCTCTCTGAAGCTTTCTTACTGTAGAATATATCAATGTTAACTTTCAGATTCTGTGGCTTTGCTAGCTGATCTGGATCTTTCCTGTTTGCATACCGTATTTACCCTACGTTTTCGGAAAGGTCGGTCTTAGCAAACAGCGCAGACCTAGAACGCGGCGTCTGATAAGGGTATACATTGTTAGCCACTCGTCTAGTCGTATGTTATAACTTCAACAGGTTGTAAAATGGACGTTCTTTAAAGTTTGAGGACATGTATGGTAAGGTGATCAGGTGTCCGAATACTTAGGGTTAGAACGGTAGACCTTAAAACAGCTTTTCTCATGACGAGGCTCATGTATTACAATAGACAAACGCCAAATTAATTTGAAATCGGTCGTCGTAAAATGTATAGCTTCCTGGTATTGTCATGGTAGTTCCTTCTTTGCTCACCCCTGTCCTTACAATGGACGTATATGACAGTCATATAAATAGTCGGACTATTGATCTATATTTAGACGGAAAAATACCCAAATTGAATTTCAGCGTAGATAACTGAAGGAAATTCCCATCTATTCAATTATTTCCCTTGGAGAATTTGCTCTTTGTAAGCATGCGCAATCCGGAAATTTTCTAAATTTAGAAAACATCTCAATAATTGCTATCAGCATAGGAAACGTGCCAGTATTAATAAAAGACTCAAATGGACCTAAATCACTCAGTACACGTGTTTTTTGGAATGTTGGTGTTTCAATGTCCTGTCGACAGGTATTAAGCCATTGCTGACAATGAAAACGTGATAGCATAACGAAGTTAAGTACTAGTGAACATCGCTCAATCATAAGAAGAAAGACTATTTTTCCAGCTGAATGAGCTGGGCACATTATATACATCTAAATCCATGTATACCCAGTAAGCATTCTTTACGGCCCGCTATAGATTTATAAAGAATGCTGGCTGGGTAAGACACTCCAGGGAAAATGTATCTTCGGGTCATATACTGACAGCGGAGGCCCAGATCACCCTGTGCATAGCACAGTCCGGTTACAGCACCCGCTGTCCGCTTATAGTATCTTGGATACTGTAAGATAATCCTTATATATTTTATAGCATAAAACGTTATCAGATTGTATCCAATGTGGTTAAGTTGGCAGCAGCAGTACCAGCAGCAAAAGTTGTCAACTTAGCAACAGCAGCACCAGCAGCAAAACTTGAATTTTTTTTGTCACCGATTTTATATCTCTCCATCCCATACCTAGCGTATCTGAAAACGATGCATAACGACAAACCACACTGTTCTATCACAATTACGTATGGAGTTATGGAAAATATTGCTGCTAGCAGCACCAGCAGCACTGAAAACTATTTGTCGACGAATGTTTATTTCTTCATCTCGTACCAATCTTATCTGAAAACGATGCAAAACGCGTCAAACCGAAATGTTCTATCACAGCTATGAACGGAGATATTGGGGGGTGGGGTTGGGGGTTGTGGTATGGGAGGGGGAGGGGGGCCTGTTGCTGTAGCAGCACCAGCAAAACTGAAAACTTTTTGTAGATGATTTTTTTATTTTTCCATCTCATACCCAGCGTATCTCGAAACGATGCATAATGCCACAAACCAAACTGTTCTATCACAACTATGAAAATAAAACAAAAAACAAAAAAAAAAAAAAACAAAAAAAAAAACAAAAAAAAAAAAAACAACAACAACAATAAAAAAAACTGTTGTTACTATTAGCAGCATCAGCAGCACCAGTAGCACTGAAAACGTTTTGTCGACGACTTTTTATTTCTCCATCTCATACCAAGCGTATCAGAAAACGATTCGTAAAAATACAAACTGAACTGGTCTATCACAACTATTAACGGAGTTATGGACGAACATTTTTTTGGTAGCAGTACCAGCGGCACCAGCAGCACTGAAAATTTTTGCCGCGGACTATTTATTTCTCCGTCTCATACCAAGCGTTTCTGAAAACGATGCATGACGCCACAAACCGAACTGTTCTTTCACAACTATTAACAGAGTTATGATAAAAAAAACAAACAAACAAACCAAAAAAAAAAAAACAAAAAAAAAAAAAAAAACCAAAAACCCCCCAAACAAACAAACAAAAAAAAAAAAAAAAAAAAAAAAAAAAAAGCAACATTTTGCTGCTAGCAGCACCAGCAGCACTGAAAACATTTTGTCCGCGTTTCTTTATTTGTCCATCTCATACCAAGCGTATCTGAAAATGATGCATAACGACAAACGACACATGCATAACTTGAACTGGAGACCTTGACCTATATTTCGCGCTCCAGTATTTTTGACAAATTTTACATCCACCCTCTGATCTCGTCACCTCTCAGGACTACAGCATCAAACCTTGCATGAGGCATCCCCTTGACTTCCCGACTCGGCACGCCCTTTACCTGGTGACCTTGACCTATATATATATGCATTGACCTGCTGTTAAAAGTTAAGTAAATGTGTATTTCACCTTCCGACTGGGGCTCCTGTGACTTTTTGTCCCAGCAGGTACAACGCCGCCTTCCGCGGAATTCTTGTTATTACTTTATTTTACATGTGATGTATCTCCCCACATTTAACATTTGAAACTTCATTCTGTTTGTATTTAAGTCACTCAGCACAAAAAATGCCTATCTGATTTTGACACGCTCGGACCCCATTTACAGCGGGGATTTTTTTTTTATTTCTGCTCCAAAACAGAGATGAGATGGTTTTAAAGAGTATCTGCTATCTATGTTTTGAGCAAAACTAAGAAAAAAATATTGCAGTTTTCATCTGAAAATGTTCATTTTAATGTCTGTAAAATAAACAATATATTTGCAAAGGCTTGTACAAGTAATAAGAAACAAAACAACAACAACAACAAAAAAAAAACCAAAAAAAAAAAAACAAAAAAAAAAAACAAGAGTTGTCAGAAGACGACACAGCTCGCCGTAATGGGGTGATCCGATATGAAAACAATCATTAAATATTAAAGATGAAATGCAGAACTTAAACATAGACGTAGCTGTAAATGACAGAGTATACCTGACTTTGATGTCAGAAGAATGTCAAACTGAAGAATGGGGTATATGTCATCGAAACGTCCCCCCTTAGGTTGATGTGGAGGAAATATGAAAGCTATATCTTACATACTTTAGCAGTCATGTACACTTTTCAAAACTTAAACACAGCTGTAAATGACAAAGTATGACCTGACCTTGACTTAGGCAGAAGGTCAAACCGAGGAAGGGGTGTGTGCTATTGAAAGGACTTAGCCTTAGGTAGGTGTGGGCCAAATATTAAAGCGGTATTATTCAGCAGTTACGTACACTAACACAGAACTGGAATATGGGTTTAAATGACAACGTATGACCTCATCTTGACCTATGCAGACGGTCAAACTGCGAAAGGGGAGTATGCTATTGAAAGGTCTTACCCGAAGGTATGTGTGGGCCAAATATTCAAGCAGCATCTTGAGTACTTCAGCAATTACATACACGTTTCAAAACTTACACGCAGAAATTGAAAATGGGTTTAAATGACAAAGTATGACCTGATCATGACCTAGGCAGAAGGTCAAACTTGGGAAGGGGTGTGTGCTATTGAAAGGTCTTATCCGAAGGTATGCTACTGCTAGCACCGACAGTTTTGTTTTTCATAACTCGGTTAATGTAGTAGTGACAGAACAGTTCAGTTTATGGCGTTATGCATCGTTTTCATATTCGCCTGTTATGACCCAGTCAGCATTCTACGTAAATCTATATCGGGCCGTCATCGGCCCGTCAGGGTAGCTGACGGGCCGATGACGGCCCGATGTAGACTTACGTAGAATAGCATTCTACGTAAGTCTACATCGGGCCGTCATCGGCCCGCCAGGGTAGCTGACGGGCCGATGACGGCCCGATGTAGATTTACGTAGAATGCTAGCTAGGGAAATGCAGAAATGAACAGTCATCGACAAAAAGATTTCAGTGCTGCTGTTGCTGCTGCTGCTAGCAGCAACAATTTTTCCCATAACTCCGTTATTAGTTGTCATAGAACAGTTCGTTTTGTGGCGTTATGCATCGTTTTCATTTAAGATTGGTATGAGTTCAATGCTGCTGGTTCTGCTAGCAGCAACAGTTTTTTTTTTCATAACTCCATATTAAGTTGTGGTAGAACAGTGTGGTTTGTGGCATTATGCATCGTTTAGATACGTTTGGTATGAGATGGAGAAATATAAAATCGGATACAAAAAGTTTTCAAATTCTGCTGCTGGTGGTGATGGTGCTGCTAAGTTGACCGCTTTTGCTGCTGGTACTGCTGCTGATGCCAACTTGACCACTTTAGCTGCTGGTGCTTCCAACTTGACCACTTTTGCTACTTGTGCTGCTGATGCTGCTAACATGACCGAGCTCCGATTGTCAGTGGTCAATTAGTCCATACAGGAAAAAGGACTGCTAAGCTACGTGTTTACCTTAATTATTCGGGACAGACCAAAGAATTGTTAGCCCAGGTCAAATGTCGCATATCAACAGGTAGTATAGCGGATTTATCCAAGTTTTAGGATAAGTATGGTAAGGAGTTGACGTGTCCGAATGTTTAGAATTAAATTGGGTAACAAAATAAACACTTGAACCTTTAGAAACAAAGATGTCCGCAAAAAGTTTACAAGCATTTTCTTTCAACAACACTTGTCATACACGTCATCTTTCCATACCGTATTCTTAGACATGAAAGTCGCAACAAAGGAATGAAGCATAGCTGAAAAAAATATTCCGCCTTTCGTGGGAATCGAACCCAGTCCTCAAGGTTAAAAATCCAATGCTCTAACCACTGAGCCAAAGAGTCTACTCCCTGACGCAGTTGTCAGAGATTGAATATATACCTAGAAGCTATGCGTAATCTGCCAAGGCAGATAATCGAAGGTAGGAGTGCTCGTTCGTAACACTCCCCCATTTCAAGGAAGTCATTTATGATGACGTGAAGCTATTTTCGGCGTATAAAGTCCAATCCCGGACGAGCCCCCATCTTACGACATGACAGCCGTAACAAAGGAATGAAGCATAGCTGAAAAAATATTCCGTCTTTCGTGGGAATCGAACCCGGTCCTGCAGGTTAAAAATCCAATGCTCTAACCATGAGCCAAAAGAGTCGACTCCCTGACGCAGTTGTCAGAGATTGAATATATACTTAGAAGCTATGCGTAATCTGCCAGGCAGATAATCGAAGGTAGGAGTGCTCGTTCGTAACAGTATTTACACTATATATTCGGACAGACAGACCTGAGCAAACTGTACAGACCCAGATCATACGGCAAAGAATGCGACCATTCTTCAAGATCTACACTGTTTTCCATTCAATTACTGTTACTTTTAGACACATCATCAAACTGCCAAGTGAACATTGTGTTTGTTACATCCTTGCATGGCTGTCAACCCAATTATTGTTGATAGCTTTGCTTCCTTCTTTAGTTGCACGACTTTGGGTCGATCCTCAGACTGAATGACGGCTTCCTCCTTAGTCTGTTTCAAATGGTCGGTGCCTGGCTGTCTATATCTGTGGTCGGGCTCATCGTGGTTCTGGTTGTGGCGTTCTTGTATTCTGGCCTCAGATCGCCTTTGAGCTCTTTGCTTTGTTTCAACAGTGTTTTTGATTATATGTGTTTCACCGTGATGTTTCACAGATGGGGTAGAGGATCCTTCGATATTTTGTGTGTGGCTTCATCTAGTGGACCGATACCAAGATTGTTAAAATTGTAGCCCGAGGGTCAAGTACGGCCCCAACACAAGGGTCACTTGTTTTACATGGTCTCATTTAAGGAAAAGCTTTAAAATTATTCTTGTGTGAAACATTTTGGCCCATGCCTTTGATATTTGGTTATGTAGCATCATCTAGTAACCTTTATTAAGATTATTGAATTATCAGCCCTGTGTTAATAAATTTCTCCCCCCAGGGATCCTTCCCTGCTAGCATTCTACATAAATCTACAGCGGGCCGTTAGCGGCCCGTCAGCTACCCTGACGGGCCGCTAACGGCCCGCTGTAGATTTATGTAGAATGCTTACTGGGTTGTTATCTCACATGAAATGTTGCGATCGGTCACCATCCATTTTCGTTGTCGATCGTTCTTCACTTTCTTTATTGTATAGGTTTTGATCAAAATTGGATGAAATGATCCTTGTATTGTCTGCTTTGCAAGTTGTTCAAAGATCGGATAAAAAAATGAGGCACTGATTGCCACATACGATATTTCTACTCCATTTTATAGGACCATCATGTCACTCTTGAACTTAAAATTGATGTAAAAACTTTACAGCAATCTGCTTGTGTGGAACTTCAATAGCCGGCCTCGGTGGCTCAGTTGGATGTGCCGTCCGACTGGAGACCAGGAGGTCGCGGGTTCAACCCCCTCCGAGGTCGGATTCATTCTTCTTGGAGATTGATCATGAAATATTTTCTGCAGGCATTCTCTCCCTTCCGCTGATTCAAGAAGGGCAGTTGTCAGTTTCTGGCGAAAGAATTTGCACAATACTGGCTAACCGCTTAGAGGACTAAGCCTGTCCAGTAAACGTGTGGCTAGGTAAACTGACCGTGCTCGACATGACCCCATTGGGTTGACTGGACCGTAAAACCTCAACACAAACATATATATATCGTAAAACCTCAACACACACACACACACACACACACACACACACACACACACACACACACACACACACACACACTACGGAAGCGTATACGGCTAGTTAGATCAGGACTTATATCTCATCATCTCAGGGAAATTGTATATTGAGAAAATAATTAATTTGTATGGAAACGAAGAAAAAAATTTTCACTTATTAACTTGTTTTTGTATATTTGATGTTAGAAATTCTCGATCTGTGCATTTATTATAAGTATGTATGAAAACTACAATTTAACATGGTATTTATTGAATTTTGAATTAAGAAAGACAGTTTATAGTATAATAAAAGATGCTAAGCTATACTTATATGTCGTCTTCTTCCAAATATATATTTGGACATGCCATTATGTTTCTGAAGATCTTTAGAAACTCTATAAAATGTTATTGATATATAAGTGGCCATTTTTTTGTTTTGGTTTTACGGTCTTTTCAAGGTTATTTCACTTATTTCGAGCCGACCGTTAATTAAAGGTGGGCGAAAGCCGGAGTACCCGGAGAAAAACCACCCGACGTTCCGTTGCAGAACTTGGCGTCTCACATGTGGCCAGAGCGAGGCCCGAAACACGGCGGCGAGAGACCTAATGATTAAGAGTCAAGTGATCACTTAAACTAGAAATAGTGTTTGTAAAACACAATGCCCCGACCATATGCTTACCCCTTAATGCTGAAATTTTCAAAGGGCCATAACTGAAGAAAACTTTTCAGATTTGTTTTCAAAAGTTAATGATGTCATCTGCTCATCATTCCCTATCAGCCTGTCAAGTTCCTAGGCAATAGCTTAAACAGTTTTCGAGATATCTTGCTTACAATATTAAAATGCCGAATTGTTCAAAGGACCGTAACTCAAGAAACAAGAAAAAATATGGATCAGTTATTTGTCATTAGGAACCTATATATGAAATTTCAAAACCCTAACATACATGGTTTTAAAATATGGCAGGCATCAGCAAGCGTGACGAATGGATGGACGAACCAACAGACAAACAACGACAAACCAATATGCCCCACCAACGTTTTCAAAGTTGGGGGCATAAAAGTGAAGGCTCTAGCTCTAATGTTTTTAAGATATTTTGCTGACAAGGTAAAAATGCCCAAAGTTACAAAGGGGATCAAATTATGAAGTATTTTTCAGAATTAAATCAAAACGTAATCAGGTTATCTACTCATCACTACCAATCTTATCACCAAATATCAAGGCTCTAGCTGCAATGATTTTTGAGATATATTGCTGACTACGCAAAACTGCCCAAATTTACAAAGACCATAACTCATGAACTGTTTTTCAAAATTTATTCAAATGTTAATCAGGTAATTTACTCATCACTAGCAATCTTATCACCAAACAGCAAGGCAGTAGCTCTAACCGTTTTTTTTTTTTTTTTTTTTTTTTTTTTTTTTTGAGATATCATGCTGACAAGATAAAAATGCCCAAATTTACAAAGGGTCATAACTCATGAATCGTTTATAAGAATTTATTCAAAAGTTAATTAGGTCATCTACTTGTCACTAGCAATCTAATCATGAAATATCAAGGCTCTAGCCCCAACGGGTTTTAACATTATTTTGCTGACAAGGTAAAAATGCCCAAATTTACAAAGGGCCATAACTGATTAAGGATTTTTCAGAATTTATTCAAAAGTTAATCCAGGTAATCTTCTCATCGCTACCAATCTTATCACCAAATATCAAGACTCTAGCTCCAATGGTTTTTGAGATACTTTGGTGACAAGGTAAACAGTCCAAATTTACAAAGGGCCATAACTCATGAACTGTTTTTCAAAATATATTCAAAAGTAAATCATGTCCTCTACTCATCACTAGCAATTAAATTACTATATACCAAGGCTCTAGCTCTAAGGTTTTTGAGATATTTTGCTGACAATGTAAAAATGCCCAAATTTACAAAGGGCCATAACTCATGAAGTATTTTTTAGAATTTATTCAAAAGTTAATCAGGTCATCTACTCATCACTACCAATCTTATCACCAAATATCAAGGCTCTAGCTCTGATGATTTTTGAGATATTTTGCTGACAATGTAAAACTGCCCAAATTTACAAAGGGCCATAACTCAAAAACTATTTTTCAAAATTTATTCAAAAGTTAATCAGTTCCTCTACTCATTATTAGCAATTAAATCACTTTAGACCCAAATTTACAAAGGGCCATAACTCATGAAGTACTTTTCAGAATTTATTCAAAAGTTAAAAGGGTCATCTACTCATCACTACCAATCGAATCACCAAATACCATGGCCCTAGCTTTAAAGGTTTTTGAGATATTTTGCTGACAACATAAACCTGCCCAAATATACAAAGGGCCATAACTCATGAACTATTTTTCAAAATTTATTCAAATGTTAAACAGGTCATCTACTTATCACTAACAATCTAATAACTAATTAACAAGGCTGTAGCTCTAACCTTTCTTGAGATATTTTGCTGACAATGTAAAAATGCCAAAATTTATAAAGGGCCATAACTCTGAAGTATTTTTTTTTCAAAATTTATTCAAAAAGTGATCAAGTCATCTGCTTATCAATACCAATCTATTTATCAAGTTTCAGGGTCTAGCTCCAACAGTTTTTTTACATATATTGCTGACAAGGTAAAAATGCCCAAATTTGCAAAGGACAATAACTCATGTACTATTTTTCAAAATTTATTCAAAAGTTAATCAGGTCATCTACTCTTAACTACCAATCCGTTCACCAAGTTTCAAGGCTCTAGCTTTGATACCTTTTGAGATATTTTGCTGAGAAGATTTCATCCTTATTTTTTGCAAAGAGCCATTACTCAGAAAAGGAGCATAATCCTGAAGAGAAAAATAATATGTGTCTCCTACTTTCTCATGAGGAATCCATACTTAAAATTTCAAAACCCTAGCATGCAAGGTTCCCAAGTTATGCTATGCATCAAAAAGCGTGACGAACGCACGGACGAACGGACGAACGAAGGCAAACCAATATGCCCCGCCAACTTTCTCAAAGTTTGAGGCATAAAAAAGGCGCATTCAACGGGCCTCGATGCATGGCCAACTGGATAAGAGCGCTGACTCTTAATTATTAGGTCTCTCACCGCTATAGCTCGAGCCTCGCTCGGGATACATGTGAGACGCCGTTCTGCATCGGAAGGTCAGGTGTTTTTTCTCCGAGTACTCCGGTTGTCCCTCATCTCTGATTAATGATCGACTCGTTATAAGTGAAATAATCTTGAAAGGGCCTTAAAACCAAAGCCCCAAACCAAGAAGACGAACCTTTACAGAAAAGTAAAGCACATTAGGCGATAAGCAGAAGGCAAGAGCCATAACACTGGCTTTGCTTCTTATGGCCCTTTGAACAATGAAAACATTGGTATAAGTTATCCATTGAGTCTGTTATGTAACTTGCAAACCTTTTAACATATTTTTATGAAACCTTTACAGAAATGAAAAGCACTATAAGGCGACGAGCAGAAGACAAGAACGATACCACTGGTTTACTTAGTTTAGGAATTATGCCCTTTTTCAGTATTTAAACAAGTGATTTGTGTCATTAACCTATGTCCGCCCTGTAACTTGAAAACAATTTGAGATGTTTTCATAAAACTTTACAGAAATGTATTGTGCCATAAGTGGATATGCAGAAGTCAAGAACCATAACTCTGACTTTACTACTTTTGATATGAACATTTCGAGTTACAGAACAGCACAGAGAAATTTGAAATGCTATAAATACCATGTAAAACTGTAGTATTCATACATACTTAAAATAAATACACAGATCGAGAAATTCTAACATCAAATATATAGAAACAAATTAAAAAAGTGAAGCTATTTTACTTTATTTCCATACAAATTAATATCTTTCTCAATATACAATTTCCGGAGATGACGACATATAAGTCGTGATCTGTTGAGACGTATACGGTTCTGTAACACACACTTAAAAATGAGTTTATTAAGATAAGGCGAGATGACCGAATTTTGCCAAGTCTTTTTTTTTTGTATGAAAATATTAGGATGCACTCAGTTTAGACACGTACAGATGCCCTTCCCCAACCCCAGCTATTTGTAACGACCCAATTTGTAACAACAACAAAAAACAATCAATAACAATAATGACGACTCAAAGCTGCCCTGCGTACCTGTGCAGTCTGATCAGTCTTCTTTGCTTGCGTGAAGAAATTGCATCCTTGGACTTTCAAAATGTGCCTAGTGAAGATTCTGATCAGACATCGCGAAAGCGCAGTCTGATCTGAATCTTCGCTGGGTGCACATGACCACACGACACCTTTGTCTGGATGCAAAACGTACCGCTATCTGGTAAATATTTGAAAACTAGCACAGGAATAGAAACGACAAAATGGTTTCTGATAAGATATTGTCAATCACAAATTAATTGTCCCATTTGATAACACCGCTAAATAAAAAATGTCTCCCGATGGATGCCGAAAGCACAGTAGAGGGCGCGAACAGCATCGCATATATTATAGTACTTCTCATGAACAAGCGCAATACAGCCCGAGTCTATGATCTTTATTTTTATTGTGTGTTCATGGCTTCCGAAAGCCCCAAGCTTACATGATTTATTTTTTTTTTGTCACCCAATTTCAGAATCTCTACAATTATTCTACTTCTGACCGCAAATTAAACCGTATACCTGGGTGTATAGTCCTTACTAGTACGTTATACTCCTAGCTTTGCCGTTTAAAATGGGATTAATATGCTTTCGGGGGTCGGGGGGGGGGGGGGGGTGGCGGGGAGGGGAAGACAGACAACTGTCAAAATTAGTTTTGCCCCCGCCCCCCTTCCATCACACGATTCACATAAACTTGTTTCCTCTGAAAAATAAAATAAAAATCAAAATTGTCATCTGGTGCAGTTGTGACTGGTGCTCATATTAATTCAACACATGACACTCTGATACCCGTTTGCGTTTGTTTAAAAGATATCATTTTTAACTTCAAAGAGAGGTAACCCTGCTATATTTTTGCCTCTCTTCTTTGAAGCAAAGTCTCTCCTTTTAGAGTAAACCCCTTGTCATAAGGGGACTGGTGCGCAGGCAAGCAAACAGGATGTCACAAAATTTATCTCCTTTTCTACTTACGATAGAAAATCGTTTGTTTAATATCATTTTAATGGAATAAGAAATGCCCTGGGGAAAACATGGAACAATAAGATTAAGCCAGTATTTAGGATAGATACGGTTCTTCGTAATGCAATTAGATGAACGCGTTATCATTACTTTCAGGAAATGATACACAATTAGAGGAGACAACTCTTCCGTCTGAAAAGGGATTAATTATAAAAGGAAAGAATTCGCTCCAGTTGATAGCATATTCTTTCCTTTTAGAGTAGATCCCTTTTCAGAAGGGACTTGGTGCGCAGAAAAGCAAAGAAGTGACAAAAGCTGTCGCCCTTGTCAAAAATGGCGGAACATATACAAAGTATATCCAGTTCTCCTTCAAAAGACATAACAAAAACATACCTATTTAATTTTGACCCCCTTAAACTCCTCTTTTATATAGTAAATCTGGGGTTTACAGGGCTATACATTATTTTTCTTATTTCTGCTCAAAAACATAGATGGTGGGTACTCGTTAGAACCGCCTCGGCGAGCAGAAATATGAAAAATACCAGATTTTTTTATCTGAAAATTTTCATTTTTTTGGTGGTAAAATTTTCAATATATTTTCAATATATAGGCATGTATAGGCATGTTTTCGCAATGAATCATCAGCATATGTTTGATAACGATACTAAACAGTAAAATCTTCTCAGAATCCGGTTTTACTTGTAGCTAACCGAATGTCAATTTTCTCATACCGTTTTTCAGCGACATTGTCAGAAAAGTCGTGCATTTCGCTTTCAGTTAATAAAAAGAAAACTTACAGAATCTATATTAATCCATAAAGCACCAATCACAACTGCAGCAGACGACATTCTTGATTTTTTATGTTTCAGAGAAAACAAGTCTTGACATTTCATGTGAATCGTCTGCTTGGTAGACGATTCACATGAAATGTCGACTTATTCTCTCTGGGAAAAAAATAAAACAAGGTTTAGAATGTCGACTGCTATAAATGTTGCTTGGCCCTTAAAGGATTAAAGCATATGCAGGAAGAATTGCTGGTATATTTCCTGAACTATGAAGTTAGGATCTGTGTCTTCCAGTTTGTCCCTGAGGGATCTGACATGAAAAACAGATCGTCTTCTGATCTTGCTTGATAAGATATCCTATGACGTGTCCATCGTAAAAGATGATTAGGAGAAAGATTATTGTATGCATCAAGTTGGTAGAACGACTTTCTTTCTATTCATTTTAAGCACTACATTCAAAATATCATTTAACGATTACCTCTCTGTGGGCTAATCATGATTCAGCAGACAGCAAAATAGTGATATTTTTTTTTAATTCTCCCTGGAAAGAGGATTTGACATTTCATGCAAATTGTCTCCCTTGGAGACTATCTGCATGAAATGTCAAATTCTGTTTTTCAGGAAAAATTAGAAAAAAGAAATTCAGCACGTCGTCTGCTGAAAATTTTACTCAGAGTGCTAAGCGTTAAGTAAGGTTCCAGGTTCTCGTGTTTTTTGCTTTCGCAAACACTTCGTTATGCCTGAAATTCTATAGGCCTCTAAAACTAATCGGGATTTATGCTGAAATTAAAATCATCTTCGGTACCCGATAGTTCCTTTCGGTCCGTTTCGTTGTTTAGAAGAACCGCGGCTCGGGTTACACTTTTTACCCAAAGCTGTAGATTTGGTGCGTTTTACTGGAGTATTCATAATCATCCGCTGGTGTACTCAATATGGTTAAAAGCTTATTTCTACGAAAGTTTGAAGTTTTCTTGGGTTTTGTTTAGATTTATTCGCTATTTGTAACTATATGAGTGTATAAGGCTTATATGTTAGAATGCAGAATTCAGCGTTAGCAAGCTAACTATTCGTTAGGTAATCATTACGTTGGTAGTAATGTACAATCCATTTGTTGTCCCGGACTCTACGGGGCCGGGGAATAGCGGAGCTTTTAACTTTTCAGTTTGCAAAACTGCTAAAGGCCCTGCACTGCGGGGTCAGATTTATAGTAAATCCCTGATAAAACTCCTGCCCCGTTGACAGCCATGAAGAAGAACAAGCAAAGTGGACCATTTATATAAACATTATTACATATGGCAAAAGCGCAATGTTCTTTAAATTACTTCGATTGGCTCCTGTCCGCCATTATGAAGAAACGGTTCTCGCGAGAAGCCGGGAACAGATTGAATTGTGTCTAGATAAATCTCGGCTAAATGCCCAGTTATATCTTCCGCACATCTGCTGGGACTCATCGGAAGTTAAATCATGGTATCTTATCCCCGATATGTCTCCGCTGTCCCCCAGTCCCGCATTCACCTGAGTTTCAAATAAATGTTGCATAACAGAGAATGGTTTGTCCAAATGTGGTATGCTGACTCTGGTGGCGGTTTAGTAACTGCCCCCCAAAATGAAATATTAATGTATCAGGAACTGCATAGGTGTCTGCTCGTAGGAAGATTCCTCCTATGCACATAGCCTAATGGTGTTATTTTAATGGCAGTTGCATAGTGCATGGTGTTTATGTAAGATTTAGTGCAGACTTAATGAGCCTAAATTGTCTTATTTAGCATCACATTTAGAAATATGACAAATAGTCACCAGCATGACAAAATTAAATTGGAACCAAAAAGCACCGGACGAGTGAAATATAGTCCCAAGTGAGTATGCATAATATACTGAGCATCAAAAGAAACGTCCACAAAACCTAAATCGAAAATCGGTAACACATGAGGGCAGTCAGTGATTTTTATCGTTTCAATTCAAAATCATAATATTTGGAAAAAAAAAGACCTCCTACTGAATGGCATATATCTTTAAATCAGTTAATGTGAGAACAAAAGCTTTTATGGGGTACAAATTCTATTACCAAACAATAGCTATCTGAGGTGTTGGATTCTGAAATACCTTTAAGAAACACAGTTAAACCAGTTTTAATCCCTTAATTTTGATGCGGCTCCAAATTACAAATATATATTCGTTCCACATAGGGTCCTCTACCTCATCTGTGAAACATCACAGTGAAACACCTCTCACATATAATCAAATAACCCTGTGATGAAACAAAGCAAAGTGCTCAATGGCGAACAGAAGCCAGATCTTACGAAAGCCAAAATAGGACCACGATGAGCCCGACCACAGACAACATCTATTCCACAAGGTACTTTTCTGTGTTGTCAGTGATTCTTTTGAATCTTGTTTTAAATTTTAAATCTAAACTTTTTGTTTTATATTATTCCTTTTACTTTTATATCAGACTGTGAACTATGACCAAAATAGTAAATATCTGTCAGTACTAAATATTGAAATATTATAAGGAGAGAATGCTTTAAGGTGAATGGCATTGATTTAATTAAATTTATTTATTTATTTATTTATTTTTTTAATGTTTAAATGCAAGATATCGGTGACTGTGTTGGACTAAAGCTTTGCTATATCAAAAACAAATAGATGGATGAAAATTGCTTTCCGAAAAGTGATTATACAAAAGTTTCATTTATTTTTTAAATCAAATTTGCATTATAATATCAAAATAACTGTTAAAACTTATCTCGTACATGTTCAAACACAGCTGCATGGCAGCCCTACTCATTAGTATAAATGAAATATGTTTATTTGTGCATAGATTATCTGAATATTTTCAAATTGATTTTGTCTAAATATTTTAAAATTATTCCTAAGAATCAATGACGTCACTGGCCTTCATGAAAATTAACAATATGAAAATAAGCAAATCCTTTCATTCTGAATAGCTCTATTTTGAGTATTTAAAATGTTTCAACAGGGTTTTCACCACAGAATTCGACAGACATGCCATTCTTCAGTTTAGCTTATTCACGACCAAAATAATTAAGTGATATAGCATCTTTAAACGTTCACAGAAGAATAGCAAACAGAAAGATATAAGCTTTGTTGTATTGCAGTTTATTATTTACTCAATAATTAAAATAACGAATTAACTAATAATTCGAAATAACGAATAAGTGTCGTATAATCGAATGAATAATTCGTATAAACGAATTGGTAAATCGAAATAACGAATTAAGTCGTTAAAATGAAATTCATATGTCACATTATATACTATTATACGTTATCTCGAACTCGCTTATCTCGAATAACCGCTTATCTCGAAGTGAAAATCTGGTCCCTGTTTTAATACAGAGATCTACCAACAGACAACAAAATATTGTGGAAAAGAGCAATTTCTCCTCTTTTCCACAATATTTTCAATATATCTTTAACTTAGGAGTCAAATTACATATTCATTCAGTTAAAGGTGGTTGTTCGATTAATTGTTTTCCTCAGTTTCGCAAATCTGATATGTCGAAGTACGGATATCTCGAAGTATTTCATAGAGTCCCTTGGAGTTCGAGATAACGAGAGTCGACTGTACTTAATTTCCTCACGGGCTCCGTAATAAAAAGTTTGTTGTGCGTGTTAAGGAAAAAATACTTCGAGTATAGGAAACGTTCATGATGTAACATTCCAGCAGCTAAGCACGAGACAAACCTGCACAATCAGAAATTCAAGCAAATACTGTTATTTTTTGTAAACACTGACCCATCACAGCGCTGTTCCTATTAAGTCTGTTAAGAAAGTCTTAATTAAATTAATCCGCGACTGCATATAGTTTATGCACATACTACGTTCTACTGTGTTCAATAAAATAACCTTTAAACAATACTAAATGTGTACCCGTCAGCCTCATACCTAGATCACACTGACATGATCGCAAGCGAATCTGGGTTATGCATTGATGTACATTTGATCTTCCACGTGAGAAAATGTACCTATGTATCTTTGGACATGTGCGCCCAGCGAAGACTTCAGCATCAACTCAGTCTGATCAGAGTATTGTGGGTGCACAGTGGATGGCAAAGAAGCCAAAGGATTTTAGTGTTGTTTTTTTTTTTTCAGATGGACAGCATACAGGCTCTGACCAAGCTGTGGATAAACAAATTGGTCTGAGTCTTTGCTGTGTGCGAGGGTGACGGAACATTATTTTGCGTTGCGGTATTTTTTTTTTTTTTTTTTTTTTTGAGTTGTGTCAAGTTGTACTCCAACAGGGCTCATTTGTTTCATTTTCAGTAACTAGGAGTCCCAAAGAGACACACTTTCAGGAAATTATAGAGACTTAGCCTTTATGAATCTATGAGTCCCAATAGTGAAAACCTATATTCCGTGTTATGTATGAACAACGACGACCCGAACCGGCCTGCGGGATCTGCACAATCTGGTCCAGGTCTTAGCCTATCGCACATGCGCAATTTGAACCTTACTGAACCTGAATTGCGATAATGAAGCTTTAACAGAGCCCTACTCCTGAGCATTTTGGTCTTAGACTTCGCTGGTTGCATATACCGTACGGTAGATTTTCGATTCTGTGATGCGGCTAATGTCAGAACCAATTTACTTGTTTGGAAGCGCAGAGTGTATTACACTGGACAGTGCCATGCGTAAACATGTGTTCGGTCAGCGAAGGCCCGGATTAGCCTGTGCATTCGCACAGTCTGATCAGGGCATTCGCTGTCGGAAACAGGATTATTGGATACTTAAGAATGCTTCAATGGAGAGCAAATGCCCGGATGAGACTGCTCATGTGCAGGATTACATTAATCGATCCATTTTGCGCATGTTCAAAGGCATTGTTTCGCTTGACGCGGCCAATTTTATGTCTTGAGATGGACTTGAGTTAAGTGGTTTTGGATAGGCCCCGTCTCTTCTGTCAATATTTATTTCATTTGTTGTGTAATGTGTGATAATAGTCCAAACATGTCAAGATTTTAGCAGAGATTATGTCAGGTTGGGTCGGTAGATGCATTTGTTGGAAAATAAACTGTGCCTACTATTTTTATTGATGAGAGTTGTACTGGCTTCTTTTAAAGTAAAAGCTTCATATTTTTATGGCGTTTCTGTTCTGCTGTAATGTTTTTGTCGTTTTGTTATATATAACATATAATTAAAGGGAATCTCAAGCATATCACTGTCTAGGTCACCAATAAAGTGCCAAGCAAAATAGTAGCAGACGACAGCCCATTGTTTTAGAAAAGGAAATAAAGCTCGACAAAACATCGTCTGTTGCAACTGCGGTTAATGCATTAAAGTTAACCGATGCGTTATTTTATTAAATAAGTTCCATATCCTTTCAACGCTAACAGTGATATTATATACGGCCAAATTAGCCGAAACTCGCTAACCTGACCCAGAAAATTCGACACTTCAGGTATTTTCGAAGTTTTGTGTGTGTGTTCATGTCTCTCAGGGGTCAATCCTCTTAGAATTTA